>OX421287.1:6131872-6740059 GCA_949125355.1 Agriopis leucophaearia
GAGAGGGCCCTGTGTCCAGCAGTCGGTACATGATAGGCTGATAATGATAATAATGAGAAAAGAAAAACATTGCGAGACGACTAACAATGCCAAACATGAGGAAGATTTGAAGGACCAACAAAGAGAACCTTAGCAAAGTGAGCACTCAAGGTCCGAGGAGGATCCGAGGTAATTTTATTGCGTTTATACCTATAAATAACGAGTTTAGGCTTAACACTGAGTGAAGAGTCGAGAACCATGGCTTTACATTATAAACTAGAGCAGTCTAGGCGCGTCACAGAAGCGCGGCGAAGCCATTTTGAACCTAAGGTAAACCAGGAAAAACTGACTTTTCCACGATCGTTTGTACTCCACAACACTACTTCCTATCTCCAGGTTGCAACCCAATGGCTCAAGGTTGCGAACCAAGCCATTAAAAAGGGGATGTTTACCAGTTCATTTCTGATGTCTCCAAAAAGCTGTTCGTTGTTCACGTACCAGTTGTACGTCAGATTGTTTGGATTTGCGCTTGCTTGACAACCTGTAGAAGATAAAAATTGGGTTTCTTTCAACTACGTAGTAATATTAACATTAGTCACTACAAAACCGATCACATAGGACGTATTTTTTGCTTAGAACCAAAAAAGTGCAGAAATGTTATATGAAATCTCATGGTTGCACAGTTTTTCATTAAGGCGCTGTTTTTTTATTTAGATATAAATAAATTTACCACGGAGGTTTCATGTGAATGTCATGTCCCATTCATTAAGTTTAATATAAAATGTATGCATTAAATCAAAAAATACTTTTTTAAACTGTGATAGTTTAACCATTCCACAACCTTACAACGGTAAATATCCCGTAAATAATCATATAACTGTATAAAAAATACTAGCTGAAAATAAAAAACGGCAAAATAAATCAGACTTGGTGAAAATAATTTAAAATAATAAGTTTTAAATGTTTGAGGAGAAGATGAATTAAACTTTGTTTTCATTAAATTGAGTTTTATTTTGAGTAGGTTTATTTTATCACGGTAAGTAGATTGGTGGTTGAAAGAAAAGTAGATTACGCACCTTGCTAAAGTGAGTAATTAATGCACTTTGCACTCGATGCAACAATCTAATATCACATTGTTTATAGCTGCATCCCGTAGTTTCACCGGCGTGGAAGTTTCCTCAAGAACTCACTCATTTGATTTGCAACCCTGGTAACTTTAACTATGCTAGTGAATACGCTGGTGCCACGATTTCGTAGTTACTGCTGAATTCAGCGTTACTGTTATTGTCAAATTTATCATAAACCTTAACATTAACTACTACTATGGTGCAACCAAGCCTAAGGGTGGGTTGCACCATCTTACTTTAGCAATAACAAACATCGACATAAATGTTTTTCTATCTTTCTTTCTTTACATCGACATATACCGGGAAATTCATGCCTTTTATAGGATAGTGGGTAAAAACGCCGGACGCTGCTAGTTGGTAAAACACATACTTGTTGGTAGCTACAGAAATTATAAACGCACATGATTTTGTGAAAGATAATGTAATTCAATCTTACCTATAACAACATTATCGCCTTCCTGTATTCTTCCTTTCAATATGCCCGTCTTCACGAACATCCTCACTTTTGGCGCGAACTGTACCTGAAATAAACATACATATTTATTTTTTATCACACTAATGTTATAAACTTGCTACGCCCCCCAGTTTCAGTCGCACATTCGCCCTTAAACTATTTTCGGAATAAATAGTCGGTTTTAAAACATTTACCTAAATTAAAAAAATTACGTCGATCCGTTGTCGATCGTGCGTGAAAGTGGAATAAACAAATAGCCAAAAAAAACTCTCCTAAGTATAGCATTGAATAAAATGGCCAAATGACCACTCTTGACTGCTGTTAAATCGATAAAAACTTATAATAACAGCCGCTCCATAATTTTCCTACCTACCATGATTTCGATAATAGTTGGTTTCGTTACCAACTGATCCCATCACACACAAACAAACGAGGGAGATAATGTACAATATTATCGTTTATGTTCAAATGTCTCAGTGTTTCCACCCACTATTTTAATCAACCGCTAAACCTCTTAAGGTCCTATTTACCTACTTTTAGAAATTTTGGTTAACAGTCGTCAACAGTGATTAAACTATTTTTGTTAAAAATATAAGCACCGAGGTACCTATAGCATATCATAGTAAACTCTAAAGTGTATTTTTAATTTGTATGGTTCCGTACCCAAAGGGTAAAACGGGACCCTATTACTAAGACTTCGCTGTCCGTCCGTCTGTCTGTTTGTCCGTCTGTCACCAGCCTGTATCTCATGAACCCTGATAGTTAGAAAGTTGAAATTTTCACAGATGATCTATTTCTGTTGCCGCTATAACAACAAATACTAAAAAACCCAGAATAAAATAAATAGTTAATGGGGCTCCCATACAACAAACGTGATTTTTTGCTCGTTTTTGCTCGATATTGATAACGGCAACAGGTAGACGCTTGAAATATTCACAGAATATTAAGTTATATATTCACTTTAAAAATAAATAATTCAATTTAAATAAAACAAATAATTAACTAGGGCTCCCATACAACAGAATTAATGTAATGTAATTTAATAAAGAAACAGACTTAATTATTATAAAATAAATTAAATGTATAAACTAAACTACACTAATCTAAAAAACCGCTGCCTGTAGCCAACGTGCCCAAAATGCTGGCCGCATTGCCGCGTTGGATTGCAATACTAACGCGTTGCGCAAGATACCGGCCAGCATGTTGGTCACGAGATGCTTCGACCAGGCGTTTGGATAAATATTTAAAAATTATTTTGGCACCCGACCCCCACGGACTTAAAGTTTCGACCCCAAAAGGCTCAAACATGTATCCACTATCTAGACTACTATATTTGCGCCTTTTGAGGCCTTCAGCGGATTCAGCCGCCGCACCAGCCTTGTTTTGCGTACCGGGAAGATGAGACGGCGCAAGGGTATCAACGCAAGTAGCATCCCATACTAAAGGCCGCCCCATCTTCCAAGGAATCAACATCATGCCGTCCGGTCTTTTACCATCGCTACCTACGAGACCGCTCGGCTCGAGTACGGCCGCACAGTTAGCAGTGGTAAAAGCCCGACGGATGATGTCATTAAGGCTGGCATGGCGGGGAATCCTACCTGCACTTCTTACGCAGGAAAGCCCGTGGTGACCGAGCTGGTCGACAGCAACACCACACTGGCAGCGATGTGGAGCACAGCACGACGCGCCCAAGCGAAGGGAGGACCTGTAGCCACAAACCCGATTCCCATTCAGCGACGGCCAAGAGACGGGCACGATCTGCAGAGCTCAAGCACGTATTAAAAAGTTGATTCCGCACTTGCTCACAGATCGGTCCATCCCAGAGCCGCTGCGAAGATGGAGTCAATGGGAAATCAGAGTTCGGGCACGCTACCTTCCACGCGTCCCTGGCCTCGTTCATGTAGGATATGTCGACATTGTCGACGCTATTAAAAAGATTTTTTTCAATCAAAAGTTGATTACTATGAACCGAGGCCAGGAAAGCGGGCAGAGCCACTCCAGCAACGGAACGGATGCCAAGGCCCCCCAAACGCACTGGAAGTGAAGCCTGCAACGACTCTCGATCTTTTAGATTTACATTTAAAATAGAAGCCAAAGTATTTCTGACGATGCTGTCTAAATTTTGAAGTAAATCTGGATGCTTCCAGAGTTGACAACATCGAACAAGATAAGTAAATTTTGGTACAAATAGGCAGAAACGAATAATTGTGAAGGCCATATGGGTATTAATTTTGTTTAAACGATCCGAACATTGCATAAAATTTAGAATTTTTTCTTCAATATTATTATTACAACAGATGATTTTTTGCCGTTTTTATAGATAATGGTGGCCGGTTTTTTCTTTTCTTTTTTCTTTAGTAGGTATAGCTGGTATTCGCACTCACTACCAGTTGACAGCGTACCCATCATGCTGGCTGCATTACCGCGCATGGTTTACGATATTTGTTGATTACGATTAGACATAAAAAGCCTAATAGTCAGACAACTTTAATAACTAACAATTTTATCCGAACATACTATAATATGTACATGTCTAACATTTTCGCAAAAAATAAAGTGACTTTCAATTTCCTTCCAGCTTAAGTAAGTGAATTACCAGAAAGGACACATCAAAGGCCTCCGGAAGAAGCCTTCAAAAGTATAAGTAATAGCCTGTTAAATATTCATAACATTCTTTCTGGAACCAAATGCCGCGATCGCATAGGAAGATAATTAATTCCGACGTGAAACCACGGGCATATTCAAATCATGTCAAACAAGCACTTACTATCAAACGCATTACTTGCTTATTTTGCCACTAGCTGTAGCCCGTAACTTTTTACACGTAGACTTTTATATAAACTTTTAACCCCTGCTTGCCCCCTTTCGCAAAATTCTTTCTTAGAAGACCTCTACACCCCATAAGGAATGTACCTGCAAGGAACCGACTTGTCAAATTTCAGCTTCATATATCTAGTGGTTTACGAGATTTCGTGATGAGTCGACGACGGCAAATTCAAAGTATCATGTCAAATGTAGCGCTTACTATCAAACGCATAACTTGCTTATTTAGTGAACTGTTGCCCGCGACATCGTACGCATAGACTTTCATATGGACTTTTAAACCCCGTTTGCCCCTCCATTTCGCAAAATCCTTTCTAAGCGAACCTCTACACCCCATAAGGAATTTTTACCTGCCTTCGAGATTTCGAGTCGACGACGGCAAATTCAGCATCATGTAAAATTAATGAAACCACAGAAAAAAATGTTTTGTTTAGTTTAGAACGGCTATCAAGGCATTTTTGTAAGAAATTTGTTGTAGCCAGTTGCACTTATATAAACGAAACGTCAGTCATTCGAAATCAGTTAGCAACTGTAACGCGGATTTCGACGCATTGATCTAAATAAGAATGTTTAATCAAGGTTCTGTCATAATCCCTGGCGACAGATTTTCCTTCTCATGTCCGTTCTATTTACTTCTCTTTTCTGTGAGGCGACAGATTTTCCTTCTCATGTCCGTTCTATTTACTTCTCTTTTCTGTGAATCAAACTCATTACTTGCTCATTAAATCAACTGTTGCCCGCAACTTCGTACACGTAGACTTTCATATAAACTTTTAACCCCCGTTTGCCCCCCTTCCGCGAGTGAATGATGTTTTGCTTTAAAATTTTGCTTTCAGTTTTTTAGAAGTTAATTATTAATTTGCTTTTCTGGTGCTGTTTTTGTGATTTCTCTGTATATTATTATTTTTAAATAGAGGTACTTTATTGTCGTAGTTACTACAAATAATAAATCAGATTAAATTAAATCATATCACATTACATATATATAAGACATAGAAAAAGAAACTAGCTTCACTAATGTTCTCAAAACTTGTTTTAATATTTATCGGGACTTATCGCGCACTATTAAATATAGGTAAAAAATTAGAAAACATCGCAATTTCAACCGGGAGGATGGATTTAAGTTAGCGGCGTCGTGGAATCCCATAGTAAGCAAATGTACTAACCGCGGTGCAGGTACTAGGACGACTTTTACCGATACAGTCAGTGTTGTGTGTCGTAGTGACAACCCTGCAACTTTTCAAGATCAAGTGAGGGTAGGAGAAAAAAATACCCACTCTTTTCGCCGGACTCACCCGCAGTTTTCAGTCTGCTCCTGACCACGGCCATTGTAACATGGTCGAAACGTCGATAAATCGTCAAGGATAATTTCAATGATATACCAAAAGACCGTTCTAACAGGGTCATATATACTACGTGTATTTTAAGATGTGTTATTTAAGACAAAAACATGTTATTTAAGGTCTGCATGCATACGAGTACATATATCGCAATAAATAAATTGAGTATTGAGTACATTATCACAAATTAATATTTAAGGGACATACAACAGACATATTTTTTGCCGTTTTTATAGATAATGGTACGGAACCCTTCGTGCGCTAGTCTGAATCGCACTTGGCCGGTTTTATTACACTTCCACCACACATAAAGTGAGTGCAAAAGATACGTTTCCAAAGTAAAGGAGAAACCTTTTCCTGACTGTTCGAAACAAAGGAACAAGAAAACAGTTCAGTTTTCCTTCGAGAAACTTCGATTCGCTTTTGTATTGTTTTGTTTTTTAAAGGCGTTAATCTTAAACGGGCCATTGTTTGTAGAGTCGTAGGTTAGGAGTCGTTGTTGGTTTAGATTACAGGTAGAATTAAGGCATTATCAATTTGTTTATGTAAAACATTTTCGATATAATAAACCATGTATGGTAAAGCGCCTGGCAAAAACATTTTGAGCTCGATCAAAAAGCTGCATAGAAGGCAATGACGGTTTCAAAAAAGCGGAAGACGCGTGACATCCAAACATTGTATCCATTAAATATGGCTCGGTTCAAACAAAATTTTGATAAGTACTTCACGTGCTATCACAAACGCCAGTTCGATTGTGACTAAAGTCGATTAGGCCCGTGGGCCTAATTTGTGCGGTCCACGTCAAGGAAATCTTCCCGTATCTTCCCACTATTTTGTTACATCAATGATAGAAAGGGAAAAATTTGCACAATATGTAGGTACACGAATTAAATAACCAGTCGCGCGGATTCAGGCGGTCAAAATCCCGTCTGACTACCGTCTGTCCGCCAAAGAGGCCTAAATATAAAGATTGCGTCACAAGATCATTATTAACCGACGTCAAAAAAGGTAGAGGTTCTATGTTGCATTGCATATTTTTATTTATGTATGTTCACCAATATCTCCTCCAACTGCTGACCGATTACAAAAAAACTACTTTTGTTCAGTAGAATAATAGTATATTATTATGAAATTATACATAAAGTTTTATTGAATCAAAAACCAATAAAAAAAAACACTAGCTTCGCCCCGAGGTTTCACAAGTTATTAATTAAAGTAATCAACAAGTAATTAAAAATACCAGCTGTGTCCTATCCAAAGTTTATGCCAAGGAAATATAGTAGGAAGTAATAGATACCCGTACAAATAAGGAAGTGATAGATTCTCCGTATCGACTTACATCATGACTTGTCGATAACCATGTGCTTTGTAACGGTATAAGATAAAGACCATTTACGAATGTATCCGATCTATTTATGACAGGCATTTGATATAGTTTTTTTATTAGCATGGAAGAGATAATTCTCGCAGTAAAAAAAACACCCTTTTTTGCGTTGTCATCCGTCCTTGAAGTGTGCAAAGTTTCAAATGAATCCGACGTTTTTAAAAGGGTGAAAATCACGTTCAAAGATTCCGTTTCATAGATACATACCAAGCTAATAAAAGCGTGTTAAAAAGTGCCATTAAGGCGTAAAGTTGCCTTAAGGCGAAATATAAGCTAAAGTGGCGCCCTAATTTAAAATATATAAAAAGTATTCCAAAAGATGAGTAGATAAATAAAAACTACCCCTTCAGGGTCTCGAGAACGTAATGAAATGTTTTTTGAACTATTATTTCTAGTAACATAATGTATTGTACAGATTATAAAAAGCAGATTAGCCAAAAACGGCCGTTTTTTGGCAGTAATGTGTTTTGTAACTTTTATTAGGCAGGGGAAGACGGCGAGTCACTTATACGAGTATTATCCCATTACGTACTACAAACGCAGTAAAATCGCAAAACGACACGGAAGCGATGCATAAAAATGTATGAAGAGTTGTTGATGAATAAATAGATAGCGATAATCACATTAGTATCATATATGTGAATGTTTGGATGGATGGATGGATGGATGTTTGTTACTCAATCACGCAGAAACGGCTGAATGGATTTTGATGAAATTTGGAACATACATTGCTTATGCCCTGGATTAACTGCAGAAACGGCTGAATGGATTTGGATGAAATTTGGAACATACATTGCTTATGCCCTGGATTAACTCATAGGCTACTTTTCATCATCATAATCATCACCACCAATTTTCATCAACACGCGGGTGAAACAGCGGGGTGCGCAGCTAGTATCATACTCGTATATATGTGGAAGTTTGGATGGATGGATGTTCGTTACTCAATCACGCAGAAACGGCTGGATGGATTTGGATGAAATTTGGAATATACATTGCTTATGTCCTGGATTAACACATAGGCTACTTTTCATCATCATAATTATCACCAATTTTAATCACCACACGCGTGAAACCGCGGGGCGCAGCTAGTATCACCATAATTATCGTTATCTATCAGTGCTTACATAAAACCATGGTCAACGGCCGTTTTTCGCTGTGCCTTTTAAATAGACTAAAGTCTCCTATCTATTATATCTATTTAATCAGAAATAGAGATAGTATATGCAATTCTCGACAGGTAGTCTCAGACCTATTATAATTGTTCCTGCGTTACCGCCACCGCGTCGCCATTACCCAAACAACGGCGGGTTACCCAATTTATAGCCAAGCAATTTGCTTCTTAACGAGCGCTTTAATACCTATACGAGAATATATCTTGTTATTATAGGTTTAGTAAATTATAGCAATAGATAAGTGCAGAATTGTAGACATATATTACAAACATAATCCTATTACAAAATTCACGAAAAAAGTAGCCTATTTTTAGGGTTCCGTACCCAAAGAGTTAAATGGGACCCTATTACTAAAGCTCCGCTGTCTGTCTGTCCGTCTGTCCGTCCGTCTGTCACCAGGCTGTATCTCATGAACCGTGATAGTTGGACAGCTGAAATTTTCACAGATAATGTATTACTGTTGCCGCTATAACAACAAATACAAAAAAATAGAATAAAATAAATATTTATGGGCAATCCCATACAACAAACGTGATTTTTATTACGTATTTTTGTATTAGCTCTAATGTAAAAACGGTAATACGTACAAGCGTCAAACTTGGCATGATTATAGTACACACTATAAAGTATAATAATAAATAATGGTTAATTGCTAGTCGGTGACAAACTTCTGTTCATTTAAAGTTATATTTTAAATAGATAATTATTGTATTTTGTGGTGGTACGGAACTCTCAGTGCGTTAGCCTGACTCGCACTTGGCCGTTTATTTTCCTGTTTTTTTTTTAATGTTAAGCAGATAGACAAGCAGCATGAGCTGTCACTGTAACTTTGCCTTTCAAACCAATGAAATCTCAAATCGTAGTTCCATTGAAAAATCTCCCCAAACTCAGAAAGAACAAATGAAAAAAGCTGTAACATTCCGTGACGTCCCATTAAGAGCCCGCTTACGGCCGCAAAAGAAAAAAAATAAAGCCGAAAAAAAATCATTGATCGAGATACAAGGCCTGCTGACACATGGAACACGACTCGTCGCGAAATTAGAACCTACATTCCTCGTATTTTCACTTTTCCAGTATAAAACCCTGTCCAAATTGGACGAGCCCCTATGTTAGCCACCTTGAACGTAATTACGATAACGGGGACAAATTCGGGAGCTCAGATTAGACTGGTCGCGTCTCAAAGCCGAATCGGCGTATTTTGTAAAGGGGATGTGCTTGGATGATTGGAGTACGGGACATATCATCCTACTCATCTCACCTATATGACAACTTATAATATATGTATAGGAGGAATAATTCTCGCAGTTTAAAAAACTTAAAAACACGCTTTAAAATTACTAATCCTGAAGATCTTGGTAAGGATAATGGGACAAACCATTTAAAAATTATTGCATTGTAATCGGTTCTTGATAAGTGTGCAAAATTTCAATTTAATACGACGTTTTAAAATAGTTGAAAATTTAGTTCTAAGATTCTGTTACATACATACATACATACATACATACATACATACATACATACATACATACCAACATACATACATACATACCAAGCTAGTAAAAGCGTGTTAAAAAGGAAATCAATCGCAAACGTGGTTTTTTATAATGGTTCTATTAGCTTCACTTGTAACCAACTATGTAAACAAATCTTGGGATTCTATTCTAACCAACTTTTAATTAATATATAAAAATAAAATAAATATAATAGGTCGGGGAAAAAGTCTTTTCGTATTTTGTATGTAAATTGGTTGTAGTAAAAATCTCATCCGTTGTACTGTTTGTATCTGGCTGGTTTTGATACCATTAAAAATATGACATTTTAAAAAAGGAATACAAAAAGTAAAAAGCAATTTCCCGCCATTTTTCAATTGTTTTTTAGTTTGATAAAATGAGTGAATCTAACGAATAAATTCGATATATTGTGAAATTTTATTACAAAAAAGGTAAAACTGCGACACAAGCCGCGAAAAAATTTTGTGACGTTTATGGACCTAATGCAGTGTCATCAAGAGTAGCACAATGTTGGTTCAAGCGTTTTCAGTCCGGGAATTTTGATGTCAAAGATGCAGCTCGCTCTGGTCGCCCTGTTACGGATAAAGTAGATGCCATTTCTGAAAAAGTGGACCAAGATCGGCATATTAATAGTTACGACGTAGCTGAAGAACTGGGGATTGACCACAAAACAGTTTTGACCCATTTGAAAAAAAACTGGGTATACAAAAAAACTCGATATTTGGGTGCCACACAAGCTCACTGAAAGAAACCAAATGAATCGTGTACTCATTTGCGACTCTCTATTGAAACGTAAAGAAACCGAACCGTTTTTGAAAAGATTGATCACTGGTGATGAAAAATGGATCACCTACGACAAGAATGTGCGCAAACGATCATGGTCAAAGGGCAGTGAAGCACCACAGACTGTAGCGAAACCCGGATTAACACGTAATAAGGTGATGCTGTGTGTATGGTGGGATTGGCAGGGCATCGTTCATTATGAGCTTTTACCGCCGGGCAAAACCATCGATTCGGATCTCTACTGCCAACAGCAGATGAGACTCAAACAAGAAATTGAGAAAAAACGGCCGGAATTGATCAACAGAAAGAGTGTGGTCTTTCATCATGATAACGCCAGACCGCACACATCTTTGGCCACTCAGCAAAAATTTAGAGAGCTTGGTTGGGAAGTGTTAATGCATCCACCATATAGCCCTGACCTTGCACCCTCAGATTTCCACCTGTTTCGATCTCTTCAGAATTCTTTGGGTAGTGTTAGATTAACATCAAGAGAGGACTGTCAAAACTACTTGTTGCATTTTTTTGATCAGAAGTCCCAAAAATTCTACAGCAACGGGATCATGTCACTACCTACAAGATGGCAGCAAGTTATCGAACAAAATGGCACATATATATTATAATTAAATGTAATTAAACTTGAAAAATATATGTCTTGAATTTGTTTAAAAAATACGAAGAAACTTTTTCCCCGACCTTATATAATCTATGTGAAACTTTACGAGTATATTTTAATCCAGATGACAATGCAATAATTCTGTGTCATAGAACTGATCTGATGATGGAACTGATCTCTTAGAATCGTGCTTATTAAATAATAATGTTTTTTTTATTAAATTAATATAAAAGAATTATACATAATTATTGTGTTTGTCTTAACGAGTCTCGTGCCTATCTCATTTTATTTGGTGACAAGGGTCTGTTGGTACCAGGAGGTGGATAGATAGAATCAGAAGTGTAGGTGGAACTGTTCAATAGCTACCAGTAAATTCCTCAGTAGTTTTAAACTAGGAAAAAATAAATAAATGGAAGCGTTACAGTTTCCTTTTTAGCACTTACACATTGTGCGTCCATTCAATTACATTTTGAGAATGTGGTTTGAAGTTGTGTGCTGCTCAATATTGAAGTGTGCGTTTGTAGAACTAGTAAGAATTTGCCAGTGTGTGCAATACGTGTTTTCCTAGCCCCCTTCAGTTTTTTGCAGACTTTTTTCGCTACTAGTTCGAGTTTAAGGCAAATCCAAGCTATGTATGTTCAATGGTTTTAAACGATAATAATTTAAATATTAATTCCTATAAGTATCATTTTAAAGGATCAATATCCAGCGGTTTATTCGTCCAAGGGAATGTACAAAAATTGCGGAGCGGATTTTTTTCCTCGAACCGTCTGTTTCCTTATTTCGTTTTCTTTCTTTACGTACGTTTATTCGAACCTCGGCTTAAGACGTTATTTATGTGTGCAAACTAAAATTACTGGTCGTCGTTTACTGGGAGAGATGGTGGCTGAGCGGTAGAATGAGCGCTTTACAATCTGATGGCACACAGTTTGATCCTCGGCCTGCACCAATTACTTATTTAGAACTTAAATAAATTATCTTAAATTTTGAAGCTATCACTCATAAATGGCGAAAAAAAACGTGACAAAACTGATATGTCCAAGACCCTCAAAAGTGTCATTCACCAACATAGTACATGGCTAACATGGTAGATACCTATTAAGAAAAAAAAAAGCCCATAACTAATTAGCATTACTTTCCAGCGTGGCAATGCTGCTAACACCCTGGCCAGCTTTTAGATCAGTCGTTTTTATTTTATTTGTATATAGTTAGGTACATAATAATAATTATTAAATGGCAGAAGGCGGTCATTCTGGACACGGCCCGCATTTTGGTTCCTCACTCTGCAGCCCTAAACACCGGTAGCTTGGGCCCTGCCCCGCTGCGGGCGGCACCCTAGTTTTTAAGTTTTTATATTATTTATGTTTTCAAATAAATACGTGAATAACAATTAAATAGTTTCAGGATTTAAAAAAAAACGTGTAATGAAAATAAAAATTATAAATTGCTGTTTTTAATTTTTCTGAAATTCAATACAATAACGGTGCCTGTGGGATAGCAAGTAAAACCGCGGAGCACTGCTGGTTTAACGTTAAAGTTAACCAGCAAAATTTAATAATACTTTTATTTCATGGTTTTTATCTAGTTAAAATGCGTTTGACATTTGACGCGCACTCTAAAGTATTAAAAAGATTAAATTTTCAAGCATTTACTCATTATTATTTTAGTAATAAAATCACTGAAAATGAATTTCCAAATGTGGCAAAACCTCTGATTAGACGAACAAGGAAGATATGCCTTAGTACAATAAAATTATCGGTCGTGTTCGAAATAAATATCTCCCTGTTTCATGTTTTTTTTTTCCTTAACCTTAAATCACCAGTTACTAGTAGTAACACAGGTATTTTTTTCGTGTTACTACCAACTACTCCATTAGTAAGTAACATGGGACAATTTTTATTTCCCATGTTACTTCCGACTCAAATGTGATAAAAACTTTTATTTATTTATAGGAAAACTAACAGCTTTTTTTACACTAAGATATAAAATGAAACAACTATAGAAAGCCAATAAACAACTAAACTTTTAATTCCTTTGTTTCTCGTTTTACTACCACTTTACTACCAGCAACACGGTTTTTTTTTTGTTTTTGTTCGTGTTACTACTAACTTCTCCATTAGTAACATGGGACAGTTTTTATTTCCCATGTTACTGCCGACTAAAATGTGAAAAAACTTTTATTTATTTATAGGAAAACCAACAGCTTTTTTACACAATGAAAAAACGATAGTGAGCCAAATAAACTTTCAAATCCTTCGTTACCCGTTTTACTACCACTATATTACTAGTAGTAACACGGGTATATTTTTTTTGCCACTGTTACAAACTAACTAATTAATTAATAACATGGGACAATTTTTATTTCCCATGTTAGAACTGGCTAAATTCTGAAAAAACTCTTTCCATTTCCAAACTCTTTGGCATGATTTGACGGAGTAAAATGGTAACCAGTGCATTTTTTTCCTTATACTATAATTTACCTAACGTCAAAATTAAAAGATATCGAAAGTTTTCTTTTTTTATGTTTTGATAGTCAGCAAAACTTAGTTTTGTTAATATATACAAATTAAGACTCATTTGAGTTCATATCTTTAATTACTTGAAATTATGCGAGCTAGAAAACTGCTAACGGGAAAAGCTGCCTTAACAAAGAGATTTCGGGTACTTCGTTAATGCACATTTTACTTCGTGACCTTTTTCCCGTTTTATAAAAGGTTAAAAAAACAATAAAAATTTAATCCTCCCGTCGCCAGGCATTCAAGCTTGCCGTCTTGTCTAGACGAAGCCTTAGAAACGGGAATTAAACCGTGCCTTTAGAAGCTATCATTTCATATACTTTTAGCTGATAGGTATGAAAGTTTACTGCGTCAGAATAATAATAATTATATTTGCAAATAAGTTTGTTCAATTCGATACACATAGGAACCATGAACAATTCGCACTTCGTTGTCTTTTTTACATAAATGGCAGAAAATACAATGTAATTTTAACCGACTTCCAAAAAAGAGGATCTCAATTCGACTGTTTTTTTTAAATGTTTGTTACATCCGAACTTTTGACTAGGTGAACCGATTTTAATGTGTTTTTTTTATTTGAAAGCTGGTGCTTCCCGTGTGGTCCCATTTTAATTTGGTTCAGTTCTGTCACTTTTATGAAGTCAGTTTTTTGTATTGATCATTGTTAATTGTATTTTTCTAGTTATAGTTGTTACATTAATGGTAATTCTAAGACAAGATGGCAAATGAAAATTAAATAATCATGTCACGAATTAGCCATAAATATAATAATAATTATTGCAATTAGGTCCTCATAATTCATATGCAAGAATTACTTCTAAAATACAAACCGACCGTACAGGGAAGGTATAATGCTGATATCGCGGCTTCCCCTACGACAAAAGTCGGCATAAACAATGCGGTTACGGCATTTTACGAGTGACTCTACTAAAGCGCGTTGCAGACGATGTGCAGCACTTGCGCAAGTATTACTCGCACCAGTTTACTGCGCATCGTTTTCAAAAAGCATAGGTAAGATAGCATAGCATAGGCACGAAAATAACAACCGATTCTATAAGAAATTCTAATTTTATACTCGTAAAATAAGGCATTTTCTTTTTTTAATGGGACTATCTTCAAGATATTATTCAATAAAAACAATATTATTACAATCTGTTCACAATTGGTGATTATGTCTCGTAACATACACAAAAAATACAGTTGGACTGAGACCCCAATTTTTGGAAGTTGGTTGAATACATACAAATGTATGATGCTGCTCTTGATGACATCAAAACAAAAAAATATAAACAGCGGTGGATTTAGAAATGCAAAAACACTACTTTCGCGACTTGAACGTGTAGCTACGCGAGTGGCAATTTACGTTTGATTATCGCTGGCGCTAATACTTGCGCAAGCTACTGCGATCGTCTGCAACGGGCTTAACAATGCGAAATCGTGGTTGCAGTGGAATAAATATTTTTGACGACATTAGAATAATTTATTTTGTTTAATAAAATTTAAATTATATTATTCTATAGTACAAAATTGCAGCGGTTGCCGACAGAAGCTTTTATGGATGAACGTGGAAATATGAGCCAATGAGCCAAATCCAGCACACGCAAGTTAATTCCCAGTTGCCGCCAAAGCTTATATAGCACTTTTCTTAAACATTGAGGGGATATTCACTTAAGGATACCACACATTAAACATTTTGAGGCAATGTTCACATTTAAATCACAATAATATCATGTATGTAAAAGTTTGGATGGATGGATAGATGGATTGATGGATGGATGTTTGTTACCCAATCACGCAGAAACGGCTGCATGGATTTGGATGAAATTTGGAATATACATTGCTTAAGTCCTGGATTAACACATAGGATACTTTTCATCATCATCACCGATTTTCATCACCACGCGGATGAAACCGCGGGGCGCAGGTAGCGTATAGAAAAAAATTGCTTTTCGCATCCACTTGCCAGCAGCCAAAGTCGTTGATCCACTTGGCTGCAGGATGTCCTACTCTACATTTGATGATAAGCGGTCTCCACTCTAGAACCTTCGACCAAAATAAAATGAATGGACGGGCGCATTTTTGAAGATTACAAAATGAGCGCCAGAGCTCACTTCGTTTCAGTCGGTCTCTAGCCGTAGGAAGTGAAACACGAGTCTATTGTTACGCGATAACGAAACATCTGACAAAATTATGAATTCGTAAACTTTACCGAAGTGTAAATACACAAATAAAACCAATATCTATATTTTGTAACAAATATACTGTACATTTTTATAATTAGGTGTTGAAGTATATGTCCGACGGTTTTGACTCGTTTTTACTGATCAAATTCAATGGTTAAGGCTCGTCCATTCATTTTATTTTGGTCGAAGTCTAGAACCCGTCTACCTCAACGGTTGTCAGTTCTTCTGCAGATGCGGCGAGCCCATTGCTACATTAGCTTTCTCCTTTGGGCTATGTCGGTTACTTTTTAGTTCTCTGTCGAATAATTTCATATATTGATTCATTTCTACACATTATATCGCTAAGAAAAAAGACTAACGCATAGAAGTAGTGCTAATTTAGCGTTACCGAATTAAACATGTTACAATCTTTACTCATATGCCAAAATTGTTGTTATCAGAACGAAACAGATATATTTTTGACAGAACGGAAAATTGCAGGTGACACTATTTTTTACCGACTTCCAAAAAGGAGGAGGTTCTTAATTCGACAGTTTTTTATGTTTGTTACCTCAGAACTTTCGTCTGGGTAAACTGATTTTGTTTTTTTTTATTATTTGAAAGCTTCTTGCTTCCCGTGTGGTCCCATTTCAATTTGGTCCAGTTCTGAAATTATTATATAGTCGGTTTTTATGTTGATAATTATAATATAGGGACTTACACTAGGGATCTGTAAAAGGCTTCAAAGGCTACATACTATTTGACATTTGACAGACGGCTGTGTGGACCCGGGTATGTCCTAAAACTGCGACCAGAACCACCGGAGTATGGGCAGCAGCGTCCTAATAGTACACGGTGAACGTACTGCGATCCCCAAGCCGCCTGCCAAGCGTGGGGATTATGGCAACACCCCTCTCTATGAGTGTGGCCTTGTTCAACAGTGGACGTTAATTGGCTGATGATGTGTGTGTGTGTGTGTGTGTAGGCTTTGTAAATCACGTGACGGATTCTATGCTTTCTATTATTCTCTGATAAATCCTTACCTGCAGTTTGACAGTGACAGATCTGTAGGCGCGATCAGCTGTGTTCTGTGCCTGACACGTGAACGTCTGATTGTGATGAAGCCTTCTTGGACGGAGATGGAGGGTGGACCTGGAATTATGATATTAATGCAATATTCTTGTGACGATACATTTATATTAATAACACAGTCTACGGGACTCGGAATTTGTATGTATGTTTGTTTGTATATTTCGTTTTGATTCCGCTTTTATTGTGCGCACTGCTAGTCTGTGGAATGCGCTGCCTGAATAGGTGTTCCCCGATGGTTACATCTGGGTGTCTTCAAGTCAAGAGTGAATCGGTTTCTTCTAGGCAAGCGTGATCCATCGTAGGCCATCGCTTAACTCCAGGCGAGTTGGCACTTGGCTGCCAACTCGCCAGATGCCTATTTAAAAAAAAAGTAGCGCCATCTGTCGCTATCTCTGCTAACTACATCGCATCGCTTGACCGCTAATCAATGAAGTTGCATCAGTTACACGCAACTGGTTTCACACCAGTGCGCTGTACTCTATGACTGCATACTGCCAAGGAAGACCAAGGAAGATCTCTAGACTATATCTGTCTATGTTACTACAAGGAAGATCTATACTATATTTGGGAGCGTTCAAGTATTACGTAACGAATTTGGGGGGTTGGGGGGGTTCTTGTAAAACGTTACGATGCGTTACAGGGGCGGGAGGGAGTGTTTGAACTACGCGTTACGTAAAATTGTTTTTTTAACCCTTCAGAACGGTCGCGTAAAGAGATTCTCTCGCGCATTTTTTATTAAAACAAAGGTATTTTGGCGACTTTCCGGTACTTGACGCCGCATTATTGCGACTTTTAGGTAAAAATTGTCACTTGGTGGTTACGTAACGTTTTACTAGGGGGAGGGGGAGTACAGAAAAACGTTACGGCGCGTTACATGGGGAGGGGGCGTCCAAAATCTCCAAAAATTGCGTTACGTAATACTTGAACGCTCCCTTTGTCTATGATACTAATACTAACAGTTCCATTGGGGCGATTCTTAAACGGAATGTATCTTTGGACCAGTGTTTTTCAACCTGTTTCATGACGCAACCCCGTAAGTATGAAAAAAAAATTCGCGACCCCCACAGACGTTGGGTGGTTATCGAAAGGCAAAGTACTGACGAGAGTTTTCGAATTTCGAGCTGAACATTGGTGTTTTTACAGCAGGTCAAGTCAGAATATTCCAAATTCGTTTGTGACCCGGAATTTCTTTTGAAACTGGCTTGTCTTTCAACCTTATTCGAGCATTTAAATACCTTTAGCCTTCAAGGACGGGATAAAATGACAATAAGGTATCGTCTAGAATCTAGACGATAGACAAATTCGAAGATATCATTATACTTGTCATTATTAAAAACTTATACTTTGTATTCAATATCCAGATCGCAAAAAATACAGCTTTTTCATGCATTTTGTTGGGTATAAATCGAAATTTTCTATAAAACAGCTGTTTTTTGAGATTTCAGGTTTGGTCTCAAATAACTACTTAGTTAATACATCTGTGGCTATTCATCATCAGCCTGTAACTGTATAGGTACTGCTGGACAAGGACATAGGCCTGTCCACTGAGCTCGGTCAGCAGTTCTTTGCATCCAGTTTATACCCGCCGTTTTACGCAGGTCGTCACTCCACCTGGCCGCAGGGTGTCCTACACTACGTATGCCCAAACGTGGTCTCCACTCCAGAACTTGTCTACCCGATCAATTATCGGTTCTTCGGACAATGTGGCCGGCCCGCTGCCACTTCAGCTTACTAATCCTTTGAGCTATGTATTGCGTTTTTTGGATGTCGGTAATTACTTTGCTTCTATGTCGAATCACTTCGTTCCAAAGTTTATCCCGTAAGAAACTCCAAGCATAACACTCTTCATAGCTCGCTGAGTGATTTTAAACTTGTGGACCACCTTAACCGTGAGTGTCCACGTCTCGGCACCGTTGGTCATAAAAGGTAGGACACACTGGTTAAAGACTTGAGACACTGTGATATGGACGACGTGAAAACTTGACGTGGACTCTGTGACTATTATGCTATTATTTTAATAATAATCGGCTTACCTAGCAGTATGTCTTCTGCCATCAGGCATCGGTTCCACTGCATAGTTGACTCCCTGCGTCAACACTCCACCATCTTGGTCTACCCATGTTAACTGGAAACAAAAACATTGGTAAATAGACCAATTATGATTTTAGCAAGCAAATAATAAAGAACACAAAAGACTGGTACACCACGCAAAATACTGGTACACCATAGCACAGAACAGAGAGGAGTAAAAGAAAGGAAGGGAGGCCTTTGCCCTGCAATGGGATGATCACGGCTGAAATAAATTAAATAATAAAGAAGCTACGATATTTCAATAAACAAAGAAGCTGGAAGCCTTTAATTGAACATAAATCAAAACTGGATGTACTGCCGTATCATTAAAATCGTTTTTTCTTTGTACTTAGCGAATTTTTATCTTTCAAAATGTTAAGAATGTGCAAAAGATATGGTTCTGACAGAAAAGGCAGCCTTAAAGAAGATGGCAAAGCAATCAGCAGGCCTAGCACGGGCCGTGGACAGATTTTCTTTCCACCGCTTTTATCCCGCTAGAAAAAGACAACCGTATCCACACATTTCTAGCTCTTTCGCGTCTACGCGCGGTTAATAACGGTGGAAAATCAATTTTTCCACGACCCGTGCTAGACTTGCAGCATGCCAGAGGTAAAATGCTGAATGGCAATAAAGGTTGAGCCAGTAAAACGCTTATTACCTCAGCTGCAGGTTTTCCACCAACGGAAATGCACTCCAGATTCACCTCCCGATCTTCAACTGCTTTTAGAACAGGACCCTGGATGATCCGAGGTGGGTCTGGTGGCATCAGGATGATTAGACGAGCGTATCGAGACCTGATTGCTGGTTCGCCTGAGACAAAAAAATAATATTTTTAAGCCTATTATAACCAATCTACAATTTAAGGTGTGATCTTACAGTAGTTGTCGTAAATATTCATCATCATCAGGATGTAGACGCCCTTCCTACTCCTTCCCTTTCTACACATAATTTAAACTATATACACATAATATTTACATTTAACTTAATCATTAAATACCTGCATACATACATGTCATAAATCACACGTACGATTTATATGTATTTTCACCTACATAGTTATTCATAATAATATAATATTCATAGCTTCACTAAAACGCTTATCGCCTATTACTTATCGACGCGCTACGACGCGGGACTGTTAGTGACAAAGTTATTGCCAGTAAAGGTGATCCGGTCCGGGGCGTGGTGTAAGTGAATAACTCCCAATGATTTAAAGTTGATTTATTTCACTCACGTCCACGTCACGTCCACTGCAGAATAAATGCCTCCCCTTTGAGACTCTACACTGAACTACAGCCTGCCATTTGCATCCAACGGATGACCATGACTCTCACAATGTCGCCGGTCCATCTAGAGGAAGGCCTACCGACGCTACGTCTTCCGTTTTGTGGTCTTCACTCAAGAACCTTTCTTCCTCGTTGGTTATCAGTTCTTTCAGCAATGTGGCCTACCCATTGCCACTTCAACTCGTGAATTTTAATGGATATGTTGGTGACTCTGGCTCTTAATACCACTTATCCCAGACTAGCCATCCAAAAACTAGTCAGATCGTTCGTTGGCTAACTTTGGTGATTTTTTGGGAAGATGGTAAACCCGCCTAGCCTGGAATGGGATCGTGAATGTCTAAATGAATATCCACCGGTACCCACAAAAAAATAATACATGCATGCATATTTGAATAAACTAATATACAAGGTAAGCTGTAACTAAGCATTTATGAACTCGTGTTTGCTGGCTTAGACTGCGCCTGAAATGCTTCTGCCACAGTAGATATATCAGCTACAGCAGTGGTTTAACTTTAAACAACCGCCCAAATCAAGTCAGAGCCTTTTCCCCCATCCGCTACGATGCTTCACGGTACGCTCAAGGGGCCTTACGGCTCTCCTGTAGACAAACAGACAACAGACTCCTGTAGTTTCAACCCGGGCTTGCTGACAGCGCTGAAACGGGGCAGTGCAGAAAATCACATGAACGTGAACTTTAGAGCGCGGAAATACGGTTTACAGTCTCGCAACTTTTCGCACACATACTTTTCGACGATCGCGTGCGCCGCGTCATTGAGATTCGCCGTATGAGTGTTGTGTCATCAGCGTACAATAGTGAAAATTTCTTTAAACCCGACTGTAGCAACCCTATAGCCCTATAACACACAATAGGCATTGAATTCAAGAACTCGTCAGAGTTAAGCTACTGTTTTAGCTTATATTATAGCTACTGTGCTTCTGCAGTAATCTATACTAATATTATAACGAGGAAAGATTTGATTGTTTGTTTGTTTGCATTGAATAGGCTCCGAAACTTCTGAAGCGATTTGATAAATTCTTTCACTGTTGGGAAGCTACACTATCCCCGGGTGACATAAGCTATATTATATTTTGTAGCGAGGCCGAAGGCAGAGCTTACACCCGTGCGAAGCCGGGGCGGACGGCTAGTGTACTATAATCCAGTAAATAATTATTTTGAAGGGAATTTAATCCTCTGTTAATCTATGGACAGGCTTGGACGTTGTTCGATATATTTTACGTTTCCAGTGCATGGATTTTACGCGAGCCGCGGCTGCATATACTCAGATAACAGATGACGTTTAATAAATAAAGCTTAACTTTTCAGTATAATCTACAGATAAAATAACTTGCCAAAAGTGTGTCAAGAGATGCGTGCAGCACAGGTAGAGTTCTAGTGCCAAATTGTGGTCACAGTTCAGATATTAGTGGTTATGAAAAAATTTAACGATCGAAGCTCGATGGACTTTAGGGATCACAAACGATCTGTTATGTTTATATAAGATTCTGTAAGTTTTATATGTATTCTTCGACCAAAATAAAATGAATGGACGGGCCCTAACCATTGAACTTGATCAGTAAAAACGAGTCAAAACCGTCGGACAAAACTAAATCTATTGACCACCTAATTATAAAAATGTACAGTATATTTGTTACAAAAAAATTGATATCAGTTTTATTTGTGTATTTACACTTCGGTAAAGCAAACGAATTCATAATTTTGTCAGATGTTTCGTTATCGCGTAACAATAGACTCGTGTTTCACTTCCTACGGCTAGAGACCGACTGAAACGAAGTGAGCACTGCACTCATTTTGTAATCTTCAAAAATGCGCTTCTACTGGGCCCGTCCATTCATTTTATTTTGGTCGAAGTATGTATTACACTTATTTCGTCTGAAAGACAAATTTTCTACGAATTTGAGAATGCCACAATAGTTTTTATAGGTTCTTCGTGTGAGCGTCGCAAACGGTTTTTATGTTTTTTTGGCTCTCTCAATTTGAATTTTGATATTAGGACCGCTTTTTCGGTTGGACAAACGATATATCGTACGTATGAGTTGTCAAATCGCGGACGGCACATAACCTGGAGTCCGTGGAGCGGCACTGCAAATAATTATTAATAAAACCGGCCAAGTGCGAGTCGGGCTTGCGTACTGAGGGTTCCGTACCAACACACAATACAATAATTATCAATTTAAAAACACGACTTCAAAATTAGTAAAATATGCAATCTCGATTCGGTGAAAGAAATTTTTGTAGTGGTAGAACTCTATTGCAGAGGTCCGCCTGGGGAAGTACCACACCTTTGCCAGTTATTCGACCGCCAAGCAGTAGTGTGCAAACACTACTGTGTTCCGGATTGAAGGGCAATGTTTCCAGCGAAATTACAAGGCACACAGAGATTTGACATCTTTTATCTCGGGGTGACGAGCGCAGTGCATTGCCATCCAGGGTTTTGAACTGTTGAAGTTCAAAATGCTGAGGATTTAAGCTGTTATGGGCAAGCGTGAAGAGCAATCAGGCGAGCAACTTCGCTCGTCTCGTCAGTATCATAAAACAAAAAAAAAAATGAGGTCGTCCAAGTAGCCGAATTACGTTTCTTAACTTGGTAATTAAATGTTTCACCCACTGGCACTTGGCCATTATTTATTATTTGTTGTTATACTTTAGAGCAGGGGTCGCCAAACTTTGAAGCCTTTGGGGCCATAATATTTATTTCGGTATGTTGCAAGGGCCGTAACAATTTAATTTTTCTGCCCACCTAAGCAAACATAGGCTTTTATTGCATTTCAATTACTATTGATTGTGTATTGTGACACGTAACTACATCTAGTGTCGAGTAGTGATACTATGTACGGTTCTAGGTACTATCTATATCAGCTACAGTCTTCAGTCCTTGTGCGGAAAATGTTTGGAATTGTCTGAATTACTAAGACCAGTCATATCATTTTTTAATTTTATCAGGTCCACAGGGCGGAATCACCGACAATTCCGCGAGTTTCAATTCCTGTCGCGGGCCGGATTGATGGCAGTGGCGGGCCGGATTTGGCCCGCGGGCCGTAGTTTGGAGACCCCTGCTTTAGAGTACTATAATTATGCCAAGTTTGACGCTCGTAAGTATTACCGTTTTTACACTATCGCAAATACAAAAATACATTTTTAAATACGTTTGTTGTTTGGTGATCCCCCATTTCATTTATATATTTTGACTTTTTAGTATGTTTTTATTAATTCGTCATAATACTAAATATTCTGTGAAAATTTCAACTGGCTATCTATTACGGTTCGAAAGATACAGCCGTTTAAAGGTAGGACGGACAGACGGACAGACAGACAGCGTAGGTTCAGTAGGTAACGAAACGAGGTATCGTTGATACAGCCGTTATAAGGTAGGACGAACAGATGGATAGACAGACAGTGTAGGCTCAGTAATAGGGTCCCGCTTTTACCCTTTGGCTACGAAACTCTAAAAACTTATCAAAATTGTTTCGCCAGCTTACTCGTATGTTCAGTGTTATGATCTTGTAACAAAGCCCGCTGTTAATACCAAGTTACATTAAGGTGATACGTTTCATGTTTGGCGGGAAATTCAAATTTCAAACAGTTTTTTTTGTCCTTGTAGCTAGGCCGGGTAATTATTGTGAAATGGCACAGTGTTTGCGAAAATTGTTGGTCATTCTTTACATTATCATGTACAGCTATTAATCAGTTACTTACCATATTACTTACATTTGTCAATAAACCGTTTGAAACAGCAAACATTGGTTAATTGACAAATGTATGTAATATGTGCATTAGAGATAAATAGCTTTACGTGAGTTTGTAAAGAATAATAATCAATTTTCGCAAACATTATGATCGTTTACAATAATTACCCAGCCTAGCTACAAGAACAAAAAAAACTGTTTGAAATTTGAATTTCCCGCCATACCTGAAACGTATCACCTTAAAAGTAGTAGTAGTTTCCGATTTTTTTACTAGTGGGTTTGTATAAAAAGCATAAAAATCTAATAGCCGTGGCACAGTTACCGCACTATTTTCAAGCTGTGCTAACTACATTTTAACTATCAAAACATGGAAACAAATGTCTGTAACTATACAGCGACCGATTGCCTAAAACTACACTTCCTAAACTAAAAACCATTAGACCGCTTTCAAACTATTAAAATAAATCAAAAGTTTGAAAATGACTATTCTAGCGTGAATAAAAGTTAACTATAAACATGGCAGTTAGTGAACTTCCGCGTTCGTTCAAGCCTTTGATCATAAATAATTTAGATTTGCCTTAAGCTCGAGCTAGCGAAAAAAAGTCCGCCAAAAACTGAAGGCGGCGAGGTAAACACGTATCGCACACACTAACATAATATTCTTATTAGTTCTACAAATGCACACTTTTATATTGAGCAGCACACAATTAGGAGTCTTTTTTGACAGCTGATTAAAAAAAGTTTACAAAATGACGCAATAGATGGCGTTGGCAAACAATGAGGGATAAAAAGACATTAGCCAACTGTCATCAAGTTAAGTCAGTCACTGTCACCAGAGTCACACTGAATCCATTATTTTGTCAACGACTTCCATTACAATCTTTTAGTAAAGTTTTTTTGAGCTGTCAAAAAATTGCTCAATGCTAACGAGATGATCAAAATTTCATCAAATGGACGAGCAAGATGGGGGTGTTAGTGCTAAAGGGAAAACTGTAGGTGGGACACTTCCATTAACTTTTTCTAAGGTTCAAGCAGACACACTGAACTTTTGAATGTGGTCAACATTCAGTAGTTTTACTTGATGACCAAATAGCTCTATGGTAGCGCGTTAAGTGTAGGAAGTATCGATTTTTCGGCGCAGTTACATGCACAATGTTCACGGAAAGAATCCCCGTGCAGTTACGGTAAAAAAAATCATCTGTTGCCATATAACTCGACGACTATTCCATACATTTTGTTGAGCGTTAATGACGTTTTTCTCATCGAGTTCTATGTACCAATACCTTTTACTTGATGGTTTATCTATGATTTATTTCGCGATTTCAGGGCTTGTGCCAAATTAATCCTCGAATATGTCCATCATCTAGAGATACACCTTGTTTATCAGTGTTTCCTGTTCATATTTGCATTAGTTTTAAATATATTTATGTAGTTAATAAAAGTCATTTTTTTTTCAAAATAACAATTCTCACAGTTTCAAAAACTAAAAAAACACGCTATAAAACCTGACCTAACCTTGAAAATCCTGGTGAGGAATATGGGACAAACTATTTAAATTATTGCATTGTCATCGGTCCTTGATAAGTGTGCAAAATTTCATCATCATCATCATCAGCCGTAAGACATCCACTGCTGAACATAGGCCTCCCCCTTTAACCTCCACACTGAACGACAACCTGCCATCTGCATCCACTGGATGCCCGCGACTCTCACGATGTCGTCGGTCCATCTAGTGGGAGGCCTACCTACGCTGCGTCTTCCGGTTCGTGGTCTCCACTCAAGAACCTTTCTTCCCCATCGGTTATCGGTTCTTCGAGCGATGTGGCCTGCCCATTGCCACTTCAACTTGCAAATTTTGATAGCTAAGTCGATGACTCTGATGCTTTGTCGAATATCCACGTTTCGGATTCTATCGCGCAAAGAAACTCCGAGCATAGCTCTCTCCAATGCCTGTTGTGTGACTCGTGAGTTTTTCCAAAAGGCCAACAGTTTAGGACCACGTCTCAGTACCATATGTCATCACTGGCAACACAAACTGGTCAAAGATTTTTGTCTTTAGGCACTGTGGTAACTTGGAACAGAAGTGTGCAAAATTAAAATTTAGGTAATTTGACGTTTTGAAGAAAGTAGTTTAAAATCATGTTCAAAGATTCCGTTACTTACATACATACCAAGCTAATAAAAGCGAGTTAAAATAGCATCCGAGGTATTAATATAATTGAGAAATAACTGCCATTTCGGATTTCAGTTCTCAACTTATTTGGCACACTATCGCCATCTAGTTATGCATTATTGCCGCAACTTCGCAGCACCGGTACACGACCTACCAACTTACAAATACAGTTGGCCAAATCGTTGAACTAAATATATTATACTGATAACTGTCTGTTTTGTTCATGAAATACGTGTGAGGCTCCCTCATTTCTCTAGTAGTTAAGTTTGCTGGACTTTACAGCCGTTATAAACCTATAGTGAGCTGATTATCATAGTTTGGGATATTTTATGACTGTATCATAATATACACAAGTTGTAAACATCAAAATATGAGGGTACCTCTCTCTCTATGCTTCGCCATAATATAACTAGCTGCGCCCCGCGCTTTCACTTGAGTGGTGATGAAAAATTGTGGTGATGATAATGATGGAAAATGCTCTACGAGCTGTTCTCATATCTACCAAATATACATAAAAATCGGTCGAGCCGTTTCGAAGGAGTGCGACTGCAAACACCGTGATACGAGATTTATTATATATATCTTCTATACAAAAAAAAATATTTAATAAAAACATATCGATAAAAAATCTGTAATTTAGATATTTAACACACAGGCGTCTTAAAATAAGCAGCTGAACACTTTAAGACAGTTTTTTGAATTTTTGTCTGTTTGTTTGTTTGTGCACGCACATCTCCTAAACCACTGGACGGATTTGTGTAGTTTTCACGAATATGCTTAGCTATGACCAGATTGAAGTACAGGGTAAGTCATTTTTCGAAAGGGAGGAAAAAAGGGTAGAAAGTTTATATGAAATTCTACGCGTACGAAGTCACGGGCAACAGCACTTGTAATATTTACAAAGATACGCGTATATACCTAGTATACCTACCTACCTACAGTACCTATAAATATATCAAATAATTATCAAACCGGCCAAGTGCGAGTCGGACTCGCGCACGAAGGGTTCCGTACCATTATTTATAAAGACGGCAAAAAACAGGTTTTTTGTATGGTAGCCCCCTTAAATATTTATTTTATTATGTTTTTTAGTAGTTGTTGTTATAGGGGCAATGGAAATACATCATCTGTGAAAATTTCAACTGTCTACATGTCACGGTTCATGAGATACAGCCTGGTGACAGACGGACGGACAGACGGACAGACAGACGGACGGACAGCGAAGCCTTAGTAACAGGGTCCCGTTTTACCTTTTGGGTACGGAACCCTAAAAACCGACTTCATAAAAATGACAGAACAGGGCCAAATTAAAATTGGACCACACGGGAAGCACCAGCTTACAAATAAAAAAAGAGAATCATCATAATTGGTTCATCCAGTTAATATTCTGAGGTGACAAACATTTTAAAAAACACTCAATTTGATGACCTCCTCCTTTTTGGAAGTCGGTTAAAAAACAACCAAACAAATATACAAGCATACTTACATAAATACGCCCAAAAACATTACCCGCTCCTTCTAGGGCAGTTGGGTAAAAACCACGTCAGAATCCATAATAACATCCATGGTACCTACACCAAACCCCAGTATATTAATAAAACAAAATCCCTGCTCATTTCGCCCCATCTCTCCAGGGGCATGGAAGCCATGGGAATTTTCTAGAAGCCATGTAAACTTAACCGAAATGACAGGAGGGGAGAAATCAGGGTGTCTCGGAGATACCGTCACCAGCAAAGTCATTTTACATTATTCAGAAGTAATTTGCTCGAGATCTAAATCTGTTAGAAGCGGCAACAAGTTTCTTTCATCATCATAATCAGCCTGTCTATCTATACATATAATAAAAACGTAGAGATAAAAAAATCTGTAATTGCGAGATAACAAAAAAAAAATCACACAGGTCGTCTTAAAGTAAGCAGCTGAACAAGATAGGACAGTTTTTAGAATTTTTGTCTGTTTGTTTGTTTGTTTGTTTGTTTGTTTGTTTGTTTGTCCGCGCACATCTCCTAAACCACTGGACGGATTTCAATGCGGTTTTCACGAATATGCTTAGAAATTACCAGATTAAAACATAGGCTATCTTATATCATTTATTTTAATTCTTTATTTTTACATAAACGAAAATAAAAATCAATGATTTATTTCTTCGTTACCCGAAACGTAATATGAGGATCGTCACATAGCCTCAAGCAAGGAGATCCAAAGTAAAGAGAATGTTATTGACATAGCCATTAAAATTTTGAAACTGTCAACTGTCATTCGGTTAATCAGTTTAAATTTAAAGAAGGTTCCTTAACCTTCTTAGATGAATGAACGTGTAGATCAAGCATGTTATAGGCCTTACAACCTCTTTGGTGATTCATTCCAGTGCATGGAGTAGGAGTGTGGCGTACTCATACTCCTTGCGCCAACCTTCGTGAATTTCATTCCAATTTTCCACGACGTGTGGCGCTGGGGCGCGAAAAGAAAAAAAAATATAAGAACACCGATTTTCAAATGGAATTGTCATTCGCTTTTTCTACGATTTGTCCATCGAGCTTTATTACTACGTATAGAGAAGCTACCATAAACAAAGATCATGCTCAATTTTGTTAAGAATATAACCTAAAGTTTGCTTCACCGCCGAAACAATAATTAGTCGTCTAACCAGCCAATATAAACATTCAGCGCTAGAACGCTTATAAGGTATAGTTTTCTCGCGACGAAAAAGTCGTAAGCGCCGCGATTTTTCAAAGCGCTTACGCGTTTCGTTCAACGTTCTGCATCAACCTGTCGTTGCTATAGACTAAACTGCTGACTTACTACAGAAGTGACGTAGTTTTATATTACCTAACAAGCTTCAATTGAATTCGCACTTTGTTTCATAATTTATTATTAGTTGAATTAATTGAACAATAGAAAGTATTATATTATAATATGAATATTTCAGTTAAATTAATTCATTCGTTTAAGTAGTAAGTAATATTTATCCTCTTCGCGAAAATGCAAGGAACATATGTAAGTATTATTAGATGGTAACCACGTTTCTTCGTTTCGATTGTTCTGGACAAATGCAATCCATTTTTCTCTATCTTTACGGCCCAGACGTGGAAACCTTTAAAATTAAAATTATATTTTACAAAAGACAATAATTATTTGTCATCATATTTTTTATCTTTTTTTATTAAATCACTAGGCAGTACTTTTCTAAATATGTGTTAGATTATTATATTCCACTATAAAAAAAAAACTTCAACTAATTCTACCTACACTTGTTACAAACACAATGTCACATCTTAATTTTTAGTCTATGACAAATGACGCAACACGGCATCCACGCTACGTCCGAGAATATTTTGTTCGACTTAAATTGTAAAATTTGTAAATGATTATCTAATTACTCACCGATGGAAAGTTATTCCTTTGCACTTCGACGTATTCTTTGAATTATTCGTGCAATATCTTAACACACACGATACCATATTTAATACTTTTGAACTTTTTTCGTTTTAAAACAAACATGACTTAATTGCTCAAGAGCTAGCAAGCAACTAAGTGATGTGCTGCCATATGACTGCAATTGGACGGAACATAGTAGGGATGTGCGCCGTCTCCTCTATACGTAGTAATATAGCTCGATGGATTTGTCTAAGATTTTTCTTTGCAATAAATTTATAATTTCTTTCGGACTCAGCTATTTTCTTCCATTGTCGGTAGCTTAACCCTCTCCTTCTATATAAATAGTACAAATCCACTATAATTGGTGACCACTGAATGGACCGTACACCACCGACAAAGGTCAGAATGCCGCTAGATCGTACTGATAGCACTGCGGCTGACACGAAGAATAAAGATGATGACAATGTATTCCGAGTTGGCGTGCGAATTCCACCGTTTTGGCCGAGAAGCCGGCGATTTGGTTCGCCCAGATCGAAGGCCAATTCGCGATTTCCAACATCACTGCAGATAGCACCAAGTTCTACTATGTCATTGGACAACTTGACCCGCAATACGCAGCTGAAGTCGAAGACATCATCGTCAATCCGCCTGTGACCGAGAAGTACGAAAAACTCAAGCTGGAGCTAATTAAACGTTTGTCCGCATCAAGAGAAAAAAGCTACAGCAACTTTTAACACACGAGGAGCTAGGTGATCGTAAGCCTTCTCAATTCTGACGTCATCTACGACACCTAGCAGGCCCCGGAGTTCCAGAAGACTTTTTACGCATGATTTGGACCAGCCGCCTACCGAACAGCACGCAGACCATCATTGCTTCGCAGCAGATGACGTCATCACTCGATGTGCTGGCAGACCTAGCCGACCGCATACATGACGTTGTCCCTATAGCCCAGGTCGCATCTACATCCAGTACCACACCGGGAAGCTCCAAGCTCCATATTACATTCTCATGGTTTTATTCTATGTTAGCATTTAAAACACAAAATATACCGCATCCTATTTTAATACAGTCCCGCGAATAGAAGTATTCAAAAAAGGCCCTTTGTACATGAAAATAAACCTATACAACAAAATTCCGGACGCAATAAAGAAAGAAATAAATAATAACATTTTTCCAGAACCAACTTCGTAAGTTTCTAACCCAAAAATGTTATTACGAGATAAAAGATTTTTTCGACGATACATTTTAGAAAATTATAATTAGAAAATAAATATCGATATATAAATAGTTAAGAAAGTAGCGTCATAAGTTTTGTATCATCTCATATATAATTAAGTAACCTATCACACTAAGTATGTTTTTTTTTGTTTTGTAAAATTACTTCACCCTAGGTTAAGTTTGAATAGTATATATAATATTTATGTAATAGATTTAACTATACTTAAATGTATATGTTTATGTCTGGGTCTGGTTTTGTGAACAGCCACTACATAATTCATTGCTGCACCCTTTGTGCAGGGTATATAAACTTAGCTTTTAGAAGAATACAGTGTATATTTGCAATAAGAATAAGAATATAGAAATAATTTTATTTTACTGTGATATTTTAACATATAAATAGAATAGTTCCATTGCATGGCTTTTTAATCAAGGTATACATACAAATGCACGCGAAATAAGAAATAACTAGCCAAGAGCGTGTTAAGACAAGCATTATGTCAGGGTTCCGTGGCCAGCGAAACTGGCCGGAAATATACTTTTAATGGTTTAGACAAAAAGAAAATTTCAAAACATGCTCTGCACTGTGGTCACATTATCTTTTTGATTTGAAAACTGTTGACGGTGTTATTTATTACTTTTATGATTCTATCAATACTTCACACAGGGCGACTTAAAATAAGCAGCTGAACATGTAAAGAACAGTTTTTAGAATTTTTGTTTGTTTGTTCACGCACATCTCCTACACCCCTGGAAGAAAAATGCGGACGGATTTAAATGCGGTTTTCACGAATACGCTTAGCTATGACCAGAATGAAGTATATGCTATGTTATTTTGCGCAAGGCCGGATAAGGGAAGAAAAAAGAATTAAAGGTTTATATGAAAATCTACGCGTACGAAGTCGCGGGCAAAAAAGCTAGTTTATAATAAAATAATTGAGGTATTTAGAAAAAAATAAGCAGTACCAAACTTAAACAATTTAAACTTAAGATAATATACTTTAAACAACTAATCTAAAAGTATGAAATTTTAATCCCCCGGTAAAAGAGCTTATAATCTTTATACGGCTGAACTAATTTTACGAGACTTTTACGAGACGCATCAGCAAACGTAGAGTAAGACGACCTGTAGCCAGGAGAAGTGACGACCTGCAAAAGGCGGCATGTGGCTGCGAAAAGCAGAAAATCGTGCTTGTGGCGTTTTTAGGAGAGTCCTGTACTTAGTAAGTAAGTAATTTGGTCTTCTTCCGGTTCTTGACCGGATTATTAACCTGCGACATAATTAATATAAATTACGCAGTCATATCTAGTGAGTCCATGATCTCTGTCAATAAGGGGCACACTGGGTGCGTTTTCACGGCGCGTCGCAAATCACCTTGATAAAGAGTTTCTTGGGTTTCAATGCGCCAAGTTGATCGGCAACTTTAATCTGCGTTTGGCCAGTTTCACATCAATACCACCTGTGGGCATTTCATTTAGGAAAGTGGGTTTGAGGAGAAAAGGCGAGAAAATGCCTATATTCTATACCATTTTTACGAGGTATTATCACTGGAAGAAAGACGACACAAAAAGTCTTATTTTTCAAACAAACGTGTAGATACTAGAAAATGTTCTATTCTGCGTAAACAACCGAACAAAAGTTTTTTCTGAATATTTTCTGTTCTTACTTTACTTGACTCTGACTGCGACTATGACTTGTTAGATTGTTTGACGATGTTTATTAAAACTTAATAATATTTACGAAAAAGACGCCCCCACGCCGAAAAAGACCTCAGAAGCTCTCAGACGAAACCATTAAGTTAAAGGAAGACCGGGCTGAGATGAGACTGCAATCTTCAGCTGATATGTCGGAATATGGCAAACTTAATAGACGAATCTCGAAATCGGTGCGACATGATCTGCGTTCTTATAATACAAGATGTATTAGGGACGCAACTGAGCGGAACCAGGGCTCAAAAGTGCCAAACCGGAAGACGCAGCGTAGGTAGGCCTCCCACTAGATGGACCGACGACATTGTGAGAGTCGCGGGCATCGCTTATGCAGATGACCTGGGTCGATTTAGAGCTAAAAGATCGGTGCAAGAGTTCTCGATTGTGGACGCTCTTTATGCTGATGACGTATGTTTGATGGCCAGTGATGTCAACAGCTTGCAGGTTTTCTTGAATCGACTAAACGAGGCTTGTCAGCGGTTTGGGTTGATCATAAGTGTTTCCAAGACCCAGGTGCTTAAGCAACCTGCACGTGGTATGACATCAGATCCAACGCCGGTATCTTTAGATGGTAAAGCGCTCGAGGAAGTAGCATCTTTTCGGTATCTTGGGAGTTTTATACGTAACGACAACCGCCTTGAAACCGAAATATCCTCACGCATTGCTAAGGCTGCGGCAACTTTCGGAATGTTACGCAAAAGAGTTTGGGACTCGCATGATCTGCGGTTGCACACAAAGATTGCTGTGTACAAGGCAATAATTCTACCCATAATGCTGTATGCCACCGAAACTTGGTGTCTTTACAAGGGTGATGTCAAACGCCTTGACATTTTCCACATGAAGTGCTTAAGATCAATTCTTCGTGTAAGGTGGCAAGACCGAGTTCCAAACTCCGAAGTTTTGAGAAGAACAGAGCTATGTGGCATAGAGTCCTTGCTAATTAAGGGTCAACTGAGATGGTGTGGACATCTTGTACGTATGGATGACTCTAGGTTGCCTAAAGCTGTCTTTTACTCGCAGCTGAAGGAGGGAAAGCGTACACCTGGGGGCCAGTACTTGCGTTACAGGGATGTCCTGAAGCGCCATCTCACCGCATGTGACATCCCGTGCGAGGGTTGGGAAGAGCTCGCGCAACAGAGGCGAGAGTGGCGCAGCTCTGTTCATAAGGCTGTTAATAATTTCGAAGAGAAGCGAATACAAGACCTAGATGCTAAACGCCTTATCATTAAAACCCGTCCGAAGCCTACCTACACTTACACATACAATGCTGATGGTCAGTTGCATTGTGCGCCTTGCAACAGGACCTTTAAAACTAAGTTTGGTTTTGCCAGCCATATACGCGCTCATAACCGGCGCTAGTCAGGTTCGCCGTTGACGGACACGTCAAGGAGGCCGATATATATATATATATGCAGATGGCAGGATGTCGTTCAGTGTGGAGGTTAAAGGGGGAGGCCTATGTTCAGCAGTGGACGTCTTCTGACTGATGATGATGATGATGATGAATAATATTTATTATTAATACTTGACCAAAAATAATAAATAGATAACTTGACACTGGCAAATGCGCAAACCGAGCGACGCCTAAATCCTGACAAAGAATATAATAAAACAACATAAATATATAAATATCTAGAACATTATTGCACACATGGTCATCTGACCCCAAACTAAGCAAAGCTTGTAATATGGCAGCCAGATACTGATATACATACATATATTATTTAAATACATACTTAAATAGATATTGCCTATATATAGAGATATAGACTGCCTCGGTGGCTCAGTTGGTAGTGATCCTACTTTCTGTGCTTGGGGGCGTGGGTTCGATTCCCATCTAGAACAAACATTTGTGTGATGAACATTTGTGTTTGTTCTATGTCTGGGTGTTAATATCTATTTAAGTATGTATTTAAAAATATATATGTATGTATATCAGTCTCTGGCTGCCATATTACAAGCTTTGCTTAGTTTGGGGTCAGATGACCATGTGTGCAATAATGTCCCAGATATTTATTTATTTATTATTTATTTATTAACACCCAGACATAGAAATATGATTTTATACCGAAGGGGTTAATGTCAACCGAAAAATCGACACCGATTTATGGTTGATATTCGAGCGAGGCGAGCGAAGCGAGGAATCACGCAATTTTTATTGAATAATAGGCTTCGGTTTGGCCGCCACCCGCTGATGTTAAAGCCATGATGTGGTCTACGATGGAGCACATTTGCTTAGAAGAAACCGATTCCCTCGTGATTTGAAGACGGGCGTCTTGTAACTATCAGGGAACACCCATTCAGGCAGCGCATTTCACAGACTAGCAGTTCGCACAACAAAAGTGGAATTTCGATGAATTCCACTTTCACAATAAAAGTGGAATCAAATTGATTCATCTATCATCTTAGTCATAAGTGACATGGAAACTTGGTTTTACTGTATGAAAGACGTATTTTTCTGAACTCAGCTCAGTGGAGGCCATAATTAGGGGCGACCGTAGGGTTGCCTTCTTAACAAATTGTCAAATATAGTTTCTTTCGTTCAAATTCAACAAATAGTTTTGATGCTATCGCAAATTATACTGAGCGTCGCCCGGGCGATAACAGATTTTTTGCACTCACTCCCGCGGTTTATGACGTCATCGCGGGGGGAGAGGAGGATCGAACATATATTTATGTGTTGTCACAATATAGTTCCTCACAACTCTATAACTATCACTTTGTAACTTTTAAACAGACTATAGGAAAACAAGCTTTTTAAAGTACACGTTTTTGGTAACGCAATTTTCACGCTGGGGTAACGAGGAAGACGTTCATCGAATATGAAGCCACGCAGAATGCCAATGGGGTAGCCAAATTTTAGTCCAAAAACTTTATTTAAAAAAAACGGAACGTTGACTCGAAAGAAAAAGATCGATTTTACGTTAATACCCTTCTTTAGTTATTCATGATGGATAAAGTTGAAGGCAAACGACGCGCTGGAAGAAGGAAAAAGTCGTTGTTGCCAACACCCGGGAATAGATTAACATAGCCAGTGTCTTACAACTAGGTATTCCACTTGGCTCAAGATACAGAGAAGTTTGCTGAGCCAACCTTCAGTTCTGAAGAGGCACCTGAAGAAGAACACTTAGACTTTTTATCATAAAAAAATCATGGTTCCTGGGCCCTTACGCCCAACTCTAAACGCGGGCCCGAATAATTAGCGAAATCACACGACCGCAAATCATATCTCTGCGCGTTAAGGTTGGCGTTGGCGTGATTTTGCAAACTGCACCTAGTCAGGCCCGCGTTTAGAGTTGGGTGTAAGGCTCCTGTAGGATCACAGGTGAAACCACGTAGCTCAGCAAATAATTATATTAAGCTAAAACCGGAAGGTCTATATCTGTGCAGCTACAGAGCCAATTCGTAAGTATGCTTAAATTTTGCCGATCAATTTACGGTGAAGCGGTCCACGAGCTTCCCGATAATGCACAAACTTCGAAGTATCTTCCAACTATTAAGTCTCGATTTAAGCTATTTAACTTGCGTCTGCGCTCAATGGCTAAAGCTATCTCTTTAGCACAATTTTCAACATTTTTAAAGCTAAAAAAATCATTGAGTAATTTTTACAACCCGATTGGGCATAATCATTAGAATAATATTGCAAATAGTATAAAACAATTTTATTGTTTGACTGCCTCGGTGGCTCCTAGCTGGCGGTAGTGATCCTACTTTCTGTGCTTGGGGGCGTGGGTTCGATTCCCATCTAGGACAAACATTTGTGTGATGAACATTTGTGTTTGTTCTATGTCTGGGTGTTAATATCTATTTAAGTATGTATTTAAAAATATATATGTATGTATATCAGTCTCTGGCAGCCATATTACAAGCTTTGCTTAGTTTGGGGTCAAATGACCATGTGTGCAATAATGTCCCAGATATTCCCAGATATTTATAAGAGAGCGGAGGTCAAAAATCGGTTGTTCTTCTTTTCTCCGCCATACATCGAGATACAATACCTATAGAGTCACAATCAACAACAGAACTATTCGATCTGATGCCGGCATCACGGTTTTATCATCGCACCAGCCGCCACCGCCTGAAAGTTCATCCAGATATCATAGATCGGTGGAAATCGCACACTGTGCATATTACGCGTTCCTTTTTGCCATACTCCTGCAATATGTGGAATGAGCTCCCTACGGCATTTCCGAGTAGCTTCAATATGGGGTACTTCAAAAAGGCTGTTAATCGAGTCTTTAAGGGTCGGCAACGTATCTGTGATGCCCCTGGTTTTGCAGGTATCCATAGGCGACGGTGATTGCTTACCATCAGGCGGCCCGTCTGCTAATTTGCCACCTATGGCATAAAAAAAATTAGTCAAAAAACGTCCCAGCGTTTCGTACGGGGTTTCAGAGATAGCTAAAAGTTAGTTGTCAATGACGTGGGCCTGTGCTGGTTGTTTTACGTCGCTTGGCCACACAAGACACACTGCCGTGTCTTGATTGCACTGGGGGCACCCCTAGCAGACTTGTCCATCGCCGTATGTCACCCGCACCGCTCACATGTGCCACCAAATATAGACAAACAAAAACAACGGCACAGTAATGTTCCTACAACAAAAACTATTCCTATTTTGGGATATAATTGAGGTTGCGGTCTACAGACGATGTTCTATCAACGACCGACGTCTATTTATGTTCCATTTATAATTCAATGCATTCCATTATTGAATTGTGTGGGTAAATATTAGACTAGGAGAGTGAAGAAACTTGTTCAATTTGCTTGTGTTCAAGGATTATTATAAGATCGAACTGTTCGATCTGATGCCGGCATCGTGGTTTTATCATCGCACCAGCCGAATTCATCCACAATTCGATGAAAATTCATCCACATATAATCGGCGGAAATCGCACACTGTGCGTTTTACGCGTTCCTTTTAGCCTCACACCTGCAATTTGTGGAATGACCTGCTGCGGCATTTCCGAGTAGCTTTAATATGGGGTTCTTCAAAAGGTCTTTTAATAGAATCTGCAACGTATCTGTGTTGCAGATATCTATAAGCGACGGTGATAATTTACCATCAGGCAGCCCATCTGTTTGTTTGCCACCTATGGCATAAAAAATTGATACAAGATTTTTAGCTTGATAAGTTGTGATAATTATAATTTAAACTGACATTTATTTAATCCGACTCACTGTTTGTTTATATATACTAATATTATATAGAGGATAGATTCGTATTTTTGGATGTTTGTAACAAAATAACTCAAAAACTACTGAACCGATAAAAAAAATTCTTCCACTGTTAGGAAGCTTCACTATCCCCGAGTGACATAGGCTATGTTATGTTTTGTAGCGAGGCCGAAGGCCGAGCTTATACACGTGCGAAACCATGAATTCATGAAATTTGTTTAAGTTGATTATTATTGTATGTTCACAATGAACTTGACTGATAATACTTATAAGCATTAAGACCATACATGTAACACAGTTTAACAATAAATATTTTCTGAATCTGAATCTGAAATGTTATGAAGCGCGGATCCATCGATATTCAGCTAAATAAACTACAAGACGGGTTGCGACGCCAATCGAGGTTTGTCGTTTGAATTTCTGTGGTATGTGGTGTTATATTATATGATTCATATGAATATAGGGTAATGCTGCTACGGATTTGCGGTGGAGATGTGCTTGCTACCCGCTTATGTAAGCGAATAAACACCGCACATATAAGAGTCGGACTCGCGCACCAATGGTTCCGCTCCCACAAAATGTGTTTTTTCATTCAGTTCGGGATCTATAGCGCATGCCCGACTAGCACTTGGCTGGTTTTTATTACTTTTTGTTTTACTTTAGAATGTGTTCTATAATCATGTTAATTTTGACGCTTGTACGTGTAACTATTTTTACTTTAGAGCAAAGACAAAAATACTTTAATTGTATAAAATAAATAAATAAATATCTGGCATTATTGCATACATAGTCATCTGACCCCAAACTAAACAGAGCTTGTAATATGGCTGCCAGAGACTGATATACTTACATATATATTTTTAAATACATACCTATGTAGATATTAACACCCAGACATAGAACAAACACAAATGTTCATCACACAAATGTTTGTCCTATGCGAATCAAACCCACGCCCCCAAGCACAGTTGGCAGGATCACTACCAACTAAGCTAACGGGGCTGTCAAAGTGGAGACCCCCATCCCTTTAATTTTTATTAATATTACATATTTTTTACCGGCCATCTGTTACGTTTACTTATATCAAAAGATACAGATTTAACGCAAGACAGACAGATAAAGCGTATGATTAGTAAAAGGGAGCCGATGAAATCTTTTTGGTACGGAACGTTAAAAAATTATGCAGTGCGGAACTGCGCGCTTTATTTACAAAACAAATTATATTTGATGTGATGTATTTCATACGAATTTGTTCAAACTAGTCTAGATGGATATATTTAACTGGACTTGGCGTTTACGTATTTATACATTCGTAAGGGACAGACAGCCTCAGAATACAATTCTTTCTGTAATCTGAGGGGACAGCCATAGACATCGGATAAATTTAAAATGTTACACAAAATGGCCGCCGGGCATCTCTAACCACTAGCACATGGAAATAGCTTTTCGCTCGAATTGTGAACCAAATATAGCCTACTAGCGGCGCCCCGCGTTTTCACCCGCGTGGTGATGAAAATCGGTGATGATGATGAGAAGTAGCCTATTTGTTAATCCAGGACATAAGCAATGTATATTCCAAATTTCATTCAAATCCATCCAGACGTTTCTGCTTGATTGAGTAACAAACATTTATCCAGCCAAACTTTCACAAAGTACGATACTATGATACTAGCTGCGCCTCGCGGTTTCATCCACGTGGAAATGCTGCTGATGCGGAAAATCAGTGATGATGATGATGTGATGATGATAATGAAAAGTAGCCTATGTGTTAATCCAGGACATAAGCAATGTATATTCCAAATTACATCCAAATCCATCCAGCCGTTTCTGCGTGATTGAGTAACAAACATCCATCCATCCAAACTTTCACATTATGATACTAGTGTGATGCTACTCAAAATAATGTAGCTTTTTTACCAATGTAAGAATTTTACAAATAAATTACAGATAAGTTGTAGAGTTTACTTCGTACAAACAAACATAAAAGTTACTTGCAAAGTTAACCTCATTAGAAAAATGCAGAAACTATTCTATAGAAATGTCAGCTCACCTCTAGGTCCCGAACTGACTTGACACTGGTACAAAGCGTCATCATCCAGATTCACTTCTGCAATATCCAGGGAGTAGTCTCCTGCAAACAAAACAAAATTAACTTAGTATAGCTGATATGTCCGTTAGTCGCATAAGTAAAGCTAGTAAGGTCTATTTTTACGCGACTTTACATTTTTGATAAAAAGGATATCGATGGATTATTTTAGGTTCAGGGTCACTGGGTAGACAATCATAAATATAAGGTCACGACATATAAAATCGTTATCGTCATCAACCAGAAGATTTCCACTGCTGGACCCCCTTAGAAGTTCACACTGATCGACACCTTGCCATCTGCATCCACTGGATGCCCGCAACCCTCACGCCAACCAACGCTGCGTCTTCTGTTTCGTGATCTCTACTCAAGATTTTTTTTTCATATCGGTTATCGGTTCTTCGAGCGATGTGTAGCCCATTGCCACTTAAACTTGCAAATGTTAATAGCGGTGACTCTGGTTCCTCGGCGAATATCCTCGTTCCGGATTCTATTGCGCAAAGAAATTCTGAGCATAGCTCTCTCTATTGTCCGCTGTGCGACTTTGAATTTTCCAAAAGGCCAGCAGTTAAAGACCACGTCTCAGTACCATATGTCGTCACTGGCAATGCACATAAGTTAAGTGCGGCTAAGGGTGCGTTTATCTATAACCGGATGAATTAGGTCAGTTTGAAAATAATTTCGGTATACTTTTGACTTTTGTATAGGCCAATCTAGCAGATTTTGTAGAGCTGGCATCACTGACTATTATCATGAAGTCAGTATGAATACTATAATTATTCTTACGTTCATTACCAGATAGTATCATCCGATACCTCGGAATGTCACGCTGATGTGGTTTCCATGCCTTTCAAGTTTTACTGGATTTCTAGTCCTGCATTCTTGGCCCTTATTGGATGAACGCCTTTATTTAGAAAGGCTAGATTTTTTGCAGATCTATTAAATAAACAGGAATGTTATCGAGTCTTACCGAGTAAGTTTAAATGTTTATTAAGGCAGAATTTAAAGTCATCAAAAACTGCAATTTTCTTTGCTATTTTTATCCTTGCCATTTTCGACAACTTGAGTCCAGTCCTTCCAATAGGAATCCAGTTCATCTCTCGATCCCCGTCTGGGCCATCCGGGAGGTCATTTGCCATCCTGTGGAAGCCATTGAATCGTTGTTTTGGCCCAACGATCCTCCGACATTCGACTGACATTACTGGCCCAGTCCCACTTTAGACAAGTGGCCTTCTAACCTGCGTCGGCAATAGAAGTCCTGGAGCGTAGTACTGTGTTTATATCTTGTCTATAAGTTTCACTCCTAAGTTATTGCGCTCCATGGCTCACAGGCACACTCCTCTGAACTTTTATAAAACACTTTTTTCGGTAATCGTCTCTATTTATGACCAGCTTCTTAAAAGACAATAAAAAATCCTGTAGCTTATTAGGACGCACTGATCAAAGGCTGTAAATTAAATAGAAGTAAATCTTGGTTACCTTCTTCATCGCTCCCAATCATCCGATAGCGCTCGTACCCACTGAGGTGTCGATGGGTGCCCAGTCCAAAGTCGTCTTTTGTCCATTGCAGTTGGCCGGATTTTCCTTCTACGCGGCAGGGTAGGGTCACCCTGGATCCCACCACTGCACTCTTGGGAAAGAAGATACATTTTATGTTAAAACATTTACTTGATAATGTGTAAATAGTAGGTGAACAAAAGTAAAATAATTAACTCCTCGTTACAGGTCAAAAGGTGCAATGGAAAATGCTTGGACCGAAAATTTTGTAATTCCGTAGTTGACAAACAATCTAACGGGCTGCCTGATGGTAAATGATCACCTGTAACACCAGGGGCACCAGTGATATGTTGCCGACCTTTTTAACCCTCTCCTCTATTAACAGCCCTTTTGAAGAACCCTATGTTATAGATACTCGGAAATGCCGCAGTATAGCTCATTAAAATGATTTCAGGTGTGAGGCAAAGAAGATCAAGTAAAACGCACAGTGTGCGATTTCTACAGATTTAAAGATTATTATGTGGATGAGTTTTCAAGCGGGTTCCGGTTGCAGACGACGGTGACTGGCAAATTTAGGAGGGTGGGGTAGTGAAAAAGTCGTGCAACGAAGCCAATATCATGTATAAAGTCAAGGTTGTGCCTTGATTTTATAAGGGCTGCAATGACTCAGGAAGGTCCAGCGGATGGAGTAACAAGCCATGAGAGCGTTTTTTCAAGGCATCCCAGTAATGCTGATCTGACTGCGTGGAGAGGGATCTACTTGAACTCCAGCAGCCTGAGTGGCGTGAGATAGTACAGCACCACAATGAGTGACGCTCTTTATTTTCGGAAGCAATAAATGGTCTTGAGGTCACCGCGCCAGCGTAGTACTTAGTAGAATAACAAAAAACTTTTCAAGTTCTAGAACGTAACAGCTGTGCGAAAAAATTAATTGCAGGAGGCATACAAATGTTTTGCACAGCTGTTACGTTTTGCTTGATAAATTATTTGAACGTGAACAAATTTAGTTTCTACTATTTCTCAGACAATCCCAACAGAATGCAAAATACAGCTCCCGGGAAATTTATCCAGTTAGTTTCATAAATCAAACATTTTTCCTTCTCCATTCCCAAGGAGCGGACCCGCAATATTTTCTTACCCTGAAACCCGCGTTTGACATTGAAAGGTATTGAATTTCACTCGTTATTAAAAATTCCTACCCCTTTGAGCCCATGTTTTTCTTGATGACAAATAGTTAAGGGAAATAAATAAATTTTATTTTTTGGTGGATGGGATGTTACGATACAAAGCATGATTTACATTCCACTGGGCTCTGTCTAGGCCTGGGTGGGCCTTATAATTAAAATATCATGTAGTAGGCAATGATGCACCCTGATCTGTATCCAAACGAAATAACGTAGATATTTGCCAAAGAACCAGAGTCACTGACATTGCTATTAAAATTTCAATATATCGAAGAACTGATGACCGATGGGGAAGAAAGGTTCTTGAGTGGAGATCACGAACCGGAAGACGCAGTGTACGTAGGCCTCCCACTAGATGGACCGACGACATTGTGAGAGTCACGGGCATCCAGTGAATGCAGATGGCAGGATGTCGTTTGGTGTGGACGTCAAAGGGGGAGGCCTATGTTCAGCAGTGGACGTCTTCTGGCTGATGCTGATGATGACGATGTATAGCCCTACAAGATAACACAGTGGGTGCCTAAAAATGGACGAAGGAGCCAAGGTAGGCCAAGAAAACGCTGGCACGATAACCTCGACAAATTCCAAATACGGTGGTCTAATCTGGGGGGTGATCGCACTGTCTGAACGGAGATGGGGGAGAACTTTGCCCAAGAGGACAGTATAGGTAAAAAATATCTATATCTATACTTATAATAAAATGTAGAGATATAAAAACGGTAATTGCGAGATATAAAAAAATTACACATGGCGTCTTAAAATAAGCAGCTGAACACGATAAGAGTTTTTAGAATTTTTGTCTGTTTCTTTGTTTTTTTTTTTTGTCCACGCACATCTCCTAAACCACTGGACGGATTTGAATATGCAATAGTTGGAATAAAATGGATTAATAACAAATGGCATTGTAATATGTATAGTTTTTATGTTACTTGTGAACCTAAATCTGATGGAGATTTGATAAATTAAAATGTGTTGCAAGCAGCACTGAAATGTTTGGATAGGAGAGTTTGAAACGTTTTTAGTTATATCTATCAGTTAACTTAAATTAGACTTATTTATAGTTAACTTAAATTACTTATGTTAGTAAAATTTTATTATATTTAAATGGTTTGCGGTTTGGTTGTACTATAGGCGTTCTGTTGATAATCATTATTACTTTTATATGTATTTAGAACTCGAACAAAAATTTAAGTATCTCTTAAAAAATGACAATACACGCATGTAGAGAATTAATCAAAATCAATTATTTCACCAAAAGTTTTTTTTTTTTGTAATGGTAGGACTCTTTTGCAGGGGTCCGCCTGGGGAAGAACTACACCTTTGCCAGTTATTAACCGCCAAGTGTGCAAACACTACTGTGTTCCGGATTGAAGGGCAATGTTTCCAGCGAAATTACAGGACACACAGATTTTACATCTTATATCTCGGGGGTGACGAGCGCAGTGCATTGCCATCCAGGGTTTTGAACTGTTGAAGTTCAATATTCTGAGTGGCGTTGTGCTGTTATGGGCAAGCGTGAAGAGCCATCAGGCGAGCGACATCGCTCTTCTCGTCACTCAGTATCATAAAAAAAAGACAAATTTATTTGCCTTTTTGAAAGGAATTTATAAACTCCGTAACTGGAAGGATCACTGGTACAGCAAACGCGGTCTGAAAGAGACTACTACCTACTAAGTGGCTTTGTCTTTTTCTAAAAGAGCGACCATAATTTATGAACTAAACAGGACAATTTTCTTTAGAATTATTTAGTACAGTCAGCAATATACTTATAAGTGATACCTATTACCTACCGAGAAAAAAAACACTGTTATGTAGAAACAGTAATATACCATTGAATCATAGACAGAGATAATATTACTGTCCTATTGAGCAGAAATAACTTTCTCTCGAATGCTTTTTAGGTCATTATTTTATTTTTATCAAAAAACAGTTTGTTAGTATCAAAATGAGTACCTAGTATCAAAAACGTTATCAAAATGAGTTGCGTTTTTAGGGTTCCGTAGTCCGACAAGGAATCCTTATAAATTCGTTCTGTCCGTCCGTCTGTCTGCATGACTTTTTTAGTAACAGCGATAAAACTGTAACAAATTCAAGGCATTCTAGCTCAAAAGTCATTGACCTTTTTGCAAAATTATATTAACAAATAATGTTTCTCGATCAGTTTTCTATAACCAGCATTTTTTGAACTATGACTACAATTATATGGCTTTGGTTACGGAACCCTACCATATGCGTGTCTCGACACGCTCTTGGCTAGTTATTTAAATACATATTAAATACCCAGAAATATTATATACCCAAATATTAAATACCCAGTGAAAAATAACCATATTTTTTTTTGTACAAAAATCTGTACGATCTGATAGTTTCCGTCGCAAACATAAGTCTAAGACCAAAATTCCACAATCGAACAACGCAATGTTTTACAGAAGCACTTATATGACTGCTATAAATACTTACAATGCAATACAAATTTACCACTTGAAATATAATCAATGGAAATAAATTTAAAAATTGTCTCTTTTGTATTATGTGTACATAGCAGTAACTGCTATGTACACATTATAATACAAAATACATAAATGTTGCACGTCCGCTAGGACAGAATGTTGAAGCATTAAGCTTTTGTTCCATCACTGTACACAGTTTATGCAATAATTTTTTACTTTTCTTTACCTTACTTTACAATTTTACAGGGTAGCAAATGAGCTAATGGAGCATATGAACATCATTAAATAGATAGTGAATATCCTGAAATTTATATGAAATGGTCACACTACTGATCCATGTCGAAATTTTCTTACCTGTGAAAGGATATCCCACAACCTGAATACGACTCTTTCTTACATCCACTCACTATACAAATCTGGACCATTTTAGCTAAAAAAATGCACTGAAGCAACTAATCCATCCAAAAAACACAATATTATAAAACCGACGCCAATCGCAAAGACAAATATTCCGCCATATTGTTTCCTTTATTGACAATAAGTTACCAGAATATTGCCATCACATTACTCCCATATTAATCCTATCTTTCAATAACATTTATCAGAATGTAGATACATTTTTGTATTTAGTGAGAACTGAAAGCTTATTCATTTAGTTGCATAATAAAACGACACTTGTGTCTTTTTAGTGAAATTGCGTTATTCCCAATGTTCCTGTTGTTTCTACCATGCCAACTTTAATCATATACAAGCAACTGTGTGAAAGGGACGCAGCCACTAAAAACGGAATCTCTCTCAAGACCGTTTTTTCCTTCTGGCTACATTGAATTAAAAATGAACGTTATTCAGTTGTCTTAAGGCTCAAATTTCTTTTTTACATTATGTCGAGTGAACGTTCCAGTTACGTAGTATATAAATTCCTTGCCTTTTTGTGAAACGAGTAAATTTGTATCTATATATTTTTTTTAGCTAGATCTAATAAGTTTGGAAGTAATGTATTTTTTTTTTAATACCAATGAATATAATTTCGAAGTCTCTCAAGTAATCAGCTTCGACAGTGTTGTCTCTCTATCTATAATTGTTCAACCAGTTTAGCTTGAACAATAATTTCCATTTGTTCAAACGAAAGCCCCGATAATGAGGTAGGAATTAATTTGAATGCTATTTATTGTTTAATACAGCGGCTACGGGAATAACCAAATTTATAAAGCGTTGTGAGTAAACCAACACATTGTATTGTTGCCAAATTAAGCTGTTATTGAATAAATTTTGTACCTATTTTCATCATTAACATCAACTATGGATTACATTTGAAAATTTATTCTAAAAAAATTCCCAATCAGTTTTAAAACTCTTAGATTTTTATCTTCAAAAATGTTTAAAATGTGATACGAAAATTATTTACTTTAGCTAGCTGCGTAATCTACTTTTCTTTCTATAAACAACCTACCTACCGTAATAAAATATATCTTCTCAAAATAAAAACTTAAGGTAATGAAAATAAAGTTTAATTCATCTTCACCTCAAACATTTAAAAATTAAAATTATTTTTACCAAGTTGGATTTATTCCGCCGATTTTTATTTTCAGTCAGTATCTTTTTGATCTAATGCACACTTTATATCAAACTTGATGGGAGACATTGATCATCTGTGGTAAATTTATGACTACATAAAAAAAATAAAAAACAGAGCATTAATGAAAAACGGTGCACGACAAACCATGAGATTTCATATAACATTTCTGCACTGTTTTAATTCTAAGCAAAAAATGCGTCCTTTGTGATCGGTTTTGTAGTGAATAATGATAACATAGTCGTTTTTTTTAAATGACTTTATTATCTATGGAGCAGCTGATATTTTTTTCGCGATTTTAGGGTTGGTAATATAATAAAAGTTGTATGTATTATGGACTCCTTTTTTTATGACACTGAGTGACGAGACGACCGAAGACGCTCGCCTGATGGCTTCACGCTTGCTCATAACAGCTCAACGCCACTCAGAATTTTGAACTTCAACAGTTCAAAACCCTGGATGGCAATGCACTGCGCTCGTCACCCCGAGATATAAGATGTCAAATCTCTGTGTGCACTGTAATTTCGCTGGAAACATTGCCCTTCAATCCGGAACACAGTAGTGTTTGCACACTACTGCTTGGCGGTTGAATAACTGGCAAAGGTGTGGCTTTCGGCTATATATAATAAATGACCCGAATATTTATATAATGTAAAATACACGCGGTAAAATCCGTTAAAGTAGTTATGTATAATAATCGCGAAACCCTAAGGAATCAGCCAGTAATGTTATAAAAGAAAAAACTTACTTGGTCTTGAGGCTCCATAGCGAATTTCTGCTCCCTGTACCCACTAACGCAAGTTATCAGGACGAATATAAACCATTGCTTCCATAAGACGTCAAACTCCATAGTTATCCTTAGCAAAAGGAATAATGTATTGGTATTCCTACTTGTTAGTCTTCTATGTTTCCTATTTTCATGTTCCTTTTTAGCGTTACACGAATGTATTTTGATTTGTTCTATTACTTCTTTTACTTTCATACTTTTTCTGTTTTACTGTTTCTTTCTATTCTAGCTGTATTTATATTCAAAACATTATCTTTTCTCTGTATTCATATTTTGTTATGTTTTAACGATTATACTAGTTCTTTTAAAAGTATTCTTTTTCAAATATCATATTGCTGTTATTTCAGATTTCTACTGTTAGGCGTTTCTTCAGGCATGTATTTATTTCTCATCAATTATAAAATGAAACCTTCACTTTCCCCATCTGTAACAAAGAAAAAGGATATAAATAAATAAATAATAAATAAATATATCTGGGACATTATTGCACACATGGTCATCTGACCCCAAACTAAGCAAAGCTTGTAATATGGTAGCCAGAGACTGATATACATACATATATATTTTTAAATACATACTTAAATAGATATTAACACCCAGACATAGAACAAACATAAATGTTCATCACACAAATGTTTGCCCTAGATGGGAATCGAACCCACGCCCCCAAGCACAGAAAGTAGGTTCACTACCAACTGAGCCACCGGGGCAGTCTCATAAGTCATATAATCGGGGGGTCATATAATTAACAGCACATCAGAATATATATCACTAGCTGCGCCCCGCGGTTTCACCCGCGTGGTGACGAAAATCGGTGATCATAATGATGATTAAAAGTAACCTATGACTTAATCCAGGACATAAGAAATGTATATTCCATATTTTATCCATATTCATCCAGCCGTTTCTGCGTGATTGAGTAACAAACATCCATCCTTTATGCTAAGTTGAGGCCATTTTTGTGACACAACTTCACCATAATTATTTATACCTACTATGTTGTTTATATTAAATCGTTGTTACAAAATAAATATTTCTTTCTTTCTTTCATCCATCCATACATCCATCCATCCAAACTTTCACATATATGATATTATATAGGAGATAAATAACTTTACGCGAGTTTGTAGAGAATAATAATCAATTTTCGCAAACATCATGATCGTTTACAATAATTACCCGGCCTAGCTACAAGAACAAAGAAACTGTTTGAAATTTGAATTTCCCGCCAAACGTGTGTTTGGCGGGTGCCAAACCACCGACTCTGTGTGTTTACTGTACTAATTAGACATATATTTTATTAATTTGAGTGTCCTAGATTAGTTTATACAATGGGACTGCCATGTACATTAACTATAAAAGTCCCAAAAAAAAAAAAGAATAAAAAAAAAAAAAAAAAAAAAAACACAGAAAAGGAAAAAATATTTTTTACTAACAATAATACAATACAAATAACCCTATTAAGGCTATGTGCAAAACCTAAAAAAAGTTTATTCAGATCAACACAAGTGTACAATCGATAGAACGATTAATATAATAGGTTTTTTTAAATTTTCATATGAAATAATTTTCTTGCACTTACTTGTATAACTCCTAACCCAATAACAACGCAAGCCGCGACGTATATTACGAAGAAATACTTACTAAACAATTTTAAGACAATGGAGCGATTTGTAAAAATGAGACAACAGCAGCCGTCAGCACATTCTCTTAGGATATCATCATTTTCATCATCATCAGCCAGAAGATGTCTGCTGCTGAACATAGACCTCCCCATTAACCTCCACACTGATCGACATCCTGCCATCTGCATCCACTTGATACCCGCGACTCTCACAACATCGTCGGTCCATCAAGTGGGAGGCCTACCTACGATGCGTCTTCCGGTTCGTGGTCTCCACTCAAGAACCTTTCCTTCCCATCGATTATGCAAATTTTAATAGCTATGTCGGTGACTCTGGATATCAACAATCTACACTAATTCCACACTAATATTATAAATTCGAAAGTAACTCTGTCTGTCTGTCTGTTTGCTACATAATCACAGCTAAACTGCTTAACCGATCTCGATAACATTTTGTGAGGTGGTAGTATATATCATGAGGACGGACAGTGGCTATTTTTTTCTAAAGAAATCGCGAACGAAGTTGCAGGTACAGCTAGTTAAAAATAATTATTTTACAATACAACAAAAACTTAATGTTTTAACTTACCTATTATTTCTATTATAAAGAGGAAAGATTTGATTGTTTGTTTGTTTGCATTGAATAGGCTCCGAAACGACTGAACCGATTTGAAAAAATATTTTTCACTGTTGGGAAGCTACACTATCCCCGGGTGACATAGGCTATATTATATTCTGTAGCGAGGCCGAAGGCCGAGCTTACACCCGTGCTAAGCCGGGACGGTCGGCTAGTATTACTATAAAAAAAAAATAACATAATATATTTTATTTTAATTATTTATTTACTTTCACATCTAGTACTTTACTCAAACATTATTGTGGTTTATTTTAGGGTACTTTTCACATCTTTCAACTCTTGAAAACAGCCACTAATAAATATCAAAACATACGCTACATGCACGATCTCAAAATGATTTCTATTTAAAGATACCCGCATTTTCCGTCTTACAAATAGTAAAAGCTCTTGTAAGCCAGTGCACTTGTCTTAGCATTCCCTCTCTATCCGACTGGGGCTTTTCAAATTGGAGTGAAAGAGTCGGATATATTTTAAGAGCTATCTAGCTGGACCACCCGTCCCAAAGGATTCTTCAGATATTTCATGCTGTGAAGGGTTTCAAACTTTCAAGTATAAATATTTTGTGCAGTATAAAAATATTACTTGTATTCGTGGAATATTTTTGTAATAAATGTTATAGTACAACGGCTGGCAAATGTTATGATGCAGCGGCCGGCAATAGAAGCGTTTATGGATGAACGTTAAAATATAACCGACGCCAGCATATACGTGATTCCATAGATGCTCTGTTACGGCCAATTAAGGTGGCTTGTATGGTACTTTTCTCAGATAATGCGCGAAAACTCAAACTTTAGTTATTGAATGTTCATTTGTTTCATTTTAGGGTTCCGTACCCAAATGGTGTAAACGGGAACCTATTACTTACCCTACGCTGTCTGTCTGTCTGTCCTATTTTTTAACGGCTGTATTTTTCAAACCGTAACAGATGGCCAATTGAAATTTTCAAAAAATATGGTAATGTTACGGCGGATTAACAAAAAAATAATAGATAATAAAGTCAAAAAGCTAAAACTAAAGGGGGGTCACCATACATAAAGCTTCTTTTACGTATTATTGTATTTGCTCTCTTGTAAAAACGGTAATACGTACAAGCAATCAAATTCTTGTGAGAATGTCCACGCGCGTAAAACCGCCGGTCGCAGTTATACCGGATGTTGGTAAAAGAAACGCTCTCGAAGCCAATAAGCTTCTATAATTATACATACATTACATACAATCAAATCCCTTTATATTTGTTGTTATAGTGTTGTTTTTATGGTTTAGAATTTGGCAAACCAGCAATGTGAAGCGTACAAGCGCGGGCGCAGTGCAATTAATTTTTGACCTCTAGGCATCGAGATACAAAACCTATAGAGTCACAACCTCTAAGTGAAAACAGTAAAAAAACGTCCGAGCGTCTTTGTATATACCTAGACATCAATTATATAGTTCATAATGCCACGTTTACTCCAATTTAGACGTTATGTCTCTTGCATAGTATTCGACATCGCTTGTCCATTATAACATCGTAGCACTGGGATCGCGCGGCGTTGTAGAAAGATCGCGGTTGTCTTACAACTAACTGAAAACTCAGCGCCATGCGTAGCGTGCGTCGAGTTTTGGTTCGGACATTGTTTTGGCCCGATTGTGACTCTATATGTATTGTATCTAAATGGTGTCAGCTGATATTTTATTAACATTACATTGCGAACGTTTTTTAATAAAAAAAATAGAAAACAGCATTTCTTGTGGTATTGTATCTGCTATCACCGGTCAATTCAAATTCAATTCAAAAATTTATTCACTCTGTAGACATATTGCATGTTCTTAGAGCCGTCAGCTTTTACAATCCTTCATACTTAGTTGGTAAATTTCTAGGCAAATGACAACATCACAAGCTTTCATAATATAATAACATCAAATAATTTCTTTCGTAACCTACCCTCATTAATATAATAAAACATGTTCTCGAAAATAAAGTATTAAATAAAAATCTGCAATAGCATCGTCACCGCGTGTGGAGACCGCGAACCGGAAGACGCAGCGTAGGTAGGCCTTCCACTAGATGGACCGACGACATTGTGAGAGTCGCGGGCATCCAGTGGATGCAGATGGCAGGATGTCGTTCAGTATGGAGGTTAAAGGGGGAAGCCTATGTTCAGCAGTGGACGTCTTCTGGCTGATGATGATGAATAGCATCGTCAAGATTAAAATTAAATAGATAATATATCTAAGTAGCATTGTAGAAGTTAATTACGTTAAACATTCTTAAATATATTTTTGTCGGCAATAGCATCTGCTAATTTATAGTACCTCTTGTCCATTAAATGTTTTTTTTTTTATAATTTAATAAGTCATTTTTATTAAAAAATTTAATAACATCAGGGATTTTATTATAAAATTCAATTCCTAAGTAGTAACAACTATTTGTTGTTTTCGCTAGTCTTCTTCGTGGTGGCAGTAACCGATTTTTGTTTCTAGAATTATCTCCATAACAATCAATAGCGCTTTCTTTGTTTTCGAGAGCGTTTTCCTTACGTCCGGTAAATATTGCATTTGTGTTTATATCCAACTTTATAATAAAAAGAACGTTTAGATCCGATAGAAGTTCCTGCTATTCTGATAACTTCACGATTCAATTTAGACTCAGGTGTTAAAGGTAATGGTCCAATAAACCGAGAACTTTCTACACAAACTGCATCCCGCAGTTTTAGTCGGGGTTTTCCGATTTTTGCGCTTTTCCCGGAAATAATAATTATTAACAAAGGAACAGTTTTTTTTCTAATCTTAAAAATTTGGCAGATTGGTTCATATCATAAATAGAAGAAGCTTTAAGAAGGTATCACATAATATCATCAGCCAGTAAACGTCCACTGCTGAGCAAAGGCCTCCCTCTTTGAGAGGGGTGTTAAATTAATCTCCACGCCTGGCAGGTGGCTTGGGGAACGTTGCTGCCCATCTTCCAGTTGTTTTGGTCGTAGTTTTAGGACATACTCGGGTCCTTTGAGTATTATACATTAATTTAAACTCAAAGAAATATTTTACAAAATTTAATAGATTTCGAAATTCTCATTATTTAAATTACGAAATCTTCTAAGAAACTATGCCTTTGACTTCACTTAATGAATCTGTCACACCCATGTTTTTCCAGAAACCTAGGTGTGTTATATAAAAAAAAAACTCGACTAAAAATATAGCCTGAAGTAAAGACACCTCACTCACACTTTAAAATCAAGGGTTAGGTTACAAATAAAAGAAAATTAATATAGAAACAGATAAACATACAATTTCATTCTTACATGCACAACCTGAAAAACATTATCCGTCTGCTCCCATTTTTAAGAGTAAGACACACTCATCGGACGGGGATCGGACGCGACTGCTCTCTATCAAAGTAATTTCAACGCCGCGCGATGGCAGAGGACGTGGAACACGCTTGGGTTATTTTATATATTGTATCGTATTACAAGACTAGTAAGGTTAAAATTACTTTGAGAGTATCCGTGACCGCGTCCCGTCTTATGAGTGTGTTTACAGGTGGTTCACTCAAAAGAAGTGACGCAGATATTTTTCTCGTCCGCACATTTACTATAACGTCAACTGCCACCGAATCGAGGACCCAGAGTACTTTCAATCAATCGATACATATGTTTTTGTTGTTTTTTGAAGGGGGATCCACGTATACATTTATACTTCATTCTAAAGCTATAAATGCGCATATTTTTATTACTATACACACATCTACTTACACTGAACGTGAGTTACATGCATGGCTTAAAAGACTTGTATTTTCAGTTTTCGCAGAAGGGGGCTTATACCTATGCCTGCCGACTACCTTCTTAATTGCTAAGGACGTAATTAATTATACAGAATCGACGACGGTGCGCGGATGTATTGCATCGCCCCACACCACCTGCCTCTGTATGCTATTTTATTTCATTTGTACTTATTATTTTGCGAATCAATAAATCAAATTATCAGGTTATATGAACCGTTTTATTTTTACAATAGGTTTTGAATGATACGAGTAAGTTCTTCGTGATTGAACGAACGACACCCATTTGTCAACGCGAGCGTAGGAAACGGGAAAGGGACATATTGGGTAAGGGACATATTGGGACAGGGACATTTCGAAAAAAGGTCATTTTGGGAAAGGGACATTTTGAAAAAGAGACATTTTGAACCTGAACGCGTCTGAGCCACGTCCCCGAAACTCGCCTTTTCTGTGTAAACCACCCCTTACGTGGGAGCAGACGGTAAGAATACTGTTTCACAACTACGTAGGTATTATAAAAATGATGTGATATTAAAAAGTTATTGGATCGTTACAGCAAAAAGGCGGGCTAAGATTGCTAAGATACTTAGAACTAAGGTATAGAATAACTAAACTAGTAACTATGGTAGGTGTGGTATTAGAGCAAAATAAAATAGAGAAATATCTATTTAATTAACAATACTTGCTATATATACATATTCAGATAAATTTAGTATTAGCAAAGCAATCAAAATTAATTGTTGAAACGATAACAAAAATTTGAATATGGCTACTGCACCTTATTATCTCGTTAAAACGTGAAAAGTTTTTGGGTTATTTTATTAACTCTACAAAATAATAACAAAATCATCTTAATTATCTAAACTACTTGGCCTAAAAGACAAGAAACAGTAGACTGCCCATATAACCATTCAAGATCTAGAGATATTTTTATAAGCTTTTATTTAGTTTTACCTGTACCGGTGTCTGTCTGTCTGTAATCAAATTCTGCAAATTAAATTTGACACACTTCCCGCTGTTTGATTGAGCTGAAATTTGGCATACTTGTCAAGTTCCGATGACCATATAATAATAGGTCAGGGAAAAAGTCTTTTCGTATTTTGTATGTATAAATTTGTAGTAAAATCTCATCGGTTGTACTGTTTGTATCTGGCTGGTTTTGATATCATTAAAAATATGACATTTTAAAAAGGAATACAAAAAGTAAAAAGCAATTTCCCGCCATTTTTCAATTGTTTTTTTGTTCGATTAAATGAGTGAATCTAACGAAGAAATTCGATATATTGTGAAATTTTATTACAAAAAAGGGAAAAATGCGACACAAGCCGCGAATAAAATTTGTGACGTTTATGGACCTAATGCAGTGTCATCAAGAGTAGCACAATGTTGGTTCAAGCGTTTTCAGTCCGGGAATTTTGATGTCAAAGATGCAGCTCGCTCTGGTCGCCCTGTTACGGATAAAGTCGATGCCATTTCTGAAAAAGTGGACCAAGATCGGCATATTAGTAGTTACGACGTAGCTGAAGAACTGGGGATTGACCACAAAACCGTTTTGACCCATTTGAAAAAAACTGGGTACACAAAAAAACTCGATATTTGGGTGCCATACGAGCTCACTGAAAGAAACCAAATGAATCGTGTACTCATTTGCGATTCTCTATTGAAACGTAACGAAACCGAACCGTTTTTGAAAAGATTGATCACTGGTGATGAAAAATGGATCACCTACGACAAGAATGTGCGCAAACGATCATGGTCAAAGGGCAGTGAAGCACCACAGACTGTAGCGAAACCCGGATTAACACGTAATAAGGTGATGCTGTGTGTATGGTGGGATTGGAAGGGCATCGTTCATTACAAGCTTTTACCGGCGGGCAAACCCATCGATTCGGATCTCTACTGCCAACAGCTGATGAGACTCAAACAAGAAATTGAGAAAAAACGGCCGGAATTGATCAACAGAAAGAGTGTGGTCTTTCATCATGATAACGCCAGACCGCACACATCTTTGGCCACTCAGCAAAAATTTAGAGAGCTTGGTTGGGAAGTGTTAATGCATCCACCATATAGCCCTGACTTTGCACCCTCAGATTGCCACCTGTTTCGATCTCTTCAGAATTCTTTGGGTAGTGTTAGATTAACATCAAGAGAGGACTGTCAAAACTACTTGTTGCATTTTTTTGATCAGAAGTCCCAAAATTTCTACAGCAACAGGATCATGTCACCACCTACAAGATGGCAACAAGTTATCGAACAAAATGGCACATATATATTATAATTAAATGTAATTAAACTTGAAAAAAATATGTCTTGAATTTGTTTATAAAATACGAAGAAACTTTTTCCCCGACCTATTATGGTGACAGCCAGCTGATTTGATGATGGTGACGGTGGACAACGGCACTCCACGATGGATAATAGTAAATTGACAGTGTTTGAGCTCTTTTTGATCAGCACACCGTTCCGATCATTATTTTCATAAAAGTTTGGTTTGAAAAAGATATTTTTCAATAACTTAATTATTTTAAAATGGCTAATTACTATTCCAATGTCGTAAAGCAATTTTCATGTCGATATTACGTTTTATTTTGGCGGAGAAGGTAGAAAATGACAAAAATAAGAATAGAAATACCACAGTGCCTAAAGACCAGGGTCTTTAAACAGTGTGTGTTGCCAGTGATGATATATTATTGTACTGAGGTGTAGTCCCTAACTGCTGGCCTGTGGAAAAACTCAGATATGCACAGCGGGCAATGGGGAGAGCTATACTTAGAGTTTCTTTGCGAAAAAGAATCGAAACGAGGACATTCGCCAAAGAACCACAGTCAGTGATATCGGCTGATCACACATAATTAACTCTTTCATAGATCTAGCTCCTCCAAGCGTTTTCGTCGCGGCGCTCAATTTCCTTGTCTTGCCGGTTCACAAAGGAGACTATCTGCGAAAGTTCTGAGGTAACACACATAAAACAAACTTTTTGTTTTTAATAATACAGATCAAAAGAAGATTAAAAAAACAGTCGAATTGGTAACCTCCTCCTTTTTGGAAGTCGGTTAAAAAGACTTAAACGAAATAGTCAAAACAATTTCTTTTATTTATAAAAATGTAGCAAAAGAGATGTTCTGACCGGGGAACGGGATATTAATGCATAGGTTTACCAAGACTGTAGTTAAATGTATTAATTAGTACTAAACTAACTATGGTAATTTATGAAATGCAAGACCAGTCAGGAAGCAGAACAAGGTGTACTTATCAGCAGTTTACGATATCCGTTACATATTTAGCTTACCATTAGTGTTGTCACAGCTTGGTTTTCTAATCTTATTACTTTCTGATTTTATAATGTAACAGTCTTGAATTTCACGTGTATGTATCTAGCAAGGGCGTCGACAGCCCATGGCCCAGGGGCAATGGGGGGGGCAAGTTAATATTATGGAGGATGAGAAAAATGTGAATTGTAGGTACAGTCAAGAGCAGTCAGAGTTTCTTTGCAGTTGGCTACATTTTTTAATCTCTGGGGGGGGCAGCTGCCTCTTCCTGCCCCCTCTTGGCGACGCCTTTGGTATCCAGTGCCGTAAATAGGGCTGTGCCAACGGTGCTCAGGCACAGGGCGCAGACTCTGGAGGGGCGCAGAAATGACCACACCAGGACCAAGTTTGGTTTTCAAGGGCGCAGTTATAGAAGCTCGCAACGGGCGTATAAAAGGCTAGTTACGGCACTATTGATATCTAGCACCTAATTTTGATTCAATCTCGATCAATCAAAACTTGAGATGTATTATTTGTGTATATTATTAGGGTACTTACCTACTTACGTAAGATTTAGTCGGTTGTTTCGACCTAGAGTTTCAACCGCAGTTGGCGGTCTTTTTCAAGGAGAGTGCGTGCGCGGCTCCATCTCTCTGTTTTTAGTACAACGCAAAAGGAAGGCGTGCCCTCCGCACGCCTCGAGGCTTGCCTCGGCGGCTCGCCTTGAAAAAAACTGCCGAATGCAGTGGAAACTATAGTCAAAACGACCGATTTAATCTTACGTGAGTAATTTCTGTATAAATATAAACAAAATTGTTACAAAAAAATTACGTCAGGTTCCATAAAAAATACTAAATAAAATACTTTTTATGGTTTAATCATAGAAAAAACTGATTGAGAAACATTCTTTGTTAAGATCATTTTACAAAAGGGTCACTGACCTTTAATCTAGAATGCCTTGATTTTATTAAAGTTTTATCGCTGTTACTCACAAATCAGTCATAATCAGATAATGTAATTTTTTTTAAATGAAGGTTTTAATATGACCTATCCGTACTGTAAGTTACAAGTTTTTATATCTTATAGTTTAGAAATGCAGGGGGGCAACTTTTTGCCACTTTGGCGTGCCATATTTCTCAGCTGATAAACTTTATAAAAAAGTGGTGTATCAAACCTTACCTTTATTTAAAAGACCTTTTCAACGATTCCCCACACGAGGAGATGTAGAGAAAAAAAAACATCCCCATTTATACCCCCAATACCTTGAAAATTTAAATCTATATTACAACTGTAATTGTACAGTTTCATGCACTTATCTTAATAATTAAAGAAGTTTGGAGGTTCTAAAAAATTCGAAAGGACAGACAGGCAGACAGACAGACGGACAGAACGAATGTATAAGGCTTCCTTGTCGGGCTACGGAATCCTGAAAAAGGACTGCATTATATGTGTCTCCAGCCATTGTGGAAAAAAACGGTGACAAAAATAAACATAATATTCTCTTACCCCAAACGCATATACTTTCTCCGTTCCGTCGTGAATAGAAAAGATTGAAATTGAGACCATAAAAATGTGGTGCAAGTGGGAATAACCTTAAATCAAGAATAACGGCAGCAGAAACGCTCTGTACCATTTTAAAAGCCGTAACAGACGCATCGAACCACGAACCGCCGTCTGAACAACGGGACAGAAAGAGTGAGAACATATTTCCCTCTCTTTTTCTCTCGTTAGTTGAGGTGGTTGACGTCAGCCATGCTGGCCCGTCTTACGGCTATAAAACATTATACATTTGACGAACGAAACAGAAAACAAGGACTCTAAAAACCAAGACTGAATCTCTGTTCGCATCCTTAGCCGCCCCATTCGTTTGGTAATTAGGATCCAGTCCAGTGCAGTACCTAGTTATTAAAGGAGCAAGTCTGACCAGTCTCAGAGGAAATTAATAAATGGAGTCGAAAGGAGAAATCTCTAGATTGCAGTTTCTGTTACCGTCAACATCTGCTGTTTCCTATTCTCTTGACAATTTAAGGCTTGAGACTGTTGGCCGATAATGGCTTAGTTGTCGAAATCTTAATTTTTACAAACAAATGCAGTAGCTATACATCACAGATCTATACATTATGGCGTGTATTTTACATTATTATGATATGAGGTAAGGTTTTATTTTTAGTTTGAAATTGATATGGATTTAAATCTGGAATTAATTATTTTCATTTAATTTTATTTCAACGAACTTAGAAAACTATTTTTAACCGACTTCCAAAGAGGAGGAGGTTATCAATTCAACTGTATTTTTTTTTAAATTATTTGTTACCTCATAACTTTCGACTGGTTATAAAGATGATTTTTTTTTTATTTGAAAGCTGGTGCTTTCCGTTTGGTCCCAAATGTAGTCCAGTTCCGATACAAAAAAAAAAAATCTTCAAAATCGGCACATCTAGTTGAAAGTTCTGAGGTAACAAACATTAAAAAAAACAGTCGAATTGAGAACCTCCCCTTTTTGGAAGTAGGTTAAAAATGAAGTCGCTTTCCGCGTCTGTCTTTATATCCGCTAGCTCTTTCTAAACCACGCAAAGGATTTTGATGCGTTTTTTACCATTAGTTAGATATTTTTTCATGGGAGGTACAAAAAATTGCAACCAAGTTGCCAAAAATTCATTTACATTTTTCACATCTTTTTTTTTCGCTCGCTAGTTTATATAGGTTTAGTTACATTCTCTGCTACATCGTAGGCAAATATCCATTCCATCGTGGGTAAAAATAAAGTTTACAATACGACTCCAGTTAATCTCAAGCAGAAATGTATTCTGTACTGAAGCCATTAGTTATTAGAATTTAAGATCGTTTGAGCCAAAAAAGGGTTGAAATTCGCTATTGAGAACACTGTATTTATACAGTCAGTATCTAATAATTTAGGATTATTCACATTGAAAAACGACAAGGTTTTGTCGCGGTGCGCATGCTAGCCCGACTAGAATGACGACTGCCTGGTTTGGGGCTGCTAGACCCTAAGATATTATTACCTGTAGATAGGTTGTGCCCGCCCCCATATTGACTAGACAAATGCAAGGTACATTACCGTACTCGTTACAGCCGTCTCTCAGTCACGCACTCAGTGTCCGGCAACACATCACAGCTAATTAAGTGTTTTAGCAAAAATAATTCTAATAAAATTCCTTTCTGTGTCTTTATAAACAGCAAAAACTACACACGCTAGAAAAATGTTTTATTTCACGCGTAAGTAGATACTGTACTTTTATTAAAACAGAAAAAAAATAATTTTGTTATCTTAGGCGGCTGTTGTCACTATGAAGTGGATGAGCGAGAAGTGTAGATCGTTTTGAATGAGAGAGTGAAAGAGCTTGCAGCATAATCGATGCCTAAATCCGAACAAAGCCGAATTCAGCCGATCACCACGACCGGTGGCGAGCCGTAATGGCGGTGGCTAGTTTTTAAGGCAGTGTTGCTTGCCTATAACATATCTATTATTACATCTCACTGGCTAGAACACACCGACCGTTAGATGTTTGTTGCAGTTGTTACAAAATTTGAACTTCAAGCACTGTATCACTCCGTATCTATCTAAACTTGGATTAGATCCAAGCTATTCATTCGCCTCTCTAATTTTATCTGGGAATATTTTCAAATTAGAATTACCTTTAGAAAATGTATTTCACTCTTTCATGAGGCTAGTGGCAATTTCAAACTTTATTAAGTTTTTAAGATTAAATTCAAGATTGAATGAGATTTGAATAAACTATATTTTTCAAAGGGACTGTGAATATGATAATAATTGTTTTATAAGTATTGCTTTATTGAGATTTCATCATTATTCCCACTGAAATTAAACAATTCTATCCACTTTATTACTAAATTTCATAATTTGTCTTTCACTTCACTTCATCAGCCAATTAACGTCCACTGTTGGACAAGGCCTCCCTCATAGAGAGGGGTGTTCCCATAATCCCCACGCTTGGCAGGCGGCTTGGGGATCGCAGTACGTTCACCGTGTACTATTAGGACGCTGCTGCCCACCCAGATGACCATGTGTGCAATAATGTCCCAGATATTTACTTACTTACTTTACTTACCCTCCGGTGGTTCTGGTCGCAGTTTTAGGACATACCCGGGTCCAATACAATACAATATGTCTTTGCTGGTCCCTAATAAATAAAATACAATTATCAAACAATTTATATATTTTACTATGAAGAGGGCTATGCTCGGGGTTTCTCTACGAGATCGAATCAGAAAGAAGATATGAGGAGATACGTAGACGAACGAAAGTTCGACATAGCCTCTCCGGGCCCGCTAGTCTTAACATTTATATCGTTACATTTACAACTAGTCTTATTGATACAGTAAAATGGTAAGTCAGACTTTTTAGCTATACCTAGTCTATGAAGTAGATAAGTACCTAAATAAGTACGTATAGTAAGTACGGTACAATAATAACAGAACCAGTAAGTAACGAGATCAATAACTACGTACCCACGGTAACATTATGTGGTAATTGTGTGGTACGAGTCATGAGAGACTAAGTAATGTGTCTTGCGCAGCTTCATTCAACCTGCGCCACTAGAGAGGATGCACGTAAGATATAAGCATCCTGTTTCGCACGCCCTTGTTCTGAGTTGAGCAGATTGTTTTTATATTATTTATGCCAAGGGTGGCAAAAAAGCTAACAGGCCGCCTACCAGGGGCATCACAGATACGTCGCTGCCCTGCAAAGACTCAGTAACAGCCCATTTGAAGAACCCCATGTAATATTTACTTGAAAATGCCGCAGGAAGAGAGCTCATTGCGCACATTGCAGATGTGAGGCAAAAAAAAAACACATCTGTCATAGGACTGCACGTCAGAAGTGAAAACTTAAGTAGTAATTCACCTATTCTACAAGAGATGACGCTGTTTTAAAATACACGGTACAGCGTGAAGATGACGCGAGTTCCATGATTTTTGTTTACCCAAAAAGGGCTCAACGCGCCTAAAGAAGTTTTCACTTCATATACGAGTAAAAGGCACAGAATGCAATTTCCACAGATCTATGATAATTATGTGGATGTCCTTGCAGGTGGTGGCCGATAGTGCAATGATAAAACCGCGACGCCAGAATGAGATTGAATTGTTCTTTAGAACAAAATTTGAAAGGTTACGTACTTTCATCGTGTGTAAGGCACATAATGGACGCATACGGCGCATCTAACCCGTGCAACTAGAGAAGGAAGCTTATCAATTATCTCATTTAAAACTTCAACAGGTCAAAATTCAACGCGGCACTGCGCTCGTCACCCAGCGATACATAATATGACAAATATCTTCATACTCAGAAATATCACTGGAAATATTGCCATTATATCCAGAAAACAGTAAACTGACGAAATATTACAAAAATGAGGTACTTTTCATATAAACTTTCAACCCTTTTTCCTACCTTAATCTGGCCCTTGCAAAAAATATCATTATCGTGTTCAGCTCTGCTTATTTTAAGACAGCCTGTTTTTTTTTATATTCGCAATTACAGATTTTTTAATATCTATGTTTTTATTACATGTATAGATATAGATAGATAGATGTATAGACAGATAAGGTCTATGAATATGGCCTTAGAAGTGCTTTTTGTGTTTTATTTTATTGATTATTAACCGGTTTTTCTTCCCAATTTATGTCCTAATGCAGTGGACAGTGACGTAAGCTTGTGTCACTCCCAGAACCTTCATACCTTTATTTCTACCTATCAGACCTTGTAAGTTTCTAATGGCCACATAGCGACAGGTTATGTATCGCTGGTAAGATGTTGTAGAGTTGGATTTGCGCGAGCTCCAAATCGCCAACTAGCGAGAGCAAGCGCGACATAGGGCCCGACGCGGCGACGTCATTCTCTCGTTGCGGAGACCAAGACCCAGTTCAGATAGCCAGCGGAAATTCCATGACTTGGACCACCGCCACACTAGCTGGCGGTTGCATTCCACACTGCCAGGTGCATCTAGCTATTCACATAAGATTTATTCTCCCGATCAGCAATAATTCGAACCCGCAAGCATACACTTTATTCCTTTGACAATAACGTTAAAAATTCTTTGTACAACCAACCTCTTCGATTATTTTTAGGGTTCCGTACCCAAAGGGTAAAACGGGACCCTATTACTCCGCTGTCCATCCGTCTGTCCGTCTGTCACCAGGCTGTATCTCATGAACCGTGAAAGATAGTTGAAATTTTCACAGATCATGTATTTCTGTTGACGCTATAACAACAAATACTAAAGAACAGAATAAAATATTTAAGGGGGCTCCCATACAACAAACATGTTTTTTGCCATTTTTATAGATAATGGTACGTAGGTACCTTCGTGCTCGAGTCCGACTCGCACTTTTACTGTTTGACCAAAATACACTTTGGCTCGTTGAAAATGATGGTATGAAATCTGTAAGAGAATGATGAAAACCCACTCTGATTTTTGTTTGATTATCTTTGAAGTACTCGGAAAAAAGCACCGACCCATCATTTTTAACAACCCAAAGGCTTCGAAAAATTATACATAGAAGTCACAACGCGTAGAAAATGATAGTCAATAAACGTAGCTATTTACAATTTACATCGAAACAAAGCTATTTTACCAAAACCTGGGGGCCGATTCTACTAAGCCAATTGTTTTTGAATTGTTAATGAATTTTCTCAAAAATTGCCTTTTCGACAGTTTTGGCATAGATAATGTGTCAAAAGTGAAAAACAAAATTGTTTTTAAATTGTTAATGAATTGCCTCAAAATGTAATTTTTTTACACTTTTTGTATAGATAAAGTATCAAAAGTAAAAAAATTGAGGCAATTCATTAACAATTGAAAAACAATAGGTTTAGTAGAATCGGGGCCCAGGCCTGGCGCACTCCGCACTTTAGGTATGAAGCTACACATGTAGTCGACTGGTCGGACTTGCCGTGCCCGCTACCGCGCGTTAGACAGAGATAACGCGACAAGATTTATGCGAAAGACAAAGAAGCAACTTCTAGGTTAATATAGCAGTAGGTAGATAGCGCTCGCACGTCCTGAATTGGACTTTATTGTGTAGTAGTAAGAGTCGCTACTTATTTAAATGCTTTTGCGGAGTGAACCTTCTGTAAACTTGTACTTTATGTATTCTGTGTGAAAACCAACCGTATTTTACACGTTTACGGCTCAGTTCTCTAACGCCTGTTTGATTTGCACAACATCGTCAAAACTCGTGAACCGTCGTTGAGCAAGCGAGACGGCGATTATGTCTGAATCGCAAGTGGTAACTTCTCTCCCGAGAGAAAGAGACAATTTTCTCGTTCTCTCCCGTTGGTCAGACGGTGGTTCGTCAGCCAAGTTGACGTGTCTGTTACGGCTCTTGCGGTGTGTTACGGCTTGTGCAACTATCGCGTAACTGTATATCCATTCTGGCTGCGTATTGAGCCAGATTGAGTATTGCTACGATCAGCGCGTCATTGCGGCATCTTTGTATTTTTGTGATCGAAGCCCAAAGGCAACAATAATAAAATCTTATTTCTGATGTATGCCACATACTGTAAAATGCGAGGAGGCAACCAAATTGAATTTTCTTCCCATTCGTAACAAAATGGCAACATGGAAACTAGAATATTCCATTCCGTAGTCAATGGGAGTCAATTGACGTTCCATTTCAATGCTAGGGAACGGTGTTGCTATAAGCCTATTGAGAGAATAAAGCGAACATACTGGCAAAGAGAATGTCTAGTTTTAGAACCATTTTCAAAATAAAAAAATTACAACTCAAAAATTAAATGTTTTTTTCTTTTCTTATTATTTCAATAACTATTTTTTATGTAGTAATAGGTTTACTTTTGCCCGCTAACTCACCTGATGTTAAGTGATGATGCTGTCTACGATGGAGCACGCTTGCCTAGAAGAAACCGATTCACTCGTGAAGAACGCCCAGATTGTAACTATCGGGGAACACCAATTCAGGCAGCGCATTCCAGAGACTAGCAGTTCGCACAATAAAAGTGGAATCAAATGGGTTTTTGGAATATCAAACATAAAGCGATGTCGATTTTTTGTGCCTGCTCTGACAGTCCGATAGAAAAATGGGCGGGAGGGAATTAGATCATGCAGATCCGCGATGCACACTCTCCGAAATGTATCCGATAATTCTCCAATTTGCCACTATATAGAACCAACCTCAGCAGAAAAATTTACACTGTTGATCAGATCGTTGATTACGGTCAGTATTATCATCAACAGTGTACTCGTAAACCTTATAGTCTGAGCGGTGAAGCATAAATTATTATGGTGCCTGTGACATTAGCCGAACGGCCCCCAGATTTAGGTAACCTGCAACTCACGATTTACTTAGTCACTAATTTTACAGTTTCACTATGACCGATCTGTCAAATTAGTGACTGAATCGCGTGTTGCAAGTTACAAAGGCAGGGTTCGGCTAATGTCATAGGCATCATACACCGCACAGACTATTTAACAATTTGAGACAAGTGGATCACATTAAAAACCAACTTCATAAATATACAAAAACCTAATAAGTGCCTATAAAATCGAGGGTTGCCCTCTATTTGCCTGGGATCCCATCATCAGACCCTGACTTAGTGACAATGGGACCAAATTGGAAGTATACCCTACCGAACAATATTTTTTTTTTTAAATTGATCTATAGTTTACGAAGAAATCGGTGAACATACATAAAAAATACAGTATAACATAGAACCGTCCACCTTTTTTGAAGTCGATTAATAACACATAAACATGCAAATACAAGTTCCGAATAAAATGGGAGAAAACAGATCACATAGGAACACTCCACGGGTACTTAAAATCTGGTCTGCGCAAACCAGACTCTACTATAGACATCTTACTCTAGACCAGGGGTCTCCAAACTTTGAAGCCTTGGGGCCATAATATTTTTTTCGGTATGTTGCAAGGGTCGTAACAATTTTAATTTTTCTGCCCACCTAAGCAAACATAGGCTTTTATTGCATTTCAATTACTATTGATTGTGTATTGTGACACGTAACTACATCTAGTGTCTTTGTGTTTTTCAGCTACAGTCTTCAGTCCTTGTGCGGAAAATGTTTGGAATTGTCTGAATTTCTAAGACCAGTCATATCAGTTGTTAATTTTATCAGATCCACAGGGCTAAATCACCGACAATTCCGCGAGTTTCAATTCCTGTCGCGGGCCGGATTGATGGCAGTGGCGGGCCGGATTTGGCCCGCGGGCCGTAGTTTGGATACCCCTGCTCTAGACTTACAAAATGCGGTGCTAGAATGTAGAATTTTTCGGTCTGCAGCAAATATTAGTGTTTGGAATTTTCCAATGGACAAATAGCAGATTTTTATCCGGGATTTTCGGTATGAATGGACTAGCTATCGCTGTGCAATGCAGCTTTGGAAACATAGATTTTATAAATTGGTTTGCTTCACAATCTGTGGCAATCTTTGGTGGCAATATTTAAATGGATGGAAGGAAATGTTTTTCTTCAGTAGGTACCAACTTTTCAGAAATAAAGGGTGCTAAAAATAAAATTAGTATAAAATAATAAAAATGTTGATATTTTTTTCTCTAGTGGGAGGCTTACCTACGCTGCGTCTTCCAGTTCGCGAGCGACAACATTGTGAGATGAGAGTCGCGGGCATCCAGTGGATCCAGATGGCAGGATGTCGTTCAGTGTGGAGGTTAAAAGGGGAGGCCTATGTTCAGCAGTGGATGTCTTCTGGCTGATGATTTTTTTATCTATTCCTTTTCTATTTCCTTTATTTGCTTTGCTAAAATAAAAAAAATAAAAAACACAACTTTTTATACCAAATAGACTTTTTTATTTCCCAATCAGTGATTTCTTTTAGCTTCAGAAACGTTGATTGTGCGCAAGTGATAGCTCGGGCCGTTTAACGCAGCCTGACTAAAAATTATTCATTTATTCACTGACTGACAACGCAAAGCCTAAACCACCTAGTTTAAAACAAAGACAATATCGGCATTGGTTCAAAACCATCAAATTTTAAACAAGTGTTCCATTTGCAATGTCATACTAAAGAAAATGCCAAATCAGTTTCTTAAAATTCTCACTCAGTGATTTTTTCTCTTCAGAAAAGTAAAAATGCGCAAGTGAGATGCAAGAAGTAAGGAGCAAAAGCTCAAGCGTAATTTATTACCACCTTTCCGCGTAACCCTGTTCAATATAGCGCCACCGTCCATAGATAATTGATAAGGTCGTCTTGTTCCACTCTATTTTATTGACCCCAGTAAAAACCTATACGCAAAAGCCAAAATTTTCAGACCCTTACCAGCTTAAATTTTTCAGGCTACGCCGGCTCTTTCCCAACTGGAAAATGTCAAGAAATGTCCAACGTAAACTGAACTCTCATTCGATATGTTTTCGACGTAGATACAGGTCTATAGATTTGGTTGTATGACCAGTTATAAGCCCCGTATTCACTAGGGGACGAATTACTTTGCTAGAAATGTTCAAAATCACTCGACATTGTTCGATGTCACCCGACTAGGGACATCTTGTCGAAATCGGATAAAGATATCGCGATAAATTGGCAAAGTCGTACAACTTTTAGGTTACTGCTGGGCTTTTTGAATAAGGTTATGAGATATTTCAATTGCTTACTCAATATCAAGCTCAATTCCGTTTGTGAGTGAAATACTGCTGTCATCTTTGGGATGGTTTAGCCAAATACCGACTCGAAGCTCTTGAATCGGTAGACCGGCATGCTACTCGACTTATAGGCGATGAGTAGTGGCTAAGAAACTTCTCAGCCTAGAACACCGCCGTAAAGTAGCCAGTCTGTAAATTTTCTACAGAATTAATTTCAGAAAAAGTGCGTCGGGGAGCTACAAGACTTTAAATAGCTGATTGAATCAGGCGTTACTTTGCGGAAGTCCATTTTCAAAACTGTTTTACTATTGAATTTCTGGTGTAATTCCGCTTCTACGTCGCTTCAAGTACAATAAGGAATTTGTGATAAAATTACCAGGTAAATTTATCACAAATTCCTTATTGTACTTAGTAAACAGTCTACACGACTTTATCAACTTTCTGGAAGTCAGCCAGCTACCACCCATACATTGTGGATTTTCCTAGGATATGTTCCAAACGTTTTGATTCTACGTTGCTAATCCGTACGCCCGAATTGGAACAACCTGCCTGCTTCCTTGTTTCCTGAGAGACATATCCCACGCTATCTCAAGGAACGTTTCAAATTTTTCCATGAGCCTGCTCTACCTCGTTCTCTGAGGCAGTCAACTCCTCTCTGTCTTGTTACACCCAAACATAAAAGCACCTTCTATGAAGATGTCTTTTCCGTGAAAGCCATACGGTTATGGAACTCTCTACCGGTTTCCATTAGACAAGCCAAGTGAATTAATATTTTCAAGGCTGGAGTGAAAGATTTTTATCTTTCTCAAGTCTAGAACGCCTAGTTCGTTTCTGCTGGAATAGAGTTTTTGGACACACCTGTTGCTCCTGATTCATGTTGGTTGTTGTTTGCTCTGTCATTGTGAGTGTTTATAATATTTATTTTATAAGAATATTTATTTATATATATTATATTACATTTGGTAATATTTATAGTATCATTAAAAGTGTTTTAAAATCGCCCGTCGATCCTGTTACGTAAATTATTTCTATCCAATGGTTGCCTGGAAGAGATCGCTTTTAGCGATAAGGCCTCCACTTGTGGCACTAGCTCGTAAGTGTTTTCTATCTGTTTGTAATTTTTATTTCTGGTGTACACAATAGTTTCTATCTATCTAATCCGGGCCTTTTCAAGGCCAGAGTGAATAGGTATCTTCTAAGTTTAGTCTAGCGGCTTATCTTAAGACATTTGTACTCTAGTGTAAACGTACCTTAATAGAGCTAACTGTAAGCGCTATCGAGAAATATGGGGATCAATTTATTCAACGGATGGGAAGTCTAGTTTTTCACAAGATTGCATCTTATGAAGCAATGCGGTTTATTTATGGTTTATCTCAAGTTACTGCTTCTAAATGTGGTTGTTATTAACCATAGACGTGTACAACTACAAGGCTTTTTAACCGACTTCCACAAAGGAGGAAGTTGCAGGCGTAGATCCACCGTTGTGGGCACGATGGGCATGCCCACAACCTCTTTGTAGGAATGCACTATATATTAGGGCATGCAAACCGGGTACCCGACTACCCGAAAAACCCGGTTAACCGACTGATTTGAAAACCGGGTTTTTTAGGATTGAAAAACCGGGGTTTTCGGGTTTTTCGAGTTTTTTTATTCACTATTGTTTATGTAAAATACTACCACCAGAACATTAATAAACAACCTATCTTCACAAAAACTTACTGATTCTCTAGTTTTTCTCTACTGATCGAATAAATTTAACAGGTTGACCACAATCTATAATATTAATTAGGTATTAGGGAGTAATATATTGTTAGGCTTTGTTTGACGTTGACTGAGTGTCACAGAGTGAGGCGCTGTGAGCGCTGTGTGCTATGGGCGCCGCGCACGATGTCGCCATTTTGTTTGTCAGTCAGACTCAGCCAAGTGAAGAAAAGAACGCGCGTATGACGCGCACGTGTTTGTGTTTGTTGATTTTTCACAAGGAGAGAGAATGACCTAGGTTATTTTTTATCATAAATTTTATATTTCTTCTACCGAGATAGAAGACACAATATAAGTAAAAGTAGTCAAAAAACGTCCGAGCGTCGTTGTAAATACCTAGACATCACAATGACACTTTTACTCAAATTTAGACGTTATGTCGCTTGCATAGTGTTCAACGTCGCTTGTCAGCTATGGAATTGTATCACTGGAATCGCGGGGTATTGTTTTCAGATCGCGATTTCACGCAATTTCTCGACCTCTTTGCCTAAGTTGGACTTACCTAACTGAACAATCTGACCAAGATAGGTGTAATAGTCAACAACTTCGAGAGTATCGTTCCCAACAACTACCGGTACGGGTACAACATGGACATTGGACATGATTTTTGTCTTTTCCATGTTAATTTTAAGACCAACCTGTTGGGAAAGGCTACTGAGGTCGTGGAGCATTGTATTGAGGTCCTCCAGCGACTCTGTCATGATGACTATATCATCGGAAAAACGAAGGTGAGTGATGTATTCACCAGTGATGTTGATGCCGAATCTTTTCCAGTCTAAGCTTGAAAACGTACTCCTGTAATCGGATCGACATGGTGGCATTTCTATACACACACTTCAGCACTTCGATTTATCTATAGTCGATATGACAACGCTGGAGGGACTGCAATACTGCCCAGGTCTCGATTGAATCAAAGGCTATTTCATAATCTGGCAACGCTAGGCATAATGGCCGATTACACTCCTCAGTCCTCTGTATAATCTGGCGGAGCGGGTGAATGTGGTTTATGGTGCTCCAGCCTTTAAGGAAACCGGCTTTTTCGGGACGCTGGAAGTCTCAACATTATACCAAATGTTACTTGATTAATCTCTTGATAAAGCTAAACAATAAGAATACGAAAGTGCAAATACATATATAATTACATTTCAGCATTTTCTTTACTTGCACACACTAATACAATATTTTTAAGCCTAAAATAAAAAAAAACTCGAAAAACCCGAAAAACTCGAAAAAACCGGTTTTTGAAATAGAAAACTCGAAAAAACCGGGTTTTTTTAACTACCCGAGTTTTGCATGCCCTACTATATATATATCGATCATGCACGATGCAAGGTTCATACGCTGACTTGCACTTGCCCGATTTTCGGGTGGCTGTGACCATAACCTTTTTTGAAGGCTGTATCCGCGCCTGGGAGGTTATCAATTCGTCTGTTTTTTTAAAAATGTTTGTTACCGCAGAACTTTTAACTGGGTGAACCGATTTTGATGATTCTTTTTTTTATTTGAAAGCTGGTGCTTCCTATTTATGTTTCAATTTGGTTCAGTTTCAGTTCAAGTCGGTTTTTTATAATGAGAATTATTATTTACCGACTATAAAATACGTAAGTTCTATTGTATTGTATGTACATAGGTATGTTTCGCGATATATTTATTAATTTGACTCGACTTCACACCTTGTATAAAATAACTAACTATAAATTTTATAAAATCCTGGAAGTCAATTTTAACTAACTTATAAAAGAATCGATGGGGAATGCCTTTGTCCAGCAGTAGACGTCTTATGGCTGAAATGATGATGATGAAGCCATGTCCTATTTTTTATTACCTCATAAAAAGCTGATAAATGAGCCCGCATCAAAGAAAACAAAATTAAAATTTGTTCAAAAATAAATTAGTTGTTTAATTTAATTTCATGCCAGACAGGCAATGTTTTATTTATTACTTAGGCTTAGCGAAGGATATGAATAAATACATTACACATACTGAAAAAATAATTTAAATTGGCAGATAAATTTCTGAGACATGGGCGTTTCAAGTTTTTAGTGGAGGTAGAGAGATGCTCTGTCCCTATCCCGCAAAGCATGTGTTAGCATAGCATTAGTATGGAACACGCACGGCTTGACGTCATAACCAGACATTCTCTGTCTAGCATGAAATTAAAATACTTATAAATTATAATTTTTTTAAACAAATTTTATTTTTCTTTTCGTTGATGGACTCTATCTATGATCAGCTCTTTTATGAGGAAATAAATAACTGGCCAAGAGCGTGTCGAAACACGCATATGGTAGGGTTCCGTAACCAAAGCCATAAAACGAACGAAGCTCTCAGAGGTGTATGACAGCCAAATTTCAGAGATGTACCATCCCGATATAGCATATACTTTTTATGGTTTAAACATAGAGAAAACTGATTGAGAAACATTATTTGTTAAGACCATTTCGCAAAAAGGTCAATGACCTTTGAGCTGGAACGCCTTGAATTTATTACAGTTTTACCGCTGTTACTCAAAAAGTCATGATTAGATAATGTTCGAAATAATTTTGGATGAAGGTTTTAAATATGACCTATCTATATTATAAGTTACAAGTTTTTGCCACTTTGGCGGGCCATATTTCTCAAAGCGTAGACTTTATAAAAAAGTATAAAATTATTATAAAATGTATGAAACCTTACCTTCATTTTAAAATACATTTTCAACGATACCCTACACAAGTAGTTGGAGTGAAAAAAATATTTTCATCTTCATTTCACATGTACCAGAGCCACCCCTAAAATGCAATATTAGTTTTTTTTTATACTCATAAAATTGAGATCTATTTTACATCTGTCATTATGCAAAGTTTCATGCACTTATCTTAATAATTATAGAAGTTACAAGGTTCAAAAAAATTCGGACGGACGGACAGACAGACAGACAGGCAGACAGACAGATGGACGGACAGAACGAATTTATAAGGGTTCCTTGTCGGGCTACGGAACCCTAAAAAGCAGGACACATGCCTGTTATACCATCTAATAATAACAACAAAGAATAACTTCAGCAGTATTGTTTCTTTCTTTCCACTACTAACTTATTACCTGTACTTTAAGTGACGTTCAAGTTGCAAGTTTTCTCATACATAAATACAGATAATGATATGATAGTTGTCCACAACACGTTCGACAAGTTTAGAACTGGCTCTATGTCGCAATTTACTGCGTTTTTGAACCATGTCTCGCTGGAGTAAAAAAACGCTTCACACTCATTGCCTACTGCTCTTCGTAGGTTCACCAGCGTGGATATTTCCTCAGGTATCGTAAATTTTTCCTAGCTCTAGTTCGATGGTCAAAGTTGGGGCTTTGACCATCCAGGTAAGCGTGCCCAGGGAGAGAACGACAACGTTGTGTGACCAACGTTGTCGCGAGTGGAGGGGCTGAGATAACACGCAGTTGTCTCGGGAGGAGCAGTAGCGCAGTGCAGGACTCCGGTGCTTTTCTCTGGAGATCCCGGAACCCTCTTGTCAAGGACTAAGGCTGGTCACTAGGCTTATTAGTGTGGGTATAATCCCATAGGTTTGTTCATCTTTCACGCAGCAGCGTATATATCTATAATAAATCGAATTTTTGCATAGAGATTTTTAGAGGTCCGGAAAGTGTTGTAGGTAGGATACATATATCTTGAAAAATACATTTTATAAATGCGTGCTGTGTGTTTGTTGGTATGTATGTTTATTCTTTTTTCACGCAGCAACAGAACAACGGACCGGCGTGATTCATTGCATAAAGATATTAACAAGGGCGGAAAGTGCATTTTCGAGAGTGTACATCAGACCTGCATGATTTAATTCCCTCCTGTCCTTTTTTTCTATCGGACTGCCAGAGCGGGCACGAAAAATCGACACCGCTTTATGGTTGACATTCCGAAAACCCTGACGAAGTGCTTTGATGCCACTTTTATTGTGCGAACTGCTAGTTTGTGCATGGAATGCACTGCCTGAATAGGTGTTCCCCGATAGTTACAATCTGAGTGTCTTCAAGTCAAGAGTGAATCGGTTTCTTCTAGGCAAGCGTGATCCACCGTAGGCCGTATCATCGCTTAACATCAGGCGAGTTGGCGGCCAAGCGCAATCCTATTCTACAATAAAAAAATAGTGGCGCACAGTGTGTGATTTCCACCGATCTATGATATGTGGATGAACTTTCAGGCGGTGGCGGCTGGTGCGATGATAAAACCGCGATGCCGACATCAGATCGAACAGTTCTTCAGAACGCTCCTCGTTGTAAATGCGATAAAAGACACAAAGAGACCCAACGTCTCTGCGCATTCAAGTCATTAGTCGCAAAAATTCTCAACTCCACTTATAAGATTTCTTTACTAGAACATACTTACCTCATATTCTATTACTAAGGAACTTCGATTGACCATGAACACATCCTTTATGACACAAAGCAGAATGCTAGACATGGCAATACCTTCCGCCGCTACTTCATGTCTACGCTTTATGGCCAACCTATACATCAATAATTGACGTTATAGTAAAAAGTGTTACCAGCTACTATGGATTATTTATTAACAATATCGGCCTTATTCATATTAGTTTTGAGGGTTCCGTAGCTTAAAAAGGTACTTATTGATTCAGTCTGTCCGTCTGACTGTCCGTCCGTCCGAAATGTTTATTAAGTTAATGCATGAAACCAAGCAAAGCGGTCAAAAGCAATCCTATTTTTGGAAAAAAAACTTTATATTGCAAGGACAAAATCAGAATCAGACTAACATTTTATTCAATAATTTTATTGCTCTACAATCAGCCAGCAGGAACTGTAAACATAGACGTAGAATCTACAAATAAACTATTATAAAATAGCTAGGTAATATCGTTGCATCTAGCAACACCTAAGACCCAGGCTTAGCGCCTAATGGAAATAAATACCTGGGAACCCTGATGGTATTTGATGAGGACTTATTATTGTACAGTGCCGATGCGTGAGGTAGTAATTATTTAAAGGCTTGCAATGTTACAAGAAACTGGAAAGAAAATGGTTTTTTTTTAATACGTAAATAGGCTTGCCAACCCACCAGATGTTAACCGATGATGCTGTCTACGATGGAGCACGCTTGCCTAGAAGAAGCCGAATCACTCGTGATTTGAAGACACGTAGATTGTAACTATCGGGGAACACCCATTCAGGCAGCGCATTCCACAGACCAGACAGTACGCACAATAAAAGTGGAATCAAAGCGCTTCGTACGGGTTTTCGGAATATCAACCGTAAAGCGGTGTCGATTTTTCGTGCCCACTCTGGTAGTCCAATAGAAAAATGGGCAGGACGGAATTAGATCATGCAGATCCGATGCACATGTCCATGAAAATCTACGCGTACGATGTCAGTCAACAGCAAGAACTACTATAATAATAGGTCGGGGAAAAAGTCTTTTCGTATTTTGTATGTATAAAGTTGTAGTAAAAATCTTATCCGTCGTACTGTTTGTATCTGGCTGGTTTTGATACCATTAAAAAGATGACATTTTAAAAAAGGAATACAAAACGTAAAAAGCAATTTCCCGCCATTTTTCAATTGTTTTTTTGTTCGATAAAATGAGTGAATCTAACGAACAAATTCGATATATTGTGAAATTTTATAACAAAAAAGGGAAAAATGCGACACAAGCCGCGAATAAAATTTGTGACGTTTATGGACCTAATGTCAGTGTCATCAAGAGTAGCACAATGTTGGTTCAAGCGTTTTCAGTCCGGGAATTTTGATGTCAAAGATGCAGCTCGCTCTGGTCGCCCTGTTACGGATAAAGTCGATGCCATTTCTGAAAAAGTGGACCAAGATCGGCATATTAGTAGTTACGACGTAGCTGAAGAACTGGGGATTGACCACAAAACAGTTTTGACCCATTTGAAAAAAACTGGGTATACAAAAAACTCGATATTTGGGTGCCACACGAGCTCACTGAAAGAAACCAAATGAATCGTGTACTCATTTGCGATTCTCTATTGAAACGTAACGAAACCGAACCGTTTTTGAAAAGATTGATCACTGGTGATGAAAAATGGATCACCTACGACAAGAATGTGCGCAAAAGATCATGGTCAAAGGGCAGTGAAGCACCACAGACTGTAGCGAAACCCGGATTAACACGTAATAAGGTGATGTTGTGTGTATGGTGGGATTGGCAGGGCATCGTTCATTATGAGCTTTTACCGCCGGGCAAAACCATCGATTCGGATCTCTACTGCAACAGCAGATGAGACTCAAACAAGAAATTGAGAAAAAACGGCCGGAATTGATCAACAGAAAGAGTGTGGTCTTTCATCATGATAACGCCAGACCGCACACATCTTTGGCTACTCAGCAAAAATTTAGAGAGCTTGGTTGGGAAGTGTTAATGCATCCACCATATAGCCCAGACCTTGCACCCTCAGATTTCCACTTGTTTCGATCTCTTCAGAATTCTTTGGGTAGTGTTAGATTAACATCAAGAGAGGACTGTCAAAACTACTTGTTGCATTTTTTTGATCAGAAGTCCCAAAAATTCTACAGCAACGGGATCATGTCACTACCTACAAGATGGCAACAAGTTATCGAACAAAATGGCACATATATATTATAATTAAATGTAATTAAACTTGAAAAAAATATGTCTTGAATTTGTTTAAAAAATACGAAGAAACTTTTTCCCCGACCTTATATACTATTACCTTAACACAGCACTGTTGAACATTACGAAGCTGATATACCAACCGCAAAATTGCCGAGGTTGCAAAATTACTGTTAGACAAAAGTCGTATTTTCTTAGAAATAATGTTGTAATATCAGTAACTACTGCTCGAGTTACCAAGAGCTTACCTACCTAAATCTACACTAATATTATAAAGAGGAAAGATTTGTACCTATTTTTGTATGTTTGTATGTTTGTAATGAATAGGCTCCGAAACTACTGAACCGATTTGAAAAATTCTTTCACTGTTGGGAAGCTACACTATCCCCGGGTGACATAGGCTATATTATATTTTGTAGCGAGGCCGAAGGCCGAGCTTACACTCGTGCGAAGCCGGGGCGGACGGCTAGTTATTTATAAAGTATTACACTAATTTATTATACAGGGTTATTGGTAAATAGATAGCAACCTCTCCAGACAATTTTTGTTTCACGACCTTTTGTTTAACGAGTCAGAAGACGCAGCGTAGGTAGGCCTCCCACTAGATGGACCGACGACATTGTGAGACGCGGGCTTCCCCCCTCCTTATATATCCCTTAAATATTAATTTTATTTTAATTATTTATTTTTAAAGTGTATAAGTAAAAACTATATATTCTGTGAATATTTCAAGCAGACGCTTGCCTGACGCAGACCATTTGCCTTTATCAATATAGAGCAAACACGAGCAAAAAAAAACACGTTTGTTGTATGGGAGCCCCCTTAAATATTTATTTTGTTCTGTTTTTTAGTATTTATTGTTATAGCGGCATCAGAAATACATCATCCGTATGAAAACTTCAACTGAGTAACTATCACGGTTCACAAGATACAGCCTGGTGACAAACGGATAGACGGACAGACGGACAGCGGAGCCTTAGTAATAGGATAATGTTTTACCTTTTGGGTACGGAACCCTAAAAAGATGAAAGTAAACATCATGAGGAAAACGGTATGTCCAAGAACATCAAAAAGTTCAAAGACATTCACCAACATGCACTGAGCCAGCATGGCGTATTCTCCATGAAGAAAGTTTACAAAAAAATAATATAAACTCTTTAATAAAGTACAGTAGAACTCGGAAAAAAGCTTATATTGATCCTAGTTGAACTATGGGCATCAATTACTATTTGTCCGTACTGGTAGAACCAAGGACAGAATAAATGCCCTTGAAAAATGCATTTGCCTTGCTTTCGCCATTTTTGTAACACAACTACACTCATATTATATCTGTTGTTAAGTTGTTGTTACAAAATAAATATGTATTTCTTTCCTTCCCTTGGTCCTACCAGTAGAACTACACGCAATGCTATACTTTTGTCCGTATTCCTACTGGTAGAATCACGGGTAAAGAATGAGTTAAGGGCCCATTATCTCCCTCTGATAGGCATGTTTTTTTATGGTACTGGTTGACGAGACGAGCGAAGTCACTCGCCTGATGGCTCTTCACGCTTGCCCATAACAGCTCAACGTCACTCAGAATTTTGAACTTCAACAGTTCAAAACCCTGGATGGCAATGCACTGCGCTCGTCACCCCGAGATATAAGATGTAAAACCTCTCTGTGCCCTATAATTTCGCTGGAAACATTAACCATTGACCATTGTCCTAGCTGTGGAAACATGATCACACTAATATTATAAATACGAAAGTTTGTGTGTGTGTGTTTGTTACTTTTTCACGCAGAAACAACTGGACGGATTTGGATGAAATTTTTAATAATACATTGCTTGTCCAGCAGGCCTAGCACGGGCCGTGGACAGATTGCTTTTCCACCGTTTTTATCCCGCTTGAAAGAGAAAAACGTATCCATATTCTAGCTCTGTCGCGTCTACACGCGGATAAAAACGGTGTAAAATCATTTTTTCCACGGCCCGTGCTAAGCCTGCTGGATTAATAGATAAGCTACTTTTCATCATGATCAACATCACCTTTTCATCACCACGCGGTAACCGCGGGGCGCAGCTAGTAAGCTAAATTGATGATGATGGCTTCTACATCAGTACAAAACACCTGATTGAAATTCAATCCGTGCTAGTCACACCTATCCCATTACACAGAAATCTTAATTATTAATCACCTAAGGCGATAAAGAGAACGTGTGTGGCATAAATAATTGAATGTACCTATTCAATTGGGGTTTAATTATGTACAATTGCAACCCGCGAGCGTTGTTCAAAATCCAAATGAGAAACTTGAACAAGCAGGCTGTTAAGGCCCTCTTTTCACACTTTTAACAATTTTGGTCATTGTAACCTTAGATTGTATACTTACTAAAATAATTCTCAATATAAAAACAGACTTCATCAGAACTGGACCAAATGGGAAGCATTAGCTTTCAAATTAAAAACCTCCTCTTTTTTGGAGTACAAAGGGAGTATAAAGGCTGAAATGTCTTTTTTTTACCCAGACCCAGACAGCAGCTATACAGCTTTTATAGATATTTACGTCACAAAAACAACGACGGATAAAGTTTCTTCAACAGCGCCCACCATTCAATATTTAATTATAAAATCTTTGTTGATAATTATGGCTATTCCAAGAAATCTGAAGGAGTGACCGTCGACAACATAATGATTTCTTGATAGAAAACAACCGCAGAACTGCGCGGAGGCAGTGAACAAGATCTCGTGAAAATGATGATTTCTTCAGCTATTATACATTGAAATTGAACAATCAAATCAAAGCAAATCAAATTATTTAAAACTGTTTTTCTGATGAATTTCTAGTGTAATTCCGCTTCTACGTCGCTGCAAGTACAATAAGGCATTTGGGATTGATTTTACTTGGTAGATATTTGTTAATGAAGTTAATTTAAGTAAGTTTAATTAGTAGAGGCGGAATTACACTAAAAATTCATCAGAAAAACAGTTTTGAAGATGGACTTTCGCAAAGTAACGCTTGATTCAATCAACTATTCAAATTATTTATTTGTCAAAACATAGCGGTACCGTGGTACACATGGGTCGTACACATGGGTCGTACAAATGGAAACGTATCGCATGTCCTTGCCAGAGATAACAGGTGAACCAAGGATACTAAGCAAGACTATTGAAATTAAAAATACATACATCCAAATATTTTAATAGAGAGGATGGTTGGCATGTACTACCTGATTGGTATCCAGACATCAACTTCTCAAGCTAGACGCATGATAGCAAGACCTCTGGAGACCATAAGCGACAACGTTTTGGCGGTTCTTGTAAATAGCTACATAAATTTCTATAGATATCCCTTTAGACTATAATTACACTGCAAAGCGTTCGAAACGTCAAGAATTAAAATAAAAACACGTGATACAATACGTTAAAATCATAAAACATAATAATTTCAATGTTTTGTTTTAATTCTGGTTTGGTAAAGCTCATCCCTGGGGTTCTAGGTGGAACCTTTTTCCATTCTTTACCTCTAGGGGGAAAAGCTAAATGGAGTAAACTTATAGAACCGGGCAGAAAACAATGCACTCTCTAGCTAGACCATGCAGCGTTTCCCATTAGCCGGGTCGCGACCCGGTATCGGGCCATCAAAATATAATACCGAGTTGCAACATTCACACCTTGTTTTAAAATAATACCTGCTATCGATCGACGCATCGTAAATATTCGTAAAATTTTGTGACTAAATAGGCGATACCAAAATATGTAGTATTAATAAAACATTTTTACTATTAATAAATGTGTATTATTTTAACTATAATGGAACCAGCTTGGGTTTAAAAGAATTAAGTTGGTCACGAAGGGGCAGTGTGAAAATTACCGGGAAATGGTAGAACAATGTTTGGGAAACACTGAGCTAGACGATTTCAGGAGTTAATATACTGTCTGCGTCAATATAGTAACCGCAGGTAATGCGCCCGCGCTTCAATTCCCAGATTGGGCAATATTTTTTGTGTAAGTTTTTACGCTTGAATGAGCTACTGGATTTTGAATTTGAATTACATTTTTATTTGGGTTTAGATTACCTGGCATGGGTCCGGAAGTAATAAAAATACTATTTTATATATATATATATATATATATATATATAGAATAGATCTACGTTTAGCCACCAACTCGCCTGATGGTAAGCGACGGTGTGGCCGAGGATGGAACACGTTGATCTAGAAGAAATCTATTCACTCTAGCCTTGAAGATGCCTAGATTGTAGTTCCCAGGAAACAAAGAGGATGGCAAGGTCTACAAAATTTGTTTATTGTTTTTTAACTAAAACGCACGGAACAGAATACTTCCTTATTTCGTGGTAAAACGGCACACAGCGCCAAATACATCCGACTTTTTACAAAGTTAAAAAAATAAAAATAATAGGTACTATACCTAATATAATAAAATATGTTTGTGGAGTCAATTTAAGGCTCTCTCGCAAAGCCAAGAGTTGTCTCGATTTGTTATTATTTTTTTATTAAATATAAAAAAACACTTAGGGCGAGGTTTTCTCTTTTAAGCAACGCTTATTACTATAGATGACCGTAAAGCTTAATTTAATGTATTAAAGTCTCATTTAGTGGAGCAATACCGTGGCGCTTACACCTACACACAGTCGTGCTAATCGCTACTCCTAGTTTTAAGGTTTTTCTCATAATTTTCGAAAAGTATAGCTGTAATATAAAATGAACCTTTGCGGTTCCCTCCATAAGTAAACTTTCCAACTAGCTGTCAAAGTTTTTTTTAGGTGGCAAATATTCAATAATTTTGGTTTCATCATCATCATCATCAGCCAGAATACGTCCACTGCTGAACATAGGCCTCCCCCTTTAACCTCCACACTGAACGACATCCTGCCATCTGAATCCACTGGATGCCCGCGACTCTCACAATGTCGTCGGTCCATCTAGTGGGAGGCCTACCTACGCTGCGTCTTACGGTTCGCGATCTCTACTCAAGAACCTTTCTTCCCCATCGGTTATCAGTTCTTCGAGCGATGTGGCCTGCCCATTGCCACTTCAACTTAATTTTAGTAATTTAAAGTTTTGTACTAACACAATGGATTTAGTTGTCATAAATAAATATTTTTCAATTTGCTCCCTGTCTTTTGAGTCGATATATTTAGCTCTAACACACATGTTAATAATACGAAGAAATCCGACTTCTAATAAACATAGACGCCTACAACGCCCGACATCTGTCGAAAAATCGTTAAAACGATTGACGGATGTTCGTTAAAAGAAAGCTTGAAAATAGTAGATATTTGAACACAAAGGGTAATTTATCTTTATTTCTAGTAAACTAAATAAACTAAAATGTTGTTAAACTACAAAGAGAATACAATAGAAGATCAAACTACTGGTGGAACCACAGACCTTTATTTTTTTTAATATCGTAAATCTATGGGTTGAACCATAGATTTAGGATGTCAATTTTTTTTTTAGGTCTATGGGTTGAACGGAAACGGAAAAAAATGTGTGACAGTTAACTACGTGGAAACGTTTATGTCAACAAATAATTTTTTTTTATTCGCCCATTGGGCAGACTGAAGCCTTTAAGGCCATACCGCTTCTTATCTGTTTTTTTTTATATTCAACATAATATTCATGCTCACCCTTTTTTTCTCATCAGAAGAATTTGGCGTCACTCGTCTTGTGCATTTGCAAGTGCAGACATGCACTGCCCCGTCTTGTGTATTACAATGTTACCATGTTTTATTCAATAGGTATCCTCCAACAAGTCATAGTCACAGTCCGAGTCAAGCAAACTAAGTTACGTTACAAAGAAAAGAATACAATGAGGTGTCATGTTTTTGTCACGATGATGGCGAAACCATTTACGTATTCTTCCATATCAATTTTATGAATGTGAAAGTGTTTGTTTATTTGTCCCTTTTTTACATAACAACAACGAATCGTTGTGATTTATTGACCGACTTCCAAAAGGAGGAGATTCTCAATTCGACTGTATTTTTAACCAACTTCCAAAAAGGAGGAGGTAGGTACTGTGTTCGTCTGTATGTATTTTTTTTTGTAAGATCATCGATATTTTCGTTTAGATAGACTTCTTAGAGAGAGAGAGAGAGAGAGAGAGAGGTGATTCTCAATTCGACTGTATTTTAACCGCCTTCCAAAAAGGAGTAGGTATAATGTGTTCGTCTGTACGTTTTTTTTTTGTATGTTCATGGATATTTTCGTTTAGATAGAGACTTGGAGAAACGGAGAGTGATAATACCTATGCATAATAAATACTTTTTATCACGGAAAATGAACGGTGGCCTTAGTACGAGCCCTTGCGAAAAAGTTATCGTTACGTAAACGATAGCAAAATGTATGAAAAATTTAACAGCGCCTCTATCGGACGTGAAAGGACACTGATTTTTTATATATTTGCTATTGTATACGTAACTAACTTTTTCGCAAGTTCTCGTACTAACCCCACTGTTCTCGAGAATTTCAATGTGGGTAAAACCGCGTTGCACAGCTTGTTAATATAAATTTTGAAATGAAAAAGTTTCTGAAACTCAAAAACGAAGAAAAAATTAAATGAACTCTGCCCAATCTTCAAACGAAATTAAACCAAAGCATTTCACATAAACTGGTATTATTTCAGAAAAATCATGCTCAAAGGACCAGAGCACCTGCGATATAAATATAAGAAACAAAATACAGTGCGACCACCTTATTTGTACAGGCGGCTAAATAATGGAACTAAATTTATCCACAGCATGTTACCAGTTTCATTAACCAAATATGATGGTGGCTCCCTCACTCAACTTATACATTTAAATTGTGTAATGTAATATCTTGGGATAGCAGCCATCTTGTTTTTTGTTTATTTTTAAAACTGGTTTTGAATTCGATCAGGGAGTCTGGGAAAGAGGTCTTGAGACAACAGGTGTTACGCTACTGAACGTTTAGGGATCCCTGTATGTAGATCAATAAAGTTTATTTTATTAAGACCGCGCTTAGAGCTTTCGCTTTCATGCATTTCAACATTTGAACGATAAAAAATTATTCAGAGAATATAAAAAAAACTGATTAGGTACCTTTTATATAACGTTATAAATGGTGTAAAGCAATTTTCGGGATTGATATTTTTTATTGAAGTAAAAACTTCTTTAGGCGAGTTGAGCACTTTTTCGGTGAACAAAAGTCATGGAACTCGCGTCACCGAATGCTGTACCGTGTATTTTGAAACAGCGCCATCTCTTGTAGAATAGATGAATTACTACTTAAGTTTTCACTTCTGAGGTGCAGTCCTATGACTGATCTGCTTTTTTTAACAGATCGAAAAAAATTGTTTCTTCCGCCAAAATAAAACGTATTGCAAAACCATCAGGGACAACATTCAACATTTTAAAACGCTGTAATTTCGTACGTCTTAGCGGTTAGTTTCCGGTAGTGTTTTTATTTCATGTTGTATACCTTTGAAAGTTGAAAAACGTTTACAAATTTCTTTTTAGAATATTTGTTACCTTTGAATAAGTTAAAGAATACCGTTGTTTATTGAAACTGTTACGTTTAATATCTTAACTTTTAAGAGCACCTTACACTTTTTCTAGTATTGTTATATTTACTAAGTAATAAATTGCAATATCACTCACTATATATATAAAATTTCCATGTCACAATGTTAGTTACCGTACTCCTCCGAAACGGCTTTACCGATTTTTACCAAATTTTATATGCGATTTTATATAGTAGGTCTGAGAATCGGCTACTATCTATTTTCCATACCCCTTCACAGATTTTCATCAACCGGGTGAAACCGCGGGGCGCAGCTAGTAAGACTAAGATATTAAAGACATGTCTCCTGCCCGCTGACTTATATTTTCTAAACACTATTCATACTGGATTGAATGATATAGGAACCTCACTGCAGTTCACCTCTCTAAACATTAATCGGGAGACCCCACGGAGGTCTAGGCATTTTACACAATATCTCACTAAAAAGAATAAAAAGAGAATGCGACAGCGCTAAAAAAACAACAGTAAATTGTTTATTTGAGAAAACCACGCATATACAATATTAATGAGTCGTCGAGACTCATAGAGGGTGTTTACGTAGTTGCATTTCATCTAGTGAAATGAGGGTTAAAATGTTGGTAATCTTATTCGGAAAATATTGCCTAATCTTTTTTTTTTTTTCTATTTCTACAAGCAAGTTTTTATCTTTCTAATGTTGAAAATGTGAGATGAGAGCTATGCGGCCGGTGGTAGCGGCCTTAACGTACTTTTATTAGCTCCACATGTAACTAAGTAACGAACTTAAACAAATCTTGTAAGTCGACTTTACCCTACTTCTAAAATTAATTGTCGTATTTTCTAGTCGTACTATTTACATCACATCACTCAGTACCAGTACCAAAACAAACCAGCAGTTCGATAGTACCAAATTATTCTGCAAGCTTTTAAATCGATATGACAATAATACAGAAAAAATATATAAAAATAAGTACTAAGTAGTCTGTGGAATGCGCTGCCTGAATGGGTGTTCCCCGGTAGTTACAATCTGGGTGTCTTCAAATCATGAGTGAATCGGTTTCTTCTAGACAAGCGTGCTCCATCGTAGACCGTAACATCAGGCGAGTTGGCGGTCAAAAGCAAGCCAATGCCTAAATAAAAAAAAAAAGTATTGTTTAAATTGACTTACAAGGCTTTGTTTAGTTCGTAGTGTTCTAAATACTTATAAAATATAAAACTACCCTAGGTATAAATAAATCTACTTTCTGAAAATAGATATTAAGGCGACGGAACCCGCGACCAAAGTTAATTTCATGCATCCCCTTTATCCCCATTGAGGTAAATTCATCCCAAGGTTTTCGAGAAGGTTATTTTAGGATAAAACCGGAGCGTGTGACGATAATTGGTGCAAGACGAAAATGTGACGAAATGTGACGAATTTTGTATACCTATCTACTTTGTTTTCTGAGGCTAACATTGCGAGTTGTTTTTCTTCCTCCTTTTTTGTTTTGGACGGGTTTGTTGTTTATCATTTTGGTTAGAAAAACTTGGGAATAATGGTAAGTTTCCAGGTAGCTTTTGTTTTCTGGTACTTGCTAAGCGTTAAAATCTAATAAAACAAGGAAACGGGAAAAAGCGACCAAGTTCTAAGTGAGGGTTACGCACCACCCAATAAATTGTAACAAATAAAGTAGTGCAAAAAGACATCATGCCCAGACGGTCACCCATCCAAGTACCGACCGCGCCCGACGTTGCTTAACTTCGGTGATAGTACGAGAACTGAATAGAAATTTGTCACCAACTCGCACTTGGCCAGTATTTATTATTTGTTGTTATACTTTAGAGTGTGTACTATAATCATGCCAAGTTTGACGCTTATACGTATTACAGTTATTACATTAGAGCAATTACAAAAATACGTCTTGGTTTCAATAAATAATTAAATTTATTTATTAAAAATAAAACTATGAGATTAATATTTTAAGCTCATAGTTTTATTTTTACAAATAGAAGAGAGTTTTTCACAGTAAATTTATAATGTTTATGATATGTTATTTATGTGTAAGAATTAAATTAATTGCTGCGCTCTAACAGGGTCTTTGTACCGACGTGTAGTTTTAAAGACCTCGTACATACATTGTAAAATAAAATAAATAAATAAAATGCTCGCACACTTACCATTGATAAAACAGTAGGTAAAATCCAATCAACACTCAAATGTAGTCACAATAAATTAAAACCAAAACACAGAACGAAAAATCTGTTTAGCAAATGTCACTGAAAACCTTATAAAAAACGGTCAAAAAAATTGTCAATAATAAAAATAGCCGCTGAAAAAAGTTTCTTTGACATTAGCAGTGAAGAAAAAAATAAACACGACGACGTATTGCGTACGAAATCCGAAATACGCGCGCAACGACCACAAGCCGCGAAACCCTGCGGGATACTGTCAGAATGAAAACGTTTTCCTGGAGACGGCATAGATTATAAATTCAGATGTGTCAGTCATTAATGACAGCAGAGAGAAGAGCAACGGTTTTTTTATGCATCCCTTATTATTTTATAAAATCCACTCCAACGAAAATTTGATTGATTATTGGGTTACAACCTTTGCTGTATTAGAATTTACAGACGGAGTTTTGGTGCGTAAAAAACATGTCATCTCATTGTACCTACGTATTATTTTGATTCGAGTGTTAATGCGTAATTATGGTGGATTATTATTTATTTAAAAAAGTAAAGTGATAAAAAAAAGAAAAAAAACGCGGTGAAACATGGTATTTTCGTGTTGTTTCCAAAGCTCCATAGAAGCCTCGTTTAAAATCTCCACTTCTTTGCTAGGGCATGAGTTTCACTTCATTATCATCATCATCAGTCAGAAGATGTCCACACAACACACACACGTAGAGTTTCACTTGACCTTGATTAATCCTTGACTATGATTATGACTTGATTGAAGAAATTTTTCATCAAATTTGATAATATTTAATTCATGACACTGGCAATTTCACAAGAAATGCAACGCCAAAAACCTCATACAGAAAAGAATAAAAAAGTTACAGACAATAATAATTGATTATTGACATTTCCAGATGGCTGTAGTAAGTAGGTCCTGTACAATAAATACAAGCCATAGCCACCTAGAATCTGGAACATTATTATTTAGGTTTGGTTGACAGACGTATAAAAAAAAAGAAAAAAAAAATAACAACTATGATATTAAATTTAGTTTTTTAATTGATTAGTTTGTTTGGTTTAAAAAATTAGATTTACAAAGTAGTTAAGTATTAGTTACCATACATTAGGATAGTTTTAAAGATAAATATTTATGCATCTACGGTAATATCCACGCAATGTTTAAGAAATTGTTTTGATTATCAAGTTTAGCTATATTTTTTAACTCTTCATTGTATATTGTGTTTTTTTTTTGCTACAAATAAATCATGTCTCTGCAAAGGTCTCTGTCTATGCAATTATATTCTTTGGTGAGCGCATAATTTTTTTATGTTCGTTATAGTCTGTAGAAGGTTTTAGGAAAAGAAAAATTGAAAATGAACAAAATCGGATAGTGTTTTTTTCTTCTATAGGATTTTCGTATGAACTCAAGACCATTAATTAACTCAAACAAATTTATTTAATTTTGGACTGGACAACAAAATTTACATGCTGAATTGACAATGGGCACGCCACGTGACTGTAAGAACCGATAAACGATGGCACCGATTTTATAGACACTTATTACGTTTTCCACTTGTTCTAAAACCACCAATTTTTTTACTATGAATGCCTACATTTATATGGCTTCGGTAACGGAACCTTACCATATGCATGTTAAGCCCTTAAATAAATAACAAGGTTACAAATTAACCCTGTGGAACTAACTACTAATTTATACAATAGGTAAGTCATAAAAGTACTTACCTACCCATAAAATATGTAAGTGCCTGGAGAACCAATTTTACTTTTGCCTGCGGCAGAAAAAGATTTTAAAAAGGTCCTCGTCATTTCAGTTGACAGAATATTAAATTTACGTAGGTAGGTTAGAAGCAATTAAGTAAGTTATGAGAATATTCATTTCCTAGGTAAATAAAATATTAGATTGGCTTGATAAAGGTGATCACATATTTATTGTTCACTAGCAGACACGACAGACGATGTCCTGTCCTTCGTCATCAACATCATCATCAGCCAGAAGACGTCCATAGTCCAGAAGACGAAAATATTCCTCCCCCTTTATCTACACTGAACAACAACCTGCCATCTGCATCCATGTCGTCGGTCCATCTAGTGGGGAGGCAAACCGACGCAGCGCCTTTCAGTTCGTAGTCTCCTCTCAAGAACCTTTCTTCGCCATCGGTTATCGGTCCTTCGAGCGATATGGCCTGCCCATTACCACTTCAACTTGCAAAATTTTAATAGCTAGGTATTTCGGTTCTTTGGCGAATATCCACGTTTCGAATTCTATCGCACAAAGAAACTCCGAGCATAGCTCTCTCCATTGCCCGTTGTGTGACTCTGAGTTACTCCAAAAGGCCAACAGTTAAGGACCACGTCTCAGTACCATATGTCATCACTGGCAACACACACTGGTCAAAGACCCTTGTCTTTAAGCACTGTGGTATCTTGGACGAGAAGATGTCACGTAATTTCCCAAACGCTGCCCATCCGAGTTGGATTCTTCGGGAGACCTCTTTGCCTAAGTTAGACTTATCTAACTGAACAATCTGTCCAAGATAGGTGTAATGGTCAACAAATTCGAGAGTGTGGTTCTTAACAAATACCGCCACGGGTACAACATGGACATTGGACATGATATGCCTTAACATTATTATTGATCACGTTCAACTGTCTCCATTTTTAGTTCATAATTTTTAGGGTTCCGTACCCAAATGGTGCAAAAGGGACTCTATTACTAAGCCTACGCTGCCCTACCTTTTAACGGTTGTATCTTTCGAACCGTAAAAGACAGCCAGTTGATATTTTCACTTCTTACCCTTGCCATATCTCTGTTGTTTGTCTGATTCGAGAATCTAAAGCCTAATGCATACATAATTGCGATAGAATACCTACTTAACCTACTCTATTTTTTATTATTATTTAAATATCTCTTTAGAATCGTAGCCTACATCATGTTTTCTTGAAAACGGCTCGGTTTAATAATTAATTATACTCTTCTAAAAGAAATTCTTCTTTCATTTTGTGCTTTGTGAAATGCTTTGAAAGGTTTCCAACGTTTTTTTAGGTATTATTAAGCTAGAAAGAATATTAATACTTCAGACATCTCTCTAAGATATTTACGTACCTACCTTCCGAAAAAAAAAAACAGAACTAATGTTATCCAATGTTACCTAAAATAATTATCAATATAAAAAACCGACTTTATAAAAATGTTAGAACTGGACCCAATTGAAATGGGACCACACGGGAGCACCAGCTCACAAATAAAAAAAGAATCATCAAATTCGGTTCACCCAGTCAAAAGTTCTGGTAACAAACATAAAAAAAAAATGATTTGAGAACCACTTCCTTTTTGAAAGTCGGGTTAAAACATTAATTGTAACCTGAAATAAAATTTAAATTTCCCGGTAACAAAAATGCAATACACATAAATAAAATATGTATATACGGATTTACAGGACGCGGCTAGTTTACCTACATAATAAAAAAGTTCTGAGTTACCCATGTCAAACATATATTTGAAACAGAACTAAAACAATTCCCTGAAACAGACAATGCATTCCAAGTTTTAACTTGTCTGGCGTTTCCCCTTCATATAGGCGTATTTCCGACGGTGCACTTAAAAATAGCCCTCCTTCCCCACCTTCAATCTGAGACTGCACTGGGATGCCCGATGCCAATGCTTTTTGAATATGTTTCTCGTAAATAGCGTTATTTAATGTATTTATTTAAGTCCAGCCTTTTAATAATCTCTATAGGAGTAAAGTAAGAAAATTATTCTTACTTATGTAAATACGACGTTCGTATTGTCCGTAAAACCTGCTTGAAACAGAAGCAGATATAATTATCAATACAAAAACCCGACTTCATAAAAATGACAGAACTGGACCAAATATGCGCCCTCTATCCCATAACGCGTGCATTAATTAGGCACTATCGGTTTTAGAGAGCGCATGATTGATTTAGTACTGAGGTGTCCCGACAGATGTCTCTTAGAATAATTTTTGTGTGGAAATGACTTTTTAATTATTACATTATAAAAAATATATAGTAGAACTGGACCAAATTGAGATGCGTGCTCCATCGACCATCGTAGACCGCATCATTGCTTAACATCAGGCGAGTTGGGGTCAAAGGCAAGTCTGATTTATGCATATTTTTTTTTTTAAATGGGACCAAACGGGAAGCAACAGCTTTCAAATAAAAAAAGAATCATCATAATCGGTTCACCCACTCGAAAGTTCTGAGGTAACAAATTAAAAAAAAAAACCTTCGAATTGATAACCTCCTTCTTTTTGGAAGTCGGTTAAAATATAGTTATTGTGTGACAATGAAATTAAAAACAGCAATGAATAAAAAAAAACATGGGTGACTAAGTTCACCAATCTAACTACGGACACAGTAATTTATCCAGTCTAACCAGGGACATGTGTCCGTGGTCAAATCAATGTAACAAACCGATATGACTACAGTGGCCCTAGTACGAGCACTTGCGAAAAAGTATTCGTTCCGTAAACGATAGCAAAATGTATGAAAAATTGAACAGCGCCTCTCAATTCGACTGTATTTTAACCGAATTCCAAAAAGGAGGAAGTACTGTGTTCGTCTTATGGTTTTTTTATATGTTCATGGATATTTTCGTTTAGATAGAGACTTGGAGAAACGGAAAGTGATAATATGCATAATAAATACTTTTTATCACGGAAAATGAAAGGTGGCCTTAGTACGAGCATTTGCGAAAAAGTTATCGTTACGTAAACGATAGCATGTATGAAAAATTGAACAGTGCCTCTATCGGACGTGAAAGGACACTGATTTTTTATATTTAGCTATCGTTTACGGAACGTATACTTTTTCGCAAGTTCTCGTACTAGCCCCACAGATATCTAACGGAAATTTCTTTACCTTTGCCGTAGTTAGGTGCAAAATAACGTCCACCACATTAGACTAACAAACACACTTTTTTTAACCGGAAGGTATTAATTTAGGAAGTATGCGTACCCGTGAAGTGGGAATTTTCACGACCGATCAACCCCTGTGCGGTTAAACCCGTAGACATATCCCTTCTCCCACCCCCCTACTCATGTAGTAGCCGCTATGAATTAAAAAGGGCTAGTGATGTGAAGGGTCGATGTAGCAGTGCTTTCAATAAATCAGACCTTTTCAGGAAAATACCAGTTGGCAAGTTTTTACCTGACTGACTAAAGTTGCTTTTCGGGTGTATGTGTGTTTGTTTATATTTTTATATTACTTCCTATAGCCTAAATAGTGTTAATTTAACAATTAAATTTTCATCTTAACGCGGCGTGTGCGCATGGCAAGGAACATTTTAAAGGCAGCTACTGTAAATCATAAGAAAGAACTTTGAATCTAGGACTTGAAAATTCGCAAGAAAAAAATCTACGTTTATGTAGTAAAAGTTCATTGAATCATTACTAGTGTATGGAACAGCTGGTTTTTAACCGACTTCCAAAAAGGACGAGGTTCTCAATTGTACTGTTTTTTTATGTTTGTTACCTCAGAGCTTTCGGCTGGGTGAACCGATTTCGATAATTCTTTTTTTTATTTGAAAGCTGGGGTGCTTCCCTCTACATTTGTATTTGTTCTATGTCTGGGTGTTATTTAAGTACTTATATATTTAAAATTATTTATATGTAGTATGTATATCAGTCTCTAGCAGCCGTATTACAAGCTTTGCTTAGTTCGGGGTCAGATGATCATGTGTGCAATAATGTCCCAGATATTTATTTATTTTATTGATAATAATTATTGTTATTGAAAATTTTCAATAGTTGATAATTGCATCAAAATAAAGTCTAATTTTAAACTATGCCCGCCACATTCACGGTGCGACGCTCCGCAAATGTCACTTGACACCGGCTAGACCTTTCACATAACCTTATTCATACTATAACCACCATAGTTACACTTCTACGGAGGCATGATTCGCGAATACAGAAACCGTAATAGATAGCCAGATACTATTTTCCAAAAATATGGAATACTAGCCGACCATCCCAGCTTCGCACATTAAGTTTTTAAAATTTAGTTACGTTAATTTTATTTTATATCAGGTTAGGCAAAATTAAACTCAATAAAATTAACATTATCAACAAATATTTATCACAAATTCCTTATTGTACTTGAAGCGACGTAGAAGCGGAATTACACTAGAAATTCATCATTAAAACAGTTTTAACAAAAGTGATTTTTTTGCTCGTTTATGCTCGATATTGATAACGGCAAGAGATAAACGCTTGAAATATTCACAGAATATTTAATTGTATATTCACTTTAAAAATAAATTCTGAAATTAAAATAAAATTAATATTTAAGAGGGGCTCCCATACAAAAAACGTGTTTTTTTTGCAGTTTTTATAGAAAATGGTACGGGTGCGAGTCGTGTGCGAGTCCGACTCGCACTTGGCCAGTTTTTCTTCCCTTAATCCGGCCCTTGCGCAAAATAACATAGCCGATACTTCAATCTGGTCATAGCTAAGCATATTCGTGAAAACCGCATTTAAATCCATACGCATTTTCTTCCAGGGGTTTAGGATATGTGCGTGAAACAAAAATTCAAAAAACTGCCTTAACATGTACAGCTGCTTATTTTAAGTCACCCTGTGTGAAGTATTGATAAAAGCATAAAGTAAAAAAACTGTCAACAGTTTTCCAATCAAAACGTGGAGTTGGTACCAGGACAAACCAACTGTGGTTTTTTGGTACGACATTAGTTAATTATTATTGTAAAATTAGTTTAATAAAAAATTAATAAATAAAAGGTATATAAAGCTAGTAAAACCGTGGGCGCAGCTAGTAATATCGTTCGCGCAAAACTTTATGAGCCCTCTGAAGTTAGGCGCGAGGCCTCCCCGACGCCCTGTAAAGTCCCTCGGATACCTATAATATGCGTACTGCGCAGCCACTGGGCCTAACTTCAGAGGGCTCATAAAGTTTTGCGCGAACGATACATGTTGTATTACGGTTTTTATATTAGAGCAATTACAAAAATATTACGTTTAAACAGGGCCTCTTGTTTTTGGCTTCGGCTCCAACAATGCCTCACAAAAGTCCAAAGAACAAAACGAAACGCCGAATAAGGTTAATGTAATTCTATGTTAGTCCGACGCGAGAAAAAAAACCCAGAAAACTAAAACGATCCCCAGTACATCTCATATTGTCACAAAGTTGGGCCATAAAAGGGCCGCGAATGCAAATCAAGTGAAAAACTGACGTGAAAATTTACCTCCGCTCCTTTGTTCTACAACTGTACCTAACCGCTTTTTATGATAATAGAGTAGCAAAAATATAGAAGTGGCTTCATCAGTCTCTTAGACTAGGATAGTACATCGATAGGTGGTAGCGTCAGATCGGACATACAAAGAAGATATGGTAATGTGGCGTGGCGAGTGTGACCGCTTTTGGCCTAAATCAAGCCTTTAGTCGAACTCACCCAGCAGACGAGCTTGTCAACCTTTTTTCATATTGATTTACATTTTTTTTTTTAAATAATAATAATGATTATAAAAAAAGCATTACAATGATTATGTCGCAGATGGATTGCCGAATCAGCTGTTATACATAACCACTAGCTGTTTTACAAAACAGCACCGTTACGTAAAACAGCTGAACGACGTTGAACGCTTTTCCATAATTACTGAACTTTCATACGCAGAATTGCATTGCTAAAAGTGAGAAAAGAGGGCATGATCTTTTCCCACATCAGGCATCTGGCGAGGTGAGGGTCAAACTCAAGAATATTATAATAAGAAAAAAAACATCAGTCATAGTCCTTAAATAATTCACCTATTCTACAAGAGATGGCGCTGTTTTAAAATACACGACGTGACAGTCTTTTTTTATGATACTGAGTGACGAGACGAGCAAAGTCGCTCGACTGATGGCTCCTCACGCTTGCCCATAACAGCTCATCGCCACTCAGAATTTTGAACTTCAACAGTTCGAAACCCTGGATGGCACTGCGCTCGTCACCCCGATATATAAGATGTCAAATCTCTGTGTGCCCTGTAATTTCGCTGGAAACATTGCCCTTCAATCCGGAACACAGTAGTGTTTGTACACTACTGCTGCTGTTTGCTATTCTACAAGAGATGGCGCAAAACAGCGGTTTTAAAATATACGGTACAGCGTGACAATGACGCGAGTTCTATGATTTTTGTTCACCCAAAAAGTGCGAAACGCGCCTAAAGAAGTTTTCACTTCAAAAAACTTGTTTACATTAATAGCTATGACCCAGAGGTCATAGCTATTAATGTAAACAAGTTTTTTGATTCTATCCTTTTCCTGGCTCTACGTCCGAGGCAAATCACAGCGAAGCGAGTTTGAATTATGATAGTTTTTGCGCCATCCACGCTGGGCGTTTATGATGGGACGGACCGACCCTCGGAAATGCAGACTCTGGCGTAGTCAATACCATCGCAGTTTACGCATGAAACAGTAGCTAAACTTTTATCATTATTTTTACAAGCTTTTATTTAACTTTCAAGCTAAAAAACCCATCTAAAATATATAAATAACGGGCAATGTTGAGAGCTTGGAGTTTCTTTGCGCAATAGAATCTGGAACGTAGATTTTCACCAAAGAACCAGAGTCATCGACATACCTATTAAAATTTGCAAGTTGAAGTGACACTGGGCAGGCCACATCGTAGAAATAGAAAATATCGTAAGAACCGATAACCGATAGGAAAGAAAGGTTCTTTAGTGGAGACCACGAACCGGAAGACGCAGCGTAGGTAGACCTCCCACTAGATGGTCCGACGACATTGTGAGAGTCGCGGGCATCCAATGGATGCAGATGGCAGGCTGTCATTCAGTATAGATAAAAGGAGAGAGGAATATGTTCAGCAGTGAACGTCTTCTGGCTGATGATGATAATGAAAATTAACACTATAAAACAGTTACACTGCCCATAAACCATTGAAGGTCTAAAGACAATCCAAATTTATTTCGTACTAGCGGTGCCCCGCGGTTTCACGCGCGTGGTGATGAAAATCGGTGATGATGATGATGAAAAGAAGCTTATGTGTTAATTCAGGACATAAGCAATGTATATTCCAAATTTCATCCAAATCCATCCAGCCGTTTCTGCGTGATTGAGTAACAAATCATCCATCCATCATACATCCATCTAACCAAACTTTCACATTTTTTTAATACTAGCTGTATCCGCGACTTCGTCCGCGATTTCTTCAGAAAAAAATAGCCTATGTCCGTCCTCATGATACATACCATTGCCTCGCAAAATGTTATTGAGATCAGTTAAGCCGTTTAGCCGTGATTATGTAGCAAACAGACAGACAGAGTTACTTTGGCATTTATAATATTAAGTGTGAATAAGTGTGATTTGATGATAATTATTAGTGTGATTACGCCAGGTTAGGACGTCCTAATCCAGTTATACCCTTCATCCAAGCATGCGGCTTGCACTGCTGATTTGATACTGTCTCAGTTTCCATATAAATCTTGTATGTTTTAGTGAGTCTCGGGTTGTTTTACTGACGTTTCGTTTTAAGGTCCCAACCTTGCGAAATAGAAGTTTTATGTGTTAAGCACATCGCAACCGTGTTTGGGTTTGGAATATTTTATTTGGTTTTAGGTGATTTGTGCTGGATATTAAGGTTTAGAAGTTTAAAAAGGTTAGTTTTCTCTGGGTTAGAGTGGAAACTCGTTTTAAGCGCGAGTAGCGAGTCAATTTTTTATAGGATTCACTTCAGAGAATCTGCATCGGAGCTACACTATCTTATACCATCTTCTTCGATTCTTTATTTTAATTTAGATTATTTTTCTAAATATGTATCCTTATAGTGTTTTTTTTATAATTATCAATTAAAAAAACCGACTTCAAAATTCGTCAATACGCAAACATTTCGTTTACCTACTCGGATGTTTTATTTTATTTGAAACCAAACTAGTAATTCTATTTTAACGGAAATTTCTGTGACCAATTTGAAAGTATATTCTTTAAAATACTTTTTTTAAACCGGTTTGTTAATGACGGAGTTTTTAGGTAACAAACATTAAAAAAAAAACATACAACTTAATTGAGAACCCCTCCTTTTCTTATTTCGGTTAAAAATGTTTGACCGGGGTTGACACTACGATACTCAACAATGAACGTTGTGACTAGAATAGGGAATAGATAGTAGAGCTAAACCGCGTGTTAAATAATGTACAAACTTTGCAACAAAGTTCACGCTGCGGTTTTTGGTCATTGTTCGGAGCTTAGAGCCTCGGAAGGTTGTGCTGAAACAGCTGCGGTCAATTCGCGACGTTTACGACCCCTCGAACCGCGAGGTTACACAGAACGGTAGTTCAACCCCCCAAGCTCATAACCCTGTATAGGGTCGAATTTCGACAGCCCCGCTGGCTCAGTTGGTAGTGAATCTACCTTCTGCGCTTGAGGGCGTGGGTTCGATTCCCACCTAGGGCAAACATTTATGTGATGAACATTTGTGTTTGTTCTATGTCCGGTTGTAATATCTATGTATGTATATCAGTCTCTGGCAGCCATATTACAAGCTTTGCTTAGTTTGGGGTTAGATGACAGTGTGTGTAAAAAATGTCCCGAATATATATTTATTTATTTTATTAATCTAAGCAAAAATATATGGTTTTGATTACGACCTCTGTTTTGATCTCTACTCGTACAGCGTTAGTAAATAATCAGTTCTGATACAGCGTTTTTGCCATTAAGGTGAAACGTTTCACTTTGGCGGGAAAATCAAATTTCAAACAGTTCTTTTGTCCTTGTAGCTAGGCCGGGTAATTATTATGAAATTGCATAGTGTTCGCGAAAATTGTTAGCCGTTTTTTACATTATCATGTACAGCTATTAATCAGTTACTCACCATATTACTTACATTTGGCAATAAACCGTTTGAAACAGCATAAATTTGTTTATTGACAAATGTATGTATCTAATAATGTGCATTGGAGATAAATAACTTTACGCGAGTTTGTAAAGAATTATAATCAATTTTCGCGAACATCATTATCGTTTACAATAATTACTCGGCCTAGCTACAAGAACAATAAAAACTGTTTGAAACTTGAATTTCCCGCCAAAGTAAAATGATAGTACAGTATCTAAATTACAATAATATTATTTAACTGCTCTACCTGGGTATTCCAATCCACTGAGACTAATTTAATTAAGTACAATGAACTAGCCTGTGATAGTAATGGGGTGTGAGGAAAATTTATCGATGTCGATCCATTTTTCAAATCGCTTAAGGCTCGACAAATGTTTTCTAGATTTTGCGTTTTCATTTTTTTTTACAGCATCCTCAATTTAAATATACACACGTAAAGTTTTACTTAATTAAGACACGTAATTTTGGGAAAAAAATAACATTGTCGTTATTTGTATCAATCGAGTAAAATGTATAATAAATAAATATCTGGGACATTATTGCGCACATGGTCATCTGACCGCAAACTAAGCAAAGCTTGTACTTAATATGGCTGCCAGAGACTGATATAGGTACGTACATATATATTTTTAAATAGATACTTAAATAGATATTAACACCCAGACATAGAACAAACACAAATGTTCATCACACAAATGTTTGTCCCAGGTGGGGATCGAACCCACGCCCCCAAGCGCAGAAAGCAGGTATACTAACAACTGAGCTAACGGGGCTGTTAAGTATGTTAAGTGTGTTTAAGTATGTACCTACCTACAAAATCTATAAAAATCTATATAGCCGTTTACTCTTAGCCAATAGGTTACTGAAAATGTACAGATGAAGGAACGAAGACATAGTTTTTTTTTTTACTTAACTGACAATGCTAAACAAAAACTATAGTAGTAGTAAATAAACTTAGTTATTTTTTAGGTATCTAAAAAACTAAACAGAAATAACGATTTTGCAAATAAAAGACAAAGAGATAGACAGGTTTTCAGCCCTTGAGATAGATATCTCAACAAATTTTATCGATATTCAATAAAATTAACTAGTTTTATCCCTAGCCCACCATGTTTCAACCTTACATGATTGTAAAGTAATTTTATTTATTTAGAAAACAAAACATATCTAATAATTTTACAAAGAGATAGGTTTTCTTTGTTTTTATAATTTAATTTTATTGAACGTAAAAGAAACAATAGCGTTACAGTTACATGATTATTTACGGGATATTTACCAATAATCCCGGGATATCGGGAGCTCCTTCCACAACCTGACCACGGTAAATATCCCGTAAATAATCATGTAACTGTAGTGAACAACCGTGATAGTTTAAAACAGTGTTTTACAATAGCGTTATTAGTTTGTATAAATTTGATTTGAAGTTTTTAGTTTTAATTAGTTTTTAGTAATAATGTAATGATGTGCTCTAAATGTAAACCAATGGACGACCAAGGGGAGGGGGTGTAAGTGCTAATGGGGAAAATGTAGGTATAATAATTTCATTTATTTATTTATTTATGTATTCTGAGCTCGACAGTTATACACCAGTTACATCCCTAGCTCCCATATTTCAACCTTACACGAAGCGCTTCCCGCCCCCTTAATAAAGTCAGTTAATTCCGTAATACAAAGACCTTGGGCCTTACCCCTAGCTTCACTTTTGAGAGCCAATTTTTAGTAGGTACCTGATAGGTACCTAAAATTAACCAACTCATTTAAGCTGCATCGTTTAAAAGCGTCTAACTCGAATGAACGAAAATCCGTTTTACTATGCGTGTGTGCGTGAAAATAGCAAAGCTTGGCGGCTATCAAATAACTACCGCTTATCGTAGTTGATGGTATCTACCGTTTAGACAAATAACACCTATGCGGGTCAACTTTTCGAGCTAGAAGTAAGGCCCCTTGTGTAACTTACTGGTGATTATAGGTACCTACTTTATTAAATACATTATTTTTTACCATAATCTATCAAGCTCAGCATATGTAGCTGTTTTTAACTATATCTGTAGATCAGGGGGAATCAATAAAACGTTATTTTTTGTTGTGAGAGGTACATAGAGTAGGCCTGGAATAGTTTATGAAGTGAAAACTTCTTTAGGCGCGTTAAAAACTTTTTGGGTGAACAAAAATCATGAATCGCGTCATTGTCACGCTGTCACAGAATACATAATACACAAACCTGTACCGTGTATTTAAAACAGCGCCATCTGTCGTAGAATATGTGAATTACTACTTAAGTTTTCACTTGTGACATGCAGTCCTATGACAGGTGTGGTTTATTTATTTATAGTAATACGTGTTAGTGATTAAATTTAACTGTATCAACTATTTTCCCATCCCTAATTCTCCTAAAGTACAACATTCTGAGACACTCTCGCATAATAAAGTCGGTTAATTTTTTAACGCAAGACCCTCTACACGCGCGGCGAGAGCTTCGTAAGCATAAAAAAGCTTTATATACGGGTATACTTATTGTTATGGCTGGCTCTACCTAAGCGAGGTCGAAACTGCGAAGCGGAAGTTTTTTTACGTACGTTTTCGAGAGGTGTTACGTCTCATCTTGTCGTGTTGTGGTCAATCTACACAACTTCAGGTCCAGCCAATAAGAGTCTGACATTCTACGCAACAGTTAATGCGACATCAGCTGGGCTAGGATGTGCACCGCGCCAAAATGATGTCGACTCTTTTTATCGTGCCAAAGCGAGACAGACGCATATGAAACCGAAGGCAGATTGTCGCGTTCTCGCTCGACAAAGTGACGACAAGATTTTGACATTGTTATGAAATGTTTTTTTTTTATATTGATAATTATTATTTATTTAGACTGGCACTTCTAAGTCATTTGTGTGTTGCTTTCACTGCCCAGTCACAGGTCTGCTTAGGTATGTACCATTATTTTCAACGAAGTTTATACTTATTATGGGTATGGTTGGAGGAAAACCGTGTCGTTGGATTTGCTTAATATGATGCAAAGTTATGGCGCGGAGAGACATCCCTTCTAATAACGTGAGATAATTTAATTCTAAGGTTTTAAGAAAGAATAATTGTATACGGAGGTTGGCGCGAATATGAAACAGCCTTGTGTAAATCATAATTTTGAATATATATTTTTTACTGGCAAGTGCCTTTATTAACTATACAAAATACAAGCTAACACTACAAAAACAGTGATATATACAGTTCTATTATTTATACCGTGATAATATTGCGAATGGAGCTTCCGATATTTAAGCGCAGTTACATATTGCTCCATGTTTACGTGAAGACCACCCAGAAATAATTACTGCGCTAATCATCAAACTGGGTTTGATCACCCGTATCTTGGTGTTAGGCTTCCCTTACATGACAAATAATTCTAAGTACAGTTACAGAATTATAAATATGATGAATCTAATGTCTTAATTAACAAGCAAATATTATAATTAAATTGTACCTAGATAACACATTTTTAATATACTATAGTAATAATAGTATATAGTAGTCAATAATAAAAATTGTAGTCAAATTGTAATTAACTATTGTTTTTATAAAATCTGTTTTATCGAATTTAAAACAAATTAATACTATATTCGTTTCTTAATTTTTATAATGTTAATTTTGATAAAGTTTATTAATTTATCCAAATTACAATTTTCAGTACAGGAATGTCCTAATTCAACAGTGTAAGTCAACCTTATACAATAAATCTAAAACATTACATTAATTTTACACAAAATAATATTATAACGTTAATTTACATCTAGGGATTTTTAATTTTGCATAGCCCTGATTGCATGTACCTATCTGATGTGCAAGTATAATAATTGTATGATAACAGTTTGTTTACTTTCTAACAATTCACTCAGTTATTATGAGAAGGTTTTCGGTGTCATCGTATGTTAGGCTTTTTAGCCAAGATTCAACCACTTATTTACTGTTTGTCAGAGACATGCTGTAAAAGTTAAGAGTGCTATTTGATGCCATCGTGTTTCCCGCAGATCCAAAGGTAACAGGGAGTAACACAGGGTTGCCCTTTATCTCCACTAATATTTAACATCTCTGTAGAAAATGCCCAATCATTGCCAGCTCTCTATTTAGAAACAATTTATAACAATCAAAGACAATGTATCTTCAAGACGACTCAACCTATTGGTAAAGCTGGCTTGTTCGAGCTGATCTGAACCAACACTTAAAAGTACTTATTAAACAAATGTATTAGAACTTATGTAAAGTTTAAAAGATTTTCAGACTGTACAGAACAGCACTCGCATAAGTCCTACCCAGCTGACATAAATTCAAGTTAACCTGCCCTGACTTACCAAGCACAAGTTTTGCCAACTTAATCCTAACTTTAACTACTCCGTTAGTGTACACACACAGTGCCTACGAATATCGTAAGTACCTCTATTAAATTATAGTGAGCCAAGTTTTAGGTACAAAGTTTACTTGAATAATATTATGTAGGTAGAATGAAATAAACTGCATAAAGTTAGTGAATTTACAAAATTTTGAATGTTTGTCATGGATAGGTTTAAAATAATTATTGTTGTATGAAAATGAAAATAAACAAAAAAACTAACCAAAAGAATCCAACTCAAAGGGTTTACTAGTACCAAATAAAGCTTAAGCTTTTTTGCCTTGTTGATCTGTCTGATATTAATATACCTAAATAATTTAAAAAAAAACTTTTATAAACAAGCTTTTTTGTATTCTTCTCATCATAACTTTTCATATGATACCCATATCATGATGGTAGATAAGATTTTTTCCGCCATCTTGGGACATCCGCCATATTGAATTTAGTGTGACATACAGAAAAGAGAAGGGTTTTTAGTTTCTGGAGAATAACATAATAATATACTTACTGCATTAAATTGGCTACAAGCAACAATTTTACGATCAAAAAAGCTAGAAATAATAACCAGAATTTACTATTTTCATTCAGCTATTTACAATGTTATGGCAACTGTCAGAATCATTGTTTCATCAGCCGCACTTTATGGTAGACTTTTGTTCCTAACTTCTACAGAAGCCTCCTCACGTCAGCTCTACCATTTATCAGACGTTATCGGGTTCGGAACTCCAAGTTACTGATAATTTGAGTAATTGAGTTCGTGTACTCCGCTCTTAGGCGAAGAGCGACGACCATCTTTCCTCCAAACTTTGCGCCTGATATTTTGCACACAACTTTATAACTTACTAGCCGTCCGCCCCGGCTTCGCACGAGTGTAAGCTCGGCCTTCGGCCTCGCTACAAAATGTAATATAGCCTATGTCACCCGGGGATAGTGTAGCTTCCCAACAGTGAAAGAATTTTTCAAATCGGTTCAGTAGTTTCGGAGCCTATTCATTACAAACATACAAAAATAGGTACAAATCTTTCCTCTTTATAATATTAGTGTAGAAAAAAGCTTCAAACTTGATAGTGATATTTTTAGCGCATCGTTATTTCACAACCTGTACATCTGAACAGAAAATAAGCTTTTAAAAGCTGAAAGTGGTATTTTTGGCGCATATTATTCCACAACCTGTACAGTTGAAGAGAAAATAAACTTAAAAAAATTGACAGTAGTATTTTTGGCGCATCATATTTCACAACCTATAGGTACAGCAGAACTGAAAATAAGCTTCGAACCTAGCAGGAGTTTTTTTGGCCCATCATATTTCACAGAAAAAAAAAGCCGGCAAACTGAAGCCGGCTGAATACGGGACTGGGCCGGCCACGTAAGTAGAATGTCGGATGAGCTGTGGGCTAGAACCACTACAGAATGGCTGCCGCATGCCATACGACCACTTGGAAGGCCCAGAAAACGATGGCGGGACGAGCTTGACTTCCACGCAACAGACTGGTACACCATAGCACAGAACAGAGAGGAGTGGAAGAAAGGAAGGGAGGCCTTTGCCCTGAATTGGGATGACCACGGCTAAAAATAAAAACAAAACAAAAAAAAACACAGCCTATACAACTAGACAGAAAATGATGTAGCATACCTCACTGCTACTTTAAAATACCCATACAATAATCCATCATGTTTATAAAGGGGTGCACTTAAACTAACAAGAATATATTCAAGAATAACATTCTTAGGCATCTGGCTCTTAACTTTTACATAATTGGTTAAGAAGTTAAAACCGCTAACGTACTTAGGCGAGTTCGCAACGCGTGCTTTTACTTCGCAACTTTCCTGCAAGTTCTGGATGTCGCTTTAAATTCTAATTTCCATTGATTGAAGCTTTCATTTGCCATACAAAGGCGTCTTGGAAGTACTCAAAAGTAATAGTCCAGTCAAATAGGAATTTAACTTCAACATGAAAAAAAGCTGTATGAAGCTCGTATAGATTTTTGTTTTGATATTAAAGACTAAAGTCTCAGATTCTCGTGTTTTCATCATGACATTTATTCTGACATTTCCTCATTTTGAGTAATTGGCCCTTTTGAGAATCGGACATTGTAAAACTTGCCATTCTGAGTATTGGGCCTTTGTAGACTAATAATAATATGCCTTTACCCGGCATTTCCGTCTAATATCTTCTTCTTTTAAAATCTAAGCGAGTTAACATTTGAACCACTCTTGCCACATGTATGAAACCAGTTTCGAACAGAGCTGAAACTTGAAAAGCGAGCGCTGCGCCACTGAATACTTTATGACAGCTGTAAATCTAGGGAAATCGTAAATTTTGCAGCCCTCTGCGACCCGGCGAAAGGGTCGAGACCTTTCGACAGTAGAAATGGATATTAACGGGCCGGTGGGGTACTATTGGTTCGGAAAGGGTTAATGCGGAGCGAGCTTGAATTGAGTACGAGTTTTTTTTGCCATAGTTGACAACCAAGCGGATGACAAGCTGCTTGCTAGCAAGCAGCCGCCGTCGTCTTTGAATACTAATAACATCAAAGGCATCACAAAATATGGTGCTGACTTTTTTTTTAGGACTGTAAATATGAAAATTATAGGCGATAATTTTACAATTTCTCCCGGACCTGCAAGCGGCAAAGCATCGCACATCGCTGCATCGCACAGCAAAAAGGGCAAATTAAAAATATTTTTTTTGCCTTTTTATTACACCTTTTCTTGCAACGTGCGCCCTTGCGGGTTAGCGGCCGAACTAGTAGTACTACGGAATCTCGAAATAAATAAATAAATATTTTGTTGCATACAATCCTCAATTAAAACTGTCCACGAGGGCCGCTTGCGGCCAGATCTTGAAAAAATTATTGATTGATTCTATTCAGTCTCATTCATTTGATATTAAGCACGAAACATAATATGAGAACAGGACGCGTAGTAGCACCCCCGTGTACATGCCAAAGGAATGCTTGAGGTGGGATGCGGTTTTGCCCATTTAAAATTCCAATTCTGAACCTTTGATTAGATACCAACACGAAAATGAATTTCCGTTTGAATTCCAAATATTTCCGACGGATTTACGGTCGAAATGTATGCGAACCATGATTTGAACACTCAGGTGAAACAGGTCTGGAGGAGTTTAATAAAAGCTAATGTCTAAACAATTAAGTAACCACGGAAAATACCAGCTTCTCCAGTTAATTATGATGGGCAAAGTTGAAGGTAAACGGTGCACTGGAAGTAGGAATCAAACAAACAATAACAAACAACTAGTAGTTAGCAAACAATAACCACAAAATACTATACTACGAAATAAAATAAAACAAAACCAGCATGACAGACAGGTGTCAGACAGACAGATAGATGTTGTCTATCTATGACAGCAAGCAAGTTTTTTTTATTCAAAAGTTGAAAGTACCAAAAATTTTACATTTCTTGTTGTAAGACATTTTTTCTTCTATTGTTTCTTATACATGGGTACAAGTTTTTTCAGGGTTCGTTCCTTGGTATAACATAATCATGATCATAAGTACAACGACCTCCCTTTGTAAAACCTCCGTCCAGTGTAACCTTGTATACCCAATCCAATAGTAGATTTCAGACAGATTATGTCAAATATACGGTAAATTTGGTCACACATTGTTATTCAGACCGCAGACGACCTGGTATTATCGATTCAATTGCAACTGGACCTGTAACGTTTACTGAATAGTAACAAAGTACTTGTAGCCAGTGGCGTCAGTGGAATAGCAGGAGGGGCAGATTTGGTCACCTTTTCTTTCATATCGGTGGTTATGATTGAAAGAATGCGTGACTAGGTGGCGGTCGCGCAATTTTTCACAATCACCTAAAATGAATCGCGGGGGCTCTTTCACGGAACTTAGATATTCGCCAAAGAACCAGAGTCACCGACATTTCTATTAAAATTTGCAAGTTGAAGTGGCAATGGGCAGGCCACATCGCTCGAAGAACTGATGACCGATGGGGAAGAAAGGTTCTTGAGTGGAGACCACGAATTGGAAGACGCAGCGTAGGTAGGCCTCCCACTAGATGGACCAACGACATTGTGAGAGTCGCGGGCATCCAGTGGATGCAGATGGCAAGATGTCGTTCATTCTGGAGGTTAAAGGGGGAGACCGATGTTCAGCAGTAGACGTCTTCTGGCTAAAGATGATGATAACTTGTTCCAAGATTAATTTGGATGTTTTCAAATCATGTGTGAATCGTTTTTTTCCTAGGCAAGCTTGCTCCATCGTAGACCGCATCAGCGCTTAACATTAGGCGAGTTGGCGATCAACGCCTATAATATGTTAAATAAATAAAAAATTTATAATATCGATCGCAAATTAATTATACCTGACACTGGCTAAATAGAGGAAGATGACTGCAGCCAAGACTTACAAGGAAAGTATAAAACAAAATTAATTTACAGATAATTTGATTCCAATTCAGCGCACACACGGCCAGTCAAACAGACCACGGTTGTTTGGTAGAGTGGTTTACAAACATTGAATACTCACTGAATCCTATCTATTCTAGATTGTGATTGATTTTGAGGTTATATAGGGGTACACTGAACATTGGTGCTAAATTAAAAGAAGGTAGTAGTGTATAATAATACACATAATAACTTTTACTATAAGACCAACCCAGAAAAATAATCAGCAGTTCCTAAAGATATTTAACTCTGAAATCGTGAAAAATAATTGCAACAGTTTTGTGTGATTGCGCCATCGAGATACAAAACATACAAATTTACAATCGTGCCTTACTACTTAAATTTTCACTTCTTACGTGAAGTCCTATGACTGATGTTTTTTTTTGTAGTCATAGTCATCATGATGTCTTTATACCATTTCTAGGTAGAAGCTAGAGCACACACAACTGTTTTGACACCTATGTACTATATAATTACTTAGCTTCACAGACTAATAAAGTCATTGTAGGTATATGTATAAATCATTTATTTGAAGCCAATATATGAACTGACTGACCCAGATCCACAGATGCTGTGGGATACGTGACGTGAGTACAATATGTTTAAATCTATATATATAGAAGAAAGTCGTGTTAGTTACACTATTTATAACTCAAGAACGGCTGAACCGATTTGGCTGAAAATTGGTGGGGAGGTAGCTTAGAACCAGGAGACGGACATAGGATACTCTAAAAACGGCTGGACCGATTTTGATGAAATTTTGTGTTCCTGGAGCGGGTCATAGTAGCGAGGCCGAAGGCCGAGCTTACACCCGTGCGAAGCCGGGGCGGTCGACTAGTCTATGATAAATGGAGTGCTCTACTTGATGCTGCTTAAAAAATAGCACTCGATAAGGGGCAACATTATAACTTATTCTAAAGCCGTTGCAATCAATGTGCAGCAAACTGGCGCGAGTACTGCGCGTCGTCTGAAATGAGCTAAAACACTTTTTTCTTAATGCCAGTGGAAGTTGCTTATCAGTAGGTACTTGCTCTGGTCCTTGCGCGAATGTAGATTCGTTTCCCTGCGCCAGACCTTCCGCACCCCGCCTCGTACTCGCGCGGCGGTACTTGCGCCATTTCATCCGGATGATTATCGGGTTATTATTGGAATGTTAATTGTTTATGCGCTGGTGATGCTGAATATCTCTCAAAATGGGTAATAATTGGAGTATAGAAATATCATGTCTCAATTCATCGTTAACTAAAACATTTATTTCTTTAAGTAAACACAAACTTTCATGAAACTAATTGCGACGCGTTTAGTTTAAACTGCGCATGAATTGTGCGCGCCGCCATGCACGCAAGTGTCTATTTACGTTTGAATGCTGGTGCCAGTACTTGCGCAAGCTACTGTGCATCGTCTGCAACGGGCTTAAGGTATGGTTTAAAAAAGATATTAAGGTGATACGTTTCACCTATGACGAGAAATTCAAATTTCAAACAGTTTTTTGTCCTTGTAGCTAACCTATTCATAAAAAAACCGCCAATTTTAATTAGTTTCAGTTCTGTTATCGTGGATGTTTTATTTCAGTAGAAATATAAATACTATACTACCTATTACTTATTGCAGTCAATGGTAAAGTACATAACTCGTACAAAAAACATCTCGGTCCTTGTTTATTCCTCGCCACGGTCGGGATTCAACTCTAGAATTTTCACCTTTTTCTAAGTCTTCGCTACTCTCAGGATGTCATAGATCCACTTCACGAACCCTAAAAAATATTTAACAGATACATCAAAAAAACAGTGCCTTCCTAATCTATTTTTATACATTTTATTTTATTGTATGATTTCCGGAAATAATTATTGTCATAGATGCAAGCGGCGTATGTTTGTTTTATTTCGATCTTGTTTGCAATACTCTGCCTCACTGGAGATTTATCAACGAGTACCAGCTAGGGATGTGTAGAGAGATTATCGACCACATAGTGTTCGATAAAAATTGGTTTTAATTAGAGTCTAGAGGCTGTCAAACTTTCTTTATAATTGTAGTGTGAACCCTAAAGCTAAACTTTGCTTATTTTTTGTTTTTATTGTTTTATTTAAATTAATAATTGAAAAAATATTTTGAGTTTTATTTCGTTTTTTGCACGTACTATTGACCGATTTTCATATACGTATCTTAACCTATCTTCATTCAGGATCGGATATTTTAAGTGTGTAGAGAGAGAGTGGCAGGTGTTGATGTTTGATACTCTGACTCACTCTAAAACTTGCTTGCAAGCTGGAATGCGCACCTAAAATTGAATTTTCAGTCCGAAGATCGAGGAGCAATATGTCTGTCTTTTATAAGATAAGATAAGATAAAATAAGATAAGATAAGATAAGATAAGATAAGATAAGATAAGATAAGATAAGATAAGATAAGATAAGATAAGATAAGATAAGATAAGATAAGATAAGATAAGATAAGATAAGATAAGATAAGATAAGATAAGATAAGATAAGATAAGATAAGATAAGATAAGATAAGATAAGATAAGATAAGATAAGATAAGATAAGATAAGATAAGATAAGATAAGATAAGATAAGATAAGATAAGATAAGATAAGATAAGATAAGATAAGATAAGATAAGATAAGATAAGATAAGATAAGATAAGATAAGATAAGATAAGATAAGATAAGATAAGATAAGATAAGATAAGATAAGATAAGATAAGATAAGATAAGATAAGATAAGATAAGATAAGATAAGATAAGATAAGATAAGATAAGATAAGATAAGATAAGATAAGATAAGATAAGATAAGATAAGATAAGATAAGATAAGATAAGATAAGATAAGATAAGATAAGATAAGATAAGATAAGATAAGATAAGATAAGATAAGATAAGATAAGATAAGATAAGATAAGATAAGATAAGATAAGATAAGATAAGATAAGATAAGATAAGATAAGATAAGATAAGATAAGATAAGATAAGATAAGATAAGATAAGATAAGATAAGATAAGATAAGATAAGATAAGATAAGATAAGATAAGATAAGATAAGATAAGATAAGATAAGATAAGATAAGATAAGATAAGATAAGATAAGATAAGATAAGATAAGATAAGATAAGATAAGATAAGATAAGATAAGATAAGATAAGATAAGATAAGATAAGATAAGATAAGATAAGATAAGATAAGATAAGATAAGATAAGATAAGATAAGATAAGATAAGATAAGATAAGATAAGATAAGATAAGATAAGATAAGATAAGATAAGATAAGATAATTTATTGTCATAAGATCATATAAAATCACAATAAATAAAATATCATCTAACTATGACGTTTGACAAACGTATTTGTCGATATTGGCTATGCCTACTAGAGGGCGCTAGAGGGTAGCAAGTCAACAGTACAATTATTGTAATTGAAGTGATGCTAAGTGAACACACATTTTTGTTGTCAAAAACTGCAGAGACAGATATTTATTTTAGTGTTTTACTATAGTATTTTTTATTTTAGTGTTTTACCATCGACAAATTATAGTGAGACTATTAATAGCGGTTCATTATGGCGTAGATCGGAAATATGCCAAAATAACGGATTAAACTTAGATGGCGCTACAATTTGATCGTGTTATAGGTTGTCTCGAACTTCCGTAAGCGCTACAGTCAGCTAGCGTACTAAAAGGTTCAACTAGTATTAGCAGACAAGTTTTGCAGCATTTCAAGAGAAGCGCAACGAAACCAGTAGATGGCGCTATTATTAGTTGATTGAATCAGGCGTTACTTTGCGGAAGCCCATTTTCAAAACTGTTTTATCACAAATTCCTTATTGTACTTGAAGCGACGTAGAAGCGGAATTACACTAGAAATTCATCATTAAAACAGTTTTGGCGCTATTATTATTTTTTTACTTCGGATGCCGCGACCAGCCTCGATATGTTTTCATAAAACCATAAAACTAAATTTATATTATATACATACAGTAAGTACTTGTGCAAAAGCATTGTATTTTTGTATTTTTTAGAAATGTTTCATTAACGTGACCTTTAAACATGCTCGTTCGCCATTCGGGGCCGAAGTCTACCTGTTATAAACGATTCAGTTTGAACCTTAATGCGCCGAGATATGGATTGCTTTTGCGCAACTTTTAGCAATCATCTAAAATTTGCCTAAACACGTGACGGTACGCGGCCCTCAGATCAGACAAACAAAGGAGATATGCTTTACTACAATAATTATATTTATTATTGTTAGTTTATTAGTTCATGTTTCTGAAACTACCTAGTTATTATAATAAAGATTAGCCTGTTTTTCTAATAATTCCGGTTTTCTTCTGAGTATGCCAATTCTCAGATGGTCACTGTTGAAATTTCGAGGTAGTATTAAATTAATCCTACTAATCAATTTTGGTGCAACAAATACCTACCTACATTCCGTGTGGATTTGGTTGACCTCAACCGCCGTCTGACCAACAGGAGAGAGGGAAATATGTTATTCTCACTCTTTCTCTCCCGTAAGTTGGAAGGGGCGGCGATATGTTCCACACGTTTTGTTACTTTATTTGTTACTTTAGGACCTAGGGCCTTACGTCCAACTCTAAACGCGGGCCCGAATAGTTGCAGTTTTCAAAATCACGCGAAACTTACCGCGCTGAGATACGGTTTGCGGTCGCGTGATTTTGCAAACTGCACTTATTTAGGCCCGTGCTTAGAGTTGGGCGTAAGGCCCTTGTTCTGTTGTGAAGGTACTAACTGCTAGTACCTATACCTAGTTGCCTCTACCAGACCTGAGGCCTGGCGCACTCCGCACTTTAGGTATGAAGCTACAAGTAGTCGTCTGCCAGGCTAGCATGCGCGCTGTGACAAAATGTTGACGACTCTTTTTATCGTTCCAAAGCGAGACAGGCTATATGAAACCGTAAGCACAAATAGGCTAGGCACCTTGTTACATTCTTGCTCTACGAGGTGACGACAAGATTTTGTTGCGGTGCGCATGCTAGCCCGGCTTGTCGGACTTGTGCCGCTGCCGCGCGATAGACAGAGATAACGCGACAAGAGTTACGCGATAGACAGAGAGGAAACTTCTAGGTTAATATAGAAGTAGGTAGCGCTCGCACGTCCTGAATTACGCTAAATTGTGTAGTAACAGTCCTACTTATTTAAATGATTTTGTCCGGAATGAATTCTAAATAAATTTTAAAGCGTCCAGAATTCGAGAAATGAAATAAAAATATTTTAAAACAATCAATATATTTTTCGTACATTATACATAACATAAGTATGTGCTTCGTAATCTATATCTATATTTATTTACATTAATATCTAAGCCTTACTCACTTTTAAGCATTGCTTGTTACTACAGATAACCATAAGGCTTAAAATGTTGTATTAAAGTCGCATTTAGTGGAGCAAGACCATGGCGCTTACACACAGTCGTGCGTTTTGCTACTTTTATTTTTAGGGTTCCGTACCCGAAGGGTTATGATAATCCACCATTATTATAAATTTCGGGCCTTACTTAAAAACGTTACTCAAGTTGACTTACGCTTAAATATGCTCCGTCTTGTTTTCGCGTGTGACGATTGCCGTCAACTAGAAGTTGAGAGAGCATTTTAAAACATAGATCAACTTGAGTAACGTTTTTAAGCCGGTATACCACGGCCAAGAAATTTGATGAATAGGTATTCAGCAACTCTATTGCTGTCGCGCTGCGCCCTGACCAGCGAGCTATCGACGTGTGCGTGTCGAACAGACTGTGCGTGTGTGCGTGCCCGCCCGTGCTCCCGCACTGAATGCCTAGTTGCCTACAAATTCATTTCGCCTCGCAGTCTACTCGGCTAGTTGATATCGGGGTTTGCCGAATGTCGAGTGATTTTTGTTATTTTGCAATCTGCTCATATTTTACTAACCGACTACGCCAAATAGACCAGGGTCGATAATTTTTGAAACCAAAAAAAAACACAGTAGTATGAAACCCATTATTATGATAAAAATGAAAGGAAAAATAAATTATGGGCGATTTGAGTTCGGGAAGTGGGAGGGGGGGGGGGGGTTTAAGGGTAAAAATGGTTCCACTTGATTTCCAGTAGTTAATATAGTAGTAGTTAGTCAATATAGTTTTTGAAAAGTTTAATGGGAAAGTTGTAGGTAATAAAAATATCTATAACTTTTGTCACAATAATTTTTACACATAACCTCAAAATTTATGTGAAAAATTCAAATAACCAAGTTTTTAGTTAAAATAATATACATACATAAATAAAAATATTAAATACATACATACTTATAAACTTAAAGCGAGATAATAACGATACAGTAGCTACTCCAAGATATAGTGCAGTTTCACACGACGCTTGAAAACTTCCTGTGAGGGTGCCGGTCTATAATGTGATGATAGTTACGGATAGGATTACCATGTACAATTCCTATGTGATAACTTTAACTATAATCTAATAATCTAAAGTAAAGTAGAGGTGTTGTATGAGGACTTGAGGAGATATCCGAGACCATAGATACCTCCGTAACATACTTCACCGTTGTTATGGGTGACTTCAACGCAAAGGTGGGACGCGGAATGTTGATGAGTTAAGAGTCGGGTCATATGGGTATGGACAGCGGAATTCGAGGGGCCAGTGGCTGGTTGACTTCATGGAGAAGGAGGAACTCTATTTGATGAACTCCTTCTTTCAGAAGTGACCATGCAGGAAGTAGACGTGAATGAGCCCCGATGGTTCGACCAAAAATGAGATCAACTTCATCATGACGACCAAGAAGCGAATATTCAATGTCTCCGTGATTAGCAAGGTGAAAACCGGTAGCGATCACCGTTTTGTCAGAGGCACATTGAATATCAACAAGCTTGAGAGGTCGCTTCTGGTGAAGTCCACGCTCCATTCTGGTCATACTCAAATCCAAAACTCCAAAGACTTCCAACTCGAATTGCATAATCGCTTCCAGAGCCGAAAGCGGAACTGTTCGTACTAAACAATAGGCTGGTGGAAACTGTCCAAGCAGTGTGGTCTAAGTTCTTTAAGACCCCACGCCGGAAAAGACCTCAGAAGCTCTCAGATGAAACCATTAAGCTAATGAAAGACCTGACTGAGATGAGACTGCAAACATCAGCTGATATGTCGCAATATGGCGAACTTAATTGACGAATCTCAAAATCGGTGCAACACGATCTGCGTTCCTATAATACAAGATGTATTAGGGACGCATTCGAGTGGAACCAGGGCTGGATAGTGTTCACAAAGAATTCGTCTATTGGGAAGAGCCAAATGATGAAGCTGAAGATCGAGGATGGTAGTATCATTTCATCCTCACATTTAGTAATCTCATATTCTAGTATTATATAATTAGTTTTTTTTTTGTCTAATAACATCATGTTATTAAATCATGATTGTATTTGTATATTGTCCGGTGGAGGGTATTGTTACGCCATAACACAGGTTAATTTCTAGCTTGGGTAACAAGGCTCTTCATCATGGAGTATTGTTTTTGTAAAAACAAACTTTTGTAAAATTATGACCGACAACGTTTGTAGACACCAAATATATTTTCATTTCATTTTCATTTCATTTCATTTTCATTTCATTTTCATTTCATTTTCATTTCATTTTCATTTCATTTTCATTTCATTTTCATTTCATTTTCATTTCATTTTCATTTCATTTTCATTTCATTTTCATTTCATTTTCATTTCATTTTCATTTCATTTTCATTTCATTTTCATTTCATTTTCATTTCATTTTCATTTCATTTTCATTTCATTTTCATTTCATTTTCATTTCATTTTCATTTCATTTCATTTTCATTTCATTTTCATTTCATTTTCATTTCATTTTCATTTCATTTTCATTTCATTTTCATTTCATTTTCATTTCATTTTCATTTCATTTTCATTTCATTTTCATTTCATTTTCATTTCATTTTCATTTCATTTTCATTTCATTTTCATTTCATTTTCATTTCATTTTCATTTCATTTTCATTTCATTTTCATTTCATTTTCATTTCATTTTCATTTCATTTTCATTTCATTTTCATTTCATTTTCATTTCATTTTCATTTCATTTTCATTTCATTTTCATTTCATTTTCATTTCATTTTCATTTCATTTTCATTTCATTTTCATTTCATTTTCATTTCATTTTCATTTCATTTTCATTTTCATTTCATTTTCATTTCATTTTCATTTCATTTTCATTTCATTTTCATTTCATTTTCATTTCATTTTCATTTCATTTTCATTTCATTTTCATTTCATTTTCATTTCATTTTCATTTCATTTTCATTTCATTTTCATTTCATTTTCATTTCATTTTCATTTCATTTTCATTTCATTTCATTTTTTCATTTCATTTCATCAAAGCCGAAGATTCTGAGAGAACTCGAGAGGTTTTACGGACAGTCGTACACATTGACGCGACAGCCTAATTATCGGTACAGTTCTGGACAAGAGAGCTAAACTGACCCGACACTACACTGAGGACATCCTAGACATCAGCTTGTACGAGATAAGAATGGCTCTGAAAAGCTTAAGAACAACAAGATCGCCGGGTGATGACGGAATCACGACAGAACTACTGAGAGCGGATGGAAAACCGGTACTTTAAGTCCTCCAGAAGTTATTTAATTCCGTCATACTCGAAGGTACTACGCATGAAGCATGGACTAGTAAGGTGGTGGTGCTCTTCTTCAAAAAAGGTGATAACACCTTATTGAATAAACCCATCTCACTCCTGAGCCATGTGTACAAGTTGTTCTTCAGAGTCATTACGAACCGTCTCGAAAGCAGGTTTGATTACTTCCAGCCTCCCGAACAAGCCGGTTTCTGTAAAGGCAGGAGCACCACAGACCACATACACACGTTCCACCAGATTATACAGAAGACTGAGGAGTATAATCGGCCATTATGTCTAGCGTTTGTGGACTATGAAAAAGCCTTGGATTCAATCGAGACCTGGGCAGTATTGCAGTCCCTCCAGCGTTGTCATATCGACTATAAGTATATCGAAGTGCTGAAGTGTTTGTATAGAAACGCCAACATGTCGATCCGATTACAGGACGAGAGCACGGAACCAATCCAATTGCAGAAAGCCGTGAGACAGAGAGATGTTATTTCTCCGAAACTGTTCACGAACTAGAGCATGCAAAACTCGGGTAATTGAAAAAACCCGGTTTTTTCGAGTTTTCAATTTCAAAAACCGGTTTTTTTGAGTTTTTCGGGTTTTTCGAGTTTTCTTTATTTAAACCTTAAAAATATTGTATTAGTGTGTGCAAGTAAAGAAAATGCTGAAATTTAGTTATATATGTACCTATTTGCACTTGCGTATTTTTATTGTTTAGCTTTAACAAGAGATTAATCAAGTAACATTTGGTATAATGTTGAGACTTCCAGCGTCCTGAACAAGCCAGTTTCCTTAAAGGCTGGAGCACCATAAACCACATACACACGCTCCGCCACATTATACAGATGACTGAGGAGTGTAATCGGCCATTATGCCTAGCGTTCGTGGACTATGAAAAAGCCTTTGATTCAATCGACACCTGGGTAGTATTGCAGTCCCTCCAGCGTTGTCGTATCGACTATAGATATATCGAAGTGCTGAAGTGTTTGTATAGAAACGCCACCATGTCGATCAGATAAAAGGAGAGCACGGAACCAATCCAATTGCAGAAAGGCGTGAGACAGGGAGATGTTATCTCTCCAAAACTGTTCACGAACGCGTTGGAGGAAGTTTTCAAGCTTAGACTGGAACAGATTCAGCATCAACATCAATGGCGAATACATCACTCACCTTCGTTTTGCCGATGATATAGTTATCATGACAGAGTCACTGGAGAACCTCAATACAATGCTCAGCGACCTCAATAGCCTTTCCCAACAGGTGGGTCTTAAAATGAAAATGGACAAGACAAAAATCATGTTCAATGTCAATGTTGTACCCGTGCCGGTAATTATAGGGAGCGATACTCTCGAAGTTGTTGACTATTACATTACATGTATCTTGGTCAGATTGTTCAGTTAGGTAAGTCCAACTTAGGCAAAGAGGTCACCCAAAAAATCCAACTCGGATGGGCAGCGTTCGAGAAATTGCGTGAAATCTTCTCGTCAAAGATACCACAGTGCATAAAAACAAGGGTCTTTGATCAATGTGTGTTGCCGGTGATGACATATGGTACTGAGACGTGGTCCTTAATTGTTGGCCTTTTGTAGAAACTCTGAGTCACACAACAGGCAATGGAGAGAGCTGTGCTCGGAGTTTCTTTGGGCGATAGAATCCTGAACGTGGATATTCGCCAAAGAACCAGAGCCACCGACATAGGTATTAAAATTTGCAAGTTGAAGACGCAGCCTAGGTAGGCCCCTACTAGATGGAACGACGACATCGTGAGAGTCGTGGGCATCCAGTCGATGCAGATGGCAGGGTGTCGTACAGGGTGGAGGTTAAAGGGGGAGGCCTATTTTAAGCAGTGGACATCTTCCGGCTAATGATGATGACGATAGACAACGGGAGTCACTAATTAGTCTATGTTGGGGCATGTTAAACTCCTTAGTGTGAAAAGCCGCGACGGAATCTTCAATAGAACTGCCTGACATATTCAGCATTTTATTACATTCTTTACCCTTGGAGCTGTTTCCATCCGTGGCATGCAATGATTAAAACCATGCTGATAATTTATCGCAAGCAGATTTTTTATATTCTATATATTTTAATGTTGTTGAATCGGCACTGGCAGTCCTCCTATTTTTTTCTCTCTGTTGATATGAAGAACTAGTATAGCGTACGTTTATCAAAATATTGAAAATAATAATATGGGATGATGATGGTTATTGATTTAGCTATGTTAACACAAAAACATGAAAATTGAGAAACAAAAAGACTATACATTAAAATACATAGTAGTAGAAATATTGTCAAAAAATCATAGAGATATCATACCTAAACGTGCCAAAAAATATATATGTCTGAACCAAAACTTGGCGCACGCTACACATTGCGCCAACTTTATGGTTAGTTGTAAGGCAATCGCGTTCCGACTACAATGCCCCGCGATGCCAGTGCTGTAATTCCATAGCTGACAAGCGACGTTGAACACTATGCAAGCGACATAACGTCTAAATTAGAAAGTGTCATTGTGATGTCTAGGTATTTACATCGACGCTCGGACGTTTTTTACTACTTTTACTTGGTGATTGTGAGTCTATAGGTATTGTATCTCGATAGAAAGAGTAAGTTTTTATGAAGTTTCATTGTTTATTAATGTTCTGGTGGTAGTATTTTACATAAACCATCGTGAATAAAAAAAACTCTAAAAACCCGAAAAACCCGGTTTTTCAGTCCTAAAAACCCGGTTTTCAAATCAGTCGGTTAATCGGTTTTTTCGGGTACTCGGGTACCCGGTTTGCATGCCCTATCACGAACGCAGTGAAGGATGTTTTCAAGCTCTTGGACTGGAACGGATTCGGCATCAACATCAATGGTGAATAAATCACTCATCTTCGTTTTGCCGATGATATAGTCATCATGGCAGAGTCGCTGGAGGACCTCAATGCGATGCTCAGCGATTTCAGTAGCCTTTCTCAACAGGTGGGTCTTAAAATAAACATAGACAAGACAAAAATCATGTCCAATGTCCATGTTGTACCCGTGCCGGTAATCGTTGGGAACGATACTCTTGAAGTTGTTGACCATTACACCTCTCTTGGACAGATTGTTCATTTAGGTCAGTCCAACTTAGGCAAAGAGGTCGCCCAAAGAATCCAACTCGGATGAGCAGCGTTTGGGAAATTGCGTGACATCTCGTCCAAGATACTACAGTGCTTAAAGACAAGGGTCTTTGACCAGTGTGTGTTGCCAGTGATAACATATGGTACTGAGACGTGGTCCTTAACTGTTGGCCTTTTAGAAAAACTCAAGAGTCACTCAACGGGCAATGGAGAGGGCTATGCTCGGAGTTACTTTGCGCGATAAAAACCGAAACGTGAATATCCGCCAAAGAGCCAGAGTCATCGACATAGCTATTCAAATTTGCAAGTTGAAGTGGCAATTAGGCAGGCCACATCGCTCGAAGTACCGATAACCGATGGGGAAGAAAGGTCCTTGAGTGGAGACCACGAACCGGAAGACGCAGCGTAGGTAGGCCTCCCACTAGATGGACCGACGACATTGTGAGAGTCGCGGGCATCCAGTGGATGCAGATGACAGGATGTCGATCACTATCAGTATAGAGGTTAAAGGGGGAGGCCCATGTTCAGCAGTGGACGTCTTCTGGCTGATGATGATAAGCTATAACTAATCACTTAGCAACGTAATAACCTAATGTATTTAAATAAAATTTTGAAAAAATATCTCAACAAAATTAACTAATATTAAGAGAATTATTTATTTATAAATTTTTCCACTTGTTACGATCCTGATATTCCAGATACACAAGTCACAATATATTTTTTAATTCTTTCTTTTCGTACTTAAATGTGTTATGTGTGAAAACCACGTCAGTTTCCATAGTAAAAATAAATCATGTTGTGCGTCAACAATTTTGTCCAAATCCTAACTTGCCGGCCGTTGCAGTAATGTGCTAAATTCACTTCACGCATAAAACACTAACTAAAGACGAGAACCGTTACATATCGATATCGATGGACAGCACTAATGTGTCGATACAATTATCGACTACATGTCTCTTCTCTAACTGTATACGTATTAGACCGACCCTCCCCTGACCTCGAGCCTCTGCCCGTAGAGCGCAATAAGGACAACTGCAGCTCGGATCGATTTATACCTACGAAAAGTAGACAAAATCATCGTCTCTGATTCTTCTGTTTCCTCACTCAAAAATAGGCCGATTTCATTATTTTTTTCAATTAATTGTTTAAAAAGGATTGATCTCGGCTTCTGTCATTTATTTTTGTTTTACAAACTCATAAATTTTGTTTGAGAGACGTCTGAACACGGAGGTAAAAATTTGATATTTTTTGGGATTTTTAAAGGCTCATATTTCTTATAGTACTTAACTTACGAGAAAAAATAAATGACACAAGCCTGACCATAAAGGAGATAAATTTTATAAAAAAATAATATATTGCTCTAGCGGTATTATCCAGGGAGGAAACAGGAGAATAAGTTTGTATGGACTAAACGCTGTCCAAATTGCCCCTTAAGTAAGGCCCTAAGGTGATACGTTTCTTGTTTAGCGGGAAATTCAAATTTCAAACAGTTTTTTTTGTGTTTGTAGCTAGGCCTGGTAATTATTGTGAAATGACACAGTGTTTGCGAAAATTGTTGGTCGTCATGTACAGTTATTAATCAGTTACTCACCGTATTACTTACATTTGGCAATAAACCGTTTATAACAGAAAAAAATTGTTTATTGACAAATGTAAGTAGTAATGTGCATTGGAGATACGCGATACGAGATTTTACGCGAGTTTGTTAAGAATAATAATCAATTTTCACAAACATCATGATCGTTTACAATAATTACCCGGCCTAGCAACAAGAACAAAAAAACTGTTTGAAATTTGAATTTCCCGCCAAACGTGAAACGTTCACTCCAAAATACTCAGTTTAGGGAAGTAAAACAATGTTTAAATAAAAAACACAACAGTTCGTTTTATTAATAACAAAACAACATATAATTATATTAATTATTAAAGTACTTTTCAAGAAAAAAAAAACTAAATCAATTCATAGATAGATAGGTGACTAACTTCTGCCACAGTTATGGTTTTCATTGTTACAAAATGTGAGTAATGGCAGCTGAATTGATATACCAATAATAATCATACATTTATAATTCGATTCGTCACCTTCGACAAATATAAAGTAAATGGACATGCCATAACCATTAAACTTTCACAGTAAAAACAAGTCAAAACCGTCGGACATATACTGCAATACCTAATTGTAACCATGTACAGTAAATTTGTTGCAAAAAATAGATAGCTAATATAATAACTACGTGAGTAAAAGAGAACACCTGTGTTTGTCTATTGCTCTTGAACCGTTTGACATTCACAGGCACCAGGCGGCTAGACATGTTGAGTAGCGTTAGCAAAACCGATCGCTTATTCACTGCGTCTCGCCGTGGATGGACGTGACTGGTCACGTGACTAATAAATCAGTGTTTACTTCGCTACTTGAAAAACATCTTTTACTAAAGAAGGTGTAATAAGCGTAGGGGGGAAAGACATGTTGGTAAATAAGTTGGTAATATTATTATTATTCTGTTATTTTAGAGGGATGGGTACAGGGGTAAGCACAAAAAAAATTGTTTTAAAATCTACCGGCTGTGCCTATACATGTCAGCTGAGGATTAATTTACGCAAAACTTATTATAACTTAACCCTCCAAGTGTGTTACGGACCGCTTGTCGGCGTAAGAGAAAAGTGCCCGACGCGCGTTAGGCATGCGGTGCGTATGGGAATTGCTGCTATTCGTCAATTTATTTTCGATCGAATGAACGTTCCAACGACAACTTAAGTTCACTGACCTGTAGCTTATTTCAATCAGTACAGAATAAATACATCTTTGCTGGTTATGAAACTTATGAAGCTAAGTTTGTCTTTAAATATTTCAACTTCAGTTAGTTGTTTTTTTGGACTCGCGCTCTGAGGGTTCCTTCCACCGGAACCCTCAGAGCACGAGTCCTACTCCTACTCGTCCGGTTTTTTGTATTCGTAGTGTCTTATAAAACGGGTCAGACAAATAGACAGACCTGGCGAAACTATAAGATTTCTTTGTTGGACTACAGAATCAAGAACAAAAGAATATTTATCATAACTATTACCTGATGAAGTATAGCAGTTTTATTTAAGTATTTTTCGTCTTCCTATTTTCGTCATGTACATTTCATCGGATGTAAAGTGGTTAGAACATACACGGGTGTATTTATTTGAAGTCCACTCTTCATCTCGTCTCACTGCCCGTATTTTTTCCAACCATTTCTTGTGCATGGCAACATCACTAGGAAATCTACAATAAATTATATTAAAAGTAAAAATAAAACAGTTTGAAAATAACATTTAACCGAAGTATAATTTGATAATTTACGAAATTAGTTTGCTGTCGGTACATTCGCCTCAAGTTCGGCATGTCCGATGTGCGGTGAAGATTGTCGAACATAGTGATGCTTTCCTTGTCTCACTAAGTATATGCGTATATTTCTATCCCGCAACGATGGAATAAAACAAAATGGGGACTAATTAGCGATGTTTGATGAAATTAATTTACATTTTATGACAAAATAGAATGATCAATAAATACTCACGAGTGAAAAGTGACACCTGAACTTTTATTTTGTGTTTTTACACTTCCGGAAAACACACGAAGGCATATTTTTGTCAGATGTTTCGTTATCATGTAACAATAATCTTGTGTTGCACTTCCCACGGCTAGAGACCGACTGAAACTTGTGATCTTCAAAAATGTTCTTCTTCTGGGCATGTCCATTTACTTTATATTTGTCGAAGTTCGTCACCTGTTATTTTCACATAAACCCATTGCAATCAAGAAAACATAGCTACTTCGATCAAATGTTGCCTACGTAGGTACCTACCTACGTTCGATTGTTATCCATGAAAAAAAAAACAATGGTGATGTGGAAAATCCTGGTATTATTTTAATTAAATGTTATTTACTTCTATTCTAAATTATTTCACTAAAACAACGGATTGTTAGGCATTTTAAAGTGAAATACAAAATCATTGCATACTATTATTTATAGTAAAGCGCCATCTATTTTATTTGACTTGTATTACTAAAGGCGCTAGCAACGTCGATTATCTTTAAATGCGAGGTAAGGTAAAGTTTTCGGTGCCATAACACTAACTATTACTGTATTCTGTGTATTAGTTCATTTTAATGTCTAATTGGACACTACTATCGCCATCTCAACGATCACTTTGGAGCTATCGAGAGCGTCTACGCAGTTTTCTCAGTGAATATTTATCCTCTCTAAGTACGTTACATCCATGGTTTTACTATAGTATTTTTCATACTATGGTATAGTTTTTAACTAAGAAAAAATAAACTTAGTATATAAAAATACTATAATAGGCTTCATTTCTTCGACCAAAATAAAATGAATGGGCAGGCCCAGTAGAAGCGCATTTTTGAAGATTACAAAATGAGCGCCAGCGCTCATTTCGTTTCAGTTGGTCTCTAGCCGTAGAAAGTGAAACACGAGTCTATTGTTACGCGATAACGAAACATCTGACATAATTATGAATTCGTATGCTTTACTGAAGTGTAAATACACAAATAAAACCGTACCTATTTTTTGTAACAAATATACTGTACATTTTTATAATTAGCTGTTGAAGTATATGTCCGATGGTTTTGACTCGTTTTTACTGATCAAGTTCAATGGTTAGGGCCCGTCCATTCATTTTATTTTGGTCGAAGCTTCATTTGGCATTATTTTAAACGTATTTTTTTTTATTCGTTACGATACGTAATCGACATTTATTTATATTATGCGCATCACAATCGAAAAAGCCAGTTTCATTTCTCCACCCTAGTTAGCCTCACTGGTTTTCACGGTAGATACCGTATCGGTATTTCCCCGATACGCGTTTTTTATACTTTTTCATCCACTAGTTCGTTAGTTTGAAGTACCTAGATAACTCTAGGTTTACCTACCTAATATCAAAGATAGTTGAATAGAAATAACAGATAGGCAACTTAATTTGGTAACTTCACCGCAATAATTCTCTATTATTAAAATTTCTCTATTTATTTTCTATTATTTATAGGAAACAGGGTCAGGTTATAAGCGGTACGTTAGTTGCTCAAAATGACGTCTTTCTATGTGGGATATTTATTGTTTTTGGTAGCTAATGTACTACATTTATACACACACATATATATAAAGAATAGACTGTGTGGCCGAGGATGGAACACGTTGATCAAGAAGAAATCTATTCACCCTAGCCTTGAAGAAGCCTAGATTGTTGTTCTCAGAAAACAAGGTGGATGGCAGGGAGTGTCATTCTTGGGCAGTATCATAATCGTACGAATCTTTGGAATTTCCACGAGGAAGGGGTCATAGTGTTTTTTAAAAAATTTAACCTATGCTGTCCCACTCTTGGGCAAAGGTCTCCCCCATCTCTTTCCAGACAGTGCGATCACCCGTCAAATTTGGCCACTGGGTTTGGTTGGAACGCGTCGAGGTAATCGCGCCATCGTTTTCTCGGCCTGCCTTGGCTCCTTAGTCCGTTCTCAGGCACCCACTGTGGTCATAGTGTGCAGTCCTTGTCCTGTAGTAAACACTACTTAGTACTTGTGTGTAGTAACTTGTCTATCTGTAGTTTCTTTTCTGTGCAAACATTCTCTCTTACTCGCATACCCGTTGATTTCATTCGGTTGTCGGTGAAATTCCAGCAGTTCGATAACAAAAATGAGATGAACCCATCTAGAGTCCTTGTTTTGCTGGTTATGTGGGAAGATATTTTTGCTTTCGAGCTTTAATGAGTTTAATTAAGATTTTTGTGATACCTGTCTAATTGCGCTCGTAGCGCAGCTCAACTATTTATAGGGTTACGCGGAACCCAAGTACACCCTGTACTTAGCCGCAATCATTGTCGAATGATCAGGCCGAGTTGTTCGCGAATTTGAGGTGTATTCGGGTTAGCAAGAATGTCAAATTAGAGTAAATTAAAATGAACATAGCCCACCGGATTAGCAAGTTGAAGTCGCAGTGGGCAGGGCATAAGTAGCATGCAGAGCAGATGGCCGATGTGACTGAAAGGTTCTAGAAAGAATATCACGGACTGGTAAGCGCAGCGTAGGACGTCCACCCAAGAGATGGACAGACGACCTAAAAGAGACCGCAGGAAAACGCTGGATGCAGGCCGCTTCCAACCTGCCCTTTTGGAGATCGATGGGAGAGGCCTATGTCTAGTAGTGGACGTTCTATGGCTGAAATGATGATAATGATGTTTTTTTTAATCGGACAAGTGCCTATATTAACTGAACAAAATACAAGCTTAAACTACAACTACATAGACTGCTCATAGACCATTGAAGGTCTAAAAACAAAAACATTCCAAATGCTCAAGCCCACTATCAGTTGGCACCATACCCAGCATTCTGGCGGCATTACCACGTTGAATGGCAATGCTTATGCTTATGATGATGATTAAAGTGTTTTAAAATGGAATCTATTGTCCATCATAATAGGTCGGGGAAAAAGTCTTTTCGTATTTTGTATGTATAAGGTTGTAGTAAAAATCTCATCCGTTGTACTGTTTGTATCTGGCTGGTTTTGATACCATTAAAAATATGACATTTTAAAAAAGGAATACAAAAAGTAAAAAGCAATTTCCCGCCATTTTTCAATTGTTTTTTTGTTTGATAAAATGAGTGAATCTAACGAAGAAATTCGATATATTGTGAAATTTTATTACAAAAAAGGGAAAACTGCGACACAAGCCGCGAATAATAATAAAAAATTTGTGACGTTTATGGACCTAATGCAGTGTCATCAAGAGTAGCACAATGTTGTTTCAATCGTTTTCAGTCCGGGAATTTTGATGTCAAAGATGCAGCTCGCTCTGGTCGCCCTGTTACGGATAAAGTAGATGCCATTTCTGAAAAAGTGGACCAAGATCGGCATATTAATAGTTACGACGTAGCTGAAGAACTGGGGATTGACCACAAAACAGTTTTGACCCATTTGAAAAAAACTGGGTATACAAAAAAACTCGATATTTGGGTGCCACACGAGCTCACTGAAAGAAACCAAATGAATCGTGTACTCATTTGCGACTCTCTATTGAAACGTAACGAAACCGAACCGTTTTTGAAAAGATTGATCACTGGTGATGAATAATGGATCACCTACGACAAGAATGTGCGCAAACGATCATGGTCAAAGGGCAGTGAAGCACCACAGACTGTAGCGAAACCCGGATTAACACGTAATAAGGTGATGCTGTGTGTATGGTGGGATTGGCAGGGCATCGTCCATTATGAGCTTTTACCGCCGGGAAAAACCATCGATTAGGATCTCTACTGCCAACAGCAGATAAGACTCAAACAAGAAATTGAGAAAAAACGGCCGGAATTGATCAACAGAAAGAGTGTGGTCTTTCATCATGATAACGCCAGACCGCACACATCTTTGGCCACTCAGCAAAAATTTAGAGAGCTTGGTTGGGAAGTGTTAATGCATCCACCATATAGCCCTGACCTTGCACCCTCAGATTTCCACCTGTTTCGGTCTCTTCAAAATTCTTTGGGTAGTGTTAGATTAACATCAAGAGAGGACTGTCAAAACTACTTGTTGCATTTTTTTGATCAGAAGTCCCAAAATTTCTACAGCAACGGGATCATGTCACTACCTACAAGATGGCAACAAGTTATCGAACAAAATGGCACATATATATTATAATTAAATGTAATTAAACTTGAAAAAAATATGTCTTGAATTTGTTTATAAAATACGAAGAAACTTTTTTATATGATCAGAAGCTAAAATGTGGACGTGACGTTCACCTATGACCGAATAGGTACGTTTTTAAAGTTATAATATTTATCACGATATCCTTAACTCGATATGTCATTGCAACATCACTACACGAATATTTTCTCGATAATGTGGACAGCATAAAGTCTAGGCAAGAACGGGAAGACTGACATACGATAGGATAGGAGAATAGGATGTATCTATGATATGATATTTCTTTATTGTTTGTTTGTATTTTGATGTTTTTTTTATGATTGTTTCGTCTATGAATTAGATAAACTGAATAAAATAAAATATCTGGGATATTATTGCACACATGGTCATCTGACCCCAAACTAAGCAAAGCTTGTAATGGCTGCCAGAGACTGATATACATACATGTTTGTGTCCTAGGTGGGAATCGAACCCACGCCCCCAAACGCAGAAGACAGGTCCACTACCAACTGAGCTAACAGTGTTTTCTATCTGTATGTAATTTTTATTTCTGGTGTACACAATAAAGAGTTTCTATCTATCTATCTAACAGGGCTGTCGAATATTTGTAGTTTCACCATCTTTCTCTGCTCCCCTACGCCATTTTGTCACCTAATAACAGCTGTAGATACTAATTATAAGTACTTACGGATAGTTACAAACTCTCATAAGATTTCTGGTAAATTACTGGGGCCAGATGTGTTTGACATTTTAGCTTTACAAAAACAGTACATGAACTGCAATTTATTCTTACTTAAGTAATAAGTTATTTATTTATAAATGGCAATATTTTAACGATTTGTTTTTATTGATTTAAATAGCAAAACAGGTACATCAATTTAATAAATACATACTTAAATTAGTAACTGGATATTAATATCCAGATATAGAACAAACACAAATGTTCATCACATGAATGTTTGTCCTTGGTGGGAATCGAACCCACTATAATATAGCCCAAGGCACTTGAATCAAGCTACCATCTTACAGCCTTCTGGAAGGTCTTTGCACCTGGATCGTCAGCTTTCTATCTGATCGGAGCATCAAAGTCGTTGTCGACGGTTCTTGCTCCAACAGTTTTTCTGTCAATGCTGGCATTCCGCAAGGTTCTGTTTTAAAACCGACGCTATTTATTCTCAATATCAATGACATGTTGCAAACGAGCAACATGCATTGTTATGCGGACAATAGCACCGGTGATGCACAGTATACTGGTCGTGCAAACACCTCACAGGCCGTCGTTGAAGAAAGTAGGAACTAACAAGCGTCTGAGTTGGCCTTCGCTTGAGCAGGTGTCGGATTGGAGAGAACTGAATCTTGTGCAATTCAACCCAACGAAGAAATAGGTTTGCGCGTTCACAGCAAAAAAAAAAGTTACGGCGCCTCGGTTTCATAACACTGCCCTCAAGGTTTCGGAGAGTATCGGAATTCTGGGCGTTGACACTGCTGTAAATGTACAGTTCCGCGGTTACATCGCAAGTAAGGCCAAGCTTGCTTTTAAGAAACTTGGTGTGCTCAACAAGGCGAAGCAGTACTTGACGCCGAGTCAAAGGCTATTGTTTTACAAAGCGCAAGTCCGACCTCACATGGAGTACTGTAGCAACCAAGTATCAACTTGAGCCTCTTCATGCATTGCAGCGTAGAGCTGTAAGAATTGTCGATGATCCCAAGCTCACCGAACACCTAGAGCCGCTCAACATGCGCGGAGAGGTTGATTCTCTCTGTATCTTTTATCGCATTTACAATGGGGAGTGTTCTGAAAAACTGTTCGATCTAATGCCGGCGACGCAGTTTTATCATCACACTAGCTGCCACCGTTTGAAAGCGCATTAACATATCATAGACCAGTGAAAATCTCATACTGTACGATTCACGCGATCTTTCTTGCCTCACACCTGCAAATTTGGAATGAACTATCTTCCGCGATGCTTCCGAGGAGCTACAACATGGGGTTCTTCAAAAGGCGAGTTAATAGAGTCTTAAAGGGTCGGCAACGTATTTGTGATGTCTCTGATATTACAAGTATCCATAGGCGACTCTGACTTCTTACCACCAGGTGGCCCGCTTGCTTGTTTGCCACCTATGGCATAAAAAGTATATCAATAATTCCAGATTTCTCGATAATATTTTATTCTACATGTGCTCGGCAATAGAAGTTTTATCTCTGTTTATGTAACTATGTTGCCGGTAGAGATAGTTGGTGATAAGTGCTTTTGTACCGACAGGTGCGGCGCCCGCCCCAGGATTGGTATTTTATTGTAGTTGTCTAACTCTGGTATGAACTGATAATTCTTAGAGGGAATGTTGGCTCAGAATAGAAGGAAATTACACGGAATTTTTTTCAACTTTCTTGAAAATATTAAAAACCCGAGATTGGTATTTATAGCGAACGATATTTCGCAAACGATTAGCATTATAATAAATGGAAAAGAGCATATCGAGATACGCATATGGCATGGTTCCGTATTCAAAGCCATATAATAGGGTAAATGACTTACGAGAAATACTTTCGTATGTTTATATCGTTGAAACCAATAGCTTTGATGAAGAATTTAAGTAAATATAATATGTTTATTGAAATAATAATTAAAATCGGTTATTAATGTTCTGATATATATAAGCGTTTAAAGTTTTTGGTAGAGAAAACTTTGTCCCTTTCCCACAAAACAAAATATGACGTCACGCTTCTGTGCGCCATATTTGTCAGAATATAATTTATATGGCGTACAGAGAAGTGACGTTATAATTTACTGTTCCGAGTTCTTTGTCTAGAATGATATTAAAATGTTTATAAGTTGCTTAATTTGGATCAGATTTTCATTTTGTTTTATTAATCTGCTATAGACATTGGGCTACATTTTATTAGGACATTAATAAAAACAGTCACCTAGCTTATTGTGGTCACAATTACAGTTCAGAAATAGGTGGTTTTAGAAAGTTTCGAACTAACTAAAAGCTCCGTGGACTTCAAATTTCAGAGGTATTCCATCATTTTGCAGAATGTTCCTTTCGCAAAATGTCTACTGGTTGCTCAAACCATGCCTTCAGATTTTAAAGCTCAAAAGCTGCGGGTCGGGTACAACCTCTCTTGATGAAAAATGATGTAGGTACCAAACCTCATTTCTATTTTAAATGAGCTGTAATTCACATCCGTAACACATAGGGTTTTGAAACTGTCCTATTAGCAAAACTTGTTTATTGACTAAGTTAAGCGAAGGTCTCAAAATCTACGGGTACAACAGGCATTTGTATGTATGTTTGTGAGTTTGTGTGTTTGTATATTTATCTGACGATAACGTGCGTATCTTCGTGAAATTGTCTACACATACTTGTCTAGACGATCGTAGTTCATTCCGATGTTTTTTTAGGGTTCCGTACCCAAAGGGTGAAAACAGGACCCTATTAAGCTTACGCTGTCTGTCGGTTCGCCTGTCCGTTTATCTGTCCTACCTTTAAACGGCTGTATATTTTGACCTGTAATAGATAGCCAGTTGAAAAAAGTCTAAAAGTAAAAACTAAATGAGGAGAGGTACAACAAACGTTGTATATTTATTTTACAAACTTGGCTTTATTATAGTAGATACACATTGTAAAACAACAAACAATAAATACTGGCCAAGTGAGAATCGGTAACAAATTTCAGTTAACTGAAATGTTGTCAATTTGGACTCCTTTTTGTACCCTTAGTGATCGAGCCCGACTCGCATGTAGCCGGTTTATTTAATTTGAACATGAGCGAAATCAGTCCCGGGCTTGCGAAGGTATAAGGTTTGTGAGGCCATAATTTAAGGCGAATATCTATTAGTAAGTATTATGAGTCTCATTTTGCTTAGCATACCCTTTCCGAATAACCCGATACTGTGCACTGCGTCATAATTTACTGCCTTCGCTTTAGAGTTGCATGAAATACTGGTCCCATCTCTTGCAATAACACTGACGTATGGAGATCCCGAGCTTTGAACCTGGCAGTTCAATATATTAAACACTAGCCGCCCGCCCCGGCTTCGCACGGGTGTAAGCTCGGCCTTCGGCCTCGCTACAAAATATGATATAGCCTATGTCACCCGGGGATAGTGTAGCTTCCCAACAATGAAAGAATTTTTCAAATCGGTTCAGTAGTTTCGCAGCCTATTTCAATGCAAACAAACAAACAATCAAATATTTCCTCATTATATATTGGTATAGACTAGTAGTTCGAGTTATTTGATTATTTACGGGATATTTACCGTGGTAATCCTTCCTTATAACAACTACTTACCACCTTACCTACTACTTCCTTTTAACCATTTTTTAATTATTTTGAAACAATCTAAAAACAAGTCGAATTATAACTACATGTTACAACCATACGTAGTAGTTGTTACTAATATCTTACAACTGCCCTTCGGATTTCGCAAACCGGAAACCGAATTTCGTTTCTATACATCTAAAAATCACCCAAGAAAAAGCCAGCCATTTTATTTATCATCGTCTTGAGACTTAACCATATTTTATATCCGGGATCCTTTAGATCTTCGATGCAAGTCAGTCCATACATAAACAAACGTGGGGTTCCATGGCCTAAATAAATAAAGCTCGATAAACATCTACGGGACCCTCAGAACAGATCGCCATGAATAACGTCGCCTTTTTATATTTTTGGGAGATGATAACATCACTGATCAGTAAATGATAGGTACAATCTCAGATCAGACAGACAAATGAGATATGGTAAGGTGGCTTGCTGCCATCAGCCTGGGTCCTGTGCTAAATGAGTCCAGAATCAACCCGAGTTTTTTTTATCTTCGATAATGTGAGAGCACAAAACTGCGGACGGGAAGAGCCCTTAAAAGGTCTAGATTGTATCTCTCAGCAAATCGAAAGCCAAATGAATGAAAATTTACTTAATATATTCATAAATTTCTATCGCAATATACTACGGTTTCTTTGACGAATCTCTAGTGTATTTCCGCTTTAATGTCGTATTAAGTTCAAAAGTACATATTAGGGATCATTGAGTACTGCTCCCATCTTTAGAATGGAGCACTCAAGTATCAGCTTGACCCACTTGATGCATTACGCAGGATCCCTCTTGCGGCATTTCCGAGTAGCTTCAATATGGGTTTTTCAAAAGGGCTGTTAATAGAGTCTTTAAGGGCCAGCAATATCTGTGATGGAGGTATATAGGCGACGGTGATCGCTTTCCATCAGGCGGCCCGTCTGCTTATTTGCACCGGGCATTAAAAAAATACGTTTTACTCTACAAATATTTTTCATGTTGCAAATTTCACCTAACCTGACACAACTTCAGCAAACGTTTGATCTAATCAACTATAATTTTTATTGTTTGTATAATTATTTCATTAGACACAAGTTTTGGGCACCATGCCAATTGGCAAGACCTTCGCAGACCACAGGATAGACAGAAAGTGAAGTTCGTGGCTGCAAGTAGATTTTCTAAAGCAAGGATGCTTCTGACAGCAGCCATAACATTGTAAAGAATTACTGAACTAACGTAAAGAACCCAAAAATAAAAAAGTTACAAAATTATTTTCATTAGATAGATACTCAATTTCTTTAGTGCACGCAAAACTGGGTGAAGGAAAGTGTTTTTTTTTTATTTGACGAAATCTAATTAATAATTAGGATTCAGATTAATTAATCAATTGTAAAAGATACATATTAACAATAAATTGTTTTAGTTTAATTACAAATATTTTTCAGGTTGAACTTTTTTAGGCGTTATATTTTTTAAACACTGTTTTAAACTATCACGGTTGTTCACTAAAGTTAAATGATTATTTACGGGATATTTACCGTGGTATATATATCGGGAGCTCCTTCCACAACCTTACCACGGTAAATATCCCGTAAATAATCATTTAACTTTAGTTATATTTTTTATTCCAAGTGGATTTTTTAGGTTTCTTTTTAGGTTAGGGTTTAATATTATTTACCAAAAAAAAACGCAAACAAAAAATATTACTCTTTATTGTATTTTACACGACATTACGGACCCGGGTATGTCCTAAAACTGCGACCAGAACCACCGGAGGATGGGCAGCAGCGTCCTAATAGTACACGGTGAACGTACTGCGATCCCCAAGCCGCCTGCCAAGCGTGGGGATTATGACAACACCCCTCTCTATGAGGGAGGCCTTGTCCAACAGTGGACGTTAATTGGCTGATGATGTGATGCGGAAATATACAACCGATTGGCATAAGAATCAGGTGTTAAAAAGATGCATAAATACAAATTTAAAGCGGTCTACTGCCTAAAATTATACTAGAACACAAGATTACCTTAACTACTATAGTTCTGGGATCTATTTTATATCCTAATTTGTAATGCTTCCAGTTCTTGTGATAAATATGGGAAACGCTCCCGAAAATTAAGACCTGGTGATAACTGATACAATACGACAAAAAATACGCGCTTTGGGGAGTTAGATACAAATCTTATGACATAAATTATGATACATATTATCTCTTCTTGTACTACAAATAAAATATTCAGCAAACCTCTGTGTGTGTGGATAAGCAAGAGATAAGCAGAAATTCCCAACTAGACTGCTTTTCATGAAAGAAGTCCTCCAGACGCGGCGCTGTCATCGCGTATCAATCAGTATAATTTTTCGAGCTGCCGGTCTATTCTGCAAGCTAAGTGAACGCGCAGGTGAAGTGATAAGCTAAGTGAATGTGTACCTTTTTTTCTTGTCGGTTACTATAGAGAAATTTCAAAAAATCGAATTATAAGGGTTAGGGACTACAGTTTAGGGAGTCAAGCGTGATCATTCGACATTTTGACATTTCTCTATAGTAATCGACAAGAAAAATACATGTACACTTAGCTTATCACCTCACTTGGGCGTTCACTTAGCTTGCAGAATTGACCGGCAGCACTTTTAACTACTTTAGGCATCGTACATGACTCTTTAACGATGGCATATTAATAAAAATCTCAAATCAAACACAGTAACAACACCTGACAACTACAACATGGCATTTTAGTTTCACTGTTTGCCGTGGGACTTCTTATTATAAAGACCTCGGCATAAACTGGGCCCTGATTCATAAATTTCGTCATGACGATTTTTGACAGCTTTACCATACATAATGTGTGAAAATTCGTAATCTATCAAAGTTACACCATTGGCCCTAACAAGTCAAGGCCCTGAAACAAGTTTCTAAAATACTGAAAAAGTATTTCTTTTTATAAATCAATTTTATTTCCAAATTCCTCAATCGCCAAATTTATCATAAAAACCATTTAGGCGGCATGGTTTTACCTCGCTTGCCACATGAATCTTCTTCTTTCTTGCACTTATCCTTTTCTTTTTCTTCTTTTGGGGGTTCACAAAGATTCAGCTTGTCGAATATAGCTTTACAATTGACAGGACAGTAATCATTCTTCTTTTTTTTCTCTTTTTTGTCGCATTTCTTTTCGCATGCTACGCGTGCTTGGCATCGAGCCCTTAAGGCTTCACGGAGAGCAGTTTTTTTGTCATCTTCTATAGCTTCTTCTGAGTTTTGAGGATCCCCAGTCTGGAAATGAATGTCAAAGATGACCCGTTCATTGATGTACCGTGGATTTCTGTCACCCTGGCCGTATTCAGTGTAGCCTACGCCGCTTTTTTCAATATTTGCTAATATAAAAGCCAGACCAAGCTGGTGGAGCCAGTCCAAACATAATATACAGGGTTACGGAGAATGGGTAAAAAACTGTACTAAGCCGAATATAATTAACTTTTACTATGGGACCAACCCTGGAATCGCGAAAAATATCAACTGTTTCATCATTTTGTCTGGTGTCAAATTGTCAATTACTGTTTCTTATGGAACAGCAGAGCTTTTTTCGCGATATCGCGGCATGTTTACCATCTTCGACCACACATTCACTTTAGTTCAGATAAGCTGTGGTCAAACGCCTAGCCTGTCAAAAGTAAAATATGCCATTGTCACAAACACAGTAAACAAATTTTCCAGTTATTTTGATTTAAAAACTAAACTTCTGAACCTATTTGATGAAATTTCTATGGGACCAATCTGAAAATATATTCCAAAATTTGGGAATCGATCCCACGTCCCCAAGCGCAGAAGGCAGGTTCAGTACCAACTGGGCCACCGGAGCAATCATCGTCATCACAGAGATGTCAATTATAGGCACATACCCTCAATAAGTAATTATATAGCAGATATTTGGCCTCTTCCTTAGCATCATTTTCATAAACATTACTATCCTCATTAACGTCATCGTCTCCAGTGATGTAGAGATCATCAAAATCGCCAGAATCTTCCAAATTTTCCAGTTGACTTTTTGTATTCAATACCACTATCAGAGGCTTCTTGTTACTAGAGCGGTGCAAATGTTCCAAGATGTCCGATATTTGGCCTGCGTGCCTTGCTGTGACTTGCTGAAATACATTTAACACTGGTTATGTAACATTATTAGAATTATTATAATCAAATTAATTTGATCTACGAACACGAACGCTTTTTAACCGACTTCCAAAAAGGAGAAGGTTATTAATTCAACAGTTTTTTTATGTTCGACTGGGTGAACCTATTTCGATCGTTATTTTTTTATTTGAAAGCTGGTGCATCCCGTTTGGTTCCATTTCAGTTTGGTCCAGTTCTAGGTACTATGTTTTATTGTTAACAATTAAAAAAGTCATTTTTACACAAAAATTATTATAAGAGACATCTGTCGGAACACCTTAGTACTAAATAAGGCATCCGCTCTCTAAAACCGACTGTGCCTGATTAATGCATGCGCTATGGGATAGAGGACGCATATTTGGTCCGGTTCTGACATTTTTGTGAAGTCGGTTTTTAGAGTTCCGTGCCCAAAGGGTAAAACGGGACCCTATTACTAAGGCTCCGCTGTCCGTCCGGCCGTCTGTCCGTCCCTCCGTCCGTCCGTCTGTTACCAGGCTGTATCTCATGAACCGTGACAATTAGACAGTTTAAATTTTTACAGATGATTTATTTTCGTTGCCGCTATAACAATAAATACTCAAAAATAGAATAAAATAAATATTTAAGGGGGCTCCCATACAACAAACGTGATTTTTTTGCTCGTTTTCGCTCGAAACTAATAACGGCAAGAGGTAGACGCTTGAAATATTCACAGAATATTTAGTTATATATTGACTTTAAAAATAAATAATTAAATTGAAATAAAATTAATATGTATGGGGGGCTCCCATACAAAAAACGTGTTTTTTGCCGTTTTTATATATAATGGTACGGAACCCTTCGTGCGCGAGTCCAACTCGCACTTGGCCGGTTATTTATATTGATAATTATTCGTAATAAATTTCTAACTTTAACAACATATACGAAAAACAATAATACGTCCACATGTTTCGCCTTCATCGTGTAACCCTATGAACTGGAATGATTTTAGTGATTTTCGCTTCAATGGATTTAATCTGTTCAGTTTGATTAGCGCTGGACCGATATTAAATTCCAACTGACGTATGACAAAGATTTCATTCATCATCATCAGCCAGAAGACGTCCACTGCTGAACATAGGCCTTCACACCTCCACACTTCCCCCTTTAACCTCCACACTGAACGACACCCTGCCATCTGCATCCACTGGATGCCCGCGACTCTCACGATGTCTTCGGTCCATCTAGTGGGAGGTCCACCTACGCTGCGTCTTCCAGTTCATGGCCTCCACTCAAGAACCTTTCTTCTCCATCGGTTATCGGTTCTTCGAACGATGTGGCCTGCCCATTGCCACTTCAACTTGAAAATTTTAATAGCTATGTCTGTGACCCTGGTTCTTTGGCAAATATCCACGTTTCGGATTCTATCGCGCAAAGAAACTTAGCTTAGCTTGTTTGCCACCTAATTCATCAAAAACAATACTTTTTAACCCAGAAAAATAAACGGATCTTAAAGGATTATCCACGCGAGTGAAACCGTGGGGTGCAGATATTATTTTCCCTTAGTATGCTTTGTCTTAAATTCTGATGGTAAACAGGAATTTATTGATGTAGTTTAGAGCTTTGAAAGCAGTTTACTTATATCTGTGCATATTCTGCGTGCACGTGAAAGTGCTGGGGTAAAACGGAACGGTTTTACTAAGCCGAAAGGACATCATGTATCAATGCACTTATCATTAAGGGCTGATTTTTCAATCTGCAGTTAAACGGTCAGATAGTTAACAAATCAGTAAATTTATCTATCCGATAAATTTGCCGGTTTTACTTCGCAGATAACCTCTGACTATTGAAAAATTCGAAATCATGACACCAATGGAATACATTTTATCCGATTTTATTTAACTGAGGGTTAAAAAAATCGGTCCTTAGGACAATAAATATTAAAATAAAGGGTTTTCCAATAAGAGGTGTTATTTTGAATAGCCCGCTATTTCGGTAGATGTCACTTTTGAAGCTGTCATTTCTTGGCATTTGACAAGTAGAAACTACGCCATTAATAAAAATGGTACGATACACGCTTCAACAACGCATTGAAATTATTAAAATTCACTATAAAAATGGTGAAAATTTGGCAGAGACGGTTCGTAAAACTCGAACATTTTTGGGTCGTCGTGAAGCACCTTGTCGGACCGCAATACAGAAATTGGTGGAAAAATTCGAGCTGTTGGGACAAGTTAGTGATGAGAAGAATAAAACCCGTGCACGTCGCTCAAGAACAGCCGAGAATATTGCTGCTGTAGCCGAAAGTGTTGAAGAAAACCCAGGTTTGTCCATTCCTCGTCGTTCTTTGGAATTAGGTATTCCACAAACGTCATTACACCGTATTTTGCATAAAGATTTGGGTCTTAAGGCTTATAAAGTCCAGTTAACACAAGAACTCAAGCCGGCCGATCATCAACAACGTCGTGACTTTGCTGATTGGGTCGTTGAAATGCATGAAAATGATCCGGAATTCCATCGAAAAATCATCTTCAGTGATGAGGCCCATTTCCACCTCGGTGGCTTCGTCAACAAGCAAAATTGTCGCATCTGGGGCTCAGAAAACCCAAGAGTTATTGTTGAAAAGCCTCTCTATCCTCAACGTGTGACTGTTTGGTGCGGTTTATGGTCCGGCGGAGTCATTGGACCTTACTTTTTCGAAAATGAGGCTGGCGCAACAGTTACGGTGAATGGATTGCGCTATCAAGAGATGATTAACGATTTTTTATGGCCGGAATTGGATGGTATTGATCTGGACAACGTTCACTTTCAACAAGACGGCGCTACGTGCCACACAAGCAACGAAACCATTGATCTTTTAAGGGAAAAGTTTCCGGACCGTGTTATCTCTCGAAGAGGTGATCACAATTGGCCACCGAGATCTTGTGATTTAACACCTTGCGACTTCTTTCTTTGGGGCCACGTGAAGGAGAAGGTCTACGCCAACAGCCCAGTATCGATTCAAGACCTCAAAGATGGAATTCGTGAGGCTATCGAGGACATAGAGCAGCCACTTTGCGATTTAGTTATGGAAAATTTCATGAAAAGGATTTTGTCCTGTAAGCGTGGCCGTGGTGGTCATTTGCCTGATGTTATTTTCCACTATTAACGGCATACCTTCCTCTTTGTAATGAAATAAACATCTGATGATTTATAATAAAAAATGGCATTTTTCTTTGAATATCAAAATAACACCTCTTATTGGAAAACCCTTTATATGTGCATAACAACGAGTACAAAGACCTCCTTGTGGTTTAGCTCCTTTGTTCTGTGTAATCCTGTATTAAGGCACTAAGAAGGCATTTCCACAAGCAATATTCAACATCTCAACATCTTACAAATGGATTTTTTTAACAATAGCAAGCATAGCTGATGTTAAGGGGCCACCGCCAGCTTCTTACAGTAATATGGGAGTGAGATGGCAATGGTGTGGACGGATACGGGACTTAGGCGAAAAGGGCGAGACTAAAGTAGGTTGGATTACGGGAAAGATGCAGTACTTTAGTGGAAAGGGCGATATGGCAGTAGAGTGCATGTAATGGATTACATTACAGTAGCTATGGGAGAAGAAATGGACTGGACGGATGCGGGACTAGATCTGAAAGGGTGGGACTAAAGTATAGTGGATTACGGGAGGAATGCGGGGCTGGCGTGGTAAAAGCGGGATGCAAGAAGAGAAGATTACGGGACGGATTTGGGTCTGAGGTAGAATTAGCGGGATGGGAGTAGAGTGGATTGCAAGTCAGACGGACGGACTGAAACGGCGGGAAGGGCCCAAAGATGATTTCGATACTACGCGAGCGAAGCCGCAGGCAACAGCTAGTCTGTAATATAATGAACATCTAACATTGCCTCACTTCGTATTTTTTCTGACATTATGATAGCACTTTGATAGATATTTCATACGTTATTGCGATCCGTGGAGACGTTCCCTAACATTCCTCTGGGTAGCCAACAGTACGTTAGGGAATCTCTTTGATGCTCTATCGAAGATTCAACAAAGTCAAACTATTTACAAGTATCAGAACTTCATAGAAAACAACACAGATTAAAAAAATACTTACCTACGATGTTGCAATGATCGCGTAAAACCTGAGTGATTGCTTTTTAAGCGCATTCGTGTCTAAATCGGCTATTGACTTTATTTTAGGCTAGGTGTAGATAAATAATAATTGGTTCAGCAAAAATTCAAGGTTGTCAAATCAAATCAGTTTATTCTCAGACACAAAGATCGACACATCAATAAAAATTGTTAAAAATTATATTTTTCATCATTATCATCAGACAGAAGACGTTCACTGCTAGGCATCCTCCTGGGAGCTAAACACTGAACGATACCCTGCCATCTGCATCCACTGGAGGCCTGTGACTCTGACGATGTCGTCGGTCCATCTAGTGGGAGGCCTACCTACGCTGCGTCTTCCGGTTCATGGTCTCTACTCAAGAAACTTTCTTCCCCATCGGTTATCGAATTTTCGAGCGATGTGGCCTACCCGTAGCCACTTTAACTTGCAAGTTTAAATAGCTATGTTGGTGACTTTGGTTCTTCGACTAATATCAAAATTCCAGATTCTATCGCGCAAAGAAATTCCTAGCATACTTTTGAAAAAACGAGTCACAAAAAAGGCAATGAAGAGACCATTACCCGTTGTGTGTGACTAAGAGTTTTCTTTAATTGAGTTAAGGACGGTGGCCTGAAGATCGCTTTAAGCAATAAGGCCGCCTGTTAAAAGCCTAGATAATTACTGTAATGTATAATGTCATCCTTGTTTTTGTGGTTTTTAATAAAGAGTTATTGTATTGTAAGGACCACGTCTCAGTAACATAATAGAATTCACAAGGAAAGCGTTATATAAATTAATTCTACCATAACGAAGCTTATCAAATTCATGAAAATCCAAAACAATGAAACCGATACCGAATCATAACAATTCACAATTCAATATTTAACCAATCAACACTATAAATTAATTAAAACTTGGGAAGTGTATTGTTAAAGAGAAGTAGGCCAGCAAGTATTGTACAGCAGTCGTTGGGACGATGGGCACAATGACGACTTTGAATGGCGTTGGATTAATATTGCTATTTGTAAGTTTGTTTTTAATTAATCATTTGAGGTTATTATTTCACTAACTTTCTGCCCTTATTTCATTTATAAGAAGTGGGTAAGTTTGTATATTTCCTCCACTCATTTTAACAACAATTAAATATCGGAAAACCACTGAAAAAAAAGATATTAAAAACCCGAACATAACATATGAACATAATACAGGCCTCTCTTTTTTTGTTGGGATTTTTATTTAATCTAATAGAAGTTTTTTTTTTGTTTTGTAATAAACTTATTAGGGTCCTGTGGATTTTCTCTAACACGCGGGATTAGCCGGATGCATGACACCCAAATCTGACCTTCAATCACGTCTTACATTGAAAGCTGAAATGTTTGCGTATGATCCAACGTCATGTTTATCACTAAAGTCTCATCTTTGGCCGAACTAGAAAGCTACCGTTGGCAAAAGCGGTTTTTGACTGACCGAAGTATCATTTTTACACGTAAAAATAAAAAGATGAGGTGACCCCATATTTTTATTTTTTTATGATACTGAGTGACGAGACGAGCGAAGCCGCTCGCCTGATGGCTCTTCACGCTTCCCCATAACAGCTCAACGCCACTCAGAATTTTGAACTTCAACAATTCAAAACCCTGGATGGCAATGCACTGCGTTCGTCACCCCGAGATATAAGATGTCAAATCTCTGTGTGCCCTGTAATCTCGCTGGAAACATTGCCCTTCAATCCGGAATACAGTAGTATTTGCACACTACTGCTTGGCGGTTGAATAACTGGCAAAGGTGTGGTACTTCCCCAAGCGGACCCCTGCAAAAGAGTCCTACCACTACAAAAAGCGAGTGCGAGTAGTTAAGCGTTAAAAAGTTTAATTTTATTTTCAGACCGTAGACTACGCACTCTCAAATCAACAATCAGGCATTCTGTCTGACCTGTACAAGAAAGCTGCTCAGGAGAACAGACCTATGATTCTTGTAGTTGACAGTGATAGCGGTAAAAAAGACCTGGATTATACCTCGAGAAACTTGGGGTACTCACAGAAAAAACACGATCTGTTTGTAAATAAACAATCAGATTATAAAGAAAATGCCCAAAAGTCATGGCCCATGAATTTTTTGCAGCATTTGGGACAGGTAATTTTTTTAACCTTCCTTTTTTTATCGCTTTCAATAAGAACTTAAAAATATACTTAGTATAAAGGAAACATTTCCAAAGCTGATAGTATACTGTTTAAAAACATTCGAATACCAATAACCATCTTAATTTTTTTAGTGCATTTAAACTAACCAAAACAAAAGCTAACACTACAAAAACAGTATACTGCTTATACTAGGTCTAAAGACAATCCAAATTCTCAAGCCCACTATCAGATGGCAGTGTACCCAGCATGCTGGCTGTACCATCTTCCTAATTCTTGCTGTTTTAGTATTGTTTTTATAGTTTGTAATTATGCAAACCAGCAATGTAAAACGTATAAGCGTGTGCGTGGCGCAGCGCAGCGTCAGTGCATTACATAGCAAATATTTAAAAAAATATAGCATTTTTGTGGTATCGTCTCAGCAATCACCACCTCTATCACCAGTCTTTGTTTTTTGGGAACGTATTTCTTAAACTCAGTATATATCGATTGAGAATCTCCTTCTTTTTTCGTCGGTTAAAAAGTTTGCTTGAGCGTTAAACTCAATACTTGCTTTTCACACAACTGTAACCCGCAAAAAATTGTAAAGAGCGTCCACCATTTTAGTTTCATGAAAAAAATATTGCAAACTTTTATTCATTCAGTAAATGGAACTTGTGAAACTAGTGAAAAGATAAAATAAAACAAAAATGGTATACATCTCAAGTGCCAAAATGGCGGGTCAGAGTTGTATAAAAATTAAGCGTTAGTTATATTTTGATTCATCCCTTTAGTAAGTTTTTGTTACAAATGAAATGCTGTATTTTGAAGTTTTTCTCCCAAATATTTTTGAGCACATTGTATCCTCGACGATATATATTTTTTTCAATCCATTTTGACTATATTATAGAAATTATGTTGTAAAGTAATATAATCCTAATTTTCAGAAGCACTATCATATTAAGGACAAACACAACCACGCCCACGACCACAGCCATGAACTTGCAAGTCAAAGGCTTCCAAGCCGGGGTGGGTCCCGCCTACGGTCCCGATCAGACAGAAATGAACGCAGCTACCGATATGACAGAGATGATAGACGAGGTGACCGTGACAGACGCATTCGAAACCGAAACAATAGAGACAGGCATGACCACAGCAGAGAAGATCATGATAGAGGTGATCGATACAGAGATGTTCATGACTGGCGTGATAGTGACAGAAATAGTCGAAATAGATATGACCGCGACAGAAGAGTCAGAGATGATCGTGATAGACGTGATCGAGACAGATACGACAGTGATAGGCGTGATCGAGATAGATATGACAGTGATTGGCGAGATCGTAGCATAGGCGATAATGACAGAAGTATAGATCGTACATTAAGAGCGCTAATTCAAAACACCTTAAAAGACAAAGAACCTGAAGAAAAAGAAAGTGATGACCCCAAAACACGCGCCCTGCGATCTGCCGTCATAAATAATCTTCTGCGAGCAGCAAATGACCTAAACTGTGAAGCTAAAGACGAATGCCAAGATGATTGTGGGGGTGAGAAGAAGAAAGATGCTTGTGAAGACAAATGTGAAAAGGAGTTCAAATGTGAAGAAGAAGTAGACAAGAAGGATGACTGTGAGGGCAAAGACGAGTGCGATCAAGAAGATGAGTGCGGTGGGGATGATGATTGTGGTGAGGAAGACAAGAACCCTAGCACAAGAGGTATCAAATTTGAAGATGAAATAACTGAGTGTAAACGATGTTAAATAAACATAATAAAAATATAAAGATTTTATTTTATTTCATACCGTTAGCACTCTGATCATCTTCAGCATAACATAAGCTTTTAATAAGGCAAAGCACCTGGCAAATGCATTATAGACTACTGTAAACCAATGGTACAAGCCTGAAAAAGCTGAAAAAATATCAGTTATTCCCATACATAGATAATTATAACATTAATGGCAATTTTTTTTTAAGCCACAATCAACGAAATTTGTCAAGCATGGAGCAGCTGCTATTTTATTGTCGATTTCTGGGTTGTTATCATGGTACAATTTATTCATAACTAGCTGCGCCCCGGGGCATTTGTTATGCGGACGATAGCACCGGTGATGCACAGTATACTGGTCGTGCAAAAACCTCACAGGCCGTCGTTGAAGAAAGTAGGAAAAACCTAGTGTCTGAAGTTGAGGCCTCACTTGAGCAGGTATCGGATTGGGGAGAACTGAATCTTGTTCAGTTCAACTCGACGAAGACACAGGTTTGCGCGTTCACAGCAAAAAAAACATTTGTTGCAGCTCCTTGTTTTCAGAACACTCCTCTCAACGTTTCGGAGAGTATCGGAATTCTGGGCGTTGACATTGCTGCAAATGTATAGTTCCGCAGTCACATCGTATGTAAGGCCAAGGCTTGCTTCTAAGGCAAGTAAGGCTTGGTGTGCTCAACAAGCGCAACAAAGCGCAAATCCGACCTCACATGGAGTACTGCTCCCATCTTTGGAATGGAGCACCAAGTATCAACTTGAGCCTCTTGATGCATTGCAGCGTAGAGCTGTAAGAATTGTCGATGATCCCAAGCTCACTGAACACCTAGAGCCGCTCAACATGCGCAGAGAGGTTGGTTATCTCTGTATCTTTTATCGCATTTACAATGGGGAGTGTTCTGAAGTATTCGATCTAATGCCGGCGTCGCGGTTTTATCATCGCACTAGCCGCCACCGTTTGAAAGCGCATCCACATATCATAGACCAGTGGAAATCGCATACTGTGCGATTCACACGATCTTTCTTGCCTCACACCTGCAAAATTTGAAATGAGCTACCTTCCGCGGTGTTTCCGAGAAGCTACAACATTGGGTTTTTCAAATGGCGAGTTAACAGAGTCTTAAAGGGTCGGCATCGTTTTTGTGATGCCTCTGGTGTTACAAGTATCCATAGTCGACGGTGACTGCTTGCCATCAGGCGACCCGTCTGCTTTTCGTTTGCCACCGATGGCATCAAAAAAAGCCGTTTAGGAAAAGTTAGATGACAAACACACGTACAGAAGAGTTATATATATTAAGAATGAATAAATCATTATTATGCCTTTACTTGTGGACGTTGTTGATACAGATACAGATAATTTATTGGTGAACTTTATACAATATCACAGAGAATATACAAAACTAGTTACTAGTACATAAGTACACTATTATATGTCTCCAAAGTTTAAAAAAAACACAATATATTTTAATATTTTACTTACTATATATACTTACTTACTAAATATAATATTTTACTTTTACTTACTTTATTGATCACTTAATGATAAAAAATTATCCACCATTATAACACATTCACATAATGTTAAGACCTAAGATTATATAAGTATTAGTACGAAATCTTTGGTCAGGTCATGCTAGCGCCACTAAAGTGCCCTGTTTTTAGCGCCTAACAGCACCAAAGCAAAAACTCTTTTTTCTTGCTGATGATTTTGACACCTGACGTCTCACGCCTTGTCTATTTGTAATTGTCAAGTAGGTATTTAAAGCTGTCACCTTCAATCACAGCCTTCAATAATTATTAGGTACCTACTTATTTAGTGTCTTGTGTATATCTGTGGTGTCTTTAATATTATTTGGGATTTTAAAGTTACGAAGAAAATTAATTTCACACAAATTATGTTACAGTTTATTTTAGCTTTGGAGCGAATTATATCTTGAACTAATACAGTTTTCATTTAAAGGGATTTAGACACATCTAAACCTTCTGGATTTTGAGTTAAAATGTCTAGCCTCTTATCGGTAAATATTGTGTTGATACATTTTCTATATTTAAGGTTATTCAAAACATTCATTGTAGAGGTACGTTTGTAAATTGTGTGTACCTACTTACTTTCGTGTTGTTTTAAAAAGTTGCGGTTTTTTCCCACAGATTAGATTTTACATAAATACATTTTAAAAGCATGTGCAAAGATACCACTATGCCTAAAGATAAGGGTCTTTAACCAATGTGTGTTGCCAGTGATGACATATGGTACTGAGACGTGGTCCTTAACTGTTGGCCTTTTGGAGAAACTTCACGAGTCACACAACGGGCAATGAAGAGAGCTATGCTCGGAGTTTCTTTGCGCGATAGAATCCTAAACGTGGATATTCGACAAAGAACCAGAGTCATCGACATAGCTATCAAAATTTGCAAGTTGAAGTGGCAATGGGCAGGCCACATCGCTCGAAGAACCGATAACCGATGGGGAAGAAAGGTTCCTGAGAGGAGACCACGAACCGGAAGACGCAGCGTAGGTAGCCCTCCCACAAAATGGACCGACGACATCGTGAGAGTCGCGGGCATCCAGTGGATGCAGATGGCAGGTTGTCGTTCAGTGTGGAGGTTAAAGGGGGAGGCCTATGTTCAGCAATGGACGTCTTCTGGCTGATGATGATGAAATACATTTAAATCTTAATATTTTTTATGTGCTAGTGATATAGATGTCTCACTAATAAGGACTCTTTTTTAACCAACTTATTTTTTTACAGTGGTGGACCCGCCCGCGCGAAACGGTAAAGCCTTGTAGTTGTAGGACTCTTTTGCAGGGATCAGCCTGGGGAAGTACCACTAGCTTTGCCAGTTATTCAACCGCCAAGCAGTAGTGTGCAAATACTATTGTGTTCCGGATTCAAGAGTAATGTTTCCAGCGAAATTACAGGGCAGACAGAGGTTTGACATCTTAATATATCTCGGGGTGACGAGCGCAGTGCATTGCCATTTTTCAACAGTTTTGAATTGTTGAAGCTCAAAATTCTGAGTGGCGTTGTGCTATTATGGGCAAGCGTGAAGAGCCATCAGACGAGCAACTTCGCTCGTCTCGTCACCCAGTATAATAAAAAAAAACGTGGAGAAGTGGAGCTTCTAGCGGGCATCGACGTGGGCAACGCGTCTGCGCTAATGCTGTTATATCATACGTTTTAATCACAAAATAATAAAGAGAATAACATAGAATCCGCCACGAGACTTACAAAGCGTACAAGGCCGTTTTTCAAATAGCATGTAGCCTTTGGAGCATTTTTTAGGTCCCTAGTACATTAAAATTGTGTACAACCCTGAAGATTGCCGTCCTGTCATCTATTTCATCTAAAAACAACAATTTCGGTATATTATGATTGAAGAATGTAACGTGTTTGATACGTATACGCTAAATTAGCACAACTTCTATGCTATTAGTCCTTATTTAAATTCTAATTTTTAATTTTCTTTCTAAATTTATGCGGAAAACTTTGTTAAAATTAAAAGTGGTCAAACGGAAGGCTCTGGTGCCTGTAGCACAGTTTTATTACTAATACGGGTGCCAGCCAGTTCCAGACGCTAACATTTTTGTTAATTTGAATGAAATCTTAATATTATGTCTAGTTCAATAAGTTATTTAACAATAATGTTGTCCTAAAAATTTTGGTTCAATAATCTTTTTTTTTTATTCTGAGGTTTCAATCAATCATACAACACCCCGCTTGACGCCATGCGGGACGCCCCGAATCTTCATAAACGAGTTCAAACTTAGAACAACCTGCTGAGTTCACCTGGGTGTACTACAGCCACATTTTTTGCCTGCAGTCTACCTTCTCTGTCTACCTGATTGTGCATGGAGCTCCCGATATTTCGGTGCAGTTACATGCTCCATGTTCACGGGAAGACTGAGGAATGCGGGTGATTGGTCAAACAGTTCAACGTTAGGTACAGACAAAACTATCTACCCTCTTTTTTAGTCTCTCGTTACATCTCCATCCACAACCTTACCACGTTAAATATCCCGTTAATAATCATATAAATGTGGAAAATAGTTTGCTTTTTCACGGGCCCTTGTACGCCACGTCCTCTCTCTCTCTCTCTCCAGTACTAAGTATTGGGCCAATAGATACTTGGTTTGTAGACAAATTGGTAACTTCTTATGGATAATATAGGCACGAGTGCAGAGAACCAACTCGCGCTGGAATGAGGAATTAAATCGAAATGAGTACATGGATAAACGAGAAAGCCTTGGCTATCAGGTGTACCCAGGAACAGAATCTGACAACTACGACTTTACAGCCGAGAGACAACTCTTGTATGGCACCAAGTAAGAAAAACAATTACAAATAAATTTTAACGATACGATCCAACGATAACTTACAGTGCAGAAACATGGACGCTAACCAAAGAGGCTGTGCGCAAAGGGCATGCCATGTTGGGTATCAGCTTGAGAGACCGAGTCCGAAATACCGAAATCCGATGAAAGACAAAAGTCACGGATTTCGGGAGCCGTATTATGCGATTCAAGTGGCGCTGGGCAGAACACGTGGCTAGGCGTGGTGATGGCAGGTGGAGTAGAGCCTTGACAGAGTGGTTACCAATAGCGGATAAGCGTTCCGTGGGCAGGCAACCAGCCCGATGGGTCGATTACATCACACCCATCGCAGGCCGTACGTGGATGACATTGACCCGGGCCTATCCCCAGCAGTGGGTTGATACAGGCTGACATTAGGTAATTTTTGAAGTTCCATACTTTAGGATTTACTATTTAAATGTAGAGCAGCATAACGTGTTACTGCAGTAACACGATGTGAAATAACATCGTTAACGAAATATCTGATGCTATGGTTCAACATCATCATCATCAGCCAGAAGACGTCCACTTGTGAACATAGGCCTCCCCTTTTAACCTCCACACTGAACGACACCCTGCCATCTGCATCCACTAGATGCCCGCGACTCTCACAATGTCATCGGTCCATCTAGTATAGATGGCCTACCTACGCTGCGGCTTCCGGTTCGTGGTATCCACTTAAGAACCTTTCTTACCCATCTGATTTCATGCTATGGTTATAACCCCTTAAACTGGAGTAACTGGGGTACCTACTACTGATATGAACAACTTGTGGATGGGATAACTTGCAAGTTTGAGAAGATTAAGATAAATATATAGGATGAGAAACGGCACCTGCTTTATTCTATCTCATCTCAAAATACGTTTAGCCAGCAACATTACGACATTGGCGAGGGTGGCTTAAGGTGTTGAGAGATATGCTGCACTTTCACTAAAAGCTACTCGCAACGCACTATCACCCTGTAGCTTAGGTTCTTAGTTCTTGTGGTTTCCACTCTTATTAGTATCATTATAAATGACTGTGTAGTGCCTGCCGCCGCAGTTACGTTCTATTAAATATTTTATTTTCAGTCTGCTTGAATCTACGGCACATTTGATCAAAGCATGCGTGGGCGCCGGCGTCTTGAGTATCCACGTGGGGTACATGTACGCAGGACTCTGGACAGCGATGGTTGCTACAATTCTGATGGGGATAACCATGTCTTATACCATGATGGTCAGAATCTCTACACTCAGTATCAAAACTGTTTCTTTGACGAATCTCTAGATTATTTCCGGTTCTACGTCGCATTAAGTACACGAAGGAGTTCGAGATAAATTATTTTTGTGTCACTGTAGAAATTTGTCAAAATAAAGGTAATAACTTTGACCCGTGAGTGCGAACTTAAGCAGTTCTTCATTTCTTGTCCAGATTTTAATAAAAGCAGCACAAAAAATGTACGTACGTCTGAGGGTCCCGCGGCTGTCCTATCCAGATCTGGCTGAAGCAGCTGTTGCCACTGGACCTTATGTCAAGTTAAGAAGATATGGTAAAACTTTTAGGTAAACATAAATATTTATATATGTATCTACCAATTAAAAAATCGACTACAAAATTAGTAGGTAAGATGACATATTATTATTGTTTTCAGTTATTTTGATTTAAAAACCAACTTAATTCGTTCTTAAATAACAAACATTAAAAAACTTATAGAAAACCTCTCCTTTTTTGAAATCAGTAAAAATAATTTTACAATTATTTCTTGTGATAAAAATGAAAAGAGATTTCACTGTGACGCCATTTGCTTTCAACGCCATCCTGCTCGCGATCGTAAAGTATTACAACCTGTGAACCCTTCGAAGAATTAAGTAGAACTTTCACCTCAGAAAACTTTATTACTCTGTGCTTTTCACTGCGTAAAGTGTCAGCTGTTTCCAAGGGATTGTCGCCAGATGTCACTACGTCTTCAACAAGCACTGTGATTTCAGTTGCGTTTCCAAATTCATGTCCACCGACCCTAGATGTCGCAACAAACGTTAAAAAAATGTTGAGGATATTTCAAATATATTTTACTTAATTAAGCTCTTTTTGATCCTGAAACTACGATATATTTATCACACAAAAAAATCGTCATGCCAAAATTATATTCATAAAATCCGCTATATTGGAATTTGTGTGAGATTATTTCCTTTTCTGTGCATCATAATTATATTCTATAAGCACCCGGGGTGCTCAGACGCATCACGAAACATCAAATTTATCAAAAATTTGTTTAGTCAATCAATGGGGAAACGGTAAACACCATGAAGCATGCAAATTCACACACATTCATGCACAGATACATAGATACACTGTATTACGTTGAGTTGTTCATAATAACAGTACCCTTAGTACAAGATTTGATAGTTTTCGAAAACTTTTTCCGTTTTCGTTTTGATGCATACATTGCTGGGCTGAAAGCTATTCGAAACTATTTTTCGTATTTGAGTGAAGCAACTTATACTGCCGATTACTACCGATTTTAGTTCATCCGCGTTTCCGCTAGAGGCGCTTTACTAAAATGTATGGGACAATACGGAAACGAAAAAAGTTTTCGAAAACTGTTAAATCTTGTACTAAGGGTACTGGTACCTACTATGGACCCCTTTCCGCGTAATCCAGTTTATAAATTATTTTTGTAGGTACTTAATTTTGGCGTCTCAATTTCAGATATGTGGTAGAAGTTTGCTTGGTTGCTGAAATGTGTGGTTCCTGTTGCATTTATGAAATAATGATTGCCAAAACTATAAAACAGGTAAAAAATATTAAATATTCATAAAGTATAGTAGGTACATTATTGCAGCCACAGGCAACAAAAGCATTTTTGTTTGAACGTGAAAATGTGGGCAAAAGCGTAGCCGAGGCCAGCATACGTCAGTTAATAAACGCTCAAGGCTCTAATTCTGTATGAAACCTCGTAACACATTTTTAAAAGCATTATAACACGGTATGTTATTTGTAACCAATGACGATATAACAACTTGACAGCTCATCCTTTTCCGCGCCGTGATGAAAAGGTAAAAAAAATCAGCAGGATTTTTTTAAAGCGAGCCAATTCTAGGCGCGAATTGAATGAATGACTTTTGTTTTCTCCAATCAGAAGCGCCAGACTATACCCCCCGCGACTGACGTGACTTACGTCGTGCTCAAGCAAATTATGACTCATGATCAATTGGTCATATTATCTTTGTAACCATGGTTACAAAATTAAATATACGCATCTTCCGATTGAATACTACTCTCTCATTCACTTGTCAATCACGCACACGTAACGCTAATTTGTTCAACATTATTTTGACAATTCAAAACGAGCGCGTTACGCAAATTATCACGTTAGTAAACTGCCATTGTAGCAATTGCAATTGTATTGACACGTAGATAAAGTAACGAGGCCGCGTCACGAGTTTTCTAACAATTTTCAAAATATTAAGAGTCACTAGTCACTATCTCTATCTCCATAACGTGACACTTTATGTTAGGACATTATGTTATCTGATATTTTTTGTTTTTCTATAATTATGTTCCTAATCCAAATATACAAATTTCATTCTGCAACGTGTTTTTGAAAAAAAAAACACATTTTTCATAGGACTGCACGTCAGAAGTGAAAACTTAAGGTGACCTTGGCGGGAAAATCAAATTTCAAACAGTTTTTTTGTCCTTGTAGCTAGGCCGGGTAATCATTGTGAAATGGCATAGTGTTCGCGAAAATTGTTGGTCGTTTTTTACATTATCATGTACAGCTATTAATTAGTTACTCACCATATTACTTACATTTGGCAATAAACCGTTTCAAACAGCATAAATTTGTTTATTGACAAATGTATGTAATAATATGCATTGGAGATAAATAACTTTACGCGAGTTTGTAAAGAACAATAATCAATTTTCGCGAACATCATTATCGTTTACAATAATTACTCGGCCTAGCTACAAGAACATAAAAACTGTTTGAAATTTGAATTTCCCGCCAAAGTGAAACGTTTCACCTTAAGTATAGTAATTCACCTATTCTACGAGAGATGGCACTGTTTTAAAATACAAGGTACAGCGTTGTATAGTAATTCACCTATTCTACGAGAGATGGCACTGTTTTAAAATACACGGTACAGCGTTGTATAATATGTATTCTGTGATAACGTTTCGATGACGCCTGTTCCATGATTTTTGTTCACCCAAAAGTGCATAACGCGCCTAAAGAAGTTTTCACTTCAAAAACAAATGGTGGATCAGCCAACACAATGTAAGCCCCTTTGTGTAAAGAAACATAGATACTCAGGTATTTAACAGTTTTTAGAATCAATATCACCATCGATTCAAGATTTTGGTTTGAATATACGGTTCTATCTACTGATTGTAGCTGTCCCTTTGATTATTCTGAGCTTGATTCGAAATCTGAAATATCTGGCGCCGTTTTCTTTTTTGGCGGATATTGTTATTGGTAAGCTTTTTTTAAATCACTAAAGTATTTTTATTGGTATTGGTAAGAAGGTATGAATCGCTACAGTATTTGCAATCGTATGGTATAAGGTTGTTTGAATCGGTACAGTATTTGCAATCGTATGGTATAAGGTTGTTTGAATCGCTACAGTATTTGCAATCGTATGGTATAAGGTTGTTTGAATCGCTATAGTATTTCTTATGATATTGGTAAGGTATTTTGGACGAGAAGACGTTGCAAAATACGAACGAACGCTGAATGCAAACCGCTTCCAACCGGTCCTTTTGGAAACCGATGGGGGAGGCCTATTTCCAGCAGTGGACGTCCTATGGCTGAAATGATGATGATGATTGGTAAGGTTGTTTGAATCACTACAGTATTTGAAATGGTTTTGGTATAGTGTTGTTTGAATCGCTACAGTATTTCTAATGGTATTGGTAAGGTTGTTTGAATCACTCCAGTATTTGTAATGGCGGCTCCACATTAGTGCCGTGAATTCTCGGCACAAGTCGTGCCCTCCACATTCACGGGATGTTCACAGTCGTTCGTGAAACCCGCCGCGAAATGGACGTAGAATCTGCTGCTGCAATAACTTTGTTTGGTGTGGCAACATATTACTATTTAGACGTCCAAAACAAGAAAGTTATTAAAAAGCGTTGGAAAAAAAGAAGATGGTAGATGACGTCCGTACGCCTTTATAGACCGGAGTAAACAAGAAGTAAACTGGCGCGGGGCCGTGAATGTGGATGTGTACGCGTGAACGCCGCGCGAACCCTTTGTCGCGGGACAAAATACCGACTCTGATCGGGGAACAGGCGTGAACGCGCGTGAACCCCGCGAAAACCCTCCACATTCACGTTCACGCTTGTTCTCGGAGCTTCACGGCACTAATGTGGAGCCGCCATAATGGTATTGGCATAAAGTTGTTTGAATCGCTATAGTATTACTAATAGTATTGGTAAGGTTGTTTGAATCACTACAGTATTTCCAATGGTATTGGTAAGATTGTTTGAATCACTATAGTATTTCTAATATTATGGGTGATATGGGTTGGTTTCGATAGTTTGATTGTTTTGGCAGTAAAATACTATAGTTATACAAACTTTAGTATTTATAATGCTGTTGGTAAGATAATATAATTTGAATTACCATAGTGTTTGTAAAGTCATTGGTAAGATTGTTAAAACCATTACTGTTTTATTAATGGTATAACTTTTTTGTACTGTCCATGTAAGGATTACTTGCATACCAGTTATTCAAGTGTACTATTTTGTATAGAATGTTTCCAGTAAAATTACAGGTCATAATAAGATTCATAAATACATAGCTAGACTAGCTCAGGGTTTTCACTGCTAACAAGGAACTTTATTTATCAATTTTCGTAACTAAAACAAAGTATAACCCCCCCTACCACATTTTCTTTATTAGTCTGATCTGAAATTAAATCTCAAAAACTATTTTAACCTCTCTAGATCCATTATGGATTTTAACACTAGATCTAACTAAATAATTTTTCCCAGAACTCTTATTTTTGACGGCGTTGGGCTTTTGACACCTACTAATGTCAATATAACTAGTTCAAAATAGATCAAAACGAGTCTTAAAAAGTCTTGTTCATATGTCTTGTTTATTTTTCCAGTCATATGCGTTTTAGCAACCATATATTACAGTGTAACCGGAGTTGGCAAGATTAGTGAACGCCCTGCTTGGAAAAGCTTCGGTGGTTTGATAAATTTCTGTGGAGTGTGCCTTTATAGCATGGACGGGATCACAGTCATTTTACCCGTTGAAAACAATATGAGACGACCAAAATATTTTTTCGTAGTGTTGCAGTCTGGTAAGAGAATTATCAAGGTTAGAAAATGGTAGAAAATTGTAAAGTAGCGAGTCTGCAGGGCTCATTCGGATTCGGAGAATGTGCATCGGAGTTAACCTTATCATATCCATCTCGTTCTCGAATGGGGACTACGGACTGGTAAGCAAAGCGTAGGAAGGGCGTCCACCCACAAGATGGAGAGACGATCGTCTGTAAAAGAGACCGCAGGTAAACGCTGGATGCAGACCGCTTCCAACGGGCCCTTTTGTGAGATCGATGCGGGGATGTCTATGTCCAGCAGTGGACTTCCTATGGCTGAAGTGATGATACTAATGAGATATAAAATATTAAACTGATGCTAGAAGTCAACGAATGACCACCACACAATCATACGCGGTGCATTGACCCCCGAGTTTTGTACACTTTACATTGCTGGTTTGCAAAAACTAAACCACTAAAACAACAAGTATAATACCCGTAACAGACGGGTCAGTATGGCTGACGTCAACCACCTCATCCAACGAGAGAAAAAGAGAGGGAAATAAAGTTCAAATCAAATCAAATCATTTATTTGCTAATACATTACAATAAAGAGGTCTTAAAATTATTTTTGGATTCATAGTATTCAGTCTGCAAGCAGACGTGCAAATATTCTTAAACTAGATAAATTATACATTTTAAGAGGTATTATTATATTAAATTAGGTATATTATTATATTAAATTAGGTATTATTATTATTAAATTATATTATATTAAAAAAATCGACAAATTCCTTAATACTAGAAAAACAATGCTTAAATAGCCACTCCGTTAACGATTTTTTTAAATTTGATACCGTCCAATAATTTTATTTCATTTGGTAGTTTATTATAAATGTATATGGACATATTATATTTAAAAAAATCGTACAAGTTTTTTCTGACAGGAGGTTGATACAATAGGTTAGTGAACTTGGCTCTTTTCTGGCGGGTAATAACTTGACTTCTTTTTTGGAAATATACTGGGTGTTCTTTGGTAAAAATACAAATGTCCCTAATATACATACATGGCAAAGGAAGTATGTTGCATGTTTTAAATAGAGGTCTGCAACTTTCTCTCCCGTTGGTCAGACGGCGGTTCGTCAGCCATGTTCGATACGTCTGTTACGGCTATAAGGCAAGTACCTAGTTATTAGTATTCAATTGTGTTTAGAGTATAAGTAAGTATAACCCTTCACTAGTTCCTTTCGGGAGGGTATTAATATACAGGATATTATGTATCATGTGAAGTATTTGTTGATGGGAAGTCTTGTTGATGCGCAGTCTTGGGTATTGATGAATGGTGTTATCGACAGGGATGACAACCGTTGTTGTGCTGCTCATTTGCACGGGCTTGTTCGGCTACTGGGGTTGGGGGGAAGAATGCAAAAGCCCCATCACCACGCACATGCCTCCAAAAATGTAAGGTAACCAGCGAGGCAACGCGGCCAGCATTTTGGGCACGTTGTCTGAAATAGGAGATCGTTTGAATCACAGAAAATAATATATTTTTTGTTTAAATTAGAACGGATGTCAAGGCATTTTTGTAAGAAATTTGTTGCAGCCACTTGCACCCATATTAACCCAAAGCAACTGTGTTAGCAACTGTGATGCGGAGTTCGACGCGTTGACATAAATAAGAATGTTCAATCATATATCTGTCACAATACCTGGCAACAGAGTTTCCTTCTTAATTCCGTTCTATTTACTTTTTCTGTGGTTTGAGAGTATAAACGATCTTCAATTAGTTTTGTCTTTGGTTTGGAAGTACATGTTGAATTTTATTGAATTGTGTTTGTAGTTAAAAAGGTAAACTAAATTTATAATGTTGAAGTCGGTAGTTATTTAATTTATTCAAATAAAAAGAAGACGAAAAAAACACAGAAGATAGAAGAAACACTGCACGAACTTCATAGGATAGACATTTTGAATAGTCTGTGGTACTAGTTTTATTTATTTATTTATTTATTGAGTTACAGTTACATTTATCTCACATATTAAAATTAAAAAAATTAATTAGTGAACTCATCATTGTGTCAATGTCAAATTCTGTCTCACAATGCACTCATTGTGAGACAGAATTTGACATTGACATCTCATCAGTCATTGTGAGATTTGTGAGAATCGCAGGCATCCAGTGAATGCAGATGGCAGGATGTCGTTCAGTGTGGAGGTTAAAGGGGGAGGCCGATGTTTAGCAGTGGACTTATGATGATGACTAGTGAACTAAGAATGAAGCGGTGACTGCATGAGCATTACTGCACTTTAAACGTAAGGTATCTCTCCACCTTGTAGTGAGACCATAACTGTGGAGTATAAAGTGCAGTACAATAAGTCTTAAATAGCAAAATTTTCGCCTCCCGCGAACAGCCAGCAAACTTTTTACCTAGCATATTGGCTTTAACAGCTAGAGACCGTCTCTCTCTGTCTAAGTTTAGATCGTCCAGAAGTTCGTTGGCAACAACATGCTCTAGGTACCTAAACTTGGTATCATATTTCAGCGCCCCATTGAAGTACAGAGGAAGTCCAGCTGCATCCTTTTTAGTAGCTCCGAACACCATCGCCATTGATTTCACAGCCGATAATAACCGATTAATTTCTTACAGAGTGCCACTAATATTACAATTCCTGATAATAATAATGTTCAGCGTCACTTTTGCTGTACACTTTTGGGTGCCATTCAGAGTGATGTGGTACTACTTAGGAAGGAGACATATTAGGTACCTATAGGTCCAAGAAACTTCTATAACGCCGGGCGCTCTCCTTCAAAACAATTTCACCCTTAGTGAATTTAATACGATACAAACAGAGAATGTCACAGGACGTGTCATAGATAACTCTTAAATGCACAATTTCAAATTCTTTGATAAGAAAAAAAACACTGGGCATTCAATCAAAACTTTATTAGAATTTTTATCCAGATATTTATTTCAGTACCTAGCTTTTAAGTTTTTTACATTAATTTTTTAAAATACATATATAAAATAACAACTAATACAAAAAAAAAAAAATTATTATTATTATTAAAGTAGGTTAGCGCTTGGCCGCCAACTCGCACGATGTTAAGCGATGATGCAGTCTACGATGGTACACGCTTTCCTAGAATAAACCGATTCACTCTTGATTTGAAGACACCCAGATTGTAACTAACACACGTTGGGGAACACCCATTCAGGCAGCACATTTCAGCGACTATCTGTACCCTTAGTACAAGATTTGATAGTTTTCGAAAACTTTTTTCGTTTTCGTTTTGATGCATACATTGCTGGGCTGAAAGCTATTCGAAACTATTTTTCGTATTTGAGTGAAGCAACCTATACTGCCGATTACTACCGATTTTAGTTCATACGCGTTTCCGCTAGAGGCGCTTTACTAAAATGTATGGGACAATACGGAAACGAAAAAAGTTTTCGAAAACAGTCAAATCTTGTACTAAGGGTACAGTTCGCACAGTAAAAGTAGAATCAAAGGACTTCGTAAGAGTTTTTGGAATATCAACCATAACGCGGTGTACATTTTTCGTATTCGCTCTGTCAGTCCGATAGAAAAATGGGTAGGAGGGACTTAAACCATGCAGATCTGATGCACGTTCTCCGAAATGATTCCGATAGACTAGCAACTTTGCGCCAAAGCAATTTAATTGTTAATTTAAAAAAAAACAATGTCTTCAAATCACGAGTGAATCGGTTTCTTCTAGGCAAGCGTGCTCCATTGTAGAGTGCATCATGACTTAACATCAGGCGAGTTAGCGGTCAAACACAAGCTTATTCCTAAAAAAACACTAATGGTAAAGAACAATTATCTTGCTGATATTTTATTGGATGGTGGAGATCGAAAAAACTCATAAAAAATAACTTCGTCTCTTCCACCAAAGAAAAAATTATCGACACAAATTATTCTAAAACGTTTTTAATTTTATCCTGAAAATAATGCCAAATCATTTAAAATTTAGAAATTTTGCTAAGGAGACACCTGTGTCCGATGCAGCCTCAATGATGAAATGTTTTCAGATTACGAGGCTTTTGGGAGAGATTATATAGAATGTTACTAGTTTTAATAATCACTGGGATATCAGTTGCTTTCCCGCATCTGATCAGAATGATGATATTTGTAAGTATCCAATGATAAATTGTCATTTTCATTATGTTTATACTATAGCTATCAGACATATTATATTTCATGTGCATCCTATGCAGAACACCCATATGGAGATCATCCATGTTTCAGCCACCCGTATTAGAAGACGTCCACTGCTGAACATAGGCCTCCCCCTTTAACCTCCACACTGAACAACATCCTGCTATCTGTACCCACTGGATGCCCGCGACTCTCACAATGTCGTCGGTCCATCTAGTGGGAGGCCTACCTACGCTGCGTCTTCTGGTTCGCGGTCTCCACTCAAGAACCTTTCTTCCCCATCGGCGTCGGTTCTTCGAGCGATGTGGCCTGCCCATTGTCACTTCAACTTGCAAATTTTAATAGCTATGTCAGTGACTCGTATAATAAAATATGATACATATCGGGTGTAAGGAAAACGCCCCCAAAGCCAAAACGCTACTATTTTAAAACTATATAAACACAATCGAGTACCAATAACCATTTGCCATAAATTTATTTTCGTGTTGTTTTAGTGAGTTAGAATGTTGCCAGCCAGCAATGTAAAGAAAACAAGCGTGCGCGCGGCATTCGTTCGTTCGTTGACCTCTAACGTCAGCTGATATTTTATTTGCGTTACATAGCGTACTTTTTTTTATAAAACTGCATTTTTTGTGGCATCATATCAGCAACCACATGCAATATCATCATCTTCGTTTTCGGTATATTGAAGAAATTATTTCAATTATCAATCATAACTTTCGTGATTGGATACCTATAATTGTAATAGCCAATTCTTAATTGACGATTCTTTGGTAAACGGTAGTTATAGTATACAATACAGGGTAGAACCTTTAATAGGAGTGGTAATGGTTACCTTAACCGATATATCTACATTAACACAGTTTTAGAAGGTTTTCTATGGATATACAGGGCCCTTGTTTTCCTGATTTAGAGCTTTTATGATCTTATCTCCGTACCAGACAGCTTCGCTGATACTCGCCCTAATTTTACGTTTTTAATAAAATGTTTACTCAAGTAATTGTGTTGTTATTTCAGGTGGGGAATTTCTTTTTATCTTTAACTGCTTTCATCTTTCCCTCTGTAATAGCAAACCTGGTCATGTGGCAGGACCATCGCAAGCATTGTAGGTGAGGGCTTAAGATATATTTCTATTAGAATCTAAGTTTGGGGACCAACTCCCCAGATAAAACACATGGCGTGGTTGAAAGTGGATTACGTCGATCTAGAAGAAATCTATTCACTCTTGCCAAAGATATTAATAATGATTATGGATATAGGGGCAAGCACTCAAAAATGTCTGAACTAAAAGTAGACGAAAACCATACTCAGTAAATTTTTTTATTAACTAGTTGACCCGACAAACGTTGTCTTGTCCAAATTTTATTCTATTTTATTACTATCTAAACACAACGGAATACCTATAACCATTTGCATTATACTTGTTGTTTTGGTAGTTTAGTATTTTGCAAACCAGCAACGTAAAGCGTACAAACCCCGAGGTTAATGCACCGCGTTGGTATAAAATCACACGAGCATGCGTGAAGCGCTGACTATGTCTGCGTGCGGAGGTTATTCGTTGACCTCTAGCATCAGCTGGATATTTTATTTGCATTACATTGCAGACTTTAAAAAAATAAAAGATCTTTTAGTAACAATTGTATTTAATTCCCCAAAGTTCCCATAAAAATAAGGTCGTATCTTCGTTTCCAGGAGCGTTTCCTTTGCATGAATTTATTGAAGAACTTACTTTGTTTTTACTTTCAGGTGGGCGTTACTCAGAAACATAACCGTAATACTACTTGGGGTATTTTTTTGTTTTGGAGCATTTTATTCTGCAGTCGACGTCGAGGTCTGAATTAGTTGTAAGAGTTATTACTGGAATAAAATATTTTGGCTAATTATAACTTCTTTTATTCTCCACAAGACCTTATGCTTTTCTCTGAGGGATCGTATTCCTAATAATTATTCGCTTGAAAACCAAGGTCACTGACAAAGCTCAGAGTATTAGCAAGCTGAAGAGGCAGTAGGCCGGTTATATCTGTGGCAGAACCAATAGCATCCGGCCAGTAATCCAATCAAGACCCGTCGCACCCTCTCCGCTCTTGTTTTGCATTCGTCCCGTAATCCACTCTTTCCGCTCGACCCGCATTTGTCCCGTACATGTTCCTATTTCCTAGACCGTTGCTATCTCACCCCGTGCTGTTCCCATCAATTTTCCATTCAACCCTATTCCGTTCTTATCCGACGCGCTCTCATCTAATGCATACCTAGATTCCATTGCGGCTAAATATTACTCTATTTTGCCAGATTCTGCTTACTCCAATCCAGCTCCTGTCTCAACTGCACTGCCTGTCTGTATGACTGTATGCATGCTCGGTGGCTCAGTTGGTAGTGAACCTATATTCTCATTCTTACTTAAGTCGATACTCGATTCCACATCGTCAGCCTTGACGACATAGGTATCATATTATAAGGTACCGGAGGTTTTTTTTTTCTACCTTAGGCCTTATCTGCCAACAGGCCTTAATATTTTCCGGTATCTTGTTATCAACTAACTAATAATAATCTTCCTCTGTTGAGATCTAGCTCCACGGATGTTTCCGAGTTAAAACTCTTTAGATTCACAAATGGACAATCTTGAGTTTAATCCTCTTTCTATTTGGTTGTCGAACATAAATTATCTTCTGTCATTTTATTAGTGTTCTTTTGTTTTCGATTCATAAATTATGTTCTGTCATTGTTGACGTAAATTTTCATTAATTTGTTTAGCGTAATTTGGTAGAGTATTCTGCGTTATTTGTAATATTTGTATTCTTGCGATATATTTTTCGTTTTGCATAGGTAATTTATGTTCGGTTTGATAATCAGTTCCTGAAAGCAGCAGAAAGATGTCGGCAAGTATTTACGAATTCTTGTTCTTGGTTTGGGAAAGAAGAGGGAGGGTTGGCTTATAATACTTCTTCTTTTTCTTGAAAAAACTCTAGAAGAAAATCTAGTGCAATTCTTCGACCAAAATAAAATGAATGGATGGGCCCAGTAGAAGCGCATTTTTGAAGATTACAAAATGAGCGCCAGCGCTCACTTCGTTTCAGTCGGTCTCTAGCCGTAGGGAGTGAAACACGAGTCTATTGTTACGCGATAACGAAACATCTGACAAAATTATGAATTCGTGTGCTTTACCGAAGTGTTAATACACAAATAAAATCGATATTTATTTTTTGTAACAAATATACTGTACATTTTTATAATTAGGTGTTAAATTATATGTCCGATGGTTTTAACTCGTTTTTACTAATTAAGTTTAATGATTAGGGCCCGTCCATTCATTTTATTTTGGTCGAAGGTGCAATTGCCAACTCACCACATTTTGCTATAGAAATAAAGATGTCTATTGAAACAGTCATTAAAATGTTAGAAAAGGTAATCAAGTGTAATCAATTGTTTCCTATATACTTAATTAGTCGCCTCTCTAGAGCTATTTTCTAGGTATAGCGTTTTTTAATTGGACTTTCACCTTTCTTTGCGGAGCCACCATACCACTAGCCATATCCCTCGTGATCTATTACATTAAACGCTAAACTGTGCATAGTAAAGTCGCGGACGAGATGTGAGATGAACTTGAACGATCGGACGTTGGAACTCCGAATCTGGTGCACTGGAGTTTGACCATTAACAACAACTTATACTGAACAACTTAAACCTGAGATCGCAAAAAACATCTGTTCCATAAAAACTTGACATAATGTATGGAACAGCAGATATTATTTCGTGATGCTTATTCCATAATAAAATTGTTCGTGATAATGACTTTATCGAACCTTTTCGGCTTAGCATACCTTTTCTTTTTAACCCTCTATCCAACTGCACACGCAACAGTCGCGTCTGTCAGCCACAATTTACAGATTCGCTCGGTAGTTTATTTGCAACTTAAAAGGTATTAAACAAGGTTACTTTAAATTTTAAAAAACAAACTGACTAAAGAGTTTTTAAATAAGCTTTTACAATGCTTATACAACATCTCGTGTCTGTGCTGTTAACCATTGAAGATTTTCCTCGGTAAAAGCCAACCTTGAGTGCAGTAGCCATATCATAGTGACACTTAGAATAGGTTATCATAATTATACGCGTATACAACATTTCATGTCTGTGCTGCTAACCATTGATGAGTTCTCTAGTCAGAATCCAACCCTGAGTGCAGCAAACATGTCATGGTAAAACTTAGAACCGGCTATCATAATAAGGTTCTTGAGTGGAGACCACGAACCGGAAGACGCAGCATAGGTAGGCTAACTAGATGGACCGATGAGAGTCGCGGGCATCCAGTGGATGCAGATGGCAGGATGTCGTTCAGTGTGGAGGTTTATAAGGGGGAGGCCTATGTTCAGCAGTGGACGTCTTCTGGCTGATGATGATGATCATAATAAAGTACGTACACAAATTTTTACTACTGTGCTGTTGACCGTTGAAGAGTTCCTTTATCTGGAGCTGATCCTTGGTATCGATTCAGGTCATACATTACCATAAAGGCTTACCGTTTGAGCTACGACGCCACGCCACAGACCAATAACGATATAACTGACAGTTGACAGCTCATTCATTATTCCCCCAATTCCCCCCCGTGATGAAAAGAAACTGAAATGCTGAGCAAGATTTTTTTCGAGCGGGCCAATCCTAGGCGCGAATTGAATTAATGACTTTTTTTCTCCAATCACAAACGCCATACTCTCCCCTCACGACCGACTTGGCTTACATCGTGCACAAGCAAATTATGACTCATGCGCGATCAAGTGCCAATTTGCCACAGATAGACACGCAGATACACACGTTAAACTTATAATATCCTTATCCATAATATCCTAATTACATCTGATTCAGGCTGAGGCGAGTCCGGGAGGTAATCCAAGATTCGTGGTGCATCCTGATGAAACATTTGACTACGTGTCCAGTAGGAAAGTGGCCAGACCCACCAAGTAAGTTTTTTTATGGTTGACAGCTTTGATCAGACAAACAAAGCCGATACACCTTAGTACAAATTATATCATTCGTGTTCAAATCCCTTCATTTTTCACCCATTTTATTCACTATACCCACCCCTAAACCGCAACGTAAAAACTGTAAGTACGGTACACTTACTAATTTTTCACGCACACTAAGAATCTGGTAGCGACACCAGTGAATTTACTTAGGTATAGTCCACATGCAAAAAAAGTGGCAAGGTCATCTGCAGGGTGCCTAAATCATCAAAGCATCAAGTCTGGTGCGTTTGCACCCCCACAATATTTTACCATATCTCTCTTGTTAGTCTGATCTGAGGTTGATAGGTTTTACGCGATTTGACTACAGCTTATCTGATGCTAAGCTGCTAAGCCAACCAGCACCGTGGTGAAATGTTATTTTTTATGCCATAGGTGTGGTAAACGATCACCGTCGCCTATATCATAGATCGGTGGAAAATGCACACTGAGTTTTATGCGTTCCTTTTTGCCTGACACCTGCAATTTGTGGAATGAGCTCCCTCCCTCCTGCGGCATTTCCGAGTAGCTTTAATATTGGATTCTTCAAAAGGGCTGTAGCAGCAGCAAGCAATTGCAGAAGGTGTGTTGCAGAAATCCACTTGAAAAGTAGAGTCGGAGGTCGCTGTGAAAACGCTTCAATTTTTCTGGCCGTTGGGTTGTGTTGAGTAAGAATTGGGGAGGTACATAGGTTAAGGAGGCATGCTAGGCTTTCTATCGAACGACAAACTGTAGGTGTGTATATTGAGTCACCGGAAGCAGTATAGTGGTTAACTGGCGTGGAGACGGAAGGGACCCGGTCCCCCCTGATAAGCAACTGACGGGATAGGAAAAATCCCTATAACAAGCTTAAAGAAATAGCTAATTCTGGTATATTGTTTAAAATTATAGTGTTATCGAGTCAATGGCTCACATGGTGAAAGGCTGTCTCGGTGGAGGAATAATGGGGGTCCACGTCGCTTACATGAGGGCCGGTATCTGGATTAGTCTTATCTTCACCATTTTATTTGGCATATACATAACTTACTGCGTGCACGTAAGTACTTTAATAATCCGAGTTTTTGCTGGACTTCTTATACAGAAATAGTCATATATGTGCCGTGATTCTCAATGGTACAATTTTATTGTCGCAAATACAATATACTGTGATTTTTTAGGTTTATACATTATACATTACGAAGTCCAGAATTTGCCATTTTCTGTTTTTTTTTTTTTTTTTTTATAGAATACGGGGCATACTAGCTACGATTCACCTGATGGTAATCGCCACTGCCTATATACACATACAATTCCCGGGGCATTGTCAGTGCGTTCCCTACCTTGAGGACTCTTATTCACCCCTCATTTGAAGTAGTTCAAATTATACTTCGGAGGAAAAACCGAAGGTGGCAAGCCATTCCACAACTTATAGGTACGTGGCAGAAACAATCGATTAAATCGAACAGAGCGAGACATCCACGTATCTATAATGTGCGGATGGTATTTCTGGCAATGGCGGCTGGTTCGGTGATAAAACCGGGATGGAGGGATGAGGTCAAAAAGTTCATCAGACCATTCCCCGATAAGTGGCCATACCATAGGTATAGAACGAGCTGAGTGAACCAACGTCCCGGCGCAAGCTCAGTGGCTCTAACTTGCCAGATACATGGTGGAAATTATGGAACTTATTTATTCATTTGTACCATAGTGTATAATAATCTTTTATGGTACAAAAGAATGAAAATAAGTCCACATCGTACAAATAAATAAATATGAACAAATAGGAAATACCGCGGTCAGGGCTGCATATCAGTAAATTTTGTCCTCTACGTTCCTCTTCTCTTTTCTCCTCCTCCACTTCCAAGCTTTCAATGAGACAAAGACTTTTCTAATATAATATTGTTATCGTTGCAGATAATTGTACATTCAGCTCAAGTATTGTACAAAAGGCTGCATGTTACGGACTTGTCATACCCCGATGTAGCGGAGGCCTCGTTGCAGGTTTGTCGGTTCCCGAAAGTGAGGAAGTTTAGCAAAGTATTCAGGTATGAGCTGTCAAGGGCACATCACACCTGATACCTTTTCAAAAGATAGATTATAAAAGGCCATTCCTACTGGCTCCTACTTTTCGGGGTATATCCATACAGATAAATGACCGGCATGAGATTTCTTCAACACTAATATTGAGTGGTCATGATCCGTCCACTGACCCGTGATCACACATCACACACACACACATCATCAGCCAATTAACGTCCACTGTTGGACAAGGCCTCCCTCATAGAGGGGTGTTGCCATAATCCCCACGCTTTGCAGGCGGCTTGGGGATCGCAGTACGTTCACCGTGTACTATTAGGACCCTGCTGCCCATCCTCCGGTGGTTCTGGTCGCAGTTTTAGGACATACCCGGGTCGTGAATTTAGAGTGAAATACCTCTCCATCGTTTCTGCTACCCTGGTACCTGGTATCGACAAATCCATTTACCTATGTCTGTTTTAAAATTCATGGTAGAAATTGTGGAAATGGTGATGATGATGATCTAAGTTTATTGGAAATTCTTACATGGGCCGAATATTAGGTATCCGTAGTCAGATTGATTTGTTAGATTGGTCTGACCACGGCCAAATAATAATCCAGTTTATTTCTGACCAAGTTGTAATACACCAGGATATACCGAATAATTGTCCGACCTGTTTCGATTCTTTTCTTTTTTAATTGAATCTATTTTGTTTATATAGATACGCGGTTGACATGATCATTTGTATAGATCTTTTTGGGTCATGTTGCGTGTACGAGGTTATGATTGCCAGATCAATCGTGCAGCTCATTAAAACTGTAAGAGGAGAAGAAATTGTAAACGATAAAGGTGAAGCAATTCCAGAACCAATGGACGATGTCAGGATTTTTATCGCTGTGATACTCATTCCAATATTGTTGTTATGTATGATAAGATCATTGAAGTATCTGGCACCATTCTCGATATTGGCCAATTTATTCATTGGTAAGTAACATTTAACTTACCCATAACTACACTTCCAGTATTGTAAATAGCCTTACACTTTAAGAGTTATGTATGCAACGTGCATTAAATTAAATTTATTTAGATTAAAAACGAATTACAGTGTCACATTTTTCTAACATATAAATCCATCTATGTCATAAATAACTAAATTACAAGGAAAAAAATCATCATCATCCATAAGACCACTGCTGAACATAGGCCTCCCCCTTTAACATCCACACTGAACGACAACCTGCCATCTCCATCCACTGGATGCCCGCGACTCTCACGATGTCGTCGGTCCATCTAGTGGGAGGCCTACCTACGCTGCGTCTTCCGGTTCGTGGTCTCCACAAACACGGGGAGACATTTGCCCAGCAGTGAGACAGGTGCCCAAAGGTTCAAAAATTGTTCATATTAAAAAATTGCGAGTTTTTCCTTTCAGTGCTAACCGTCTTTGCGACCGTGTACTACGCCATGGTTAACCCAAATTTATCGAAACTAGAGGAGATGCCTGCCGTGAAAACTTTTGGCGGATTCTTCGAGTACGCCGGAGTGGTGGTATTTAGCATGGAAGGAATCGGAGTCTCCCTGCCCATCGAAAACAATATGAAGTATCCGAATCTATTTCCTATGGCTCTTATTGGTGGCGAGTATAACAAAACGTAATTTTAAAAAGTGGGGTGAAAAGAGTTTGCTCTTCTTTATTATAAATTATGTACCTATTACTTGTGACAAGGCCATAATAATAAAAAATATAAATTATCACTGCAAAAAATGACGTACGTTGTAGGTTTTTTTTTTCAAAAAAAATAGGTATATCACGTTATTATAAATATTAATATTTATTCCCCACGGGTCTAGTCCGGACATTTGGTAGGCATTGGTGAAGCCGAAGCCAACACCAAGAGGCCCTTCTTCTTGAATATAAAAAATACAATTATGTAATGGGTATTGTACGAGACCAATCTTCTTGTACACATCCGCGATGCGCGGAGTCCAAATTAAGAAAAAAGAAGAAAGTTTGGAATTCCTACCAGAGGACAGTTGACGATCCTGTCACCTGTCTGGGCCCAGACTTCAGCTTTATCTTTCCAGCGGCCGTCCTCGGAATCCTCAAACACTTCACAAATAATGTCCAAAGTGTATCTATAGAATGAGAAACGGCACCTGCCTTACCCTCCAAAATATATTTAGGCTGGTGATGACTTGCCACCCACTGAATAGCCCCACAGTGCTGTACTTTCACTAAGAGCTTCTCGCGGTTTATGCTTTTTAACACTTCCACCCTGGAGCTTAGGTTCTTTTTTTCTTACTATTATTGTTATTATAAAAAACAATAATTGTTTTTTTCCAGGTATGACGATAGTGGTTAGTTTTGTGAGTATAGTGGGATTTTTTGGCTATTGGGGTTGGAACTTAAGTTGCAAAGCACCAGTTACTCTCAATTTTCCACACAGTCTGTAAGTATTTCCGTTGTTTTCTTATTTTGTACTTGTACTCATTTATTCGTGCAATCATCGATATAACTATAATATGTACTACTAGTTCTGACAAGTACGCTACGTCAGACAGACTTCCGATCTGCGTCTCCGTAAGGAATAGTAGAGACGACTTATCAGTCTCAAGATGATGGTGGACGGATGGTGGCAAGAGATTGGAGTGCAGACGTCTGATATTATTGAGCGAAAGGGAGTGTAGCCGCTGTTTAACTTTATTCCTATTTTTGTGCTGCATTTAGTTTTTAAGACTTCATAAAAGGCGGAGGTTCTATGTTCCACTGTATTTTTTTTATGTATGTTCACTGGTTTCTCAGCCAATTATGAATTGATTTTGTTGATTCTTTTTTATTTGAAAGCTGGTGCTTCCCGTTTCATCCAGTTCTACTATGTTTTGTTTTTTTACAAAGTAACAATTAAAAAGTCATTACCACACAAAAAATATTTTAAGAGACATCTGTCGGAACACCGCAGTACTGAATCAGACATGCACTCTCTAAAACCGATAGTGCCTAATTAATGCACGCGCTAATGGACCGAGGGCGCATATTTGGTCCAGTTCTGTCATTTTTATGAAGTCGGTTTATTATATTAATAAATATTTTGCGTAGTTGCCTGGGCTATTATAAATCATCTCGATGCGTAATGTACTACATATAGAAAAATGTGCATAATTATATAAATTGCCTTTTTTTTTCAGATTCCCATCCGTGATCAAAGGGCTTATGGCTTTTATGATCTATGTTACATTCGCTCTCAACTACTGGGCTCCGTTCAACCTCTGCTGGTTCTATATATCAAAGAAATATGTTGAGAGCAAGCACTGGATTTGGGAGAGAGTTTACAGGGCTCTCATCGTTCTAGCCATCACTATCTTGGCTATTGCTTTTCCAAATATTACAAGCTTGATGGGACTGGTGAGGACATCATCTCAATAAATAATACATTTTATAAAATAAAGTCGGTTTCCGCGTCTGTCTTTATATCCGCTAACTCTTCCCAAATCACGCAACGAATTTTTATGCGGTTTTACCATCAGTAAGATAATTTTTCACGGAATGTTTATATATTATATTAAAAATTACACCTGTGCGAAGCTAGAGCGGGTCGCTAGTTTTATTATAAGACAGAAAAATTTCCAACAAACTATACTAGCAATTTTAGGGTACCGTGCCCAAAGGATGTAAACAGGACCCTATTACTAAGCCTACGCTGTCTGTCTGTCTGTCTTTCAGTTGATTTTCCGTACCCCGGGTGTAAACGGGACCGCACCGTCCTAACTTTTAACGACTGTATCTTTCGAACCGTAATAGACAGCCAGTTGAAATTTTTACAAATTATTAAATGTTAATGGATTAACTAAGAAATAATAATAATGACAAAAAGTTAAAACTAAAAGGACCCCATACAACAAACGTTTTTTTTTTTGCTCATGTGTAAAAACGGTAATACGTACAAACGTCTAATATGGTATGATTATAGTACACACTCTATGATACTAGTAGGTAACATCAACATTAGCCAGAAGACATAATGCTTGCACCTGCTGAACATAGTCCTCCCCTATTAATCTCCACACGTAACAACAGCCTGCCATCTGCAATACTCTCACGATGTTATCGGTTCATCTAGTGGGAGGCCTACCTATATAGATACGATGCGTCATCCGGTTCGTGGTCTCCAATCAAGATGCTTTCTTCCCCATCAGTTATCGGTTATATATTTCGAACGATATGGCCTGGCCATTGCTACTTCAACTTGCAAATTTTAATAGCTATGTTGGTGACTGTGGTTCTTTGTCGAATATCCACGTTTCGGATTCTATTGCGCAAAAAAACTCCGAGCATAGCTCTCTCTATTGCCCTTTGTGTGAGTTTTTCCAAAAGGCCAACAGTTAAGGACCATGTCTCAGTACCATAATACATAGCATCACTGGCAACACACACCGGTCAAAGACCCCAAAGAGAAAGATTATTAGGTACTGTGGTAACTTGACGAGAAGATGTCACGCAATTCCCCGAACACTGCCCACCCGAGTTGGATTCTGCGGAATACATTCCAAATTCCAGCTGCCTAGCGGAAACGGAAACAGTGTTTGTAAAAATAGAGCTTCTTTTTTAAAACCTTTACACCCTTGGGATGCGAATTTTCCAAAATATTTTCTTAGTGTGTACTCACCAGCGATTTAGCCCGGAGATTTCTCCGCCAACAGTTGACCGATTTAAAAAAAAAACTTTTATTCAGTATACTTCCAATTTGGTCCCATTATCAACAAGTCAGGATCTGATGATGATTTACAGTCACTTATTACGTTTTTCGTATAGTTGAAACCGCCCGAAGTTCATCCACATATCATAGATCGGTGGAAATCGCACACGGTGCGTTTTACGCGTTCCTTTTTGCCTTACACCTGCAATATGTGGAACGAGCTCCCTCCTGCAGCATTTCCGAGTAGCTTTAATATGGGGTTATTCAAAAGGGCTGTTAATAGGGTCTTTAAGGGTCGGCAACGTGTCTGTGATGCCCCTGGTGTTGCAGGTATCTATAGGCGACGGTGATTGCTTACCATCAAGCGGCCCGTCTGCTTGTTTGCCAGCTATGACATAAAAAATGTTTTGAAGTTGATTTTTAATGTGATATAGGTAGGTACTTGTGCGTTGTGTTGTTATTTATACCAAGTTTCATCAAAATTTAACTACTACCTGTTGGCATGTATGAAAAGTACAGAAATGACCCAATGTCATACATTTTTGTTACAGCTCGGTGGCTTCTGTCTTTCCAATATGGGATTCATATTCCCTGCGTTAATAGAAACCATGGTAATATGGGATCACCCGGGCCTCGGGTTCGCTAAGTGGAGGCTTTGGAAAAACATACTAATAGCGGTATTGGGTTTTATTTTATTTATCTCAAGCACTTTCTACAACGCGAGGTCTATGATAAAAGCAGGTGTCGAGTGACCATAAATACTCTTTGGAGGACTTTTTAGTACCATTTTTGTTAAGTTATATACCTAGCACTGTAACATTTACACAGTGCTTATTTATAACAAAATATTAGTTAATAATATTTTATAACCTGTGCTCTCTCGTTCACAAAACCAAACTCGCCGTGCCAGTTTTGCCGTAAGTAGTAACCAGGGATGGTGCGGATGCAATTTTTTTCATATCCGCGGATGCGGATGCGGATGCGGATTTAGATATATTTTTACAACAAATTATATAATTATGTACAGAAATAAAATAACAAGAATAGAATAGAATAGAAATTTACAGTAAACAAATGAAACACAATAACAAACGCGTCGAAACTTGTCATCGATTGATACTTCGCTCCTATTGGTCAACGAGCACGTGTCGATCGCCGGCCTCACCCAATTTCTATCTTGTATCAACTTGTGCGACATCCGCATCCGCATGCAACTCCGCATCGATTATTGCGGATGCGGAAGTTGTTGCGGATGTCTAAATTGATGCGAAAGTTCTGCATTCACGGATGCAGACGCGAATATTCGCAACATCCCTGGTAGAAACCTATAGAAGCACATCAAAAGTTATTGGGGTTTTCTTGGGGTCTATGATTCATCGTAATTGTTCGGTCCTTCAGAGATAGGGTCTTATCTTTAATTTGGAATTATGCTGAGAACGATGATGATGCTAGTAGACTGGATGGCCGGGAAAAATCAATGTAAGGTTTAATGTAATTATAAGAATGTTTTTGAGGTTGTGGTAGCCCACCAGGTCAGAGAGCATGCGTCTTAAAATATTATTTACATGATTAACAGTGGCACCAAATATTGTGACGAAGTGTTGTTGATGTTGCATCGAACACCTAAAAGTGATTGGCCTATTCTCAATAGTTTAATTACCAGCTCAATTGACTGAACTACTGTGATTTTTTTAGTCTCACTAGTTCAACGAAATAATTTGACTGAACTAGGTACTAAATATTCTCAGACTGAGACTTTTGAGTATCAGTAGTTCAATCAAATTATTTTATTGAAATAGTGAGACTAAAAAATCACAGTAGTTTAGTCAATTGAACTGTACTAACTACTGCGAATAGACGAAGTGAAAAAGACCACCCAAAAGGGTTTGAGTTCGTAGTCAAAACGATTTTTATTTAAAACCGTGAACTTAATTGAAAGTTGAATTACCTAACGACACATCCCGAAAATACTTGTTTTGAAAAAATTTGTAAATTTATGTATTTTCTAAACTCTCGTTTTCATAATAAATAGTTTTTTCCTTTTATGTTTTTTTTTTCTTTCCAAGTAGTATTTCGTAGTGATGGCATAGATGGCACGACACTTCAAGTCAAGCGAATGGCGAGCGTTCTTAATTCTGTGCAGATAGAAACCGGCAAATAATATGAAAGTTTAATTACTTACCTTGTTGATGTTCAAATCTCTTTGGTGGACCGAGGAAGGTACGAGAAGATTTCGAACGCGCGAATACATGCGCCAACTTTCTATGCCGCATTTTTTTTGTTACGTAGGCACTCAGTGCTATTAGATCAGATATTTGCCGGTCTCTATATTTACCTAGGTTGGTACGTACTCGTACCTCGACATACTCGTATTATCGCGGCCGACTAACCTTCACACCATGTCCACAGACCTCTATTTTTGTACATCCTCAATCTGTGACTGTCACACCTGTGTGACGGTTAGGAAGAAAATTGGTCCACCCATTGGCTTTACGCACTAGTACCCACTAGTGGGTATAACGAATTACCCGTGCACTGGCACGGGTAATTCGTTATACCACGCAATAGCCTAGCAACTTTGCGCCGATGCTCAAGACTAATCCAAACTTCCAAAATCCAAGGGATTCGATGCTGATGAGCCTCTTGGCACGTTTCTCAATATACTCCAACGCCCCACGCTGGTACTTAACTGATACATCCCATAGGTGCGAGCAGCAACCCATCCATCATAGAACTAGGCACTGGAACTACTGGGAACACACGCCACGACCGTACTTGTACTTGATACAGTGAAAGCAACAGTGGCCTTAGTACGACAACTTGCGAAAAAGTTATCGTTACGTAAACGATAGCAAATGTATGAAAAATTCCGTTTCCTTTCACGTCCGACAGAAGCGCTGTTAGCGCTGTTAAATTTTTCATACATTTTGCTATCGTTTACGTAACGATAACTTTTTCGCAAGTGCTCGTACTAAGGTCACTGCTCCGACGTGAAGCGTCGTTGCACCTTCGATAGGATACCTAGCTTTTTGGCAACAATATGTCTTTAATAACAGTGAATTCTATGTTAAACTCCTTATCAGAAGATTGGTATATACTAAATGCCATAACCAGTAATCAGCGTTAAAAGAAAATGAAACAGCAGCAGTATATTAGGTACTTTGACAAATTGATTTTTCATACTCCATAAAAAATAACGAGGCACTTACTGCACTTTTAGTCTTAAATATCTACAATGTGCATGTGAACGCATTTACCGATTTATACAAAAATATAACATAAAGACATTTTTCAATATTTAGATTATCATTTTAAATGAGTTAATAATGTGTAAAATATTATGTGTCGTTTATTTTTCGCTATTCCTTGTTAATATGGTTGAATCCTTTGACGTGAGTACGCTGTTTTTATTTACTTATTTATATATTTAGACCAGTCCTAAAATGTTCTTGCTTTTTGTGGATTGGAAAACATTTTGAGCCATGTTTCAAAGTCTTATTTTTTGATGTTCCTCGTCGTATAGGTTTCCCTTAAAGTAACATTGAAGATAAATAAAAATTATCAGTTCGTCAACATATGTCTCAAAATTAGGGTGTACGAGTACGTCCGGAATTTTCAGAACGTGTCCGGGAATTTAGGCTTTTGGGCATACGGGAGGAATTCGAAAACGTCCGGAATTCCAATGAAATAAAACATTTAAATATATTATTTAATAATATTTTTATACTCAATTCAATTTATGAACCTGAATTAAATTAATTTGAATTATACTTAATAAGACATGTTCGCTTCGTTCACCTACTTTTAAAGCACCCAGAAATACGTTGCAGTACAACTTTTTCTTTAATTTAGCAATACGACCGCAACACGAGTTTATTATTCCGCAAAATCGACTGCACCGGTGGCACAGTTGAACCTACCTTTGGCGCTTGAGGGCGTGGGTTCGATTCCCACCTAGAGCAAATATGTGATGAACGTTTGTGTTTGTTCTATGTCTGGGTGTTAGTATTTATGAAAAAATAGTATATGTACGTATATCAATCTCTATTAGCAGCCATATTACAAGCTTTGCTTAATTTGGGGTCAGATGACCGTATGTGCAAAAATGTCAATAAAAAACTCAATATATCATAGTTTGAGGTCAGATGACCGTGTGTGCAAATATGTCAACAAAAAACTCAATATATCAACTTTGATTCCGGAAATTTCCGGAAATATCTTTAAACGTCCGGGTTTTTCCACGGAGCTTTTTTTTTCATCTGGTAACCCGCACATGAAGCTTTGAATCAGGTAGTTTAGAGCTTTTTGAACTATACGGGATATCTCTAAACGATAAACATAATAGGATATCATTGTACTCATTATTAGAAACAAATATTATCTACTACCTATTGGGATCAAACCTGAAATAGCAACAAAAAAAAAAAACAGTTGTTCCAATTAAAAATAGAGAGAATTCACACTCAAAGAAATATATTCAAATTCAAAATCTTTTATTTAGGACAACTTAAACATCCATTAGGTTAGTAAAAAACAAAACTTAAAAACTATTGTTTGGTAAGAAATACAGAGACTAAAAATTAATCACACATAATTAATTACGACTGAGTAGGAATTACATTATTTGTCACTCAGTCATCACCCGCCCAAATGTCTAAGTATTGGCGCGTGACCATCCTCCATATATGGCACAACTGATATTTTTTCGGGATTTCAAGGTTGCTGGTCCCAAAGTAAAAGTTGTATAAGATAATGAACGAGTAGGTATCAATGATATCGTCAATATATATATTTTGTTGTCTAAATACTCCTCGTATTTATTCTGCTGTATTTGCCGTATATTTGCTGAATACACCCTTACACTAAACGCATATAAAAGTTCAAATAATAGCGTTTCGAGAAAGTAGTTTAGAAAATGATACCTACATCAAAATCGACGTCAATGCCTTAGTATCGTACAATGAATTTATTGTTTGTGTTCAAATATCTCAGTGTTTCATAAATTATAATTTTTAGGGATCCGTACCCAAAGGATCCGTAAAAACAGATCCGTATTACCAAGCCTATGCTGACATAATTTAAAAATTATGGTAAAAAAAATTGTACGTCGATTATTAGATTGGATTGTCCAAGATACCAATACAAATAAAAATAGGTGCACCAAAATATACATTTTGTTTATGATCGAAGACGCGAAAACGTTAGCCTGTTTTGTTGCGAGGATGACTCTCTTTTCAAAATACAGGCCAGCATTTTAGTAATTGCTGATTTGCTGATTCAAATATACATGTTACCTACTATGTTTTATCTTTAGGTGGAAGATGGTTCTACTGAAGATGTTAAACTTTCAAAACATCACCATCATCATAAAGCAAAATTGACGTTGAACAAAGAAGTAAGGAAAACAAACGATGGAGGTGCTGAAACAAATCCTAGTACAACGGAAGAGCCCAAAAGTAACATACAAGAAAAAAACACTGACAAACTCGTTACAAATGATAACTTTGTACATTCTGAAGAACCTACGCACGTAAACACTACAAGACTACAAGAATTTGAAAGAACCGCATATACTCCCAAAATAATATCTCTGGATAGTTTAATAAAAACACAGCGGATACGCGCAGATGAAAGCAGCAGTGATGATTATTCCGATTCTTATTATGATGACAAAGAAAGTAATAACGTTGAAAATGTTAACAGCCCCGAAGATGATTCTGAACATGGCAATGATGCTGGAGAAGGAGAAGTGCTTATAAATACTCCTCATATAGAAACCTTAAGCCAAGATGTCGTATTAGATTTGAAAGCCAGATCAGGACATATTCAATCAGAAGATGATGATTCAAATGACGGTTCGAATCTATCTGACGTATCGGAGATAGGGAATTTTACTCAACATGATAATAACTTGAGATTAGGATATATTCTGCCTGCCGACGTTAATGTTTTGAACCCACCTAAATACGTACAAAATGCTCTTGATCGTAAGAATTTTCTTTTTCCTTTCTTTCATTATTGTAGTCATGGTGATTATTATAGTAAATAACTGACCTACCTTATAATATTGATGATTTTACAGGAACTATATCTCGGCCCAGCAACGATCATACATCACATTTTCATAAGCCAGACAACCCAAGACCAGAAATGCTATACAACGCTCATCTAAATTCTCGTCCAAGCTATTCTCCTATGTACTTTGAAAGCATAAACAGCCGAGAAATGCTGTACCCGACACTGAATAGCCATGAAAATTGGGCGCAAGGGAACTCTGGACAGCGCACAAAATCTTACTTTGGTTCGAATCCAAGCAATCCCAGTAACCAAATGTACACGAGATATCACGACAGATGCCCAAAGTGTACACAAGAAAGGGGTTCATCTCGAGAGCGTAGCTTCAGACGATCGTTAGACGAAACCCCCAGTGTTTTAGAGACTGCTAACGGAAGGTCTGTAGAGTTTGACCTTTTAGGTGCGAATGCTTATCCGCTAGCACAAGACAATGATGCAGAAGTGGCCAGTGGCCGTGTTAAAGCTTCAACCAACGATATTTTTTATCCTGGGTTGCGGGACACCTATTCCTCACACGAAGTGGAGCGTAGTGTTCAATTGCCGAATGTTCAATCTGATCCAGGTCCTTTCTCAAAGGTTTTACTCACATTGCCTTCATATGTTTCAAGAAGTGGCTCAATGATGCGGCGGGTCGGACTTGGTGGACTCCAAAGATTTGATAATATGAATAAATGGTTAATTTGATTGCAAATATTTGATCAGTACTTGATATCTAAAGTTTTTTATTGCGAGTTATGTCCTACCCTTATCTACATTGAAAATATAAATATCTACATAAATAAAATATCGTAAACATTAAACACTCCAAATGGAGAATAATGTGACCCTCCAAAGCTCCTGTAATTTTTTCTATAGCAATTTCGGATGAAGTAACTATGATATACCATCATCATCATCGTATCATCCTATCATTTTCTTACTGCTGGCACAGGCTTTCTCCCAGAGAGAGAGAGAGGATGTTTCCTATTCCACCATGCTGGTCCAGTGCATCTTGAAGTATGTTTATGTTCTAAGTTTTCAGGTTCTTGGACGTACAAGCCTCCTCGCACGACATTTTCCTTCGCCGTTTTTGAGCGATGGCAACAATAATTTTTATTTAGGTAGGTAGGTACTAAATAAAGTAATTGGTGCAGTCATTGATGGTCGAGGATCGAACCAGGTGCCATGAGAGTGTATAAACGCACATGAAAATGATAAGAGTGTGTAGGGCCTGTGAGTCCCACTACATCACAGATTGTTATTATTATAATATAAACAAATTAATGAAGCGCACCGGCATTCAACAGTCATTCGCTGGCGCTCAAATAAAGCGCACGTACTCAATCCATCTACCGGAGTTTCAATTACCCATTCACCAATTTAGGGTCCGATAAATCCTAAATTATAGCGACGAACAATACACCCAATCACATCACGTCGGAGTTTTCACATTCAACACAAAAATAATCCTAAATTGGTGACTCCGACGTACCTACAAATACAACCAATAAACTATTGAGTGCGTTTCAAACATCCGCGATGACCACACCAATCACCAACGTCGAGGAACAACACGGACTGCTCACGGACCAAAGCGCACCAGGCGCACCACCACCGCAGCAGCCCAGCACCAGCCGCATCACAACAGAACTCGCACCAAGCGCCGTCACCATTCAGACGCGCATCAGCGACTTCTGGGCCACACGACCTCGACTCTGGTTCAACCAGTTTGAAGCGATCATCGCGCCACAAAAAGCAACAGACTTATGTAAGTACCAACTAGTTATTGCAAAGTTAGGGCGCGACGAATTAAGTCAGATTAGCGACATACTGGAGAACCCACCCAAAATAAACAAATACGATGTGTTTACAAAAAGGTTAATAATCACCACGTCACCTGTGACGGCATCAAGCCGGACGAAGATAAGGTCAAAGCCATCACAGAGTTTTCACAACCTGAAACCATCGAAGCACTACGACGTTTCCTCGGACTAATTAATTTCTACAGAAACAGTATACCTACCAAAAGCCGCGGAAACACAATAAATATTAGATAAATACTTACACAATACAATGAAAAAAAACAAAATTACATGGATGGAAGAAGCCGTAAACGCATTCCACAAATGTAAACAAATGATACGAGAGGCAGTTATACTCACGCACCCGGACCCGACCGCCAAAACGGTGTTAATTACCGACACTTCAAATACTTGTGTCGGGGCCGCTCTACACCAATTAGTAGATTTTTTTTTACAACCTCTCGCTTTCTTTTCAAAAAAACTAACGACCGCACAGATGAAGTACAGCACGTACGATAGGGAGCTACCACTGATCCTACTATAGGCTTGAGATACGCCGTAAAAAAGGACATTGGTTAGTCCCGCTCAAATGACGTTCGGAAAATCTATCAGACTACCTGGAGATTTTTTTGTACCTGTACGAAGCAACATCAACGACCAAATCGCTCACACCACCTTATTTAGGTCCTTTCAAAGTAATCACTCGAAATTCCAAACACTACACCATTCGTATGGGTTCTCAAGATGTCGTCATCTCACTTGATAGACTCAAACCCGCTTATGTTGTAACTAGTGGTCCTTACGAGTCACCCGACGCCGCAACTAACTTAGCGACGAAAGAGTCACCCGACTCAACTAACAATAACACATGATACAGTCATTACGGCCACACAGCACAGCAACACAGAGAACAAAGCACAAAAGACGCCGCCAGTCATAACAAGATCGGGTCGCGCGGTGAAGAAAACGGATCGTTTTGTCATTTGAACCGAGCCGCCGCCGCACTCATCTGCACCACTCGACCGCAGACCACTTCACTACTCACAAAGCATCATCTATATATTTTCAACTTTACTGCAATTTCACCTACTTCGACGCTGCACTCTACGTCACATCAACATGGATAGCCCTGAGAGCAAGCCCACAACATAGAACGCCGCAGGTGCTGCGCCCCAAACAGCGCAGGTCGACCACATCCAGGACACACACTGTATGTCGCTGGCCCGTCATGATCGTCAGCGTTGTAATTTCCACTGGCATCCTGTACGTCATGTGGAGTTACTATTAAAAGCGGATCGAGGCTTCAGTGGACAAGCGCGTCACCATAGTCATAGCGCTACGTGTGTCGTCGATTCAAACCACACCTCCGCGTTTCCGGCAACCTCCCAGAAAAGCACGTTTTACGTTTAAACAAATATAATTCGGGTAGTGCAGTGAAGTGAAATAAAAAAACAAAACAAATGTATAAGTTAAAGTGCGCGTAACTAACAAATAACAAGTATTATTATATCAAAAGACAATTTTATTGTACTTATTGTTTTACGGAAAAATTATTCTATGTGAAATAAAAAGTAGCAAGTTATTTTTTCTTTTATAAGACAAACTGTAAACAAACAATGCACAATGTTAAATCAAAAATGTAAACATATTAATTTTTAGTTCACTATATTTTACACACTTATTATTCATTGTTCATTTTTATACAATCTACACCCTTAATGTTATCATACCTATCAAATTTTAAGTCATGTTGTCAACTTTGATATATGTTTAATCTACTTTTAGCTGCAACAAAGTACTTACCACCTAAGTAACACATTACAGAATCTATTTTATCATGTAAATTTTACTAAAAATTTATTTTTAAGGGGGATGTAGATGTAGGGCCTGTGAGTCCCACTACATCACAGATTGTTATTATTATAATATAAACAAATTAATGAAGCGCACCGGCATTCAACAGTCATTCGCTGGCGCTCAAATAAAGCGCACGTACTCAATCCATCTACCGGAGTTTCAATTACCCATTCACCAATTTAGGGTCCGATAAATCCTAAATTATAGCGACGAACAATACACCCAATCACATCACGTCGGAGTTTTCACATTCAACACAAACCTAAACAAATTATCCTAAAAGTGGAAAGAATACTCTTATTAATACTGCAGTTATATTATTATGTTTAGGGAATTTTACCGTAATTAGGTTAGTTGAGATATTTCAGCGCAGTTACATACACCATAATTATGTTCCTGGGACAACTGAAAAACGCGGGTGGTTGGTCGAAAAGTTTAAAGTTGGTACAGAAAAACGATCTACCCTCTTTCTTAATCATTTATATACTGTAGTTATAAGTCCTGACAAAACATACTGTCCGTATCAGTTATCCTAATAGTTAAGTATAGCAGTTGGAGTAGAACATTTTCTAGAGTGGATACCACAAATCGGCAAATCTATCTTAGGACTGAGACTGAGATAGCATGACGATATTATTATACGTAAAGAAGTTGATAGTGGCTGAAAACGAAAAGCTGAAGATCGGGCTGAGTGGCATGCCTATGTCCAGCAGTGGATTAATATATGCTAATTATGAACATAAAATGTGCTCCAGTATGGTTAAGTTATTTTTAACGAAGTACAACATTATGTCGATTCGTATCGTTTCCAAAACTCCATAGAAGCATCGAGTATAGTCTAGATCTATACCACTTTACTAGGGCATGACTTGAACTTAACAGTGACTTTGCTTGAATGTGATCGTGACTATGGCTTGATTGCAGATATAATTAGGTATATTAAAACTTGATAATAAAGGTCGGGGAAAAAGTTTCTTCGTATTTTATAAACAAATTCAAGACATATTTTTTTCAAGTTTAATTACATTTAATTATAATATATATGTACCATTTTGTTCGATAACTTGTTGCCATCTTTTAGGTAGTGACATGACCCCGTTGCTGTAGAAATTTTGGGAATTCTGATCAATAAAATGCAACAAATAGTTTTGACAGTCCTCTCTTGATGTTAATCTAACACTACCCAAAGAATTCTGAATTGATCAAAACAGGTGGAAATCTGAGGGTGCAAGGTCAGGGCTATGTGGTGGATGCATTAACACTTCCTAACCAAGCTCTCTAAATTTTTGCTGAGTGGCCAAAGATGTGTGCGGTCTGGCGTTATCATGATGAAAGACCACACTCTTTATGTTGATCAATTCCGGCCGTTTTTTCTCAATTTCTTGTTTGAGTCTCATCTGCTGTTGGCAGTAGAGATCCGAATCGATGGTTTTGCCCGGCGGTAAATGCTCATAATGAACGATGCCCTTCCAATCCCATCATACACACAGCATCACCTTATTACGTGTTAATCTGGGTTTCGCTACAGTCTGTGGTGCTCCACTGCCCTTTGACCATGATCGTTTGCGCACATTCTTGTCGTAGGTGATCCATTTTGCATCACCAGTGATCAATCTTTTCAAAAACGGTTCGGTTTCTTTACGTTTCAATAGAGAATCGCAAATGAGTACACGATTCATTTGGTTTCTTTCAGTGAGCTGGTGTGGCACCCAAATATCGAGTTTTTTTGTATACCTACCCAGTTATTTTCAAATGGGTCAAAACTGTTTTGTGGTCAATCCCCAGGTCTTCAGCTACGTCGTAACTACTAATATGCCGATCTTGGTCCACTTTTTCAGAAATGGCATCGACTTTATCCGTAACAGGGCGACCAGAGCGAGCTGCATCTTTGACATCAAAATTCCTGGACTGAAAATGCTTGAACCAACATTGTGCTACTCTTGATGACACTGCATTAGGTCCATAAATGTCACAAATTTTATTCGCGGCTTGTGTCGCATTTTTCAGTTTTTTGTAATAAAATTTCACAATATATCGAATTTCTTCGTTAGATTCACTCATTTTATCGAACAAAAAAACAATTGAAAAATGGCGGGAAATTGCTTTTTACTTTTTGTATACCTTTTTTAAAATGTCATATTTTTAATGGTATCAAAACCAGCCAGATACAAACAGTACAACCGATGAGATTTTTACTACAACTTTATACATACAAAATACGAAAAGACTTTTTCCCCGACCTATTATTTTAACACTAAGCAAATGCACAAAAAGTGCGACGCCAAAATCAAAGAAAGAAGAAATAAAGACAAGGGTTGACACTTTTGACATTAACTGACAGTGACAGAGGTGTATTGTGTGTGTTTACTTTACTTTACGTTACGTGTGTTTTGTTTTATTACATTCTCTTTGGTGGTGTTGTTTGCCAAAATAGCTATAAATTCAAAATTTCAATAAATAATTAGCAAAATGGGTAAAAGATATTATTGTGACTATTGCGATAAAACAATGTCCTGTGCGCCGTCCATTATACGAACCCACAACAGCGGTCTTTTACACCAGAGAGCAAAACAAGAACACTTTCAGAAGTTTAAAGGTAAGTTCACTTAACCCGTTTCAAAACTTTTAATTCTATGCGTTTATCGCTTACAGTAAACTAGAGTAAGTAAAAAACGTACGTATTTTATATAGAATCCTACTGATTTGCACTAGATACGTTATGTCCCGAATCCGTATACCCTAAGGCCTAAGGTTGCATTGCACCATGGAGTTTTCCAGTTTCGTCACTTTTTTATGAATAAAAAGTGCCCTAATATCTGTCATGATTGTTGCACTCAGATTTCGAATACCAAATTTATAAATGATAGGCAGGTTTAGCTATTTTTGTTGCCAAGGCAAAATAAAGCAATCGGCTTTGCTGCAATCCCTCGTATCATCAAAACTTTGAAAATCCTCCGCTAATCTCTTCAACTGCAAATAACTCAAGATATTGTAATATTACAGTTCTGACCCTAGAGTTTTTAGATCACTCACAGTTTTTAATAGTAGGCAATATAAAAACATACTGACTGCCCCGGTGGCGTAGTTGGTAGTGAACCTACCTTCTGCGCTTGGGGGCATGGGTTCGATTCCCAACTAGGGCAAACATTTATGTGATGAACATTTGTGTTTGTTCTATGGCTGGGTGTTAATATCTATTTAAGTATGTTTTTAAAAATACATACGTAGGTATATCAGTCTCTGGCAGCCATATTACAAGTTTTGCTTATTTTAGGGTCAGAGGCCATGTGTGCAAAATGTCCCAGATATTTATAATTTATTTATTTATTTAACACACCTCTAAGAGTAGGTTCCAAAGAGTTTATATTTTTATTATACCTATCGTCTTGAGATTGATTGATAGGCCTGATGTTAAGGGGCGATGGGGTCTACCATTGAGTGTGCTTGCCTAGAAAAAACTGATTCACTAACAACTTGTTTAAATGTCTGTGTGTTGCATGTAACTCATATACTTCATCATCATCAGCCATAAGACATCCACTGCTGAACATAGGCCTCCCCCTTTAACCTCCACACTGAACGACAGCCTGCCTCATATACTTAATTATGTTCAATTTAATTTGGTTAAAGTTAGTCAAATCAAATAATTATGACCAGGCAATTTAATGTAATCTATTATTTAATTTAGAATATTTATTTTATTGTATCAGCTCATAGCAAATAAAATTATTTATTTGTCAGAACATGGTAGGTACACATACGTATAAAGTAGCATACAGAGTCATAAGAATGGAAACGTATCTCATGTCCTTGCCAGGTACGGCGTACAAATGTTTTTTTTTTAAATTATTTATTAGTAAGTTTTCAACCACAAAAATGTATAAAACTGACCAAAAGTCAACTTGGAAGAAACTACCCACTAAGATACGGGCTAATGCTCTGTTTGCTGGCTAGGGCTGATAGGGTTACGCATATAGACTGTACTAAGCCGATAGGAGGTCATTGGACTCATCATTATGAACAACTTTTGCTATGGGACCAACCAAAAAATCGCACAAAAAAACCAGCTGTTCCATAGAAAACAGTCATTGACACTCGACAAAATGTATGGAACAGCTGAATACTTTTATGCGATTTCAGGATTATAGTAAAAATTAGGTACATAGTAAAAGTCGTTCATAATGATTTGTACAATGACCTCCTTTCGACTTAGTACAGGATATATGCGTATTGCGTAACCCTATATTTATTGATGTGCGCATCATGTGAAATAAATGTATTTGAATTGGATGACCATATTGTAACTATCGAGGAACACCCATTCTTTGTTTTAGCATTTTGTTATCATTTCCATGAAACCCTTTCATGCTCAAGTGCTCGACAAGCTCTTAACTACGTATATTTTAATTGAACTTCCATGTTTCCAGATCCAGAAACAATACTAGCAGAAGAGACCAATAAAAAGGTTTGTGCTCGGTTCCCGTATGGCCAGTGCCAGTTTGGAAGCATTTGTAGATTTTCTCACTACACCCAGGAAGCCATTCAGTACCTGCAAAACTATGGTGGGTACTTTTTTAAATCTTTTCTGTGAGATTTTTGGCGTCGCACTCTTGTGTATTTGCCAGTCTCAAATATTAAATTATTATAAAGTTTGATAATGTGAAGTCAAACAAGCCAGTCACAGAAAAGGCTGGAACCGGGGTTTGAACCCACGACCTCATGCTTTTTAGTCTACCGTTTTATCGTGGTGGTTTTCCGGTCATAGTGCCGGACAATGCTCGAGGACATCACCATTCCACATCACACAGCGAGAACCTCATGGAAAATAAACTCAGCAAGTAGCTTGATTCGGCTCACCAGGTTATCGCCATGTGGGAACTTTTTGTCAACGATCATTGTTCAATAGTCGTAGAATGATTTTCATGAAAGAAGTCCGACGGCAAACAGCAGAACTAAAAAACTGGGCTATTGAGGTGAACAACTTGTGGATAGGAGAACAGATCTATTGATATTATACAGATATTGTTATTAGAAACGGCACCTGCCTTACCCTGTCTCATCTCAAAATATATTTAGGAATGACTTGCCACCACAGAAGAATTTTTTTTTTGTTTTAGTTAATTGAACTTTCAAGGCATTTTTTTGGAAATTTGTTGTAGCCACTTGCACCCATATAAACCCACAGTAACTATGATAGCAACTGTGACGTGGAGTTCGACGCGTTGATATAAATAAGAATGTTCAATCACATATCTGTCACAATACCTGGCGACAGAGTTTCCTTCTCATTTCTGTTGTATTTACTTCTCTTTTCTGTACTTGCCACCTACTAAATGGGTCCCCCATAAAGGCTGCCGTATCTTGGCACCGGAGGGGCAACATTGGCGTGGGTGACTTAGGGTGTCGAGAGGTGTGCTGCACTTTCACTAAGAGCTACTCACGACGTTATGCCCTTTACCACTTTAACCCTGAAGCTTAGGTTTTTAGCTCTTGCGGTTTCCACCCCCGGACGGCCGGTTAAGGCAAGCCAGTGGTCGGGGTCTGGGGTTTTAGCCCCCTGGAATCGGGGTACGCGATTATTATTATAAATTGTAATGTTGCTATTGTTTTTTTTATGTGTTAATTTTTCCAATTGCAGTAGCGGTCAAACACCAGGCGAGCAAAACGGTAACCCAGCCGTGTTTTGAAGACTTGTACAACAAGCTTCAAACCGAGAAGTCAGCACCTCGCGACAATGGCAACACTATTCTCATCGACACTTATGGAGTCACTCATATATTGCCGTGGACCAACAGTGACATATTAAACAACTATGGTGACAGTATGCCTCCTAGTGCCAAACCAATCAGTGTGCATGATTTTAGTAATGTTACTTTTAGTGAATGGGGATAATTATACATAAAAAGTAATGAAATAATATTTTATTTATTATAATGAAATAATAGTTTTTTTTTAAATATATATCATTATATATATATATATATATTTATCATTTAATAAGAAAAGTATACAAAAAACCGGTCAAATGCGAGTCGGACTCGCGCACGAAGGGTTCCACCATTATCTATAAAAACGGCAAATAATCATGTTTGTTGTATGGGAACCCCCTTAATTATTTGTTTTATTTTAATTTATTTATTTATTTTTAAAGTGAATATATAACTAAATATTATGTGATTGTTTCAAACGTCTACCTGTTACCGTTATCAATACCGAGCAAAAAAATCACGTTTCTTGTATGGGAGCCCTTAAATATTAATTTTATTCTGTTTTTTAGAATTCGTTATAGCGGCAACTGTGAAAATTTCAACTGTCATACTATCACGGTTCATGAGATACAACCTGGTGACAGACAGACCGACAGACGGACAGCGGAGCCTTAGTAATAGGGTCCCGTTTTACCCTTTGGGTACGGAACCCTAAAAAACCAAACTAAAAGATTGCTTTGGATGACGTTGACAAATAATGTCAGTCTGACCCTGGTGACAGTTGGCTACTCGCTCTTTATCACTCATTGTTTGCTAACGCCATCTATTGGGTCATTTTGTATTTTTTTTTATAAAATCGGCTGTCTGAAAATCTCCCATTACAATATCAATGTTTATAACTTAGCTATATTACGGCTAAGTTATAACTTCTTGAATCATAATTACCTATTAGCAGTTAATTGCCTAATTAATTATCGAAATAGGCAATGATGTACTTTTAATATGCAGTAAAGATAGTACTACCTAGGAAAGTTTGAAGGTTGCAGAATCATGCAGAATTCGCTTTTACTTGCCACCATGAAAGCCATCGGATTTTTCGCAATATTCGCTGTAAGTGTTGCAATCATCATCAGCCATAAGACGTCCACTGCTGAACATAGGCCTCCCCCTTTAACCTCCACACTGAACGACAACCTGCCATCTGCATCCACTGGATGCCCGCGACTCGCGATGTCGTCGGTCCATCTAGTGGGAGGCCTACCAACATTGCGTCTTCCGGTTCGTGGTCTATACTCAAGAACCTTTCTACCCCATCGGTTGTCGGTCCTGCAAGTGTTGCAATACTACAGGATAATTCAGAATAAATTTACTAAATCGAGTTGGTCCCATAATAAAATACCTCTTTTGGGTTAGTACACCCTTACCTCGTAACCCTGTATACTTCCATCATTATAGATACTTACAATAAATAATAACCAATATAAAAAACCGACTTCATCAGAACAGGCCCAAATTGAAATGGAACCAAATGGAAAGCACCAGCTTTAAAATAAAATAAAAAAACATAAAAATCGGTCCACCCAGTCAAAAGTTCTGAGGAAACAAACATAAAAAAAACAGTCGAATTAATAACCTCCTCCTTTTTAGAAGTCAGTTTAAAAATGTATCGCCCTATATAATATCATCAAAAACTTTACAGATTTTAATATCAAATTATGAAGCAAACGGCGCAAAAACGGATGTAGATATTGCTGATGGGCCTGCATTCGTTGACAAAGACTTCACAGATTATCAAGCGGGTGAAGAGGAAGATTATTTAAAAAGAGAATCTGGGTTTTCAGACAGTGCCTTAACGCCACTAAGAGATTTAGAACCAAAAATTACAAGCAATGGAAACCCTAATCCTGAAGTAGTTAACACTTTACTAAATACAGCAGAGGCTAGTTTCAAAGACACAGCTCCAATTCCACTAGAATCAATATTAAAAAGAATTGAGAAACGAAATCTTGATGATAAGGCAAAAGCATTCCGAAGAGCAAAAAGAATAGCCAATTATACATCTTTAATGTCGGTAGATGAAGATCAATTTAAAATTAATTTCGAAACAATACTTAAGAGAATTAACAAACTGAATCCTGAAAAAGAAAAAGCATTGTTGCGAGCAAAAAGAGAAGCTAGTTTTTCAGACGCTCCGACGTCGCTAAAAGACAATATCAAATCAGCTTTCAGAAGAAACGAGGAACTCAATCCGAAAGAAATAAAGGCTGCAAAGAAAGAAATAAGGGTCGCAAAGAAATACGCCGCTGCAATGAAACTAAAACATGACATCATGGTTACAGAAATAATGGATTTTATGAAGAGAAACTTGATGACTACTAATTACTTATACGAAGAAGTGCAGAGGATTAAAGCAGGAGGCCGAACTCAGAAGAGGTTGAGGGCCCTGGTTCATTACCTAGAAGACGACCACAATATCAAACTAAAGGATTCGGTTTTACAATGTTTTTATGCAAGGAGAAAACTTGATAAACGACATCTTGATCCTTGGACGCATGGCAAAACAAACAATCTAATAATCAACGCCTTAAAAGATCCATACAATGATGGATTTGTCAATTAATTCTATGAATGCAATAAAACTATGTCTAAATTAAATATTTCTAATATTTAAGGTGTAGGTAAACGCTCCCAAAGCCAAAACGTTATTATTATAATATCTAAATACAAAATACCAATAACGATTTGTCTTATACTTGTTGTTTTTAACTGACTTCAAAAAAAGAGGACGGTTTTATATTCCACTGTATTTTTTATGTATGTTCACCGATTTCTCCCGCAACTATAGACCGATAAAAAAAAAACCTTTTGTTCGGTAGAGTTCCTTCCAATTTGGTCCCATTGTACTATATTATAATAGAACTCGTAAAATAATATTGATTTTTCTTCTCTCCATTTAACGACTACTCTCAATAACGCTATAAAATGTGCAGTTCCTTTTTTTCTTAACCTACTGTCCCACTGTTGGGCAAAGGGCTCCTTCCATAAATCTCGGTCCTCCGCCACCTCTCCGGAATGAGTCAAGATCGTCACGCCAGCGTTTCCTAGGCCTTCTTTGTCTGCGTCGTCCATCAGGCACCCACTGTGTGACTATCCTGGCCCATCGGTCGGAGTTCGTACACGCCACATGCCTCGCCCAATCACATTTTAATCAGACAGCCTTTTGCCGACGTCGAACACACCAGTTATGGAGCGCAGTGTGCTATTGCGAACTCAGTGTGTCGTTATCTTTATAGAATGTATCGTTCGCGCAAAACTTTATGAGCCCTCTGAAGTTAGGCGCGAGGCCTCCCCGACGCCCTGTAAAGTCCCTCGGATACCTATAATATGCGTACTGCGCAGCCACTGGGCCTAACTTCAGACGGCTCATAAATTTTTGCGCGAACGATACTCTGTAGTAGGTAGACAGTAGATAACTGGAGCATTTCGTGTTGTATGGATAAACCTTTACACACTAATACGTCAGGAGAACAATTTAGTGTTAGTTTAAATCCATTCGATTCGAACGGCCAACTGCTTTACCTACTATGGCGCAAATAGTAACCCTCAACGCAAAAAGATGGATGTTATAAGTTTAACATGACATGTGTGTATTATCGAATGCCTAGAATATAATTCCAGTCGTCGTAAGGTGGAAGGCACTAGACCGCGCGGGAGGTCACCCATGCGATGGACCGACCAGATCAAGTCTGCAGTGGGTGGTCCCTTAAACGAGTGCAGCAGAAAGAGATGGCGAGACATCGTGAATGCATTCTATCTGCCCCGTCCAATAAATATTCGGTTTATAGGGGGAATTCGTTTATATGTTCCTATGACTTGTTTATGTATAAATACTTTTAAAATGGCATTATGTGGTATTCTTTTTTAACTGGACTTTATTCAAAAGATTTAATTTGAGAAATAGCAAGATTTAAATATATATATTTTTCATATTGTACCCTACTTCAACTGGTTTAACCACTACGACTACATGACGACCACGACCGCTCTGCCAAGAGCGAAACAACTAAGAATAATATAATTAATTTATTGAAGGAATTACAACATCTTAATATAATTAAATATTACGAGCTGAGCATCACACCGATGGGTCTTTCACCCAACAGCTTCACCCACTAGTGGGTGCACGGGTAATTCGTATTTACCTTTGAACCCACTGCCTTAGAGTTAGAAACTAATAAAAAAACGACATTGAAGATCAAAAATAATAGGTCGGGGAAAAAGTCTTTTCGTATTTTGTATGTATAAAGTTGTAGTAAAATCTCATCGGTTGTACTGTTTGTATCTGGCTGGTTTTGATACCATTAAAAATATGACATTTTTAAAAAGGAATACAAAAAGTAAAAAGCAATTTCCCGCCATTTTTCATTTGTTTTTTTGTTCGATAAAATGAGTGAATCTAACGAAGAAATTCGATATATTGTGAAATTTTATTACAAAAAAGGGAAAAATGCGACACAAGCCGCGAATAAAATTTGTGACGTTTATGGACCTAATGCAGTGTCATCAAGAGTAGCACAATGTTCGTTCAAGCGTTTTCAGTCCAGGAATTTTGATGTCAAAGATGCAGCTCGCTCTGGTCGCCCTGTTAAGGATAAAGTCGATGCCATTTCTGAAAAAGTGGACCAAGATCGGCATATTAGTAGTTACGACGTAGCTGAAGAACTGGGGATTGACCACAAAACAGTTTTGACCCATTTGAAAAAAACTGGTTATACAAAAAAACTCGATATTTGGGTGCCACACGAGCTCACTGAAAGAAACCAAATGAATCGTGTACTCATTTGCGATTCTCTATTGAAACGTAACGAAACCGAACCGTTTTTGAAAAGATTGATCACTGGTGATGAAAAACGGATCACCTACGACAAGAATGTGCGCAAACGATCATGATCAAAGGGCCGTGAAGCACCACAGACTGTAGCGAAACCCGGATTAACACGTAATAAGGTGATGCTGTGTGTATGGTGAGATTGGCAGGGCATCGTGCATTATGAGCTTTTACCGCCGGGCAAAACCATCGATTTGGATCTCTACTGCCAACAGCAGATGAGACTCAAACAAGAAATTGAGAAAAAACGGCCGGAATTGATCAACAGAAAGAGTGTGGTCTTTCATCATGATAACGCCAGACCGCACACATCTTTGGCCACTCAGCAAAAATTTAGAGAGCTTGGTTGGGAAGTGTTAATGCATCCACCATATAGCCCTGACCTTGCACCCTCAGATTTCCACCTGTTTCGATCTCTTCAGAATTCTTTGGGTAGTGTTAGATTAACATCAAGAGAGGACTGTCAAAACTACTTGTTGCATTTTTTTGATCAGAAGTCCCAAAAATTCTACAGCAACGGGATCATGTCACTACCTACAAGATGGCAACAAGTTATCGAACAAAATGGCACATATATATTATAATTAAATGTAATTAAACTTGAAAAAAATATGTCTTGAATTTGTTTAAAAAATACGAAGAAACTTTTTCCCCGACCTTATAGTTTTCAATCGTTTTTTCAAGTACCAGGAATGCATAAACCGTGAGCACTTTATGTGAATCTAGAATGAAATATCACTCCATCGTTTCTGCTATCCTGGTACCTGGTATCGACTTTTGGTTTACAAAGCGCAAGTCCGACCTCACATTGAGTACTGTGCTACCCATCTTTGGAACGGAGCACCCATTGATGCATTACAACGTAGAGCTGTCAGAATTGTCTACGATCCCAAGCTCACTGAAAACCTAGAGCCGCTCAGCATGCGCAGAGACGTTGGGTCTCTTTGTCTTTTATCGCATTTAGAACGGAAAATGTTCTGAAGAACTGTTCGATCTGATGCCAGCATGCGGTTTTATCAACGCACCAGCCGACACCGCCTGAAAGTTCATCCACATACCATAGATCGGTGGAAATAGCACACTGTGCGTTTTACGCGTTCTTTTTTGCCTCACACCTGCAATTTGTGGAAAGAGGTCCCCCCTCCTGCGGCGTTTACGAATAGCTATAATATGGGGTTCTTCAAAAAGGCTTTTAAACATTCTTGTTTATATTGACGTCTGACGTGCTACTGCTAACAAAACGGAGATCGAAATGAATTATGCGGTGTGCTAGTTGGAGCATTAATCCAGCATATGACAGGCCACAGACATGCAGAGTAGGTGTAATTGAGGGGTCTATATTGATAAAGGTCTTTGGTTAGAGCCTCATTACCTGAAGCTTATTAAATTGATTGAATTCTTATCGAGTTCCAACTTCAATTAGGCAGGTACTTAAGACCAAATCATTAGGTTCAGTCATAATGTTTTATATAAGTACATAACTACCTACCACGTGGGCGTCCGAAGGCTTAATTTAATAATGAAAGAAATTGCGGTTTTGCTACTAATATCAGCGGTGAGTGTATAATAGTTATTTGTGTTACGAGGGGACAAACCGAGAGAAATAATAATAGCGGTTTAATTATTTCGGCTTCGGGGGTGTTTGCCTTACGTACACCTGGTACTTAGGTACCTATGTCAAGGCTACAGATCTTTTCGAGGATAAAATATATATATATATATCTGGGACATTTTGCACACATGGTCATCTGACCCCAAACTAAGCAAAGCTTGTAATATGGCTGCCAGAGACTGATAAACGTACATATATATTTTTAAACACATACTTAAATAGATATTAACACCCAGACATAGAACAAACACAAATGTTCATCACACAAATGTTTGTCCTAGATGGGAATCGAACCCACGCCCCCAAGCACAGAAGTTAGGTTCACTACCAACTGAGCCACCGAGGCAGTGCCGCGATCCCATCAAATTGTAAGAAAACCCAGCCACGAGAGCAATTTATGTGTTTAACTTTATTCGCCAACTACACCAACTGATTATTTACAGATTTCTTCAACTATAAAAGAAATTCACGGAGCTAAACTATGGGGACCCGGGGTTAATATCAGTTACCTTCTAGAGAAAATTTATCTTAAGGGAATAGGAGAGAGAGTCCCTAACCTGTTACCCGACCTTACGTTTAATGACAAAACTAGACAGAGAAAACCTGGCATGGATGCCGCTGTCGGTCGCAGGTTCTTAAAAGAGATCATAGCTGACCAGAGAAAACAAATTCACCATAATACCGAAGAATTATTTGACAACGCAAGAGAAGACACAGTTTTAGCATTTGATATGGATGATGCCGTCTTAACCGGTCTTAAAGCTATAGGAAACGGTATTCCAAGAGCAAGTTGGCTTACACGTAGAAACCGCAAGAAGACAGATCATAGCGCGAAGGCCGAAAAGCTAATGAAACAACAGCATGAGCGTAAAATGAAGGACATAAAGTTTTTTTTGGATAATAACTATGTTTCTACTAAATATATTTACGACGAAGTATTGAGAATAAAAAGGGACCACGTGATAAAGGACCCGTTGAGGAGAATGGTCGATTACCTTTCGCGTCCCGGCATGGATGATTTGATACAATCTGTATTTAAGTGCTTCCAGGAGAAGAGGAAAATAGATGGACGTCCCAAAGATATCTGGAAGAACCGCATACCAAATAATTTAATCATCAATGTTGTCAAAGATCCACAAAATGATGGATTCGCTTAGCTAATATACAGAGCTAATTCAGTAATTTACCTACTTATCTGTATAAATAAAAATGAATCGCCGAAATGTATGTGTGCACGCGCATAACTTCCGAACGACTGCACCAAATTGGATAATTCCTTTTTTTTGTTCGTTATTGTCAGAACAAGGTTTGTATAACAAGATATTTTTTTGGACTAAACCACGCGAGCGAATCCGCGGGCAACAGCTAGTTAAAAATAAAACGAAAAAATTGTTTAAAATTATTGCGTTTTATTAATGACATAAAGTAGTTTTGGGTGCAATTTGTTTAATTTAGAAACATACTCGTATATTGGAGTTCCTGGCGATAACTTGGCCGTCACTGTATCCTGTAACAGTAAGTAATTATATCATTGAATGGACGGCCGAGCGGTAATAAAGCACGCTATAAGTCTGGCAACACTGAGCATTGCTGTTTTTTGGCGCAAAAGGTGGCTGGCGACGACCACAGAAAAATAATATTTTTTGTTTAAATTAGAACGGCTGTCAAGGAATTTTTGTAAAAATTTGTTGTAGCAAGTCGACCACATAAACGAAACGTCAGTCGTTCGAAATCAGTTAGCAAATAAGAATGGTCAATCAAGTATCTGTCAAAATGCGTAGCGACAGATTTTCCGTTCTATTTACTTCTCTTTTCTGTGAGCGACATTGGTGACTGGTGACGCAAGTAGCATCCCTAATAATGTTTGAACGAGAGGCTGCTAGGTTAGGTTAGGGGCCTTAGTGATTTAATTACCAGTTTGTTATGTTGCAACGATCTCAACGCATTGGTAGGGTCTTCTACATCTTCTTTCCAATATGAATTCCAATATTTCTGCAAGAGGTTAAGGATTATAATATGCTATGGAGCTTCATCAATTAAGTTATCCAATGAACATTATGGTACCTAAAACTAAAACCTAAGCTTAATACTCTAAACTTTCAGTAAGGTACCAACGTAGATCAGACAAAATAATTATCAATATAAAAAAACCGACTTCATAAAAATCTTAGAACTGTACCAAATTGAAATTGGACCACACGGGAAGCACCGGCTTTCAAATAAAAAAGAATCATCAAAATCGGTTCACCCAGTCGAAAGTTCTGAGGTAACAAACATATTTTTTTAAAGTCGAATTGGTAACCTCCTCCTTTTTTGGAAGTCGCTTAAAAAACCGATTCACTCGAGATTTTGAAGACACCTGATTGTATCTAAGTACTTATCATGATTCATGCCTAAATAAAGTTTTGGGGTATAACTACATTTTGTTTGTGGTTTCGTAGTAAATAAAGAACCCGTAAAAGTGTGTAAGTACTTGTACAAATATAAATAATTACTCACACATATTCGAAATGAGAAAAAAACACTTACTCCAGATCGAAGACTATCTTTCTTTAACAGATGTTCATTAGGATCTACAGGCTGGGCAGCTTGCATCAGTTTAGCCTCCTTGGCAATCGCCAATACCAGTTCCGGAGGTGCCTGATTCAAAAAGTTTCACCGTGTCAAATCTTTCTTTCTTTTTTTTTTCGAATTATGATCTAACATTTAGCTTATGATAAGGTATCTTACTTGTTTCGGAATCAAACTGGGGTCTTCGTCTTCTTGAATGAGATCGTTTTGATTAACCTGTTGAAAACAAGACAGTTTTGAATGGATTGGGAAAAATTAAATGTGGTAAAGGGGATTTTCTAGGATCAGGTAAATGATCCAGCATGAATTATATTTGTAATACAGTGAGGCCTGGCGCACTCCGCACTTTAGGTATGAAGCTACAAGTAGTCGTCTTGTCGGACTTGCCGTGCCCGCTGCCACGGGATAGACAGAGATAACGCGACAAGCGTTACGCGAAATACAGAGGCAACTTCTGTGTTAATATAACAGTAGGTAGTTAGCGCTCGCACGTCCTGAATTGGACTTTGTGTGATAGTAAAAGTCGCTACTTATTTAAATGCTTTTGCGGAGTGAACATTCTGTACTTGTACGTACATTATGTATTCTGTGGTAGTAACAAGAGTCTCAACTTATTTAATGATTTTGTGGAGTGAATCTTCTGTAGGTAGGTACTACTTGTACTTATATTCTGTGATACTGTCAAATACCTAACCTATTAATAACTGATTAGGTAAGATTACTAACTTCTTGGTACGGGTACTGTGGCACAAAGCGCCTGCCGAGGTCATAGATCGGGTAAAACTTCGGCTGGTAGAGATGTGGGTTAGTTCCGAACAACTGAGTCATGTCCCCTGCTTTTAATTCTGCTTCGTACTGTTTTATTTCAGCTTCATCCATTTTATTCTGCAATTTTAGAAAAATATTGACCTATTTGAGACACACGGCTGCTAGGTTATGTAGGCACCTACGTGATCAGAAAATAATTATCAATATAAAAAACCGCCTTCATAAAAATCTCACAACTAGAACAAATTGAAATGGGACCACACGGGAAGCACCAGCTTTCAAATAAAAAAATAATCATCAAAATCGGTTCACCCAGTCGAAAGTTCTGAGGTAACAAACAAAAAAAAGTCGAATTGAGAACCTCTTCCTTTTTGGAAGTCGGTTAAAAAAGGGAGATACCTATGCCTTAGTACCTACTATAATTATGCTCGTGTTCAAATGTCTCAATTTTTCATTAAAAAAAGCACTATACCGCTAAACCGCATAACGCAAAAACGGAAGGTAGGTAACCGATCAGTTACTAATTTTTACACACACTAAGAAACTTGTAGCGACACCAATGAACGAACTAATAGTCCATGATGCCACTCCACCTCACCATACCTCCTTTGTTAGTCTGAGTAAGAGAGTACTACGTTAGGCGAAGTGAGCCTTCTAAGCGTATTACCGGAGCAAAGGGTGCGTTTCCGTAGCGGGCGAGTCCCACTGTTATCTCAGAGTCTAGCATGCACCGTGGCACGCCAACATTCTAGGTGAAGCAATGCTGTCTAAACGTACCTAAAAGCAACGCGTGTGCTCTCGTAGCAGGTGAGTCCCAGCACTGCCGAGCCCCACTGTTTGCTTTATGCCGATCCCGGCGCGCGCGCAGCGTGGCGTACCTACCTACCTTACTGCCAATTCTTCTTCTTTCGAGTAGATGTTTCGTTTATTTATTTGATTTTTTTTATTAAGTTTTTGGACCAAAATTTTGCGACCCCAATGTCACTCTCCGTGGCTTCAATCAGGTCATCTAGTGTGCAGGTTGTAGGGCCCGCTGCACACTCCATCAAGTGTGACATTGTCTGAGGATTCACACCACAAAGACATTCGGTACCTATCAAAGCCTTCTATATAACCTATCCCGATTTTGGCCCTAGAAAACCTAGTTTAAGTTCACCTCTGCGGGGAAGACAATCATGCCCAGAGTTGAAAACTGTGACCTCACGACACAGGTTATCCTAGTGTGGGGGACAGTGTTCCACTAAGGTACATAATTGTTTATTTTCGCCTCTCTTTCACAACATTTGTATACATATATATAACTACATATAACTACCTTTTAAGATCTTTATGTACCTATAGGCCTTTAATGAATATCAATAAACGTTTTTATTATTTTATTCACACATTTATTTCTCTTCTTAAATTTAAGTTTTTTTACAATATCTATATAAAAACAAAATATTCTAAAAAAACTTAAGCCTAGGGTGCCGCCGGCAGCGGGGCAGGGCCCAAGCTACCGGTGGTTAGGGCTGCAGAGTGAGGAACCTCCTGACAATGCGTGCCGTGTCAAGAATTACTGCTTTCTGCATCTGACCCTTGACCCAACCGTCTAGCGAGAGCCTCTTAAGGTGGTGGTCGAGGCTCTTCGCTATAAGGCCGTTCACCGATACGACTATCGGGACAATGATCGTCGAGTCAACATCCCACATGGCGGTAACCTCATGAGCCAAGTCAAGGTACTTGGCTGAGTTTGTCCTTCTCGGCCTTCACGAGGTTCTCGTCATGCGGGATGGTGATGTCGACGAGCACTGCCCGACGCTGGGATCGGTCGACCATCACGATATCAGGCTTATTGGCGACAATAGTCCTGTCCGTGATGATAGACCGGTCCCAGTAGAGCAAAGCACGACCATTATTTTATTATTATTATATAACCTATCCCGACTTTGGCCCACTTGGGACCGAAGTCGGTTCAGAGTTTGCCAATTAGGTAGGTACTTACACTATCATATTCCTCATTTTTCTTCGAGTGTTTTAATTTGTGCTGATTTGGAGGACGATTTTCGAAGCTGTCAACCACATCATCTAAAAACATTTTGTGTTGTAAGTATTTATTGTCACATAAATTATGTTAATAATTAGGTAACTACTCATATTAATTATTAGAGCATTATTTCTAACAAAAATAATTTCTCGCAACAAAGAGATAGTAATAACGAGCGAGCGAAACTTAATTGTTATATAGGTAAGGGTGAATCTTGATGAGCTCAATGTGAGCTGTCCGAAGCAAAAAATCTAGTGCCAAGTGTAAGTCGGACTTGCGTACTGAGGGTTCCGTGCAAACTTAATAAAAATATGCTACCCAGCAGTCTAGTAAAAAGGTGGAAATATTGAAGGAAAAACGTAAACTTTGCAGTGGAAAAAATGTTCTCTCATACATCGGTCTACATCACTGTCGTCCACTGCTGGACATAGCCCTACCTCCATCGATTTCCAAAAGGAGCCTGCAACCAGCGACCAAGCAATCTAGCTACCCATTATCCAATGTGAGTTCGGCTAGGTAATTGGTTTTTTGGGACGCAAAAATGGCGATCGCATGCTATCCTGCTCTCGCCAAACTATCAGCGCGAGCAGTGACCTTAGTACAAGCACTTGCGAAAAAGTTATCGTTACGTAAACGTTAGCAAAATGTATGAAAAATTGAACAGCGCCTCTATCGGACGTGAAAGGAAACTAAATTTTTCATACATTTGCTATCGTTTACGTAACGATAACTTTTTCGCAAGTTCTCGTACTAATCCCACAGTAGATAGGTACGGCAGACAACCACCATCACCTCCGCTGAAATGGGTGTTTTTGGAAAATTAGATATTTTTTTTAAGATCCGATAACAGCTAAGTAAAGAAAGAAACAGAAAAATAGAGAGAGAGAAAGAAAGAAAGAAACATTCATTTTTGCACAAAACACTACAACATTCGATACAAAACAAAAAACACAATAAAAGAAATAAAATGTTCAGTGGGGTTAGTACGAGAACTTGCGTAAACAATAGCAAATGTATGAAAAATGCAGTTTCCTTTCACGTCCGATAGAGGCGCTGTTCAATTTTTCATACATTTTGCTATCATTTACGTAACGATAACTTTTTCACAAGTGCTCGTACTAAGGCCACAGTCTGTGCGGAAAGAAAAGTAGGTAGGTATCGTTCGCGCAAAACTTTATGAGCCCTCTGAAGTTAGGCGCGAGGCCTCCCCGACGCCCTGTAAAGTCCCTATAATATGCGTACTGCGCAGCTACTGGGCCTAACTTCAGAGGGCTCATAAAGTTTTGCGCGAACGATACTTAGCGACAATGTTTCAGTTTTCCTGCAGCGCTAATGTCCCATTTATTGACAATTTTTTTTTCCTTATTCTTTGTTTGGGTGTACCTATGTAGCGAGCTGTAAGTACCTATTGATGGTATGTCTCACTTACCGATAGGATGTCCCCAAAATGGATCTTTTTTTTCTGTAGAATCTTCTGAACTCGAAAAAGTTTCTTCTGGCCATTCTTTTACCAGTTCGAGGCTAAATATTAGACAGAAATCATTTCAGGGCCAGAATAATAGATAACCAATCTCGCTCGCGCATTAGATTCTTTTTAACCGACTTCAAAAAGGAGGATGTTATCGATTCGACTGTTTTTTTTTTTTTTTACCTCAGAACTTTTGACTGGGTGAACCGATTTTGATGGTTCTTTTTTTATTTGAAAGCTGGTGCTTCCCATTTGGTTTTGGCCCAGTTCTGATGAAGTCGGTTTTTATATTGATAATTATTTTAATTTTTATCTCATCTCATCACCAATATTTTTGTTACCTGTCATAGTTTTCAGTTGTTTATTAGAATAACATTAAGTAGCAAATAAAATATTACGCCATTGATTTACATCTGTAATGTCATATTTTATGTGTAAATAAACTGAATATGAATACCTAGATTCTGAATTTTCATCATCTTCTTTGCCCCCAGCATCAGTGCTCTGAAAATATCAAAAGACATGTGTAATAATAGTATTATACACATGTAATGGTATTGTTTTTTGTAATGGTAGGACTCTTTTGCAGGGGTCCGCCTGGGGAAGTACCACACCTTTGCCAGTTATTCAACCGCTAAACAGTAGTGTGCAAACACTACTGTGTTCCGGATTGAAGGGCAATGTTTCCATCGAAATTACAGGGCGCACAGATTTGACATCTTATGTCTCGGGGTGACGAGCGCAGTGCATTGCCATCCAGGGTTTTAAACTGTTGAAGTTCAAAATTCTGAGTGGCTTTGTGCTGTTATGGGAAAGCGTGAAGAGCCATCAGGCGAGCGACTTCGCTCGTCTCGTCACCCAGTATCATTAAAAAAAAAACAAAAAAAAACAAGATGGATTACTCGTATTCCTGTCTGTCCTCTTTGGAGATAAACAGGAAAAAAAGTTCAGTTTGTCCTGTTACCGGCGAACCTGATTGAACCGATTCTTAATTTCCGGTCTGTCCGGAATAAAAGGAGAAAGGAATAAAATGTTCGTGCTGGCTGTCCCCAACAAGGAGAAAGATCGAACTTTTTATTCCTATCATCTGTCCCCCAAATAAATAATAAATAACAGGGACTCGCGCATGAAGGGTTCCGTACCATTATTTATAAAAACGGCATAAAATCATGTCTGTTGTATAGAAGACTTAATATTTTTTTTTTTGTTTTTTATTGTAAAATAGGCGGCCGCCAACTCGCCTGATGTTAAGCGATGATGCGATATATGATGGATCACGCTTGCTTAGAAGAAACCGATTTACTTTTGACTTGAAACACCCAGATTGTAACTATCGGGGAACACCCATTCAGGCAACGCATTCCACATACTAGCAGTTCGCACAATAAAAGTGGAATCAAAGCGCTTCGTACGGGTTTTCCGAATGTCAACCATAAAGCGGTGTTGATTTTTCGTGCCCGCTCTGGCAGTCCGATAGAAAAGGGGCAGGAGGGAATTAAATCATGCAGATCTGATGCGCACTCTCCAAAATGTATCTGATAAAAACCGATAGACTAGCAACTTTGATGCTCGAGACTAAGAAGCTTAGTCTGAACTAGGGCTTCGTTGCTGATGAGCCTCTTGGCACGCTTCTCAATTGACTCCAATGCCCCGAGCTGGTACTTAGCTGATCCATCCCAAAGGTGAGAGGTTTTAATGTGAATATAGAACTAAATATTCTGTGAATATTTCAAGCGTCTACCTGTTGCAGTTTTCAATATCGAGCAAAAACGAGCATAAAAATCATGTTTGTTGTATGGGAGCCTCCTTAAATATTTATTTTATTGTTATAGCGGCAACAGAAATACATCATCTGTAAAAATTTCAACTGTCTAACTATCACGGTTCATGAGATACAGCCTGGTGACAGACGGACAAACGGACGGACAGCAGTCTTAGTAATAGGGTCCCGTTTTACCCATTGGGTACGGAACCCTAAAAAGTATCTATAACGGCATGCCATTAGTTACCAACATAATATTGAAAATTGTTTTAAATTCAATTTAATACTTCACATCACATTATCAGCCATCAATGTCCACTGCTGATCAAAGGCCTCCCTCTCAGAGGGGTGTTGCCATAATCCTCACGCTTGTCAGGCGGCTTGGGGATCGCAGTACGTTCACCGTGTACTATTAGGACGCTGCTGCCCATCCTCCGGTGGTTCTGGTCGCAGTTTTAAGACATACCCGGGTCCATTTAAGCCAATTTAATACTTGGCTGTGAAATATTCTAAAACGCGAAGTTTAAATAATGAACAAAAGACAGTTATACTTTATTTTATTAATCATCTTTTACACAGTTTGAAAACCACAGTACCTATTGTAACTGTTTAACATAAAATCAGTCTTCGCTTTACTACCTAATTCTAATTAACAAAATGTTGTTCAAATCCTTATCATTAAAAGATATTTATTAATATTTAATAATGTAACTAAAGGTAAAGATGACAATTTGGAAATAACGCAAACAAACATATTATGGGTTGAAAATAATCTCAAAAAACAAAATTTTCATCTATCAGTTGCCTGGGGGACTTGCCTTATGCGCTTGGGGACGTGGCTTTGATTCCCACCTAGGACAAACATTCATGTGATGAACATTTGTGTTTGTTCTGTCTGGGTGTTAATATCTATTTAAGTATGTATTTAAAAATATATATGTACGTATATCAGTCTCTGGCAGCCATAGTACAAGCTTTGCTTAGTTTGGGGTCTATTTATTTATTTTATTATTTTAAACTTTCCCTTCTATTTTAGTGTGATTATTTATAATATTAGTGTGATAGTGTGATTTACTTACCTCTGCAAGAATTATATTTAAAATTAACAGCGTTAAATAGACTTTCATATTTTCAAAAGATTCTATGTATGCCTTTTACAGAATAGGAGTACCTACTTATTTCATTAACTTGTCCAGAAAGTCAATTTATTTTAGCCATAAAATTATAATTACTATGAATATAAATGAAAGAAAATTGGCTGCCTACGTACTAAAATATTTCTAGATGACCAACTTTCTGTTGTCTGGGAAAAAATTAATAAATGGAAGCGTTAAAGCTTGTTTCCTCCCTGTCTTATCAAAGAGTTGAGTATAGGACAGGGTTGCCAGACGTCCAAGGGCGTAGCTAGAAACGGGGCAGATGCATTTACTCAGAAAACCCTACCCCGGCCTGGCCCTAGCAAAATGCCCATGAATTTTTCATTCATCATTATCAGCCCATCATGTTCTCACTGCTGGGATACAGGCGTTCTCTAAAAGAGAGAGAGAATGGTCCCTAATACACCATTAGCCAGTTAACCTGAGGCCAAAGTATCACTGACAAAAAACATCAGTTTCATAAAAAGGGGGTTAACAGTGAAAAATAAAGCAAGGCTAATGAACTCTGGGGGTGAAGGTCATGTTTCATTTTTACCCCATTTCGTATCCTCTGACCAAGTTATTACCTCCAATTTACAAAAATAGTTTTTTTGTGAAACTCTCAGAGGGAAAGTATGAGAGTGGATTTAGTTAAATTACTGACAAAAGAGGCGTGCAAATTTGATTCCACTGTTATTGTGCGAACTGCTATTATGTGGGATGCTCTGCCTGAATGGGTGATCCCAGATAGTTACAATCTGGGTGTTTTCAAGTCAAGAGTGAATAGGTTTCTTCTAGGCAAGCGTGATCCATCGTAGGTCGCATTATCGCTTAACATCAGGCGAGATGCCGGCCAAGCGCAAGCCTATTAAAACAAATACAATACAATAAAAAAAAATGTAAAAAAACTATCAGTATTTCCTAATCTATACATAGACCAGATACAGCGTTTTTGCCTTTTCAAAATAATCTTATCGGTTGAATTACCTCAAAATATAAATACAATACAAAGCAATACTTTATTAATAACATCATAGTTACAAGTCAAATAACGTATCTGAGGGTGGACTCCACTAAACCATAGTGAGCAGAAATTAGTGCATCTGTGCTTAAAGTACTAAAGTTTATGCAGAACATAGGCTAAGCTAGTGACTCTCTACGAAAGACTATGATTATACTAGAGACAGGCGCGGATCGAGGCCTCAAAAAAGGTTGTGGTCACAGCCACCCGAAAATCGGGCAAGTGCGAGTCAGCGTATGACCCTTGCTCGTGCATGAACGATATAAGTAGTACATTCCTACAAAGGAAATGTTTATAAAAAAATATATGACGGCCTGACCAAGATTTTGTATAGTGTATCATAATTTCACGCGAGTAAAGCTGTGGGGCGTCACAAGTCACGTATTAGGGTTGTGGGCATGCCCATCGTGCCCACAACGGTGGATCCGCACCTGACTAGAGATCACTTATAGAGATAACGCCGTTTTACTACTTTTAAGTTGTTTTTGCCTTATGTAAGTAATTTCTGGTTTATTAATAAAGTCTTATCTATTTTAACTACAGTCAAAACCTTTTACTACGACATCGTTTAGAACAACATGCCGGTTATAATAACCTATGTTTGTACTTGCATGATACACACTAAACGTCACCGGTTGTTACGATTATCGGTTTTCACGACTGAATATGAGCAGTCCCTTCGATGTCGTTAAAACAGATTTTGACTGTAAGTACTTATAACTATCTACATATCGATGGTTTATAAGCTCTTACCTGAAGAAAAACGGCAGCCACGAGTATGCAGTCCTACAAAAATTGGTTTAAAAAATGGGTCATCGAGCGGTTTTTTTACAATTTTAATGAATTTTATAAACTTGACATATGAATGTACCCATTGTTTTACATTTTCTTTGACATGATTTATTGTATTTTTTGTTTTATTATTTTATATTGTAATTAATTAATATATTTTTATATTAATCATCAATTATTATGTGCCGTTTTCTCACTTTTTAAGAAAAATTCCATTGACTTGTACATTGCCATTTTACCAATAAATTACTTATGAGTTATACACATATCTATAACTATATACACATATCTAAAACTATTACTTAGAAAGGGCTTCCTTATGGAAGAATCGATACTTCTACGCTCTGCCATAAATTTTTCTGCTGTATTTCGGATAACGTATCCTCAAGCTTTTTGACTTTCATTTTAAGTCTTCTTGTTTGTGCTTGTAAAGTCCTAATTTGTTTTCTTTGCCGCTTTATTATAACATCTTTATGCGTTAGCCTCTCAGTTGTCCTCTCAGGAGATTCAAATGAAGGTGTAGGTGATGTTGATGGTGTAGTTTCAATTTTAACCACTGATTGTAAATTTGATGTTGTTAGTGTAGTTTCATTTTTAACCACTGAATGTAAATTTGATGTTGATAGTGTAGTTTCATTTTTAACCACTGAATGTAAATTTGATGTTGGTTGTGTAGTTTCTTTTTGAACCACTGAATGTAAATTTACAATTTCTATTTGAGGTATTACTAATGGCCTCAAGTATCTTTTACTAGGCGTGATACACATATCACTCTCCAAAAAATGTTTTGAACAAATTGTACTTGTTTTCGTAGGAATCCAATCACGTCTTCCGGTTGCATCTATCCATTTTTGTCTAGAAGGAGGATCACCAGGAAAACTGCAATAAAATTCAATGTATTTATTATAATTTCATTATGTATAGGTATACAATGCGTAAAAAAATACAAATAGTGTAGGATACGATGGAATTTCTACGAATATTATTAAACAAGTTGCTGAATACATATGTGGACACTTAAGCTACATTATGAATCTATGCATTAGTGCAGGTACATATCCCGAAGCACTCAAGGTCTCCATTATTAAACCTATATTCAAAAAGAAAAATAGGGAATGCATAGATAACTATAGACCAATCTCACTTATGCCTATATTTTCAAAGATTCTTGAATAATACATTTACACGCAGGTCTACAACTACATAGAAAAGAAAGGTATACTTTGTAACGAACAGAAAGGATTTGGGGAAAATAAGACAATAAATATGGCAATACCTATGATGAACATAGATGCAACTACTCCAGTCTGCGCAATATTTTGCGATATGACCCAAGCTTTTGACTATGTTCACCACGATATACTTTTACAAAAACTAGAAAGATATGGCATTAGAGGAAATACTCTAGACCTTATAAAATCATACTTGAGTAATAGAAAACATTATACTGAGATTACAGAAATAAACATACATAAAAAAAAGGAAATAATACATCGGTCCAAAGCACGTTCTCCTAACTTCGGAGTCCCGCAAGGCAGTGCAGTGGGGCCCCTCCTATTTATAGGGTATATCAACGACTTACCTAAAGCACTGGACCATCCTACAACTCTCTTTGCAGAAGACAGCACAGTGACTATTAGTTGTAAAAGCACTTATGGATCCGAAATAAATAATAGTTTAAAATCAATCATTAAATGGCTAGATGGAAATAATCTACAAATAAATTTGGACAAAACGAACATCATCCACTTTCGACAGCGTACAGTACGCGAGAATATAGTTTTGCAATATAATGATAAAGTCATACAGGAAGTGGAAACAACTAAATTTCTTGGATTGACTATCGATAGTAAACTTAATTGGAAAGCTCACATAGATACATTAACTAAAAGAATGGGTTCGACGGCATACGCACTATTTAAATTATCATCAGTTATTAATCAAAAAGCGCTAATTACAGCATACTATGGCATGGCAGTATCGGTTCTGGGATACGGAATTATTTTCTGGGGGAACTCAACTGACAAAAGGATTGCTTTCAAAGCCCAAAAGAGGTGCATCAGGGCAATGTTTCATCTTCACAAGACTGATAGTTGTAAACTGTACTTTTTAAAACATAGTATTCTTACATTACCATCTCTGTACATTTTAGAAATTGCTACTTTGGTAAAATCAAATCAACACCTCTTTGGTAACTGGACTGACGCTGGTATTCGAACTCGCACTCAAGCCGAGATGAAACTTTGCCCACGTAAGGCTAAAACTGCACTCATGCAAAAAAGTGTATTTTGTATGGCTCCTGTAATATATACGAAAATTCCTAAAATTATCAGAGACTTAAGTATTGGAATATTTAAAAGAAAACTTAAAACTGTATTAGCGCAAAAATGCTACTATGAAATTTCAGAATTCCTAATTTGATGAAAAGGGGGATTGTTCCATTATTTCCTTACATCAATGTGGTAACCACTTTCTAGCTAAATCAGTCTTTAGCTTTGTAATTTTAAAGCATGGTGAAATCACAAAATTATAAACAATTTAGACTTACCGGTGATAGGATATTCCTCCTTTATTTAAATTAAAATCTTTGCTAGCTACGCGACACGTAATTACAGCGCAAGACGGCATTTTCAATTAATCCGCAAAAGAACTCAGAATATGAGAATACAAACGCTACGCTCTACGCTAGAAGAATATTAATCCGATGGAGCTATTTTCAAAGAGAACGTAGGAGCTATTTTGTATTCTCTTTGCGATTGAGTCTTTTTTTTTGTGGGGTTTTGGACTGGCTACAGACCGATATATACTCTGACACAAGGAATATCTACTCTCTAACGAGAGCTCTGACATATATCAAACATAATATCTACTCCGATATAGGTATCTATGGCTACAGATGCCTTTGGACCATTATGTCTTTATTGATTCTGACACTCGCGATCCCGATCAAAGATCCATAATAAGGCAGCAAGGCACTTTATATTTTTGTCACTAATCTTAAATAGCGTCAAACAAGTCATAGTCCCAGTCAAGCAAAGTAAGTCACAGTCAAGTCAAACTTATGCCCCAGTAACTTAGATCATAAATTATCAATGTTTTTCCACGTTGGCGCCAAAACTCCAAAGGCAATGGCCTCTTGATGGACTCTTAGGTTTATGCACAGATATATTTATTGTCGAAGAGGTTTATGTAGGTATCTAATATAACTAACGTATGTATATCTATATAATTGTATAATTATAATCCAACTAAATTTAGCTAAAACTTAGGATGGAGCAGTACGCTTCTAACCCATTGTATTTATTATCTTTGCTAACTTCTTTCCTCTTTGATCAGTACCTACGTAACAAAATTATATTGGTGGGATTTAGCAGTCGATGAGTAAATATCTCTACCCCCGATATTATAATATTATATAGTACTCTGATCTATGTCTCCACCACTTTACTAGAGCATGACTTACTCGTAGACTTGACCGTGACTAACTTGCTTAGCTATGACTTGTTTGATGATATCAATAACTTAAATAAATATCTGGGACATCTGGGACATTTTTGCACTCACGGTCATCTGACCCCAAACTAAGCAAAGCTTGTAATATGGCTGCCAGAGACTGATAAACGTACATACTCGTATATATTTTTAAATACATACTTAAAATAGATATTAACACCCAGACATAGAACAAACACAAATGTTCATCACACAAATGTTTGTCCTTGAACGAAAGATCATAATCCTTGTTGAATAACTTAAATTGAATAGTTTTTTTTTTTGTTTTTTATGATACTTTAAAGCCAATACAAATCTTAACGGAAAATGCATAAGACGTGCGGCGTCAAAATCCTCGACTAAGGAAAGAAGAAATAAATTAGGTAGTTTTTTTTCGTACACTGGGCAGGCTCAAGCCATTAGGACGGACCAAACGTCATGTATTAAATCTGCCAGACAATCCTGAGGAGGAGTTGTGCTGTTCTCTACGCATACAAACTGACTTTCAAACGGGTGCCACTTCGCCATCATAAGTAGCATCCACTGAGCTGTAACCGTAGACCAATGCCATAGACAGATAAACGTTTACGGCTATAATGTGACCTTATTACTGTGCCTATTACACGAATGTCGAGGCGGTATGGCCTTAATGGATTTAGCCCGCTCAGTATCAGAATAGGGCAAGAAACAAAAAAAAAAACAGACAGTCATATCATATCATGTCATCAATGTCATGTCAGTTTATTTTCTTACGGATTTTCCTACAGTTTAGTCAAGTCAAGTTTAGTCTGCACTGAATTGTATTGTACAATACGTACGATTTGCACATGATTTTTAGCTGAAATTCCATTACAAAACTGCTTTTAATTTTGAAATCAATTCAAGCCAATATAACAATGTACTAAACGCTCTGCTAATAGTTTTTCGCTAGCATTAAAGTCGGATGTGACTAATTCAAATAAGTGAACCTTTGTTTTTTTTATTATTGAATAATGTTTGGGAGGCCTAGATGCCGAGAATGGACGCCTTTGTCGTCTCAGCAGCTTCGATTGAGAACCCTAATACAGGTAAACATGGAAAAAACTCAAGTAAACTTTTCTTTTGTTTGATAACAAACAAACGCCTACGCTGACGCCAGCAAGAGTCTTCCTGTCCATATTTCCATCAAGTATTCTGTAAAAGACGCCCCCAAAAGTTTGCATCCACAGTCTAATCAAGAAAAATTAATCATGACTTATCCTAATAATAAGCATAGTAGAAGAGAAACCTGCGATTATTTATTTCTTCTTTCATGGTCTGTCACACAATTATATATTAGTCAACATTGGACTATAAAGTAGCTAAAAAAAATGCGTTTGCCGTGGACATACCTACTTTACCTTCTTAATTAGAGTTCTCCCTGCTCCTCGTTTCCTTCGCTCACTGCTGAGTGTTGTGAGGCTTGGAGGCCTCACAACACTCAGCAGTGACAATCCTGTTGAAGATGGCGATAAATCTGCTTCCAACTCCTTTGCCGCAATTTTATTACACACTGTTAAACCATTATTTTTATAACATAATTATGTTATCCATCTACCACTGCACCCCCTGCCATCACCACCTCTAGCTCCGTGTCCTGCCCTATGCCACTTGCACTGTACAGTTTCCGACATCCATGACTATTGTTCTTTATCATATTTCAATATTTTGGACTCTCACACATCACAATCCATTGCCCCTTAAGCTAATATAATTTCACACAGTCTTTATGGTTTGCATCCAAGTTAGTTGTCACATTTGTTGTTTTTTTTCCGACCCCAGAGTACCTCTTCAAGTTTCCCTTCAATCTCATCATCATCAGCCATAAGACGTCCACTGGTGAAAATAGGCCTCCCCCTTTATTCTCCACACTGCACGACAATCGGCAATGTTCGGCCGGATATTCAGCTATCCAGCTTCAAGATTGGCTAGATATTCAATATCCAGCATACAGTTAGAGCCCACCGGATCGTTTGTGCGCCACCTAGGCAAGATTGCTTGTTACGATGCACCAATCGGCAATCTTCAATTGGATATCCAGCTTCAAGGCTGGCTGGATGTTCGGTATCATCGCTATTATTTTTTATCAAACCAAGAAATATATTCTTATAATTTGTTTTCAGATAGTTGGTTATAACATAAGGCCGCCTGAATGGTGCCGGGCTCCATGCAGTTTCTACCTGACCCTGCACCACACCACGATGTCAGCACCATTCTACACCAGCGAGAGAATATGCTCTCCACATCCTAAATGGAAGGAAATTGATTCAGGTACATATTTTGTTCCACTACATAATTCAGGGTTCGATAATTATCATAATAACAAATTTGCTCACCTGTGTCAATTAGTGTTGTGTTACAAAATAAATATACAGTGTAAACTCTTTATAACGAAACTCAAGGGACTGAGCATTTTTTGTCATTATAGAGAGTTATCGTTATATGGAGTGAACAAAAAAAGTAGGTTTACGACTGATAATACGATAAGTACCCCAGTATGCTTGGTCGAAGACCATCACTTCCGAGAAAACAATGCGTCATGCTGCACGTGTTCAAGGCAATTAAGGATAACAAAAGCTAGACCGACCTTGGATGTTTCGGAGCTTCAAAGTCTTTTGTTACCTGATAACATAACATAAACAATAATACCGATAATAAATATTTACTGTCTAAAAATATGAACACATTTCTTCGTAATAGAGAATGGCGTATCGTTATAAAGAGTGTTTCAATATGTGGGTTTTAACGCAAACCAATCAAGTTGGGCTCACTTCAACGTTACAGGGAGTTTATTGTTATAAAGGATAACGTTATAAAGAGTTTACACTGTACTTAATAACTATGAAAAAATATATTTAGAATATATTTTTTCAGTTGTGCTTGTCAGAATTTTTAATTGCTACAGTTCAAATGCCTGCGTTGTAATCTATGAAGGTATACAGAGGTCATTGTACTCATCATTATGAACACCTTTTACACTGGGACCAATCCTGAAATTGCAGAAAAAATATCTGCTGTTCAACTTTAACTCTTATTTAATGGCCTCTCTTGTGGAGCGGAGCCACCACAATTTCGCCAATGCAACGCATTGAGATAAACCATCAAACGAAGGAGATTGTCCAGTAAACACAAATTTGGGTGGTGATTATAATTCCACCTTGAATTTTCCAAATGGAGCGCATATATGTAGGTTTTTTTTTAAATTGTAATATAAGCTTGCGCTTGGCCGCCAACTCGCCTGATGTTAAGCGATGATGCGGCCTACGATGGATCACACTTGCCTAAACCGATTCACTTTTGACTTGAAAACACCCAGATTGTAACTATCGGGGAACACCCATAGTTAAAAACACTAAAACAAAGATAATTATAAATCTGCTGTTCCATACATTTTGTAGTGTCAATGACTATTTTCTATGGAACAGCTGATATTTTTTTAGTGGTTTTAGGCATGGTACCATAGTCACAAACCTAATTATTTTTTAGCCATTATGGCCTAGTTGTTCATATCAAATTTGTCGATTTAACTGTCAAATTTGTTGATCGATAAAGAACGATACTTGCACAGCTGGACTTTGAACTGTAGCAGTAAAAAATTCTGACTGAAGCGCAACTGAAAAAAATAAAATAAGAAATTAATATATTTATTTTGTAATGGCAACACTAATTAACATAGGCAGGTGCGCAAAATTATATGACCAGAGCTTTGGTATTAATGTTATTGTGTCACAATAATTATAAACATTAAAAAAAAACAACTTCATAAAAATCAAATTGAAATGGGACCACACGGGAAGCACCAGGTTTCAAATAAAAAAAGAATCATCTAAATTGGGTCACCTAGTCAAAAGTTCTGAGGTAACAAACATTAAAAAAATGCGAATGAGAACCCTCCTCCTTTTTTGGAAGTCGGTTAAAAATGGCCTCAACTCAGCATAATGCTCAGCAACTGTTATAGGCATGATGCCTACCATCAGGCTCACATAGAAACAAAAAAAAAATCTAATCCTACCTGGGAAGTTTCTGACAATGCAATGACTCATTATAAAAATTGGGTTATATCACAAGCAATGAAATGCTAGCTTATCATGACACATGCTAACTGGGTCACACCTAGTCCGCATTAAAATACTGACGCATTTTATTTATCAACTAGCGCTGTTGCTACTTTGTTGCGCGACTTTGTAACGATTAGATTTTCATGTAAACTTTCAAGCCTATTTTCCTCCCTTTCGCAAAATAACATCTGTAATTCACTCAACTGTACTTCAATCTGGTCATAGCTAAGCATATTCGTGACAACCACATTTAAGTCCGTCCAGTGGTTTAGGTGCGGGTGTACAAACAAACATACATACTGATAAAAATTCTAAAAACTGTCTCAACGTGTTCAGCTGGTTATATTAAGACGCCCTGTGTTTTTTTTTATATCTCGCAATTACATATTTTTTTATCTCTACGTTTTTATCATAATGATATAGATTACCTAAGAGAATGCAGTTAGACAAATTTGGTTCATTTAAGCAATCATCGAATCAACGGATGAAAGGGTCAGTTTTTGACATTCAACCACATATCTTTTATTGGTTAGACCCCGCGAGCACGTCAAGTTGTGTAACAAGTAATTTTTAACAGACTTTAAAAAAGTAGGAGGTTCTATGTTCCAATGTACTTTTTTTTTTTTTTTACTAGCTGTAACCGCGACTTCGTCCGCGAATTCTTAGAAAAAAAAGCCTATGTCCATCCACATGACACATACTATTACCTCGTAAAATTTTATCGAGATTGGTTAAGCCGTTTAGCCGTGATTATGTAGCAAAACAGATGGACAGAGTTACTTTCGCATTTATAATATTAACATACATCCACACTGGATGTATGTCAATCGATTCCTCTGCCAATTATGATTTTGATGATGCCTTATTTGGTAGGCCATTCTTTAGAGTTATAAATTTCATCAATATTTGCTTAGTAGTATTACAAATTGATAATTTTATTATCAATCAGCCTATCGTATTCTCACTGTTGGGCAACAGGCCTTCTCTCAGAGAGAAAGGATGGTACCTAATCCACCATACTGCGCCAGGTTGGTGAATATAATTATTATGTCTTTGTCATATGTTTATCAATAAAGAACTTTTGAGGTTCTTGGACATACCGGTTTCCTCACGATGTTTTTCCTTCACCGTTGTTGAGGTTCTTGGACATACCGGTTTCCTCACGATGTTTTTCCTTCACCGTTGTTGAGGTTCTTGGACATACCGGTTTCCTCACGATGTTTTTCCTTCACCAATCGCAACTGCATATAATTTACTAGCTGCGCCCCGCGGTTTCACCCGCGTGGTGATGAAAATCGGAGACGATGATGATGATGAAAGTAGTCTGTGTTAATCCAGGACATAAGCAATGTATAATCCAAATTTCATCCAAATCCATCCAGCCGTTTCTGCGTGATTGAGTAACAAACATCCATCCATCCATCCATACTTTCACATTGTAAATGATCTTAGTGTGATAATCGTAACAAACTAATCACATAGTTGTTTTCTATAGAAATCACGCAGCGCATGTCTTCAACCAACGTCGTTATTCGAATATGGAGTCACATAACGAACGAGGAAGGATCCCCGCCCCAAGACACCGTCATACAAACTTGGGGGGTCTACCTCAGCGGCCTACGATACATCGGCGCCAATTTAGCCTCCAATTTCAACTCGGACTGTTTTAAGAGCAACACTCTCGTGTTCCAAATGCTAGGAGGCTATTTTTGTTCATACAAGAGCCTCAAACTAGACATTATACCACCAGAAAACGAATTAGAACTCGGATCGCAATCCAGCGACTCTTCAGGCCGGACTAACCTATCCAAAATCACTTTGGAATCCAAAATGATATTAAACCACAAACTAAAAGAATCCAGATCGGTTTCTCCCAGTAAACACACTAGGAGAGACGAATTAGAGTATTCAAAAAGCCACAGTCCGATCGAAAGAGGGTTCCAGCAACACTTCCCCACGTTGAGAAACTCTACAAGTCTCAACATCACACAAAGAGATAGACGAAGCGAAGAAAAAACTGACCCCAGTAACATTTACGAACATTCTCCGGACAAATTAGACGTAAAAGAATTCACTTCTAGTGATATAAGCTGTGATAGTATTTATAAAAACGGGTCACAGGATAATGTTTGCATAAACGTTGATTTAAGCGAAACCGCTGAAAACTACGATTTGAGGAACGAAGCGGATGGAGTCCCCAAGTATAGATATCTAGCGTTGAATTTCTTAAAATCTGAAATCAGACCCAGCTACAACGCTATGAAGCTGCAAAAGCTTCATCTCCTTCAATATTCGATAAAGAAAAGGCAAGAGGCAGTACAAGAGATCAAAGAGCGAATATACAAGATCTCGGCTTTGAGTGAGAGGTGGTCAGAATTCGAGGATGAAGTCAAGTTAAGGTGTAAAAGAAAAAGAAATCTGTTTTCCCCTGATGACATTGAAGTCCTAAGTAGTAAATCGTCCTCGCAAAGTGATTTGAGCAATAATAGAGTTAAAGAAGACAGGCCAATGTCTAACGGACCCAGATTGGGGCTGAAACTAAACGATCTCCTATCTTTTAAGGTGAGTCTGTATGGACAAGCTTATATACTTCGCTTCTATGTGTCGAAGGCTTATGATAAAATCTGATTTTTATCAAACACCTAGGTTAATGATAAAAATAATTTATAGGTATATTAAGTAGATAAAGGTGGCTTTTTTTTAAACCGACTTTCAAAAAGGAGGAGGTTCTCAATTTGACTGTTTTTTTTTTGTTACCTCAGAACTTTCATCTGGGTGAACCAATTTTGATGATTCTTTTTTGTGTTCCATTTCTTGTGGTCCATTTCAATTTGGTCCAGTTCTGTCATTTTTATGAAGTCGGTTTTTTATATTGATAATTATTTAAATCCAGCCTTGCACTTAAACCCCAAAATTGACCTAGTATTGTTTTTTTTTTTTTTGCAATTTTTTATTTTATTTTATTTTTAATTTCATCACCTGCTGCTCCATACATTTAATTGAATGGGAATGAGATATTTCTATGAAACAACAAATTGTTTACTGCAGTTAAAATTATGATTATTGACGGGATATTTACCGTCACCGTTACCGTGAACAAACATGATAGTTTGAAAGTGTTTTAGCAAATTGTTTTTCGCTGTTTGCCACTTGCGCTCCGCAAAGGCTGATCCCGTCATCCAATTTCCGCCATAGATCATCGAGGCGGTCATTCCATCCTTACGTCGTGAACTTTGGTAAAGTCCGTACGCAGCGTTTCCAAAATTCCTTCTTAAGGTGTAACGTTTCACGTATCCCGGGAAATTCAAATTTCAAACAGTTTTTGTTCTTGTAGCTAGGCCGGGTAATTTTTGTAAACGATCATGATGTTTGCGAAAATTGATTATTATTCTTTACAAACACACGTAAAGCTATTAATCTCTAATGCACATTATTACATACATTTGTCAAAAAACCAATTTTTGCTGTTTCAATCAATTAATTGACAAATGTAAGTAATATGGTGAGTAACTGATTAATAACTGTACATGATAATGTAAAGAACGACCAACAATTTTCGCAAACACTGTGCCATTTCACAATAATTACTCGGCCTAGCTACAAGGACAAAAAAACTGTTTGAAATTTGAATTTCCCGCCAAACATGAAACGTATCACCTTAATTCGAACTGCACAGGAATTGAATGCGCTCCCTGCCTCAGTTTTCCCTATAAATTACAACCTGGGTCTCTTCAAGACAAGAGTGAATAGGCACCTCATGGGCAAGCATGCTCCATCTTAGACCGCATTGTAGCTTACCATCAGGTGAGTAGTGGTCAAACGCTAGCCCATTTTATCATTAAAAAAAATCAGTAATCTGACTAAATCGTGAGCCAATGGAATCAACAGTAGCTGTACACTGGATTACGTCCGAACTAGCGACCCGCCCCAGCTTCGCACGGGTGTAAGCTCGGCCTTCGGCCTCGCTACTATGACCCGCTCCAGCAACATAAAATTTCATCCAAATCGGTCCAGCCATTTTTAAAGTAGCCTATGTGCTATTCCAGACTATAATCTATCTCTGCCAAATTTCATATAGATCCGTTCAGCCGTGATTGAGTAACAAATATCCATCCATCCATCCATCCATCCATCCATCCAAATTTTCACATATATTATATTAGTGGGATAAGTGATTTAGTTCTCTGGGTAATAACTATTATTAACACATTACAGGCTAAACCATCTCCTTTTCAAAGAGCAGAGCACATTAGACTGACAAAACAAATGGAAATACTGCGCTTTAAACGTATAATACTTGCGGACGAGCGAGATAGCAAGCTCGCAAATATAAGGAGACTGAAAGAGAGGCATGCTAAGCTAGCAGAGGAGAATCAGGATGTTGGTAAGACTAAAAACATGTTAAAGTTATACCCTAGAATAACTGATGCCCGGACTTCGTACGTATAGAATTTTATGTGAACTTTTCACCCCCTTTTTTACCATCTTAATTCGTCCCTGTCGTAAAATTCTTTCTTTTCTGTTTTTATTCATTAATTTATTAACGGGCATGCATTTGACTACCAACTTGCCTGATGTTGACCGATATGCGGTCTACGATGAAGCCTAGAAGAAACTGATTCACTCGTGATTTGAAGACACCCAGATTGTAACTATCAGGGAACACCCATTCGAGCAGCGCATTTTTTTTTAATGATACTGGGTGACAAGACGACCGAACTCGCTCGCCTGATGGCTCTTCACGCTTGCCCATAACAGCACAACGCCACTCAGAATTTTGAACTTCAACAGTTCAAAACCCTGGAACGCAATGCACTGCGCTCGTCACCCCGAGATATAAGATGTCAAATCTCTGTGCCCTGTAATTTCGCTGGAAACATTGTCCTTCAATTCGGAACACAGTAGTCTTTGCACACAACTGCTTGGCGCTTGAATAACTGGCAAAGGTGTGGTACTTCCCCAGGCAGACCCCTGCAAAAGAGTCCTACCACTACAAAAAACTGATAGACTAGCAACTTTGCGCCGATGCTCAAGACTAAGTAACTTAGTCTGACCTAGGGATTCATTGCTGATGAGCACGATGTTTAAACCACATAAGGAAGTTTTCAAAGTGTAAATTTATCATATTATATAACTATAATTTAAATTTTACCAAGTTTCATCAAACTAAGTAGTTTTGATGCTATCGCTCAAAAACGGTAAAGGTAAACATCATGAGGAAACCGGTATGTCCAAGAACCTCAAAAGTTCTAAGACATGATATTCACCAACATGCATTGGGCCAGCATGGTGGATTAGGGCCCATCCTCTCTCTGAGAGAAGGCCTGTGTCCCAGCAGTGGGTACATAATACGCTGAAATGATGATGATGAATTGCCGAAAAATTTAGCTAAGGTTGTATGCAAAGTATAAAAAAGATGATACGACATTGCATTCCATATTCAAATTAATTTATTTCTGCTAAAATATCCATACCATAGTTATACATACATTCACAATACTAAAAATCACACAAATAAAATATAAAATTAAATAATATCACCAAAAAATAAAAATTACATGTCAAATTAAATAAAAACTAAATACACAAACACAGTAACATACCATACCAAACATGTTATGTACATCTAAATCTCTTGTTTGTATGGAAAATATAAAATGTCAATGTCCCAATGTTAAGGTTGTCTGGAAAAGATCGCTCATAGCGATAAGATGTTTTATGTTACTATGTACGTATGTAATTTTTGGTGTGAACAATAAAGAGTTATCTATCTATCTAATGTCCTGAGCACCGTTAAGTCGGTGCATTTCTACACAAACATGCTACGTACATCTAAATTATTCGTTTGTATGGAAAGTACAAAGACTTTCTATAACTAGACATTTAATTCAGGGCGAACATGTTCAGACACTTCATCAGTTGACATTACTACTGATATAAAAAACACGCCCACTGATTCCACTGAACCTCACCTCATTTCCGACCAATACCGTAGGTACGCCATCACTATGCTTTGTTTACATTTTGAACTGACGTTGAATGAGCCAATAAGCATTTAGTAACCCCTCACCCCGCCCCTCAGGTATTTGACTGAATTGTTTCCATTGGAAATAATCGTAACTACAAGTCTGTGCTACGTAGTAGCTATACCTAGTCTGTGGGAAAGTATAACAATGACCTGATGTCTGGGGCGCCCGTAAAGACATTGCATTCCTTAATCATAAATTATGTACATCTCTAGGTACAGAACTAATGCAGAACTATCACGCCCTCTCCCGGCGGTCGGAAGTTATGAGAGAGATGCGTCAGTCTTGCTCCGCGCTGCGGGAACTCGCGGCCAGGTCTCACGCCGCCCTCGCGAGCCGCCGGTACGAGCTACTGCAACAACTGCATGAGATATTCTACATACAGCAGGTGAGGTTCCATACAGCAGGTTAGATTGCATACAGCAGGTGAGGTTGCATACAGCAGGTAATATTGCATACAGCAGGTGAGGTTGATACAGCAGGTAATATTGCATACAGCAGGTTAGATTGCATACAGCAGGTGAGGTTGCATACAGCAGGTAATATTGCATACAGCAGGTGAGGTTGATACAGCAGGTAATATTGCATACAGCAGGTTAGATTGCATACAGCAGGTGAGGTTGCATACAGCAGGTAATATTGCATACAGCAGGTGAGGTTGCACACAGCAGGTAATATTGCATACAGCAGGTGAGGTTGCATACAGCAGGTGAGGTTGCATACAGCAGGTAATATTGCATACAGCAGGTGAGGTTGCATACAGCAGGTAATATTGCATACAGCAGGTGAGGTTGCATACAGCAGGTAATATTGCATACTTATTTTATATTTTATTTTATTGAGATAGGTTCGGTTTACAGAGTTTAAGTTATTACACATATATATATCAGCACATACAACATAACATTTTAAACCTAAATTCCAATTAAAACCGTACACAACTTATACTATACAATAATGTTGACACTAAATGTTAAACAGAACTTTTTATTTTTTTATATGTATATTAATTTTAATTTAACAATGATCTATGTTCTTGGTTCAATAAAAATTTAAAACCTTCGTTTTGCCGATGATATAATCATCATGGCAGAGTCGCTGAGGAACCTTAACACGATGCTCAGCGACCTCAGTAGCCTTTCCCAACAGGTGGGTCTTAAAATGAACATGGACAAGACAAAAGTCATGTCTAATGTCCATGTTGTACCCATGCCGGTAATCGTTGGGAACGATACTCTCGAAATTGTTGACCATTACACCTATCTGGACAGATTGTTCAGTTAGGTAAGTCCAACTTAGGCAAAGAGGTCGCCCGAAGAATCCAACTCGGATGAGCAGGGTTCGGGAAATTGCGTGACATCTTCTCGCCCAAGTTACCACAGGTCCTAAAGGTCTTTGACCAGTGTGTGTTGCCAGTGATGACATATGGTACTGAGACGTGGTCCTTAACTGTTGGCCTTTTGGAAAAACTCAGAGTCACACAACGGGCAATGGAGAGAGCTATGCTCGGAGTTTCTCTGCGCGATAAAATCCGGAACATAGATATTCGCCAAAGAACCAGAGTCACCGACACAGCTATTAAAATCTGCAAGTTGAAGTGGCAATGGGCAGGCCACATCGCTCGAAGAACTAATAACAGATGGGGAAGAAAGGTTCTTGAGTGGAGACCGCGAACCGGAAGACGCAGCGTAGGTAGGCCTCCCAATAGATGGACCGACTACATTGTGAGATTCGCGAGCATCCAGTGGATGCAGATGACAGGATGTCGTTCAGTGTGGAGATTAAAGGGGGAGGCCTATGTTCAGCAGTGGACGTCTTCTGGCTGATGATGATGAATAGTACAATATAAAACATAATTATCAAAATAAAAAACCGACTTTATAAAACTGTCAGAACTGGACCAAATTGTAATGGGACCACACAAGAAGCACCAGCTTTCAAATAAAAAAAGAGTCGTCAAAATCGGTTCACCCAGTCGAGAGTTCTGAGGTAACAAACAGAAAAAATATATACAGTCGAAATTTTGAACCTCCTCCTTTTTGGAAGTCAGTTAAAAATAGTATTGGCTAATCAAAATTGTATAAGCAAAGCGACAATTATTAACAGACAGATCCGATAACGTGGACGATATGTGGCGTCCCTCTCCCCATCTGCGGGGACTCGGAGTGCCGCAGCACAGCGCTGCAGCCGGCAGCGGCTTCGCTCACGGCCCAGGTCGCCTGCCTCGCCGCCGGCGTGCTGAACCAGCCCCTCCGATACAGCGTGACTCTGCGGGGGGACGTCTCTACTGTGCTCGACCTCACGCCTGACCTGCCTGACCCCAAGTTAGTACAAAAAACCGGCCAAGTGCGAGCTTTTATAGGCATGTGTCCTAATGTTTAATTTATTACACAAACTAGCTGCGCCCCGCAGTTTCACCCGCGTCGTGATTAAAATCAGTGATTATGAAAAGTAGCCTATGTGTTAATCCAGGTCATAAGCAATGTATATTCCAAATTTCAACCAATTCGCGAGGGTGTTAGACCTATGACCCGCTCCAGGAACACAAAATTTCATCCAAATCGGTCCAGCTTTTTTTAAAGTAGCCTATGTGCTATTCTAGACTATAATCTATATCTGTGCCAAATTTCATCCAGATCCGTTCACCCGTTCTGGCGTAATTGAGTAACAAACATCCATCCATCCAAACTTTTACAAATATGACGTTAGTGGGATTAGTGTTATAACAGACTTAGCGATGAATATAAATAAATACATTACACATACTGAAAAAGTTAATTGAATTGGCTGATAAATCTCTGAGATATGAGCGTTTAAAGCTTTAGGATAGAGAGGGGATGCTCTATCCAATTCTCGCAAAGCGTGTGTTAGTATAGCACTTGTATGGCGCGCCTAAGATTTGACGTCATAGCTTGCTATAGTGCGCTCTCTGTCTAGCATGAAATTATAATACTAATTAACTTGTTAATTTTTGAACAAAATTTTAATTTTGTTTTCGTTGATGGGCTCTATTTATGATTACATTTTTTTATGAGGTAATAAAAATACATAAGTCATTATGCCTATTCGAGTTTTGTCCTGTGAACTGCTAGTCTGTGAAACGGTGTCAGAAAAAAAAATTGTTGTCTGTAAAGTCGGTTTACGGACGATAATTTTACGTGATAACGTATGCGTCACAAGCCGAACGCTTAGGTCGATCGTGCCTCTCTATCGCTTGTTCCGCGCTCTCGCTCGGCTCAGGCGGAACGTGACAATGAGTCATGCTTTTTCGTGCGTGCAGCCGGCGTTCATCGATTTATAAGACGTTAAAAACTCACGTCACTCACGTCACGTCAAAAACTTGTTTTTTTTTTCCAGCATACCACTGTACACTCGGGGCGGTGACGTCACATTGTTCCGATACGGCATGTTTCTACTCAACAAGTGCATCGGACAGCTTTGCTTCGGCAGAGGTCTGCCTATAGCGGACATCAGGCCTACGTTGTACAATCTCCAGCGATTGTTGACCTCCCACAGCCACGTGTAAGTTAATTTCTTGTGCCTTCTCGGATATACCAAACAGTTACTAACGAATACTTTCAAAGTCAAAGTCAAATTATTTATTGCACATTATGTTATGCTAAGTATATATTTAACACTTATATTAACACAATGACCCAATAACACAATACCCAAAAGGGTATGGCAATTTAGGTATGGAGCGGCCCGATCTGTTATAATGTTTTGTCGTTTAGATAATTTTCTACTGAATAATAGCACTTTTCAATTAATCAGTTTTTCAAATTCGTTGCGAAATTTTGTTCATTTTCGTCACTGTTTAAGTCGTCGGGTAATTTATTAAATATTTTTATAGCCATTGCATGAGGACCATTACTATGCGTTTCTAGTCTCGATTTTGGGATTACTAATTTATGCTTAAACCTGAGCGGATATTTACGTGGTAATTCTGAAACCTTTTTAAAATATTCCGGGTATTTTTTTACAAAATTGTAATTATCAAAGACGGTTTCACGGTTCACGGTACGGTTTCATAACTATCGTGGTATATCTATTGCGGTTCACACGGGTGAAACCGCGAGCTACAGCTAGTTTAAAGCTGCTGATATACAAACGGATGAACAGATTTTCTTAAATCATAACCATCGAGATACAATATCTATAGAATCGCAATTGGAAACTGCCAAAAAACGTCCAAGCGTCGTTGTGCATACCTGGACATCAATTATATAGAAAAAGAGGTTAGTTTCGCAAATAAATTAAAAGTTATTTTACAGTCCAAATGTTATTACAGTTTGGAAGAATTTTTCAACGATAATTTTGACGAAATTTAAATAGATCCTTCCGTTCCGAGTGTTGCCATACCCAAATAGGATCATATGTATTACTCTAATAAACATGTACCTACTTGAAGACCTTCATGTAGAGTTCGCGCAAAACTTTATGAGCCCTCTGAAGTTAGGCCCGAGGCCTCCCCGACGCCCTGTCCCGTCCCTCGGATACCTATAATGCGTACTGCGCAGCCACTAGGGCCTAACTTCAGAGGGCTCATAAAGTTTTGCGCGAACTCTACCTACATATGTTTGCAATAAAATATTGTGTATAGTTCACAATGCCACATTTACTATGTCGCTTGCATAGTGTTCAACGTCGCTTGTCGGCTATGGCATTGTAGCACTGGCATCGCGCGGCGTTGTAGTCGGATCGCGGTTGCCCTCCAACTAACCAAAAAGTCGGCGCAATTCGTAGTGTGCGCTGAGTTTTAATGGTTGCCTGGAAGAGATCGCTTTTAGCGATAAGGCCGCCACTTGTGACACTAGCTCGTAAGTGTTTTCTATCCATTTGTAATTTATATTTCTAGTGTACACAATAAACAGTTTCTATCTATCTAGGTTTGGTCTTTTTTTGGCACTGTATAGGTATAGTATCTCGGTGGTCATAGCTAACATTCTCGATCAAGGCACCTTTCGGCTTGGGACCAGCCCAACCAAGCCGTTTAGGAGCTATGATGACACAGACAGACAGATACACACGTTAAATTTAAAACATCCCTCTTTTTGACAGCCCCGTTAGCTCAGTTGGTAGTGTACCTGCCTTCTGCCCTCGGGGGCGTGGGTTCGATTCCCACCTAGGACAAACATTTGTGTGATGAACATTTGTGTTTGTTCTATATACATCATCAGCCAATTAACGTCCACTGTTGGACAAGGCCTCCCTCATAGCGAGGGGTGTTGCCATAATCACCACGCTTGGCAGGCGGCTTGGGGATCGTAGTACGATCACCATGTACTATTATAGGACGCTGCTGCCCATCCTCCGGTGGTTCTGGTCGCAGTTTTAGGACATACCCGGGTCCCAAGTACCCGGGTTTGTTCTATGTCTGGGTGTTAATATCTATTTAAGTATGTATTTAAAAATATATATGTACGTCTCTGGCAGCCATATTACAAGCTTTGCTTAGTTTGGGGTCAGATGACCATGTGTGCGACAATGTCCCACATATTTATCATTATTCTTTAGGTTTTTTTTTACTGCAAAATAGGCTTGCGCTTGGCCGCCAACTCGCCTGATGTTAAGCGATGATGCGGCCTACGGTGGATCACGCTTGCCTTGAAGAAACCGAATCACTCTTGACTTGAAGACACCCAGATTGTAACTATCAGGGAACACCCATTCAGGCAGTGCATTCCACAAACTAGCAGTTCGCACAATAAAAGTGGAATCAAAGCGCTTCGTACGGGTTTTCGGAATGTCAACCATAAAGCCGTGTCGATTTTTCGTGCCCGCTCTGGCAGTCCGATAGAAAAAAGGGCAGGAAGGAATTAAATCATGTAGATCTGATGCGCACTCTCCAAAATGTATCCGATAAAAAACTGATAGACTGGCAAATTTGCGCCGATGCTCAAGACTAACGCCCGGTTTCTGAAACGCATGTCAAATATTGAATTAAAATAAAATAAATAAATATCTGGGACATTATTGCACACATGGTCATCTGACCCCAAACTAAGCAAAGCTTGTAATATGGCTGCCAGAGACTGATATACATACATATATATTTTTAAATACATACTTAAATAGATATTTACACCCAGACATAGAACAAACACAAATGTTCATCACACAAATGTTTGTCCTAGATGGGAATCGAACCCACGACCCCAAGCACAGAAGTTAGGTTTACTACCAACTGAGCCACCGGGGCAGTCATGGTCATTGGTCAACTGATTGTCACAATTAACAATCTGTCAAACATCTGTGGGTTTCAGAAAAGCTAGTTACCGTAAAATTAACTAATTATCCGTTGACAAGGGATTTATTATTTCGTATGGCCACCCTTGCTAAAACCTGTCACCTTCATTCATTCACTTATGTTTTGTGTCTGTCTCTACCTTTTGAAGTTTTGACACAGTATTACAAGAAATTTCAATTCAACTTTTTTAAGTTATTAAAAAAAAGATGCCAAAATTGTCACACTATAGTCACAGAGGCCATAAATCCAAGAAGTAAAGTGAAAATATAAGATTATATTTACATGAAAATTTCTTTCGAAGTTTTCTCTTAATTATCGAAAATAAATATGTCGCGTAAAAATTATACGGAGAAAGAAAAAAGAGAGCTTATTAGAAATCTATGTGTGCATCTACAGGTCTACCAACTCTGCCAAGGCCGGATGATACTTTGGCCTATATTGTAAAGGAGAAACCCAACATTCTGGCTATTCGGCCTCAAACTCAACTCTCGACGATATCACCACACCACCCACCATTCCGCAGTGTACTAGTTCTATGCCTGAAGTACGTTTTTCTCAGAGGTCGGTACGGAGGAAACCCATGTTCCTTGATGTACGAAAGTTGAGTGAGTTCAGATGCGGTATATTTTGTGTTTTAAATGCTAACATAGAATAAAACCAAGAGAATGTAATATAAACTCTAACACTCCTACTCCTTGCACTGGAATGAATCACCAAAGAGGTCGTAAGGCCTATAACATGCTTGATCTACACGTTCATTCATCTAAGAAGGTTAAGGAACCTTCTTTAAATTTAAACTGATTATCTGAATGACAGTTTCAAAATTTTTATGGCTATGTCAATAACATTCTCTTTAATTTGGATCTCCTTGTTTAAGGCTATGTGACGATCCTCATATTACGTTTCGGGTAACGAAGAAATCATTGATTTTTATTTTCGTTTATGTAAAAAAAAAAAAAAAATTATATAAGATAGCCTATGTTTTAATCTGGTAATTTCTAAGCATATTCGTGAAAACCGCATTTAAATCCGTCCAGTGGTTTAGGAGATGTGCGCGGACAAACAAACAAACAGTCAAAAATTCTAAAAACGGTCCTATCGTGTTCAGCTGCTTATTTTAAGACGCCGTGTGTTTTTTTTTTGTTACAGTAGTACGCAATTACAGATCTTTTTATCTCTACGTTTTTATTACATGTATAGATTTGACATTTGCGTTAACAGACTGTCACATGAGATTTTCAGCAACCCAAAATACGTTTGACATTGCATTGACAAACTTTTGAAGATTTTTTTCGGTAATTTGCGTTTCAGAAACCGGGTGTAAATGTGGTAGCGATTGACGGCGACGCACAAAAGATAGATACAATCGGGGTTATTGTAATGTAACCTCCGTTGCAAAAATAACAAATGCCGAAATAACAAACATATATCGCATGACCAATATTCTCTTATACTAATTCAGCGAACGAAACGTTTGCGCGTGTTAGCGTTTTACTAACGCCATCTATTGGATTTCTTCAAAATTACAAATTATGCTAATCATTTCACTAAGCTTCTTACACCCAAATTCTGAAACGCAAATTAGCGAAAAAAATACTCAATAGTTTGTTAATGCAATGTCAAACGTATTTTGGGTTGCTGAAAATCTCATGTGACAGTCTGTTAACGCAAATGTCAAATCTACAATAAAACTCAAATTAAAACAATTTTGGGTTTCCGAAAAGGTTTTTCGCATGTTAAAGGCTTGTTGTTTTAATGTAATTTATTACTCAATTAGCTAATTAGCGAAAATCTACCAATTAACAGAGTGTCAGAAGAAATTATAAGCAAATATTGCTAACTAAAAGAAAACCAAATAAGTTTCTTATTTCCGCACTGGCGATTACTGATGCATCCTAATAGTACACGGTGAACATACTGCGATCCCCAAGCCGCCTGCCAAGCGTGGGGATTATGGCAACACTCCTCTCTATGAGGGAGGCCTTGTCCAACAGTGGACGTTAATTGGCTGATGATGTAATTACTGATGAGCTGGTGTTCCTCCAGGTACCCGAGGAGCTGGTGGGTGTTTACCACTTCACTCCATCACCTTGCAATAGGCGTGTATATTTTTAGGGAACGGTTGGACTAGGGCCATCCAGTTGAATAAAAAAGCTGTAAAAGACGTGTTCAGACTGCAGTCAACTCGGGAGCTTAATTAAGTTTTAAGGACAATAGCCCGAATGCCATCCAACTCACTCAACTTTCATACATCAAGGAACATGGGTTTCCTCCGTACCGACCTCTGAGAAAAACGTACTTCAGGCATAGAACTAGTACACTGCGGAATGGTGGGTGGTGTGGTGATATCGTCGAGAGTTGAGTTTGAGGCCGAATAGCCAGAATGTTGGGTTTCTCCTTTACAATATAGGCCAAAGTATCATCCGGCCTTGGCAGAGTTGGTAGACCTGTAGATGCACACATAGATTTCTAATAAGCTCTCTTTTTTCTTTCTCCGTATAATTTTTACGCGACATATTTATTTTCGATAATTAAGAGAAAACTTCGAAAGAAATTTTCATGTAATTACAATCTTATATTTTCACTTTACTTCTTGGATTTATGGCCTCTGCGACTGTAGTGTGACAATACTGCCATCTTTTTTTTAATAACTTAAAAAAGTTGAATTGACACTTCTTGTCATTCTGTGTCAAAACTTCAAAAGGTAGAGACAGACACAAAACATAAGTGAGTGAATGAAGGTGACTGTTTTAGCAAGGGTGGCCATACCAAATAATAAATCTCTTGTCAACGGATAATTAGTTAATTTTACTGTAACTAGCTTTTCAGAAACCCACAAATGTTTGACAGATTGTTAATTGTGACAATCAGTTGACCAATTCAATATTTGACATGCGTTTCAGAAACTGGGCGTTACCCACTTACAGCTCCGTGAAAACTTGCAAAACCATTGTTAAATGCCCTACACACGCCGCAACTGTCACAGCGACACGCTTATCGACGCGCAAAGAAGTTCAAAAGCTCGGTTTAGACTTTAGACGTCGCTATCTCCTCTCGTTCGTCACCAAAGACTTTCTATAACTAGACATTTAATGCAGGGCGAACATGTTTAGACACTTCATCAGTTGACCACTACTGATATAAAAAACACGCCCACTGATTCCACTGAACCTCACGTCATTGCCGACCAATACCGTAGGTACGCCATCACTATGCTTTGTTTACATTTGGAACTGACGTTGAATGAGCCAATTAGCATTTAGTAACCCCTCACCCCGCCCTTCAGATATTTGACAGAATTTTTTCCATTGAAAATAATCGTAACTACAAGTCTGGGCTACGTAGTAGCTATACCTAGTCTGTGTTTGTCACTTTGCCGGGAGGTGCGATTGTCTCGAACGAATGGCCTTTTTGAGGTGTTGAGGGCACAGTTTAATTGACATCGTGAATGAATAATGAAATAATGAAAATAATCGCCTGTCACAAATGTTCCTTCCGATTTCAGACCGACAGTGTACAATTTGCGACAGTTGCAGACCTCTTATGACTATTTGTGAGTTTTGTTCAGTTTTGCTGTGTTTTCTTTAATTTTGCAATGGTTTATTTAGTTTTACTGTTTTCTTTAGTATTGCCATGTCTTTTTGTGTCAGTTTTGCCATGTTTTTTTCAGTTTTCCCTTGTTTTATTGTCTGTGTATTTTTGCTAAGTTTCATTGCACATGTCGGTATTCCCATTGTCTCTAAAAAAATATAAAGTTTCTTTTGTATCACTAGAAATTATATACATATTTTAACTTTTTTATTTTTATTTTAACGTTTCTCTTTTAATTTTAAATCGTAAGACACCTCTATTCGTCTGCAGCTTTCTCGCTCGCACATTTGTACATTATTGACGATATAAAATTACTGAGTGTGAATTTACAAAAAGTGACACCCAAGTTTTGCTGACTATCATAACATTATAAACAAAAAATGTTTCGTTTCGATATCTTTTAATTTGACGGAGTCACATGGTAACAAATGATTTTTATTTCTTGTTATCATGTTACTCCTAATGTGATACCATTTTAACCGACTTCCAAAAAGGAGGAGGTTCTGAATTCGACAGTTTTTATTTTTGTTAGACTATTTTGAACCGATTATGATGTACAAAACTAACACTCTGTAAACCGAACCATATCGTATTATTGTGTAAAAGTGCCTACAATTCTCACTAGATGCGCTTGTGTCGCGCCGTCTCGAATCCTGCATCGCGGTGACGAGATTCTCCGAAGAATTGTATGCAGAATTGTAGGCTGTAAATAAATTAATCTCAAAACCCACTGGGTACAAAAATAAAGTGTTTGCTTTAAACCCAGTGCAACCCAACCCTAGGAGTCATAGGACATCTTAACGTGTCCATGGTCCTTCGGAGCCCGGATATCCCAAGCGAATCCAGGAGGTAGTGGTAGAAGCTGGCGGGCAGTGGATTGCTGTCGCAACATCGCCAAGCTTACAACCGGTGGAGTCGAGGCCACTGCAGCGAGCGTCCGCATACCAGATGCGAGCGCCCCACTGTAATTGCCACGCCCGATAGTGTGCAGTGAGTGCGCGCAGTGCTACGAAGTGTCATCGGTGTGACAGTGTACTGTCAGGATACAACCCAGGTGACGTCAGGAGACGTCAACTGGTCATCACGGCGGAGTTGAGACCCAACAAAGTCGGTCACGCAGACGGTGCAGGGAGTAGTTCGTGTCCCGTCACGTGAAGGTAACGTGCGAAGTGAAGCAGTTTGAAGCGGAATTTACGACACTAGTGAAAACGGATAAGTGAAGTGAAACCGTGAGTACTTTTATCACAATTTATTGGCTTAACCAAAAACATAAAAATTAGTGGACTTGAACAATAACTTACAAAATAAAATAATTATTTAAATATCTTTTAATTTGTAATATTTGTGTGCATGTTAGGACTTAGTATATTTTCACCGAAATCGGTACTGTACGGGGAACCTACGGTCAAATTATCGCAAAATTGATTGCGACAAGGGTTCCAACACTTAGAAAATTTATACTCATTCCAACATCGACTTGTAATATTTTTGTAAACTTTGTCATTCATATTAACTTATAAAATTTGCTCAATTTAAACATTTGCTTACATAAAACAATTCCTAAAGTTTGGTGCATTAGAACTTTAAATATAACTTACATTTCAGTAAATTAATTTTGTTTAAACTTATAAAATTAATCTAATTTCATCAAAATGGAATCGATTGTTAATTTTCAAAGCGATTTGTATTCTCGAGTGCAGAAGGCTAAAGTGAACTTTAAAAAATCACCGAAAGAAAGGTTAACCAAAGAGCACATAGACGGAAGGTTAGAATCGGTTGAGCAGCTTTGGTTTGATTTTTTATCGGGTCACAAAGACTTGTGCCGAAATTACAGCCCTCAAGAATTAAAAACTTCCGATTATATAAAAACTGAAATGTATGATAAGTGTGAAGAAGCATTTTTGGAATACAAATGTGAATTGAAAACTTTATTGTCCAAATTAAATCAGCAATCTAAAAAGGATAACCTTCTACAAGTTCTGCAAGTAACAGTAATCAAACAAAATCGCAACATGTGAAATTGCCTAAAATTAATATTCCAAATTTCTCAGGAAAGTACACCGAGTGGTGTACCTTCAAAGACTTGTTCCAATCGTTGATAGGTCAAAATGCCACCTTGGATACCGTGCAAAAGTTACACTACCTGAAAAGCTATTTGACTGGTGAAGCAGAACAGCTTCTTAGGCACATACCTATTCTGGAAACAAACTTTGAAAGGTGTTGGCAATTATTAGAAGAGCGATTTAATAATAAAAAATACGTTTCACATCAGGTATTGAAACGGTTGCTCAGTCAAAAGAATTTAACAGCAGAATCTTCAAATGGTTTGAAAGATTTAGTTGATACCACCAACGACTGTTTGGCAACGCTCTGTAATTTAAATATTGATGTGAAGAGCTGGGATATTTTAATTATTCACATCTTGTCGTTGAAATTGGATCCTGAAACTCGACGACAATGGGAGTTCAGTGTTACCACTAATATATCGTCTGATGAACTTCCCACATACAACCAGTTTAAAGAGTTTTTAACTCAGAGGTTCCGCGCAATCGAGTTTCTGGATACAAAACCAGCGACAGGATACAAAGGCCAAACCAATAAAGATACACAAAAAGTCAAATCACTTCATGTCACAAACGAAACTACTATTTCGTGTCCGTTTTGTACGGAAGGTCATAGATTAAGTCAATGTAAGAATTTTCACAAGGAAACTGTTGATGCTCGACGTAAGTTCGTTCTCGACAACAATGCTTGTTTCAATTGCTTGGGTAGCAATCATTCCGCCAAAGACTGCCGCACTAATTTAAGATGTCGGATTTGCAGACGAAACCATCATTCGCTGCTGCATCCTAAGGGTTCTGGGTCAAGTTTTAATGCCAATACAGCTGAGGTCAACCACGGTGGGCGAGTTGTCAATTCGTCAGATAGTGCCACTACTTCGTTGGTAGGTCAACAAACTTCAGAAGTGGTCTCGTGTTTTTCCACTGGCAAAGGCCAGCAGCAAATCTTGCTTGCCACGGCGATCGTTATGGCTATGGCTAAAAATGGAAAACGTTACTCTGTTAGAGCACTCCTAGACCAGGGGTCACAAGGGTCATTTATTTCTGAATCCACAGTTCAGTACTTGGGTTTGAAAAAATCACCAGCTACAAATCAAGTAACAGGCTTGGGTGGAGACAAGAACGTTGTCTCCAAGGCGATGGTAACCATCGACATTCAATCCCGGATTGATCCAAATGTCAAATTTCCGGTGAAGGCTCATGTGCTTAACAGCATAACTTCTCTTCTTCCATCAAAAAGAGTTGAGGCAATTCAATGGGAAGAAATCAGCATAGCGCTTGCTGATCCCCAGCATTACATTCCCAATAAAATTGACATTCTATTGGGAGCTGAAGTATATGGTCAAATACTTCAAGACGGGATAAAAAGAGGTCCTCTTGGTACACCCACAGCACAAGCTACCAGCTTAGGTTGGATCTTGTCAGGTGTAACAAACTCTAACGACGAGGCTTCTTCAAACATAAAGGTTATGCACAGTTGTATAAATGAGGACAACGAAATGCTCAAAAAGTTCTGGGAACTTGAATCGGATATTTCACTTCCACGTGAAGCGATGTTTACAGAGGCCGAAAAATTCTGCGAAGAGCACTTTGTTGAAATGACTCGCAGGGATGAAGACGGCAGATACATCGTTCGTCTTCCATTCAGGAACGGCAATCCTGAGGTAACCGGATCTAAAGAAATAGCTGAAAAAAGATTAAGGTCATTAGAACAGAGACTGAATAAAGATAAAAATCTAAAGCTAAAATACCATGACGTCATTGATGAGTATCTGGCGCTGGGTCATATGGAGGAAGTACCTAAGGATGAGGTTAACAATCCAAAGGCAATCTACCTACCTCATCACGCAGTGGTCAGACAAGACAAAGATACCACAAAGGTAAGGGTTGTCTTCGATGCTTCCTGCAAAGGTAAAAACAACCGTTCGTTAAACGATCAACTGTTGGTTGGACCCACCTTGCAACCAGATCTCAGACACATCATCACGCAATGGAGAGAGGCACCAATCTGCATGGCAGCTGACATTGTAAAAATGTACCACCAAGTCAAGATTGAAATGCAGGACGCAGACTACCAAAGAATACTATGGACAGATGAAAAAACACAAGAACTTAAACATTACAGACTTACCAGAGTTACTTTTGGCACGGCATCTGCTCCATACTTGGCAGTGAAGTCACTTCAACAGGTTGCGCAGGATCACAGGGCAGAATGCCCAACAGCAGCTGAAAAAACACTAAAACATTTTTATGTTGATGATCTAATGACAGGGGTCCAGAATCATGAAGAAGGAAGAAACTTGTATAAAGAAATGAACGAGCTCTTAGCAAAAGGTGGGTTTAGTCTACAGAAGTGGACAAGCAATAGTGAGAAACTACTTCAGGAAATGAAAGAAAGTGAGAAAGGAAAGGAAGAAGGTCAGAGAGGTGGAAATGAAATTGAAGAAGGATTGAAAATAAAAACTGACGAAGTTATGAAGATAGTTGGACTTACCTGGAACCGCAGCGAAGACTCGTTCCGCTACCAAGTTGACACGGTGGACGTCCGGGAACCTGCAACAAAAAGAACAATTATTTCAGATATAAGTCGTTTCTACGACCCACTTGGATGGGTAGGGCCAAGCATTATCATTTCAAAGATGATTATACAAAAGCTGTGGTTGGCAGGCTTGGAGTGGGATGAACCTGTTCCAACAAATATATTAAGTGAATGGAAAACCTATAAAAATGAACTGAAGCTATTAAGCAATGTTTCGATACCTCGATGGATTGGGCTTCGGGCAGGAGATTTCATCGAACTGCATGGATTTAGCGACGCCTCTAAAGATGCTTACGCCGCCGTTGTGTACTCACGCGTTATCGATTCCAAGGGGCAAATCCATGTTACGTTGATATCTGCAAAAACAAAAGTAGCCCCAGTAAAACAAGTTTCAATTCCACGACTCGAACTATGCGGTGCGGTCCTACTGATGCGTTTAATGATGGACATAGCGTCAGTCATGAATATTGACAAAACTCACTTGCACGCTTGGACAGATTCAACGGTAGTCCTCGCTTGGTTGAATAGCCATCCCAGTCGCTGGAAGGTCTTCGTGGCGAATCGTGTGTCAGAAATTATAACAAATTTGGATTCTCACCACTGGTCACACGTTTCCACCAAATGCAATCCAGCTGACGCAGCATCAAGAGGCCAAGGTCCGTCTGAGTTAGTAACCAACACAATGTGGTTCAATGGACCACAATTTCTGCAAAATGAACCAATTCATTATAAAAAACCAAATGAAATTTATGCGAAGGCAGAAGAAGAAAATATAAAGGCTCACTGTGCCACTACTGCCATGGACGATTCCCTAATGAAAAGATTTTCGTCACTAGGCAAAATGGTTCGAGTGATAGCCTACTGCAAGCGTTTCAGCCACAACCTAAAAACAATAAAAACAGAAAGACACGTAGAATTTTTAACCACAAAGGAACTACAAAATGCACTGGAGAGCTGCATACAAAAATGCCAATCTGATCACTTCATTGAAGAGATAGCCACAATAAAGAATGGTCATGATCTTCCAAAACGCAGCAGCTTACGAGCTCTAAATCCATTTATGGATAAGAACAATATATTGCGAGTTGGTGGAAGGCTGGAACATTCCCAGTTAAACGTAAACAGGAAACATCCAATTTTAATCCCAAAACAGTCCAATCTAACCACACTGATAATCGCAGACGCTCACAAACAGACGCTCCATGGTGGTCCACAACTAATGTTGGCGTACCTTTTGTCAAAGTACTGGATTGTAGGAGCGAAGCAACTGGTGAAGGCTCACTATCGCAAATGCGTCACATGCGTAAAAGTTGTAGCTGCATCTAAGAACCCTTTAATGGGCCAGTTACCTCCAGCGCGAGTGACACCAACGCGAGCCTTCAATCACAGCGGGGTCGATTACGCCGGGCCAATACAAATGCGTACCACTAAAGGCAGAGGCCACAAATCCTACAAGGGATATATTTGTTTATTTGTTTGTATGGCTACTCGCGCCTTACATTTGGAGGCCGTGAGTGATCTTACATCAGAAGGCTTTCTGCAGGCATTCAAGCGGTTTCAGGCAAGACGTGGTCATTGTTCGCATCTTTGGAGCGACAATGGCACAAATTTTATTGGCGCTGCAGCCGAGCTCAAGAGGTGCAGTACGGCTGAACAACAGTCCATGCTGAATGAGGTTGCAGAAGCTCTAGGTATAAACGGTTGTGAATGGCATTTCATTCCACCTCACTCAGCGAATTTCGGTGGTTTGTGGGAATCCGGTGTCAAATCGGTAAAATACCATCTCAAACGCATTGTAGGAAACACCACATTGACATATGAAGAGATGGCTACAGTGTTAGCTCAAGTTGAAGCATGTCTCAACTCTCGGCCAATGTCAACTATCACCGACGAGTCAGATAATTACACGATATTGACACCTGGCCACTTCCTAATAGGAGAGCCACCAGTAACAGCACCTGACCACAACGTTGAAGAAGTAAATGTTAGCACATTACGGAGATGGCAACACACTCAACGTATGTTGCAAGCCTTTTGGCGACAGTGGTCACAGGAATACTTGACGAAATTTTTGCACAGATACAAGTGGTCAACTCTAACTGCTAATCCCAGCATCAAAGTCAAAGTCAAAGTCATTTATTCATAATTATAAATTTACACGTCAATGGTATTACAAAATTCTATACATTTACATTATGTATTATTATTAATTATTTTAATTATTTTATTTATTATAATATTATTTTATTTGGCTATGAACTCATTGAAGTCATAGAATGTTTGCTCGATAAGCCAGCGCTTGAGTCTGCTTTTGAAACAGCTCGCACTTGGAGCAGTTGTTACTGTATCCGGCAACATGTTGTATACCTCCGGGCCCATAACGTGGGTCAGTTTACTGGATTTCGTGAGGGAGCGTGGGATACCGACCAGCTTGTTTGCGTTCCGGATGCAGCAAGAGTGCTTCTCTCCTCGTTTGCTATACAGGTCCAGGTTATTCCTCACATACACTGCCACCTGGAAAATCAGAATGGCAGGTAATGTGAGTATCCCGAGCTCTTTAAAATAGGGTCTCGCAGAAGTGGTTCGCGACACGCCCACGATGGTACGAACAGCACGTTTCTGCGCTCGGATGGCGCGCTCCCAGTCGGCAGCGCGCGCATACAGCTCGGCACCGTACTGCAACCTCGAGTACCCGTACTGCATCGGGGATGTAGTAGTGGTGAAGGAAGATAACTTACCTCCTAGTCGTTGGCTCTATGGTAGGATAATTGCTATCCATTCAGGTAAAGATCACATAGCTCGAGTGGTCACTTTGAAAACAAAAAACGGAACTCTTAAAAGACCTGTCTCTAAATTGTGTTTTTTACCAGTGACGAAGGAGTAATATTTTGTTATTTTGTAAAGTGTCTCCTTTCTAGAATATTAATGTTTTTCTTGTAAGTGTTAGTTTATATATTTTCAATGTATGTTTTGTAAACTTTTGTAAGGACAAAGGTCTCACTTTGCCCTTGGTGGGCGATGTATGTACAAAACTAACACTCTGTAAACCGAACCATATCGTATTATTGTGTAAAAGTGCCTACAATTCTCACTAGATGCGCTTGTGTCGCGCCGTCTCGAATCCTGCATCGCGGTGACGAGATTCTCCGAAGAATTGTATGCAGAATTGTAGGCTGTAAATAAATTAATCTCAAAACCCACTGGGTACAAAAATAAAGTGTTTGCTTTAAACCCAGTGCAACCCAACCCTAGGAGTCATAGGACATCTTAACGTGTTCAATGATGATTCTTTTTTATTTGAAAGCTGGTGCTTCCCGTGTGGTTCCATTTCAATTTGGTCCAGTTCCAGGCGCGGATCCACCGTTGTGGGCACGATGGGCATGCCCACAACCCTAATACGTGACTTGTGACACCCCACAGCTTTACTCGCGTGAAACTACGATACACTGTACAAAATCATGGTCAGGCCGTCATATTTTTTTTATAAACATTTCCTCTGTAAGAATGTACTACTTATATCGATCATGCACGAGCAAGGTTCATACGCTGACTCGCACTTGCCCGATTTACGGGTGGCTGTGACCACAACCTTTTTTGAGGGCTGGATCCGCGCCTGTCCAGTTCTGTCATTTTTATGAAGTCTGTTTTTTTATAATGATAATTATACAATAATTACCCGTTCTAGCTACAAGGACAAAAAAAACTGTTTGACATTTGAATTTCCCGCCAAACGTGAAACGTACCACCTTAAATAAATTATGTGCAGTTTCGATCTAACTGCTCAACAACGGTGAAGGAAAAATCGTGAGGAAAAAACCGGTATGTCTAAGAACCTGAACTGCTAGTCTGTGGAATGTGCTGCCGGAGTGGGTGTTCCCCGATAGTCACAATCTGGGTGTCTTCAAATCACAAGTGAATCGGTTTCTTCTGGGCAAGCGTGCTCCATCGTAGACCGGTTTGGTCATACGTCGCTTTCTTTTACAAACTAGCTAATGTGTGTCTACAAACCCATGTGTTTTGTCTTTCGCTTAGTGTTGTCCCGTCAAAAGTATACGTGTCTCACGCTTTCTATCTCCCTCCCTCCCGCAGGTCGGACTCTTCAAGGATGTACGGTTTACGCTGGCTTGCTGACACGCATTGCCCATCGTGGACGCAATCATTGCGGAGCTTGGTCGCTTCTGAGAGGGGGAAGTACAGGCCTTTCAATAGGTTTAAGGTAAGTTGGGGAAACAGGTTACAAGAAATCTGGTGATGGTGAAATAATATGTGGTTGGTCGGGGGGTGATTGTGTAGAAACCATTGATCATTATAAATTTGTATGTGCCGTAAACTTGAGCTAGTACTGAATAAAGTCTGCCAAAAACTGAAGGGGGCGAGGTAAACACTTATTGCACACACTGACATATTCTTACTAGTTCTACAAACGCACACTTCAATATTGAGCGCACACAACTGCAAATGATGTGATCAAATAGACGACCAAGGAGTGTAAACGTAAACGGGGGGGGGAGGGGGGGGGGTGTAAACGCTTCCATTTTTTTTTTCTGAAATCACCACATTATTTTAAATAATGGATACTTCATTGACCATGTTGGAGAAAAATTGCCAACCGCTGCTGAAAATGATTTGCTAACATGTTGCTATTGGTATGTAGGATGCGGTGGACGGCCAGTCGCCACAATCAGCCATGATCAAACGACATCGCCACTCGAGGAGCGTCGGCAGCTACCACGACGAACAGGTGAGAACTGGAGATAAGTCGATGAACAAACGTCTTAATCAACAAATATTTATCAATATAAAAAAACCGTCTTCATCAGAACTGGACCAAATTGAAATGGGACCAAATGGAAAGCACCAGCTTTCAAATAAATAAATATTCATCAAATGCGCTTGGGGGCGTGGGTTCGATTCCCATCTAGGACAAACATTTGTGTGATGAACATTTGTGTTTGTTCTATGTCTGGGTGTTAATATCTATTCAAGTATGTATTTAAAAATATATATGTACTCGTATGTATATCAGTCTCTGGCAGCCATAAAATATTACAAGCTTTGCTTAGTTTGGGGTCAGATGACCATGTGTGCAATAATGTCCCAGATATTTATTTATTTATAAATCGGTTCACACAGTCAAAAGTTCAGAAGTAACAAACATAAAAACTAAAATAAAACAGTCGAATTGATAACATTCTCCTTTTTGGAAGTCGGTGAAAAACAAGGTTGTCTGTAAAGTCGGTTTACGGACGATAATTTTACGTGATAACGTATGCGTCACAAGCCGAAAGCTTAGGCCGATCGTGCCTCTCTAGCGCTTGTTCCGCGCTCTCGCTTGCACGGTCGGCTCAGGCCACAGACTAAGTATAGCTACTACGTAGCCTAGACTTGTAGTTACGATTATTGTCAATGGAAACAATTCAGTCAAATATCTGAGGGGCGGGGTGAGGGGTTACTAAATGCTAATTGGCCCAACGTCAGTTCAAAATGTAAACAAAGCATAGTGATGGCGTACCTATGGTATTGGTCGGAAATGACGTGAGGTTCAGTGGAATCAATGGGCGTGTTTTTTATATCAGTAGTGGTCAACTGATGAAGTGTCTGAACATGTTCGCCCTGCATTAAATGTCTAGTCATAGAAAGTCTTTGGCTTAGGCAGAACGTGACAATGAGGCATGCTTTTACGTGCGTGCAGCCGGCGTTCATCGATTTATATGAAGACATTTATAAAAAAAAAAAAAACATTTATTTTGTTCACAAAACTACAACATCAACAGTAAAACACAATTAGAGTGAAGTTTTCCCTTCAAATGTTAAGCAAAGCTTCTTCCTACGTATGATCCCATGTTTCTTACACCGCTACTCTATACATGAGGTTATTCTCATCTTTTTTCGAAAAGTATAGCTGTAATTTATATATATCAATATAAAAAATCGACTATATAAAAATGTCAGAACTGTACCAAATTGTAATGTGACCACACGGGAAGCAACAGCTTTCAAATAAAAAACGAATCATCAAAATCGGTTCACCCAGTCGAAAGTTTTGAGGTAACAAAAATTACAAACAATCGAATTGATAACCTCCTCCTTTTTGGAAGTCGGTTAATGAATATTTATTTAATATTAATTAATTAATTAAATTTCACAGGAGCTGCTGAGACTGGACGCATCAACTACTTCCATAATGGGGAGCGAGTCAAACATTTACAACATGAAATTGTCGCAAAACGATTCTGCAGCTTCGATGATGAAGAAACAAGTCTCAGATTCGGAAATCTCGAGGCTGACCAGTTCAGAACAAAAAATTATCTTCACAATCGGTGATGACGTTATGCTAGAAGACTTACAGTCGAAATTAGTACGAATTTCGACGAACAATGACGACGAAATCACTTGCTCGTCATGTCTAGATGACAACGTCAAACGAATTTGTACGGAAATTACCGATTTCTGTTCCAAAGATTCGCTTGAAGCCGAGCTGTGTTCGAAAGAGATACACGAAGGTTTCGACGTGGCGAAATACATGGCGACGAAAAGGGACAGCGTATGTGGGAGTGAGATAAATGAGTGCGTTAATTGTGAGAGTAAGCGAGACGGAGGTGATTTAGACTGTGCCAAAAATGTGACAGATGTCATTGTTATAGAGAAGGCGGCGGCCATTTTGGATACGGGACAGGTATCACAAGATGGCGGCGATAATTAATGTTTTTATAGTCAGTTGTCGTGGTTGAGATTATAGCTTAATTACGATAAGCGGTAGTTAGCGGTAGTTGTTTGATAGCCGCGGCTATCAAACAACTACCGCTTATCGTAGTTGATGGTACCGTTTAGACAAATAACACCTATGCGGGTCAACTTTTCGAGCTAGGGGTAAGGCCCCTGGAATTGGGCGTCACTTTGCTAAAATTCATGATAATAACATGTTTTTATTAAGAACTACCTACATATAATATATACACCATACATATCTACACCAGTTTTTTTTTCTTAATTTTTAAAGAGGGTTTGTTCAGACATGACCATGCCACCCTCACACTATGAGGAAAGATTTGTATTTTTGGATTTTTAACCGACTTCCAAAAAGGAGGAGGTTCTCAATTCGACTAATTTTTTAATAGTTTGTTACCTCATAACTTTCGACTGGGTGCACCGATTTTGATGATTCTTTTTTTTTATTTGAAAGCTGGTGCCTCCTATGTGGTCCCATTTCCACTATTTCAATTTGGTCCAGTTCTGACATTTTTATGTAGTTGTTTTTTTTAAATTGATAATTATATAATAAAAAGCCGTATTAAATTCGCCAAAGAACCAGGGTCACCGACATAGCTATTAAAATCTGCCCCATCGGCTATCTGTTCTGCGTGCTATGTGCCCTGCCCACTGCCACTTTAACTTGCTAATCCGGTGGGCTATGTCGGTGACTTTAGTTCGTCTACGGATCTCCTCATCTCTGATTCGATATCGTAGAGAAACCCTGAGCATAGCCTTCTCCATAGCTCGTTGTGCGTTTTTGAGCTTGCTAATTAATATGCTAGATTTTTTTTATTGTCCTATTAAAATGTAGCCCATAAATATAGCTGATGAGTGAAAACAAAATGAACACCTGATCAAAATTTTACAACTTATAAGCATTTTCATATCATGCTAGACAGATAGCACGATACAGCAAATTATGACGTCACTTCTCGTACGCCATATAAATTCTATTCTGACAAGTATGGCGCACAGAGGCGTGACATCATTTTTTGTTTTGTGGGAAAGGGACAGAGTTTTCTCTACCAAAAACTTTAAACGCTTATCAGAACATTAATAACCGATTTAAATTATTTTTTCAATATACATATTATATTTACTTAAATTCTTCATCAAAGCTATTGGTTTCATCGATATAAATATTACCTTTAGTACAAGATTTGACAGTTTTCGAAAACTTTTTTCGTTTTCGTATTGTTCCATACATTTTGGCAAAGCGCCCTCCAGCGGAAACGCGGAGGAACTAAAATCGGTAGTAATCGGCAGTATAGGTTGCTTCACTCAAATACGGAAAAAGGTTTCAAATAGCTTTCAGCCCAGCAATGTATGGAACAAAACGAAAACGAAAAAAGTTTTCGAAAACTATCAAATCTTGTACTAATGGTACAGTCGTCTACTCTATTATCAAAATCTCAATTGCAACAACTGACTGACTTAGTTATTAATTTTATAGTCAAACCAGTATATTTGTCTCAAAGCATTTCTTCAAAATGGCTACATTTTATTAGCCTTGCTTAAAACATAAGTTAATACCTGCTCCCATAGGAAAAGTGGTTCATAATGACGGGTAATATGATATAAAGGGTTAGGTCCGGGGTTAGTAAAATCCAGTCATTTCATAAACATCACAGTATAGGTATTCTTCACAGAATTTTCCATAAACTTTACAGTAATTTCCCATTAATTATAATTTTCCATTACATTTCACCTTGTTTGTAATATCATTTACGAGTATTTTTCAGTTCCTTCCTCTTATGCCGCCCAACCAAGCCTACTCCGCCAAAAACGTCATTGTCGCGTGGTGGGCTCTGATTGGCTGACGTTCCTTGTTGGCGTTCGTAAATCTAGTCGGCTTTACAATAAAAAACGGAAATCATTATGTATTAATCCTCTATAGTAAATAAAGAGGATTAAGGTGAAACGTTTCACTTTGGCGGGAAATTCAAATTTCAAACAGTTTTTTTGTTCTTGTAGCTAGGCCGAGTAATTATTGTATACGATAATGATGTTCGCGAAAATTGATTATTATTCTTTACAAACTCACGTAAAGTTATTTATCTCCAATGCATATTATTACATACATTTGTCAATAAACAAATTTATGCTGTTTCAAACGGTTTATTGACAAATGTAAGAAATATGGTGAGTAACTGATTAATAGCTGTACATGATAATGTAAAGAACGACCAACAATTTTCGCGAACACTATGCCATTTCACAATAATTACCCGGCCTAGCTACAAGGACAAAAAAACTGTTTGAAATTTGATTTTCCCGCCAAAGTGAAACTTTTCACCTTAATACATATTAGTACTTAGAGAAATAACTGAATTGATATAATAACGTGCGAATATATAAATTAAACAATAATAATTGCTATAATACCTAACAGCTAAAACACGTCATGAACAATTTTTACATAGTACTTTTATGGAAGAAACCCTTTCCGCGTAACCTAGAATAAGTACCAAACAAAATTTGAATTAAAACGTGTGTGTCATTTGAACTATTAAATTTTCCCGCCCTTGTGGCAAAATACGCTGGTTTGACTCTATCTTATTTCATTGTCTCTTCATCTACTTGATTCCTACTTAATCCAAATTCGTTTAAAAACATTGTTTAAGAGCCCACTCTCCAACTAGACCTATACCTTACGCACACATACCTTACGTCTACATTTTATTAGTGAAAAAAAAAACCCAGCAGGAATAAAAAAAAAAAAAGATATAAGATGTCAAATCTCGGTGTGCGCTGTAATTTCGCTGGAAACATTCCCCTTCAATCCGGAACACAGTAGTGTTTGCACACTACTGCTTGGCGGTTGAATAATTGGTAAAGGTGTGATACTTCCCCAGGCGGACTCCTGCAAAAGAGTCCTACCACTACATAATGATTTAGTGGCCAAACATAGAACTTAATCTATTTTAAAAAAGTTCGAAAAATTGTTTTAAAGAAAATAAACTGTATTATTATCTATAGTTTCAAATTTTTTAAACTAAAATTTTTAACGTTTTTTATTTTTTAAGTTGTGCGAGCAAGATAATTATCTGTGTCGGGAGCGCGCTCTTAATATACTCGTAATTTCATTTTTCATGAAGTTTCTGTGATTTTCCTTAGATTTACTCATTAAGTATATATTTTTTTTTAATAGGTTGTCAATACATATACTTGTAATATTTTAAGTACATTTCTGCTTCACAAACATCGTATTATTTAGTGTTTGAAAATACAGGGTTACGCATATAGACTATACTAAGCCGAAAGGAGGTCATTGTACTCATCATTATGAACAACTTTTACTACGGGACCAACCCAAAAATCCTGAGAAAAAAATCTGCTGTACCATACATTTTGTCGAGTATCAATGACCGTTTTTAACAGACTTCCAAAAAGAAGAAGGTTGTCAATTCATTTTTTTTTTTTTATGTTTGTTACCTCAGAACTTTTGACTGATGATTCTTTTTATATTTGAAAGGTGGTGCTTCCCATTTGGTCCTATTTCAATTTGGTCCAGTTCTGACATTTTTATGAAGTCGGTTTTTAATATTGATAATTTTCTATGGAATAGTAGATTTAAAAAAAACGTGATTTCTGGGTTGGTCCCATAGTAAAAGTTGTTCATGATAATGGCCTCCTCTTGGCTTATTACAGTCTATATGCGTGACCCTGTCTAATTAATGATAATGCTCATATTTTTTGTTTTTGTTTAGGGTTAAATTACTTACTCTAGATTAAGGGCTTGACTTTATTTTTACCCAAACATGAAAACCGTACTTTTTTGTTATCTTACCTACTAGATTCACATAGTTAGGGATAAAACTGACTATTGACAGAAATAAAATGGATTTATATCGTCGCTTACCAACAGGCGAGTTGGTGGTCAAACGCGGATTTATTCAAGTAAAAAAAAAATTTTTTTTTTTTTTCGTTTTTTCATTTCATTCAGACCTTTTAGAACAACCTTTCCGCGCAACTCAGTAGATTTAATGTTACCAATAAATTTGCACTAAAATTGTGGACCCTTTGTCAAATATGTCCGTGCAAAAAAACAACCATTTCAAACTCGTTTCTCAAATGTGCGTTCGGCGTGCTTTCCGCCTATAAGCACGTTTTTGGCCTGTCCATGTTGAATCTATTAGTTTAAATATCTTTGTCTAGCAATTACGTTTATAATATGAAATATCCTAAAATAATAATGTAACGGTGTCCAAATAATAATATTATAAATTGTAACTAAGGTAATAATAAATTTGTGCCTGTTTAATTCGTTTGTAAATTGTAAATAATAACAAATATTTGTATTTCACCATACATGTTGTTATACAGTTAATAATTATTATTATTTATTTCAATATTCTAAGCTGGGTTTTATTTATTCCTGCGGTCCTAGCACGGGCCGTGGACAAATTGTCTTTCCCCTGATTTTAGGGTTCCGTAGTCATATAAGGCCACATTGCTCGAAGAACCGATAACCGATGGGGTAGAAAGGTTCTTGAGTGGAGACCACGAACCGGAAGACGCAGCGTAGGTAAGACCGACGACATCGTGAGAGTCGCGGGCATCCAGTGGATGCAGATCGCAGGTTGTCGTTCAGGGTGGAGGTTAAAGGGGGAGGCCTTTGTTCAGCAGTGGACGTCTTATGGCTGATGATGAGTCCTACAAGGAATTATAAGTTCGTTTTGTCCGTCTGTCCGTCCATCTAAATCATTTAGGACCCTCTCTCTTCTATAGTTATGAAACTTTGCACAGTTGTTCCATCCTCGGCCACACCGTCGCTTACCATTAGGCGAGTTAGTGGCCAAACGTAGATCTTTTCTATATATTATATATTCAATCTAAGTGTCTTCATAGCACGAGTGAATCGGTTTCTTCTAGGCAAGCGTGTTCCATCGTAGACCGCATTATCACTTAACGTCAGGCGAGCTGGCGGTCAAACGCAAGCATATTAACTATTAAATCATAATAAATTTTAAAAACTGACTTGAAAATGAGTAAATACGCAATTTTGTTTACTTTTGTTTGTATGACATATTCACATTCAAAATAAAATAAAAAAGTAGGTATTAGTAGGTATAGATCTCAATTTTAAAACTATAAAGAAAAACTTTTTAGGGATGGCTCTGGTACATGTGAAATGGGGAAGTTTTTTTATTTCATTGCACGCCCTCGTAATTTTGTGATATCTATCTATCTATCTATACATAATAGGTCGGGGAAAAAGTCTTTTCGTATTTTGTATGTATAAAGTTGTAGTAAAAATCTTATCCATTGTACTGTTTGTATCTGGCTGGTTTTGATACCATTAAAAAGATGACATTTTAAAAAAGGAATACAAAATGTAAAAAGCAATTTCCCGCCATTTTTCAATTGTTTTTTTGTTCGATAAAATGAGTGAATCTAACGAACAAATTCGATATATTGTGAAATTTTATAACAAAAAAGGGAAAAATGCGACACAAGCCGCGAATAAAATTTGTGACGTTTATGGACCTAATGCAGTGTCATCAAGAGTAGCACAATGTTGGTTCAAGCGTTTTCAGTCCGGGAATTTAGATGTCAAAGATGCAGCTCGCTCTGGTCGCCCTGTTACGGATAAAGTCGATGCCATTTCTGAAAAAGTGGACCAAGATCGGCATATTAGTAGTTACGACGTAGCTGAAGAACTGGGGATTGACCACAAAACAGTTTTGACCCATTTGAAAAAAACTGGGTATACAAAAAACTCGATATTTGGGTGCCACACGAGCTCACTGAAAGAAACCAAATGGATCGTGTACTCATTTGCGATTCTCTATTGAAACGTAACGAAACCGAACCGTTTTTGAAAAGATTGATCACTGGTGATGAAAAATGGATCACCTACGACAAGAATGTGCGCAAAAGATCATGGTCAAAGGGCAGTGAAGCACCACAGACTGTAGCGAAACCCGGATTAACACGTAATAAGGTGATGTTGTGTGTATGGTGGGATTGGCAGGGCATCGTTCATTATGAGCTTTTACCGCCGGGCAAAACCATCGATTCGGATCTCTACTGCCAACAGCAGATGAGACTCAAACAAGAAATTGAGAAAAAACGGCCGGAATTGATCAACAGAAAGAGTGTGGTCTTTCATCATGATAACGCCAGACCGCACACATCTTTGGCCACTCAGCAAAAATTTAGAGAGCTTGGTTGGGAAGTGTTAATGCATCCACCATATAGCCCAGACCTTGCACCCTCAGATTTCCACCTGTTTCGATCTCTTCAGAATTCTTTGGGTAGTGTTAGATTAACATCAAGAGAGGACTGTCAAAACTACTTGTTGCATTTTTTTGATCAGAAGTCCCAAAAATTCTACAGCAACGGGATCATGTCACTACCTACAAGATGGCAACAAGTTATCGAACAAAATGGCACATATATATTATAATTAAATGTAATTAAACTTGAAAAAAATATGTCTTGAATTTGTTTAAAAAATACGAAGAAACTTTTTCCCCGACCTTATATAATAAAAACGTAGAGATAAAAAAATCTGTAATTGCGAGATAACAAAAAAAAAAACCACACAGGGCGTCTTAAAATAAGCAGCTGAACACGATAGGACAGTTTTTAGACATTTTGTCTGTTTGTTTGTTTGTTTGTTTGTCCGCGCACATCTCCTAAACCACTGGACGGATTTAAATGCGGTTTTCACGAGTATGCTTAGAAATTACCAGATTAAAACATAGGCTATGTTATATCATTTATTTCAATTCTTTATTATTACATAAAAGAAATTAAAATATCAATGATTATTTTCTTCGTTACCCGAAACGTAATATGAGGATCGTCACATAGCCTCAAGCAAGGAGGTCCAAAGTAAAGAGAATGTTATTGACATAGCCATTATAAAAAAATTAAACTGTCAACTGTCATTCAGATAATTAGTTTAAATTTAAAGAAGGTTCCTTAACCTTCTTAGATGAATGAACGTGTAGATCAAGGATGTTATAAAAACTTAGGCCTTACAACCTCTTTGGTGATTCAATCCAATGTATTTTATTCCCAAGAGAATATAATACTCATAAGGAGATTTTATTCTGTGTTAGCATTTAAAACACAAAATATACTGCATCCTATTTTAATTCAGTCCCGCGAATAGAAATATTTGAAAAAGGCCATTTGTATGACAATAAACCTATACAACAAAATTCCGGACGCAATAAAGAAATAATAGCACTTTTCGAGAACCAACTTCGTAAGTTTCTAACCCAAAAATATTATTACGAGATAAAAGATTTTTTCGACGGTAAAATTTAGAAAATTATAATTAGAAAATAAATATCGATCTATAAATAGTTAAGAAAGTAGCGCCATAAGTTTTGTATGATCTCATATATAATTATCACACATATATATATATATCACACTAAGTATGTTTTTTTTTGGTAAAATTACTTCTCTCTGTGGTGTGGTTTTGTGACCAGCCACTACATAAGTCATTGCTGCACCCTTGCCATGCAGGGTATATAAACTTATAAAGTGTACAAATACAAATACAAATACAAATTTTTATTAATAACACCTATGTTACATGTCAATAAATTGTATAATTAATAATTTTAAATAATTTTAATAATAATTTCAATTAGATTAATTAACAACATTTATTTAAATAACAACAATTATATTTGCAATAAGAATAAAGAATGAATTTTACTGTGATATTTTAACAGATAAATAGAGTAGTTCCATTTCATGGCTTTTTAATCAGGTATATATACAAATGCACGCGAAATAAGAAATAACTAGCCAAGAGCGTGTCAAGACAAGCATATGTCAGGGTTCCGTGGCCAAAGCCATATACTTGTGGTCGTATTCATAGTTCAGAAATTGGATGGTCATAGAAAAATTTGAACGAGCGAAGCTGGACAGTCAAATTTCAGAGATGTATCATCCCGACATGACATGATATACTTTTTATGGTTTAGACAAAAAGAATACTTCAAAACATGGTCTGCACTGTGGTCACATTATCTTTTTGATTTGAAAATTGTTGACGGTGTTTTTACTTTTATGCTTCTATCAATACTTCACACAGGGCGACATAAAATAAGCAGCTGAACATGTTAAGGCAGTTATTAGAATTTTTGTTTGTTTGTTCACGCACATCTCCTAAACCCCTGGAAGAAAATGCAGACGGATTTAAATGCTGTTTTCACGAATATGCTTAGCTATGACCAGATTGAAGTATATTATTTTGCGCAAGGGCCGGATTAAGGGAAGAAAAAAGGATTGAAGGTTTATATGAAAATCTACGCGTACGAAGTCGCGGGCAAAAAAACTAGTCTTTGAATAAGTATTTTAAAGTGTAGGTCAACATCTTTGTATTTGACCTTCAAAAAATAGGAAGTTATCAATTGGACTGTTTTTTTATGTTTGTTACCTCAGAACTTTCGAATGGATAAACCGATTTGAATGATTATTTTTTTATTTGAAAGCTGGTGCTTCCCGTTTGGTCCCGTTCTGGGTAACGCCACTCAGAATTTTAAACTTCAACAGTTCAAAACCCTAGATGGCAATGCACTGCGCTCGTCACCCCGAGATATAAGATGTCAAATCTCTGTGTGCCCTGTAATTTCGCTGGAAACATTGCCCTTCAATCCGGAACACAGTAGTGTTTGCACACTACTGCTTGGTGCTTGAATAACTGGCAAAGGTGTGGTACTTTCCCAGGCGGACCCCTGCAAAAGAATCCTACCACTACAAAGACTGTTCTCTACCACTAACGATTTACCGTCTATTGTACATTTTTGGTTACATATTTTCAGGGCGATGACTCTCCCGCCACGTCGGTGAGATGCCAGGTAGTTCAGCCCGGTTCAATATTGTATTTATTTCCCCGTCAAAATACAACCGACCAAAAATCTAGAGCCCAAAACTTTACCTTTGATCTTGTATTAAAAGTTCAGGATATTTTGGCCGATGGTTCGCCCAGCGAAAATATAAATAGCACACCCGGTACGCATGCGCGTTCCCGTTCGTTCTAAATTCAAATAGTCCGGCGCTTGAGCAGCCCGGACGTACCAAAATTCGATTTTCTTCATTTTTCGAAATCGACTGGAAAGGCCACCTGTCAAATTTGAATTAAGAACATTAGTTTCGTCGTGTTTGTGTCCAGTGTGTGAGAAAATGTGTGACCAGTGCATACAGCGTTGATTGGAAAACACGGATTTTGTATGCGTTCCTTTGACGCATGTGGTAAGTGTTAAACCATTTTCAACTTTAATCGTTAACTGATAAAACATAATTTAATTTTAGTTTTATTTATGCGGAATTAAATTACATAACTATATAATTGTTTGCTACCAAGGCGATGGGATTTATATATAATTTAGGCGTTTGGCACACCGATTTATAGGTCATAATGCCAATACATATTCTTTACAATGATTTAATCTTGTTCATAATGATTTCATCCGTGCATAGTTGATATGCCAACAATTCTTAGAGGCTACAGTATTAATAGCAATTACATCTATAAACAATACAAGGCAAGGGTCTTTGATCAGTGTGTGTTGCCAGTGATGACATATGGTACTGAGACGTGACCTTAACTGCTGGCCTTTTGGAGAAACTCAGAGTCACACAACAGGCAATAGAGATAGCTATGCTCGGAGTTTCTTTGCGCGATTGAATCCGAAACGTTGATATTCGCCACAGAAGCAGAGTCACCGACATACCTATTAAATTTTGCAAGTTGAAGTGGCAATGGGCAGGCCACATCGCTCGAAAAACCGATAACCGATGGGGAAGAAAGGTTCTCGAAGACACGAACCGGAAGACGCAGTGTAGGTAGCCCTCCCACTAGATGGACCGACGACATTGTGAGAGCCGCGGGCATCCAGTGGATGCAGATGGCAGATTGTCGTTCAGTCAGTGTGGAGGTTAAAAAGGGAGGCCTATGTTTAGCAGTGGACATCTGGCTGATGATGATGTTGATGATATCTTTAAATGTTATACACGTCTAGCATCGAGCAATATACATAAATCAGGCACATATTAATAGACAGAAACTAAAAAAAAAAAACATTTTAAGAGTATAAAAAATATAATTATAATATTGCATTTTAAGGGTAGCTCTGGTACATGTGAAATGGGAATGCTTTTTTCACTGCACCTCCTCGTGTGGGGTATCGTTGAAAAGATCTTTTAAAATGAAGGTAAGGTTTGATATATATGATAGGCGTTTTTATTCGAAAAACCTTAAATAAAAACATCCACACTAACTTAACATTCTTGAAACGCAAAAATGTTGTTGACCGCCGAACTCCACGAGCTAGCTTCCTCGTCATACCGAAGCATCGTACAAATTACGGTAAAACAATGCTCACTATTGAAGGAGCGGAACTATACAACCACATACCCTCAAAAAAAAAAATGTAAACTCACTTCACGCATTTAAAAAACAATTAGCTGATCATATTATTTTAGATAAATCATTGTAACACCAAAATGTAAACTCACTTCACGCATTTAAAAAACAATTAGCTGATCATACTTATTATCTTAGATAAATCATTGTAACACCAAAATGCGTGAAGTGGGTCCGTTGTTTTATTTTTTACTTTATACATAGATACTGTTTTTATGAGTAGGTACTTTACTAACATGCGACGACGAACTTTATAGTTTTATTAAAATATGTTATCACATAAGTGACAAATCTGTCTTAGTGCTAATAAAATTCTTTAAACCCAAACCTACATCACTTTTTTATAAAGTCTATCCTTTGCGAAATATGGCCCGCCAAAATGGCAAAAAGGGGGGTTGGGTGCATTTCTAAACTGTAAGACATAGAAACTTGTAACTTACAATACGAATAGGTCACATTTAAAACCTTCATTAAAAATGATTTGGAACATTATCAGATTATGACTTTTTGAGTAACAGCGATAAAACTGTAATAAATTCAAAGTGTTCTAGCTCATAGGTCATTGACCTCTTTGTAAAATGATCTTTAACAAAGAATGTTTCTTAATCAGTTTTCTCTATGGTTAAACCATGAAAAGAATATGCTATGTCGGGATGATACATCTCTGCAATTTGGCTTAGTCCACAGAACTTCGTTAGTTCGAGTTTTTCTTTACCTATCAATTTCTGAACTATGACTACAGTTATATGGCTTTGATTACGGAACCCTTCCACATGCGTGACTGGACACGCTCTTAGCCAGTTTTTTATTTATTAAAAACTAGTGCTGTTGCCCACGACTTCGTACGCGTAGATTTTTATATAAACTTTCAACCCATTTTTCCTCCCTTAATCCGGCCTTTTCGCAAAATAACATAGCCTACTTCAGTCTGGTCATAGCTAAGCATATTCGTGAAAACCGCAATTAAATCCGTCCAGTGATTTAGGAGATTAAAAAATAGAGATAAAATCTAAAAACTGTCTTAACGTGTTCATCTGCTTCTTTTAAGACGTCATGCGTGTTTTTTATACATCTCGCAATTACCGTTTTTTAATCTATACATTTTTATTATATGTAGGCATAGATAGATATTGTAGTGGTATATAGGCCTCTTGTGCAGGGGTCCGCCTGGGGACTTACCACACCTTTGCCAGTTGTTCAACCGCCAAGCAGTAGTATGCAAACACTACTGTGTTCCGGATTGAAGGGCAATGTTTCCAGCGAAATTACAGGGCAGACAGAGATTTGACATCTTATATCTCTGGGTGACGAGCGCAGTGCATTGCCATCCAGGGTTTTGAACTGTTGAAGTTCAAAATTCTGAGTGGCGTTGAGCTGTTATGGGCAAGCGTGAAGAGCCATCAGGCGAGCGACTTAGCTCGTCTCGTCACCCAGTATCATAAAAAAATAGATATTGAGTTTTTTTTAAATATAGAATAGATTTACGTTTGGCCACCAACTCTCCTGATGGTAAGCGATGGTCTGGCCGAGGATGGAACACGTTGATCTAGAAGAAATGAGTTTGAAAATGCGAGGATTGCATCTATCGATTCCATCGCCACAGCGCCCTTTTCAATTCGTCGAAGTCAGCAACTCTCGTTCTGCGTCCGTGACTCCGTATTCAACACAGAGTTTGACAGAAAAATGCCGTATTGCCGTCTATTGTCGTCCTAATCGCATTAAAAATCCCCTAACTTCAATAAATCCGTGGAATTCGGCACTTAAATTCGTTTGTACTCCGTGAATTAAGGGATTAGGGACAAAATGTATATAAAACAAAGTAATAAAATAAATAAATATCTGGGACATTTTTGCACACACGGTCATCTGTCCCCAAACTAAGCAAAGCTTGTAATATGGCTGCCAGAGACTGATATACGTACATATATATTTTTAAATACATATTTACTTATAGATGTTAAACACATTCTGAACTCTTGGGTAACTTATTTATATAACAATTTATGAACACAAATATTACAATAATTGTTAATTGAAAACTGTTTCTTAAACGAATCTATAGTGTATTTCCGCTTCAACGTCGTAACAAGTAGGCACAATAATGAATTAGGAATCAATTAAGTACATACTTAAATTGAGCTTTACATGGGCCTGTTGTAAGCGATTCAGTATCACTAGTTTAGGTTATTGCGAAAAGTTGCGCGACCCCAACCCGTATCTCGGCGCGTTGAGATTCGCGTTCGCGTGATTTTGCAAACTGCGCGTATTCGATAGTCCGTGGTTGGAGTTAGGCGTAAGGCCCAGAACTTCGTTAATGTTTACTAATTTAACCTACTGAAACAAAAATTATTTACCTAAATCTAAAACAAAAAATATCGTTATACCTGAAACCAATTCGTAATTAATCTGCAATAACAATAATTATAAAATTAAATTAAACTGAAAAATTAAGTACTTAAAATAAATCATAAGCCATCACAGATTAATTACAAATGAAAACACAATTTTAATTATGCACACATTAAAAAACAAATAAATAACGAAAATTTAAAATATTAACTAAAAACTAAAACTTAAAAAACACCAAATTACTATATAAAATTAAAAATTATTTTCAAGTACATAATATATAACAAACTTTATTTTCAAATTTAATACATTTTGTTTCAGGTTAGGTTACATTAATCTCATAAAAAGTAGTACGAGATCCGGCTGCAGAATTAGTGCGGTCATCGAGTTTTTGCTTAAAACCAGCCATTTTTACGCATATTTATGATTAGCAGAATATATATCAAAAAGTGCCAATCAAAATGTGGCCGCTAGCATTAATAAAATTATTGTTAATTAATTTATGGTAAAAAAAAATATTTACTTGGTTTTAAAATAAAATATCGTCCACTTCACGGCCTTCTGCAGCCGGATCTTAGACTATAATATAATTATACAAAAAATATAATAAAAAGAAGTAAAAAGTATAATTATATAGTAGTATCAGTAAATTAATATCTTTATTGACTAAGCGAAGCGAAGGTCTCGCAGAGTGATAGGAACAGATAGACGTTTGTATGTACCTATGTTTGTGAGTTTGTAATCTTTGTACATTTTTTCGACTATAATTTGCGTACCATGTTCATGAATTTGGAAGCAAGTAGTTAATTTCATTCAATATTAATAAGAACTTTAAAATTACAACAAATTAAATGTACCTACTTAATTACGAACAAACGCTGGATTGTTTCCGTAAAATAATTGTGATAGGGTAACTTTGATAAAAGCTTTAATGAGAAGGCAAATCTTCATTCGCTTAAAGTGTAACGTTTCACTTTGGCGGGAAAATCAAATTTCAAAAAGTTTTTTTGTCCTTGTAGCTAGGCCGGGTAATTATTGTGAAATGGCATAGTGTTCGCGAAAATGGTTGGTCGTTCTTTACATCATCATGTACAGCTATTAATCAGTTACTCACCATATTACTTACATTTGGCAATAAACCGTTTGAAACAGCATACATTTGTTTATTGACAAATGTATGTAATAATGTGCATTGGAGATAAATAACTTTACGCGAGTTTGTAAAAAATATTAATCAATATCGCAAACATTATTATCGTTTACAATAATTACTCGGCCTAGCTACAAGAACTAAAAAACTGTTTGAAATTTCAATTTCCCGCCAAAGTGAAACATTTCACCTTAAAGCCTAAAATGATAATGATGTTAATAAATGTTATTTCTTTTAGAATTTCAATTTTATTGTGAGGTTAGGTTTTCATTTCGTCTTATCATTAGAATAATTATACCACTTTAAAAAACATGCTCTAAAATTGCTAATCCTGAAGATCCTGGTAAAGATAATGAGAAAAAGTTTTTTAATTATTGTATTGTCATCGACCCTTGATAAGTGTGCAAAGTTTCAAATCAATCCGTCGTTTTGAAAGAGGTAAAAAAAACGTTCAAAGATTTCGTTACATAGATACATACCAAGCTAATAAAAGCGTGTTAAAAACCAGCTGCGCCGAGTGAAACAGTTGAGTGTCTAAAACCAGCTAAACCCACGGGGTGAAATAGTTCTGCGTCTAAACTAGCTGAACCCGCGGGGCGAAACAGTAGAGCGTAATAATAACCAGCTGAATCCGTAGGGCGAAACAGTAGAGTATATAAAACCAGCTGAACCCGCAGGGCGAAAATGAAGAGCGTATAAAACCAGCTGAATCCGTAAGGTGAAACAGCGTGGTTTAAAACCAGCTGAATCCGCGGGATGAAACAGTAGGGTGTATTAAAACCAGCTGAACCCGCGGGGCGAAACAGTAGAGTGTATAAGACCAGCTGAACCCGCAGGGCGAAAATGAAGAGCGTATAAAACCAGCTGAACCCACGGGGCGAAACGGTAGAGCGTATAAAACTACAATATAATATGTCACGTCAAGATGTTCGCTCACCTATTTATAGTTATTTTAGGATTCTCATTAGCGCCATGCTAATAAAGCTTGTCTGCACATAGCTATAGGTGATAAATTCGTCTGATTTACTGATACATTGGAATTAGAAGTCAAACAGCTGTGAGCTTTTAAGATATGATTTCATGGATGATATTCCTAAAACCCGTATAAAGCGCTTTGATTCCTGATTAGAATGGAATGCGCTGGTTGAATGGGTGTTCCCCGATAGTTGCAATCTGGATGTCTTCACGAGTGTGTCGGCCTCTTCTAGACAAGATGAGAGATGACGGTCAAACGCAAGCAAAAAAAAACTCAACAAAAAAAATAGGGTACTTTTTTTAAAATTGTAAAATAGGCTTGCGCTTGGCCGCGAACTCGCCTGATGTTAAGCGATGATGCGGCCTACGATCGATCACGCTTGCCTAGAAGAAACCGATTCACTTTTGGCTTGAAAACACAAATTATAAGGAAGGGATTCACCGCCTAATTTTAAAACTTTGATTCGCCAAAACTTGGCGAATAAAAGCAGGAGTGCACCTTGTTTTTATTTTGTTATCATCATACTAGTTTTACATAATATAAAATTGGGTTAAAGGGCCCAATTTTTACACAACTGTGACCCGCTAAATCGTCAAAAATACACCTTTTTAGTACATTGGCATGCTCTAAACTGAAAATCAAATCGTGATTTATTAGTTCACATAGCACAATTGAAAGTTTCTTTTTAAATTTATTTCATGATCAGACAAACCTTCAGGCGAAATAGCAGGTATACAAGGTATTAAATAACGTCAAACAAGTCATAGTCAGAGTCAAGCAAGTAAGTCACGGTCAAGTACAAGTCATGCCCTAGTAAAGTGGTGGAAACTGAACTAGAGGCTTCTGTATAGTTTTAGAAACAACAAAAATACATGTTTCACTTACCCTACACTTAAGCATGTTTAAAAACACTGGATAAATAATTCCAACATTATCTACTACACATTAAAACTGTACTCGAAATAACACAAATTTAGGAAAATAATAGGTATAATGAGGCGATATGTTTTTTCACGTTGACGCCAAAACTGTCACACAATTTAAGCAATTGATAGTGTTTACATTTTAGATAGCTAAACAAGTTCTACTTATACTGCTAGTAAAAATTCAAAAAGCTTTTAAAAAGCCCCGAGTACCAAGCAGATTTGGCAAAGCTAGCAACACTTTGGGAAAGCAGCGGAAAAGCGGAAAGCGCTTTTCAGTTTTCACCAGCCAGTCAGTTGCCTGCGGCAAATCGTACCGCGTTGACGTATCTGCGTCGTAAATTAACAAACTAAAATCATAAACAAAAATATATTACTGTAATCTAACTTTTTATTTTAACACGCCCAGTGTTATATTTGTGAAGTGAAAATGTGTGCCATGTAAAAGGATTTTCTCTTATATTAAAATTAATAAAGGTACGTTTAGTTTTACATATAAAACTGTAATAATCGCGGTATTCCGTGTTTATGTCACCATTGTCAACTCCTGTCTGTCTAATATTTCAAATTAATGAGCTTGTAAGTTCGCGAGTGGCGTTTTTCGTGACTTGTGTTATGTTTTGCAATTCCTTTGTTTGGAATGTAATAAAAGAGGCTTTGTGTAAAAAATAATAACATGTCTACAGTTTAACTGAAAACGAAGGATTTTGTAAGTTTGAAGCTTCTGCTGGTCAATTTTGTATTATTACTCGTATCAAGCTCATTGTGATTATCTGTACACTGTGGCATCTATAATCTATCTTGAATAAATTTTTGTTAACAACCTCTTTGAGTTTTGTCCACGAAATGTTTCTAATGGTGTATGCAAATTAACTTTTATCTATCGTATATTTGACCACATCGTCGCTTACCAACAGGCGAGTTGGTGGCCAATGCGGACTTTTTCACTATAAAAAAAAACATCTTTATCTTTGATCTCTCGCAGGCAGCTTCCCTGCTTTAAATCATATCTGCTCCATCGAGATCGTAAGTGCCACGGTTTTGCTCCACTATACGCGACTTTAATACAATATATTAAGCTTTATGGTCACAATCGTTGTAAAAGTGCGAAAACCTCGGCTTAGGTAAATTAAAAATCTGTTTTGTCGTTTTTTTTAAGAAAGTGGTTCAAATGTCGGATGTCTGAATATTTCTGGTCAAGTGCCAGATCGACGCGAGCTGTTTCCACGTTTAATTGAAGTGTGTGATTCAATGACTAAATTTTATTTAGTTTTTGCTTCATACGTTGTATTATACGTTTGATTACAGCATTCTTCACTTTTGAAATGGTATCTGAGCGTAAAATTCAAATCAAATTTTATCAAAATCTGTTTAGCGCTGTTTTGTCGATGTTTTGTCACGTCTTTGAGCTGAGAAAGCACCGACTACGCCGCTAGTGTTGCAGGTGTGTATAGGGGCGCTTTCCACTTACCATTAGGCGGACCGCATGTTTGTTTTTACCACTCTTATTAAAAATAAATAAAGAAGAGGTATGGAGTCGCGTGGAATTGGCCCAAGCGGCAGATTTCAAGGCGGCGGCTGACCGATTTTCACAACAGAGCCGCTCCTGCAATCTGCATTGCTAAGTCTTTTTAGCAATACAGATTTTTAGGGTTCCGTATCCAAAGGGTAAAACGGGACCCTATTACTAAGATTCCGCTGTCCGCCCATATGTCTGCCGGCTATCACCAGGCTGTATCTCATGAACCGTGATAGTTAGGACAGCTGAAATTTTCACAGATGATGAATTTCTGTTGCCGCTATAACAACAAATACTAAAAAACCGTATAAAATAAATATTTAAGGGGTTCCCATAATACCATAAAACAAACGTGATTTTTTTAACTCGTTTTTGCTCGATATTGATTACGGCAAGAGGTAGAAGCTTGAAATATTCACAGAATATTTAGTTGTGTATTCAAATTAAAAATTTATATTAAAATTAAAATAAAACAAGTATTTAAGGGGGCTCCCATAATATAACAGACATAATTTTTTGCCGTCTTTATAGATAATGGTACAGAACTCTTCGTGCGTGAGTCCGACTCGCACTTGGCCGGTTTTATTCACTGTCTAAATATCATGGTTTATAAGATACAGCCTGGTGGCAGGCGGACAAATAGACAGACGAACAGCGAAGTCTTAGTAATAGGGTCCCGTTTTACCCTTTGGGTACGGAACCCAAAAAATGAGGTAGAGTGCTTTTCATGAAAAAAGTTAAGCCACCGCGCTATAGTGAAAAAAGTAGGTGAAACATGGAGACATTTTACCATGAAAGATTTTGTACTAAGACATATCTCCCTTGTTTTGATCTGAGATCTAGAAATTGATTAGGGAACATTGTGTATGCATAGCAGGTGAATATTTATGAGCACCGATGCGATGATGCGACAACCCTCGTTCTAAGGAATGTTACAGTAAAGCACTCTCTCTGTAAAGTTTTGAATCTTTATTTGAGTTTGCGTGTTTATTCACTCGTTTCGCTTAAGCGTATTATCTGACTTGTGCTTAATATTCGAGAAACGGTAACTTGCTAAGCTTAAGAAACAAAAATAAACCACTTACCTACTAATAAACTTAGTTAAAACATTACTCAAGTTAATCTTTGCTTAAAAATGTGCTGTCTCGTTTTCGCGTGTGACCATTGCCGTCAGCAATGGTCTAACTATCACGGTTCATAAGATACAGCCTAGTAACAGACGGATGGACAGCAAAGTCTTAGTAATACGTCCCGTTTTACCATTTGGGTACGAAACCCGAAAAAACTGAAATTAAATAACTTCATATGCACATTTTATTAATCATTGCCATATAACTATAATAGTAGCTAACAACTGAAGAGAATAATATAATATACTAGCATGTCTGACTTATCTGGTCTCCGTCCAAATTCTCGTGACCTACTTTGCAAGGGTGACCCCACACTACACAGCGAGGTAGAAAAGAAATAGGTTTATTGTGCCTTACCCATGTGTTTTTTCGGTCATCGCACCTTCTTTTTTACTATGCTTATTATAGGGTCACAAGTTCCCCTATAATAAGCGCTTATGGATAGCTGTAACACAAATCCTGCTGTTTTTAAGACTCAAGAAGATTTGTATAAACAATGAAGCTACAACATGGGGTTATTCAAAAGGCGAGTTAATAGAGTCTTAAAGGATCGGCAGCGTATTTGTGATGCCTCTGGTGTTACAAGTACGTATCCATAGGCGACGGTGACTGCTTCCGGCGCCCAGTTTGCTTGTTTGCCAGCTGTGGCATGAAAAAAAACTTTGTTGTAGTTTCTCGGAAATACCGCGGAAGGTAGCTTTCCACATTTTGCAGGTGTGAGGACGGCAAGGATCGTGTGAGTGGCACAGTGGCGGTGGCGGCTAGTGCGGTGATAATTAAAACAACGACGCGGCACGCATAAAGCAGGCCTGGCGCACTCCGCACTTTAGGTATGAAGCTACAAGTAGTCGACAGGTCGGACTTGCCGTGCCCGCCGCTGCCCGATAGACAGAGATAACGCGACAAGAGTTATGCGAAAGACAGAGAGGCAACTTCTAGGTTAATATAGCAGTAGGCAGTTAGCGGTCGCACGTCCTGAATTGGACTTTATTGTGTGCTAGTAAGAGTCGCTACTTATTTAAATGCTTTTGCGGAGTGAACCTTATGTATTTGTATTTTATGTATTCTGTGGCATAAGGTCAAACTGTTTTTAGGAATAAATCTCAGATCAGACAAGTCTTAGTACAATTATTGTTCGTGTTAAAGACGATAAAAATGCATTCAGTCTCTAGCTGCTGCTATTGAAGCTAGCTACAGACTCATCATCTTCATCATTATCATCAGCCAAAAGACGTCCACTGTTGAACATAGGCCTCCCCCTTTAACCTCCACACTGAACGACATCCTGCCATCTGCATCCACTGGATGCCTGCGACTCTCACAATGTCGTCGGTCTATCTAGTAGGAGGCTTAACTACGCTGCGTCTTCCGGTTCGTTGTCTCCACTCAAGAACCTTTCTTCCCCATCGGTCATCAGTTCTTCGAGTGATGTGGCCTGCCCATTGCCACTTCAACACAGCTAGAGACTAGTGAATTGTCGATGGAACGTTCGTTCGCGCTGCAAAAAATTTACGTATGCGAGTCATTTGCTTACGAACCCCATTAGTTCTTTAAGCGCGTTGGGCCTGTTTTACTTACGCACCCATTAGTATGTAAGGCACTTTAGAGGTTAACATGTCTTTGTTTCGTTTTTTTTTTGTGTCACACTTAATAATTTTTCATGCACGCTAAGAAGCTTGTAGCGACACCAATGAACTAACTAATAGTCTACAAGCAAAAAAAAAGGGCGGCTAAGTTAATCTGCTGATTGAGTTGGACTAAAGGCATGAAACAAAATTTAGGCTAGATGCTTTCGCACCCAAGCCGCCTGCCAAGCGTGGGGATTATGGCAACACCCCTCTCTATGAGGGAGGCTTTGTCCAACAGTGGACGTTAATTGGCTGATGATGTGTGATGTGCTTTCGCACCCACCAAGCCACTTTACCGTATCTCCCTTGTTTCTCTTATCTGAGGAATAAATGTACCCAAACACAATTATAATTATGATTATTTACGGGATATTTACCGTGATAAGGTTGTGGATGGAGCTCCCGATATTTCGGCGCAGTTACATGCAGTTCACGAGATGACTACCCAAAATTTTTACAAAATGAAATAAAATGTTTGGTAACCAGTTGGTAACATAAGAAACTTCAAATGTTTGCAAGCTATTCTCTTGTTTCGCAAGGAAGTTTTCCCGTGTTTTACTAAGAACAACCATTATGGAGCTGGTTGCCATTTCGCACATAAGCTCCTAAAACTCTGAGGAAACAAGCGTTTCTACTTTATTTAGAAACGTTCATGTAGGTAGATTGCCTGGGTCTTTTATAAAGACCCTTAGCTATGGGTATTAATAATTAAATAAATGAATACGTTTTATCTGCCTAAGTTTCCCCTTTGGTTGTGTACAACCAGCAACATGCTGAGTTGGAGTCAGTTTTTTTGACAATGTACCTGTATACTTACTTCTATTTTAATATTTCTTGTTTTATTGTTTTTATTTCATTGTCACAAAATTAACTTTTCTGATTTCTTTAGCACTTATATCTCCCCTCTAGATACGTGTGTACCTCGCCCCCTTCAGTTTTTTCGGTACCTTTACTAGCTCTTGTATAGACAGACAGACAGATCCAAATAATTTAAAATATTATATCAAAGTTATAATAAAGACTCTTTACTCATTACCCATAGATGAGTGTGTATTAGTACAGATACAAACATAACTTTTATTGAATTAAAAAAAAACATACAGACGAACATATAACCTCCTTCTTTTTGGAAGTCGGTTAAAAATAGAACATTATTACAATTTCAGTTTAAATTTTAAGATAATATTACTACTATTAATATTACTGCCATATCACTTCCATTTCTATCAAAAACCGAGTTCATAAAAATGCCAGAACTGGACCAAATTGAAATGGAACCAAACGGGAAGCACCAACTTTCAAATAAAAAAAGAATCAAAATTGGTTCACCCAGTGGTATGTTCTGAGGTAACAAACATTTTAAAAAGAAATATACTTAGTCTAATTAATAACCTCCTTCTTTTTGGAAGTCAGTTAAAAATTATCGAGGCACATGTTTGTCGATAGAAGACATTGGAAAAACGTTTCAAGATTATCGGCTGCACATACCACACTGTTTATCGATTCAAAAACAAAATTAGCCATTTAATATCTTAAAAAAACTTCAAATGTGCGAGCGAAATCGTTTTATTATTCGGTATTCTGGCCCTTAAATCCAACATATTTCGCTCACAAGACGGTCTAAATTCTTAATCGCCAAGTTTTTTCCTCAATTCACCCAGGAAAATCTTGTGCTACTACGATATTAAATATTAACCTCACGAGGTTTCGTATCTGGAGGGATCCCGGTGTATCAGGTGATTGCGGAATCTACGTGTACCTATCGGTAGACAAGATATAAATATGTTAGGATCGAAGAAATTTTTAACTGTAGATAGGTTGTGCCCGCCACCATATTGACTAGACGAATGCAAGGCACATTATCATACTCGTTACAGCCGTCTCTCATAGTCATAGTAATTTATTCATAAAAAATAAAATTTACACGTCAATATAATCATAATTATCTAAATCACGTCACCACACGTCTCAGTCACGCAATCCGAATGTGTTTTAGCAAAAATAATTGTAATAAAATGCCTTCCTGTGTCTTTATAAACTGCACAAACTACACACGCTCTGTGAGAGACAAGAAAAATGTTTCATTCCACACGTAAGTACTGTTATTTTTACTAAAACAGAAAAATAATATTAATTTCTTAATCTTAGGCGGCTGTTGTCACTACGAAGTGTATGAGCGAGATGTGTAGATCGTCTTGTGTGAGAGAGGGATAGAGATCGCAGCATAATCGACGACCAAAGCCGAATTCAGCCGATCACCACGGCGGCGGCGAGCCGGTTGCCACTTTTAGTTAATTTTAAAGCAGTGTTGTTCGCCTATAACATCTCTATTATATTACATCTCACTGGTTAGGATAGGTAGATCTAAATTACGGAAAGGGTCTGCAAGAAGGAAATTATGGGCCGGTCATTGATTTACAAACACTTCAAAGTTCTAGGAATGTCTACAAGGTAATGCGGAAAGGTTGTACTATAAACCAAAAGAGGTCCATAATATCCATCATTATGAACAACATTTTTTTATCATACCACAAAAATATGATAACCAGTTTTTCCCATTTATTCTGGTCATTATAAAAAATATTAAAAAGTGTATTATATATTTTGAAATATTAACCTCGTAAGATGACGGAAGCACATTTTTCAAAAGTAGACAGGCATTTTATATCTAAAAAAAAACCGGCCAAGTGTGAGTCGGACTCGCGCACGAAGGTTCCCGTACCATTATCTATAAAAACAGCAAAAAATCACGTTTGTTAAATGGGAGTCCCCTTAAACATTTATTTTATTCTGTTTTTTAGTATTTGTTGTTATAGCGGCGACAGAAATACATCATTTGTGAAATTTTCAACTGTCTAACTATCACGGTTCATGAGATAGCCTGGTGATAGACAGACAGACAGACGGACGGATAGCGGAGTCTTAGTAATAGGGTCCCGTTTTACCCTTTGGGTACGGGACCCTAAAACATGAAATGCGCAAGTGAGTTCGCTGCAGCCGGCTGGCACTTAAAATCCAATTTTTGACGAAGTGTATTCTTCAAATAGAAAGTCACTATCAGAATGAAAGTCAGAGAGTCTTCAGAGAAAGTCTCTATCCTATTTTGGTATCTTATCGACTGCCACTAACGCATCTCAATAGATTGGGTAACCAAGTCGTAAATGTGGCTTTAGTCTTGGAAGGTCGTTTTGTTTGCCCTTGATTTAATTACGAAGTATCCGATATCTCGCGGTGACTCATTTTGGTAAGTGCTTTTGCTGAAATAAGATTGTCCTCTAAGTAAACCGCAAAACCCCCATAGATAGAATATAACGCTAGTAATTAGGTCAAATATTTTTTTATTTTTTTTCTGCATGATTTTATTCCCTCCTGCCCTTTTTTCTATCGGACTGCCAGAGCGGGCACGAAAAATCGACACCACTTTATAGTTGACATTCCGAAAACCCGTACGAAGCACTTTGATTCCTCTTTTATTGTGCGAACTGCTAGTATGTGGAATGCGCGGCCGCAAACCGTATCTCGGCGCGTTAAGGTTCGCGTTCGCGTGATTTTGCAAACTGCACCTATTCGGGCCCGTGTTTTGAGTTGGGCGTAAGGCCAGGGGGGCCTATCGTTTGGGATGCATATGCGCACCATGTCCCGCCCAATCTCATTTTAATTTGAAGGCTGTATTATTTACACATATTTATATGCTAAACTTAAAAAGTTATTTGTTTTTCGTTTTTCTACCTTCTCCGCCATCCCATAAAATATCAACTTAAAAATTTGCATTGTACTATTATGTTATTCTAGAGATAATGCCCAATCCTTTTTTTTTCATTCTCAATCATTGACTCCCACGGGCCGGTAAGCGCAGCGTAGGACGTCCACCCCCAAGATAGACAGACGACCTAAAAGAGACCGCATGCAGGAAAACGCTGGATGCAGGCCGCTTCCAACCGGCCCTTATGGAAATCGATGGGGGAGGCCTATGTCCAGCAGTGGACGTCCTATGGCTGAAATGATGATAATGAATCATATCTTCAAATAATTATCAATATAAAAAACCGACTTTATAAAAATGTCAGAACTGGAACAAATAGAAATGGGACCACACGGGAAGCAGCAGCTTTCATATAAAAAAAACAATCATCAAAATCGGTTCACCCCGTCGAAAGTCGTGAGGTAACAAAAAAAACAGTCGAATTGTAACCTCTTCCTTTTTGAAAGTCGGTTAAAAATATAAAGAAGTGCAAAAGAGATAGCTGACCTTTGAGCGCAGCCTTAAAATTTATGTATATGCGTTAAATTCAGACCCTCTGTCGTTGGTTTTCAAAGCTAGCCCTGACCTTGTTTCGGTAACATTAAATTTGCACTGGCAACACTTCTCACCTCCCTTGTACCAACGACCTTAGGGAAATGTATGCATGCTGCACTATCCTTGTCCTCTTTGAGTCGGGTGTCAACGTTTATTTAGAACGAATGGTGTTAAAACACCTTCGAAAGGAGATTCCGATTTTATTTTTTAGAATATGGTAGGTGCCTCAGATCATACTGCAAGGGAGATGTGACTTAGTATAGTTATACGAAAACTTACTTATAGTCACATGGAAGTACCTACTGCTCCCATCTTTAAAACGGAGCATCCAAGTGTCAGCTTGAGCTATTTGATGCATTACAGCGTAGAGCTGTCAGAATTGTCGATCCCAAGCTCACTAAACACCTAGAGCCGCTCAGCATGCGCGGAGACGTTGATTCTCTTTGTGTCTTTTCTCGCATTTACAACGGGGCATGTTCTGAAGAACTGTTCGATCTGATGCCGGCATCGCGGTTTTATCATCGCACCAGCCGCCACCGCCTGAAAGTTCATCCACATATCATAGATCGGTGGAAATCGCACACTGTGCGTTTTACGCGTTCCTTTTTGCCCTACACCTGCAGTATGTGGAATGAGCTCCGTCCTACGGCATTTCCGAGTAGCTTTAATATGGGGTTCTTCAAAAGGGCTGTTAATAGAGTCTTCAAGGGTCGGCAACGTATCTGTGGTGCCCCTGGTGTTGCAGGTATCCATAGGCGACGGTGATCGCTTACTATCAGGCGGCCCGTCTGCTTGTGGCAAACAGATAAAACCTATGGCATAAAAAATAAAAAATTCTCGATAGCAAATTTTTCTAAACACAATTAAATTAATTAATTAATATTACTTTTACGCCAAGCATGATAATTATAATAACAAACACTAATTAATATACTAACTTTTAACACCAATGTAATTATATTTTTTTACTATTTAAAACTTTGAATTCATAATGTTGTTAACTTATAAACATAAAATAATAAATAATGATTTAAGTATCTTAGTTTTGAAGAGTTTGAAGACCTTTGAAGGGAAAGCAGAGCCATCTATACGACAATGTTTATTCTTAGTGTAGGACATTATAAAGTTTCACAAGTCGCTTCCTTATTTTGCAATTAGTTTATCGTCTTGTTGTTGTGCTGTTCTTGTGATTTTGAAAATAAATTATTATCAATTATTTAGTAGATACCTGCACAATTTAATAGTATACAAGGACCATACAGGGTCAGCATTAACAATTATAAATATTGACAAAGTAGCTAATATTATACGTAAAGGTTGCCTGGAAGGGATCACTTTTAATTATAAGGCCGACACTTGTGCACTAGCTCGTAAGTTTCTATACCCCGTTGGCTTACTATATAATATGTACATTTTTTTCTTACTATCTTAGTACTAGGTTATTGTGAGTAGTTTCACAGAAGATATAATAGGTTTAATTTTTTTACTATACTTCCTAGTTTAATATAATACAAATGACCTGTAATTGATGTTACTAATAAAATGATTATGATTATGATTCTGTGTAACCCTAAGTACCCCTTATAAAGGTATACAATATAGGTACCACAATATAATATATATATATATATATATATATATATACTTACTAAAACACCTATTCGTAATAAAAGCTCTTCAATTTATGTACTTATATATTATAACGATACGACTTCCATCAACTAATGAAATTACATTGTTTCTTCTAGCTGCGTTCTACGAGTTTACCTGCGGTTATCAAGTTTTCCAATGTAGAGCGATGGTGGCCGGGCGGTAGCATGTGTGCTTCACAATCTGACGGCATCCGGTTCGATCCTCGGCCTTCATCAATGACTTATTTAGTGCTTAAATAAACTATGTGCAGTTTCGATGGCATTGCTCAACAACGGTAAAGAAAAACATCGTGAGGAAAGTAATAAGATTCAAATTTTTGGGAGGTTTGAGGAACAGCATTTTTTTGATGTGGACACTTCTTTAGGCGTGTGGAGCACTTTTTGGGTAAACAAAAATCATGGAACTTGCGCCATCGTCACGCTGTCACAGAATACATAATACACAGTGCCGTGTATTTTAAAACAGCGCCATCTCTCGTAGAATAGGTGACTACTTAAGTTTTCACTTCTGACGTGCAATCCTATGACTGATGTGTTTTTTTGTGTTATCATATCACCAATCACCAGTCTTCGTTAGCGGCAATTTTCGGGAGCGTTTTCCTTACACCCGTTTTGTATCTACTTTGTAAATGCCTCAACCGATATTGTATTTTTTATCTAAATTTATTTCGGTGCTTGAGTCGCTTTGCGACTATGTCAGCACCGTTATGTATATTCTGTATCGTCTACTTATATATAAATAAATAAATATCTGGGACATTATTGCACACATGGTCATCTGACCCCAAACTAAGCAAAGCTTGTAATATGGCAGCCAGAGACTGATATACATTCATATATATTTTTAAATACATACATAAATAGATATTAACACCCAGACATAGAACAAACACAAATGTTCATCACACAAATGTTTGTCCTAGATGAGAATCGAACCCACGCCCCCAAGCACAGAAAGTAGGATCACTACCAACTGAGCCACCGAGGCAGTCAATCAAATATCGCACAACAGTTCAAATAGTGTTCTTGCCGCATCACTGTCCGCAGTGGAGCGGACAGGACACTTTGAATTAAGCCGACGCGACACATATGGAATTATCATTACAGATATTTGAATGATTTGATTTTGCCGAGTGAATCTTCTGTATTAGTAGGTACTTATAATATGTATTCTGTGCCGATATTGACAAGTAAGGCGTCGACAGATGGTGACGTTATCGTAAATTCGAGATAATGTTCAAATGTCCTCCAAAACTTCTTAGAATCTAAATGTTACTACAGCCTGGACGATATTTTTGATGATGTAAAGACCGTTCCGTTTTTTCTGTTCCCATACTCTAACAGGGTCATATGTAATTTAAGATGTACAAAAACATGACATGTTATTTAAAGCCAGCATGCATACATAATTATGTCGCAATAAACTGATTGCGTAAGATATCAACTTAGTTCCCATTCATGGGTGAAAAATAACTGTTGCTTCGTGGTTACATCCACTCTCTGGGCTCGATTTCAATACGTGAAATATTCACCCAAAAATCCTAAAAGCCAAACAAAATTCGACAAACGCACTGCGGCAAGGCAATTGACCGGAGCGAATTTTCACACGAAAATCCCCCGGGATACATAAATATACAAACGTTTTACGTATTTAACAAAGATATTTCAATCTATAGATAATGCGTTAGCTCTTAAAAACGACCGTACTTAACAAAAGTAGATTAAATTGTTATAAATATTCAGGTAATCTGTCCAATTGCGCATTTTTTCATTTGTGCAGTTTGTGCTGGAAATCACGGTTCGTTTCCTACTGCAAGACGACGTAGATTGAATTTAATTAAGCGGCGTGCTAGTTGGACATACAGACATGCAAAGTAGATTTTAATTTATTTATTTACCTTTTTATCTAAATTAACAAAATTAGCCTAACTTCATAACAAGACTAACATTAACGTTAAATTTATTTTCTTCGTAGTTGATTGAATCAGGCGTTACTTTGCGGAAGTCCATTTTCAAAACTGTTTTAATGATGAATTTCTAGTGTAATTCCGCTTCTACGTCGCTTCAAGTACAATAAGGAATTTTTGATAAATATTTGTTGATAATGTTAATTTTATTGAGTTTAATTTTGCCTAAGCGGTTTGAGTTTAAATTTGCCTAATTTTGCCTAGGTTAGGCATAATTAAACTCAATAAATTAACATTATCAACAAATATTTATCAAAAATTCCTTATTGTACTTGAAGCGACGTAGAAGCGGAATTACACTAGAAATTCATCATTAAAACAGTTTTTTTATTTTCTTCGTATATAAACGCTTGAGGTATAAGTCTACACTAATATTATAAAGAGGAAAGATTTGTACCTATTTTTGTATGTTTGTATGTTTGTAATGAATAGGCTCCGAAACTACTGAACCGATTTGAAAAATTCTTTCACTGTTGGGAAGCTACACTATCCCCGGGTGACATAGGCTATATTATATTTTGTAGCGAGGCCGAAGGCCGAGCTTACACTCGTGCGAAGCCGGGGCGGACGGCTAGTATAGTATATAAGTACATCCTGGTAAACGTCGATGGGATGATATCCAAGGGTTGTCGATGAAGAATTTTTATACAAAGTACTAGCTGTACCCGCAACTTCGTTTGCGTGAACATTAAAATAGTCCCTGCAGATGGAATCACCGGAAATTGCAGTAATATGTTACTAACAATATTGTTTACAGGAGCTTTTATTAGTTGCTTATCATAATGTAAAACATCACATAACGCAAAACATCAGACCAATATTTGCAATTACATAACAACGAAAAAAACAACGAATTAACAAAACTCAACAATTCACTGAACTTAACGATAACGAAAACCTAATAACTAATATAACATGAATATAACCAATAACATCACTGTATACACCAAACACGATAACAGAGGTTTCCATCTAGGGGCCACTATACAATGTTGCTACCTAGCACTGCGGTATGCTTGGGCCTTGTGCTCCGGCTCCGGCCTCACCGGCCTTTATATTTTTCTGTATTTTTTTATTTTTTTTAAGTCGCTTCGGGAGCTTCCTTGTCTTGTCACAGACAGACACATACACACGTTAAATTTATAACCCTTTATTCTTGTTTATGTAAAACTAGCTGCGCCCCGCGGTTTCACTCACGTGGTGATGAAAATCGGTGATGATGATTATAAGTAGCCTTTGTGTTAATCCAGGACATAAGAATTGTATATATCCAAATCCATCCAGCCGTTTCTGCGTGATTGAGTAACAAACATCCATTCATCCATACATCCAAACTTTCATATACCTATATGATATTATATATTAGTGTGATTAGTAGATAGATAGAGTAAGTAGATAGAACAAAAAGTTTTCAAATTGTTGGTAGGTACCCCGATGTTGTATTAAAATTAGGCACTACTTTACCACCTTAATTTGGGCATTTTCCCGTCAAACCACGACGTTATTTGAGGCATTATTTCTACCCACAAACTATGCAATTACTAAAATTGTTTCGCTATATATACACTCGTACTTTTTCCAAGCAAACTTGCGAAAGTAAACTTTAAGCCAACGACACAAAAATAACCTTTGTTCGTACACTATTAATGAAAATAGCTACAAAGTTATATTTGCAGATCTCGAAATGGTAATTCTAACGGTAAACAACTATGTTTTTGTTTGTCGACTGTAAAATTAACTTTGCATGAAAATTATTCAAGAGATGGCTGCGAAAAGCTCGTGTTTGTTTAGGTCACAACCTCAGAGCCGTTCATTTCTCGAGTGTGAAAGAGACAAAGTATTTGCTTTATGTAAAGTGTAAAAGAGACGAGGTTTATTGTTTATGGAAATAGTGGAGATAATAATTGAATGGGTACTGAAGTTAGTTTTATCCACGGACATGTACCAACCTCTACTCTTCTTAACAGGGTGTTATGTTTGTTATTAGCTATTTTAACCACGACTGCGTACTACCGCTATTACGCCCACGTAGATAAATAGACAGAAACTCATAATTATGCCCACCAGATCGTCTGACTCACCAAAAAAAAAACCTCAAAAATATACTTCTATTTTTGAGGTTTTTCTCATAATTTTAGAAAAGTAAGTATAGCTGTGATATAAAATGTACCTGTACGGTTCCCTCCATGATTATGAAATCTGTATATCAAGATTAGAGCTGGCAGATACTTAACACAAAAACAAAGTATTGTCATACAGCGGGGAAATTCTGCCAGTGTTCTAGGAACCCTGCCGCACGGTGTTGATCTCGACGGAGTTTTTATTTTGAAGGACATGTTTTTTTGTTCTTGTGTGTACACAATTTATATTTTTATAAAAAATCTTATTTATTGATATCATGGACATCATTTAGTAAATAGGTATTTGAATGCACCCAAATAAAGCAGAGAGAAAATCTCAAATCATTGTTAAGTTCATACTTTTTCTATCGACCGAAACGTCCATAATCGTGTTTCGGTCATTACAGTGTCCTAGATAAAACATTCACCATATGACACCATTTTTATAATTTTAAGCTAACCATAGAAGTAGACAAACTAAGGCCCGTATTCTAAAACAAGACTCAAAAAAAAAACTAGAATGATGAAAATTCTTAAAAGTGGGGAAAGTCGGCCTTAGAGATAAATGTACTCGTATATTTACTACACTGTTATGCCGCGAAGCGTGTAGATAAGACTCTACGCCGTAGAAGTCTGCGCTACACGGCTACGTCTCCGTAGGCGTTCAGTTCGACGGGCTATTGACCAACACACGATGTTATAACATGGCGTTGTGTTGATATGTATATAATATATAAAAGGCGGTGTGTGTATATATGTATGTTCACTTTGGACTCCTAAACGGCTGGACCGAATTTAATGAAATTTGATGGGAAAAAATTGACCGAGTGAAAAGAGGTCTCAGTTTCTACACCAATATGAATTTTTTCGATGATAGCAAAAGTACCGATTATTTTCCGTTCTTCATGAAATGTTATAGGCAAGTAATTTATTCCAATACAGTTTAAAATTTTGAGTATGAGAAAAATTTGTTTTATTCTAAACTAGCTTTTTTTGCCCGCGACTTCGTACGCGTAGATTTTCATATAAACCTTCAATCCTTTTTTCTTCCCTTAATCTGGCCTTGCGCAAAATAACATAGCATATACTTCAATCTGGTCATAGCTAAGCATATTCGTGAAAACCGCATTTAAATCCGTCCGCATTTTCTTCCAGGGGTGTAGGAGATGTGCGTGAACAAACAAACAAAAATTCTAAAAACTGTCCTATCGTGTTCAGCTGCTTATTTTAAGACGACCTGTGTGTTTTTTTTTTTGTTATCTCGCAATTACAGTTTTTTTTTATCTCTACGTTTTTATTATATGTATAGATACCTACATATTTTAAACGAATGTCCGCTCTGCCGCGTAGCGCGTAGATAGACCTCTACGCCGTAGAAGTCTGCGCTACGCGTCTACGTCTCCGTAGGCGTTCCGTAAAGATCGACTTGCGACTGACCAACAGACGATCTCATAACGAAGTTCTTCTAGGCAAGCGTGCTGCCTCGTAGACTGCATCATCTCTTAACATCAGGCGACTGGCGGTCAAACGCCAGCCTATTTTTTATTTTAAAAAAATGACGTAGCGTTGATATCCGTCATTAAAGACCTCATTTTTTTACCGTCTTCAAAAAAGGAGGGTTTTTCAATTCGGTAGGTTTTTTATTGTTTGTTACCTCAGAACTTCGTCATTTATACACCGATTTGTTATTGTTTATTTATTTGTAAAGAAGTTTCCAGCATAGGCATGAATTTTTTTTGCTACTAAATCTATGGTTTCCAGTAACTTTTATTTAAAAACAAAACTACCGAACCGATATTTATGGAATTTATATGTACCAATTTAAAAGTATATTTAAAGTATATGTCTATGCTGGAAACATATTATGCCATCCATCAAAAACAAAATGTTAACAAAATTGCGTATTTACTAATTTTAAGTTGCTTTTTAAATTGATAATTATTTATTGGTTAATATGCTTGCTCTTGACCTCTATATCGCCTGATGTTAAGCGATGATGCGGTCTACGATAGAGTACGCCTGCCTCAAAGAAGGGAGGAAAGCGATTCAGTAGCGAGTTGAAGACACCCAAATTGCAACTATCCGTGAACACCAATTTATGCAGCATATTGCACAGTCTAGCGGTTTAGGCAATAAGGTGGAATCAAAGAGCTTCATACGGGTTTTTGGAATATCAACCATGTAACGATATCTTTACTTGCCCACCCTGGCCGTCCGATAGAAAAAAGATAGGGGTATTTAAAAAAAGGTTTAAAGGCTAAGGTTGCCTGGAAGAGATCGCTTTGTAGTATGAACAATACCTACAGAGTTTATCTATCTATCTATCTATTAAAACATGCAGATCCGATGTAAACTCTCCGAAATCTGTAAAGATAAGCGATAGATTTTTTTTAGACCATAGGTGGCAAACAAGCAGACGGACCGCCTGATAATAAGCAATCATCGTTGCCCATGGATACCTGCAACACCAGGGGCATCACAGATAAGTTGCCGACCCTTAAAGACTATATTAACAGCCCTTTTGAGGAATCCCATTTTGAAGCTACTCGGAAATGATCCGGGAGCTCATTCTACAAATTGCAGGCAAAAAGGAACGCGTAAAATGCATAGGGTGCGATTTCCAACGATCTATGATATGTGGATGAACTTTCAGGCGGTGGCGGCTGGTGCGATGAAAAAACCGCATGCTGGCATTGCTGGCATCAGATCGAACAGCAACTTTGCGTCAATGTTCAAGTTTTAGCTAGTGTTGCATGTGTCCATAGGCAGCGATTACTGCTTACCATCAGGCAGACCGCTTGCCTTATTGCCGCTCCTTTCTACAAAAAAGTGAGCGGGTTCTTACCACTATTTTGGGCATAAACATCATAATTTATTTACTACCTGTCCTGGTACAATTTAGGATTAAATTGTGCTCAATAAATCACTTTTCCACAACCTGTTGTTGCCTTTTCTGCCGTTTACTAATTTTACACCTTAATATCATAGGAATAACGACTAACATAATTATTTTATGAAGATTTATTATGTAACATTACTACACAGATTTTACCGACCTCTTGGAATTTTGATAGCAATTTGAGTCTTAAACCCGTATACATAAATGCTACTTTATAGTCAAGCGGTCTCTAACGTTTAAGCACGCCAGATAAATTTGAACAATAACTCGCCTGAAATAAAGCTCAGATTTAGTGGGGTCGGGATCACAGAGCATTAAATAAACAGAAGGGCCATCTGCCTCATTCTCCCTAGATTTCTGGTAACTAGTGAAAGCCCATTGGGTTGCCAGTTTTTTTGTTTTTTGCGCTGGCGGCGACGAATATCTCACAAAATAAGTGTAATATAGAAATATCATGCATGATATTTCACTGTCACCATCCACCATTGATGGACAAATGGGTGGTGGAATAATCAGCTTTATTACCCTGAAGTTAATAATCTGTTCTCGAATGGAGACCACGGACCAGTAAGCACAGCGTAGGACGTCCGCCCACAAGATGGACAGACGACCTAAAAGAGACCGCAGGAAAACGCTGGTTGCAAACCGCTTCCAACCGGCCCTTTTGGAAATCGATGGGGGAGGCATATGTCCTGCAGTGGACGTCCTATGATTGAAATTATGATGATGAATAATCTGTTGCTAAGCAACTAACTGTGTGTTCCTTAGCTTCATTTGAGAGCCAGTTCTTACTCCAGGCTAGGCGTGTTTACCATCTTTGACCATTCCTAAATTTAGGTGAGCCGTGAGGCCGAGCCACGGTGATTAATCTTCGGTCTCACATGTATAAAGCTCGAAGGAGCTTTAAGTATCGAATGAGTCAACAAATACCAGCTACATTTCACGGGCTCGATTTTTGAATCGCTCGTATGATATTTCGCACGAAAACAACATGCGAAATAACGCAAAAGTATATACTTATATAATCATATCATACACTAACGCGATGTTGATGAATTCGAGTTTGCTTTCTATCAATAGAAGACTTTCATTTCGCATGATATTTACATGCGAAACGTATGCGAGTGATTCAATAATCGACCTCCAGAAGGACCCGTAACGTTAGCGAAAAGTTACACGACCGGAAATCGTATCTCGGCGCGTTCACATAATTTGCCGCATCGCGTTTAGTTTCTGCGTTTCTTAAGTTTTTGCGTTTGGATAATCTTTTTTTTGTGTTTCCAGACTTTTTTATTAATTTGGAATATACCTATCTATTGAGTCTTCCCCCTATTATTTATTATTTTCAAAATGCTGATGAAATGATTAGCGAAATCCAAACAAAATTTTGGGGTTCCGTACTCAAAGGGACCCTATTACTAAGACTCCGCTGTCCGTCTGTCTGTCTGTCAGTCTGTCACCAGGCAGTATCTCATGAACCGTGATAGTTAGACAGTTGACATTTTCACAGATGATGTATTTCTGTTGCGCTATAACCACAAATACTAAAAAACAGATTAAAATAAATATTTAAGTAAGTAATTTAAGGGGATACATACTCATACTCCCATACATACTCCCATACACCAAACGTGATTTTTTTGCTCGTTTTTGCTCGAAATTGATAACGGCAACATGTAGAAGCTTGAAATATTCACAGAATATTAAATTATATATTCACTATAAAAATAAATAATTAAATTAAAATAAAACAATTATTTAAGGGGAGCATCATCCCATACACCAGACATGATTGTTTTGCCGTTTTTATAGATAATGGTACAGAACCCTTCGTGCGCGAGTCCGACTCGCACTTGGCAGGTTTTTTTGTCCTGGCATAGCACAGTATCTTCCGTGCTTATCTACATATAGGGTAACCATCCATCCGGACATTTCCGGGCTTTTAGACCGTTGTCCGGCTTCTTTAGCTTGGGCGATGTAATTCGTGTACCTAAATGTTGATTAACGTCTCCCTACAAAGAAACAAAAATCTTCTTTTAAAAATTAACCAATATACTAAAATGTCTGGACGTTATGAAACAAATATCTAGCTTTACGTCAGGGGCCTACCTGTTATAAACGTTTACTTGCATATTCGATAAAATTCGTGAAATTCGATAAAAATCACGGCCGTTTATCATACGACCCATCGACAAAAGGAGATCCGTACTTGCGATGATCGTAATAATGCGATTTTAGCGAATTTGTCGATTTTATATCGATCGATAAAGAACGGTACTTGCACTGCCGTTTGGGTAATTGCGCGACCGCAAATCGCATCTCGGCGCGTTAAGGTTCGCGTTTGCGTGATTTTACAAACTGCTATTCGAGCCCGCGGTTAGAGTTGGGCGTAAGGCCCCTGGGCTTTTCAAATGTTGATAATGGTAACCTTCACATGACTTTCCTACACATGATTTTCTTCCACATATTGTTATAACATGATTTTTCTTTTCTTTTCAGTTATGCATTTACCGTGGTATGGAAGAAGGTTTGAACAAATCTAAACAGTAGAGTGAGATAGAAAATTCAAGATGGCGGAAGCGGAGGGAGGTGCGAGCGAGCAAGATGATGTTTCATTCTTGCGTACGGTGAGTGCTTTTTTGGAGTTTACTCCTTAAGAAACGATTTGAGTTATAAGGCCCGGTACGGATGGAATACATGTGTTGCGCGCAGGCGCGCAACACATGTATTCCATCTCATTCTTTTACACGTTCAATCCTACAGATATATATGTTTGTCTCTTTCTACGTAACGCCTCAACTTTTCGTGTTACACTTGATTTTACTCCTCATAAAATTTCCGTACCGTAATTTCCGTTTCCGTACCGTGTGCTTAAAACATAATTAATACATCCATGACTGACACAAGTCAGTCATGGATGTATTAATTATGTTTTAAGCACAGACGGTTTTAAGTACCTATATTTCGTCCATGGTGTCAGTTTTGATAGATTGCGTTGTAATTTTTATTAAAATGTCGAATTTTAGTTTGAAATTCTTTTCTTGTCCTTGTAGCTAGGCCGGACATTGATCTATTAAAATTTCATTGTGGCCGAGTAATTATTGCAAAATGATCACGATGTTTGCGAAAGTCGATGACTATTCTTAAATTATAATTATGTACACGTACTTATATGAAAATAAAATACATGGTAAAAAAATTCAATAACGCCATCTCGTGATAATGCGTGACAACTGTTAACCGCTCATTACGTGCAGGGCTGCCAGATTGGGAGTTTTTCTCACGACTTTAGGGAAAAATATAGTCATCGACGAAATTTTTAGGGATTTGTTTTTTCTCAACTAAACAGCACTGTGTACTTACTTCTTTTTAAATATGAAGAAAAAACCTAAATTTCCAATCAAGGCAGTATACCTAAAGACTACACAGAGTGGTCCAAAAGAAGTAATTGTAGGTAAGTAATAATGTTACAATATGGACAAATAAAAGATTTAAGAGCCCTCACTTAAATTTTTGACAAAAAGTGTATTTTTTGGCGTTCTTTTTCTATCAGATAGAAAGATTTAGAGAAAACACAGTTTCTGTATTAAATAGATATGTATTTTATAATGAAAATCGCGTCTTGAAATTTATGGAAAACTGAACATATTAACTAAGTACCTCCAATTTACGAAAGCAGTTTTTCGTTAAAAAAAAGTTAGTGAGTGGATTTCGTTAAATTACTGACTTTAAACAATTTTAATGTAATGGCTTACTTGTTTTCTAATAGTCTTGACAAGTACGGCTTTATTTTTCGTTCTATGCTATTAAATCCAAATACCAAAAAATTTACGGTGCATTTTATAATATGGCTCTTAAGTAAACGTTTGGTAAACGTTGTTTTTATTATTTTTGGGACAATATATACTTGCCATCAGGCAAAAGACTGGCTCGTGTATAAAAGAACCTATTTAGACGGGAAAGGTTGTAAGTTGATTTAACTGGCATTAAAATTTAACTAAGATCTCGATAAGCTGTTCCATACCTAAAATTAATTTACGTCATTAAACAAAAAGTTTCTTCAATAAAGTTCTTAATTAAATTCCTCATTAACAATCCTCTGCGCGGACTTTAGGGCGGAAATCCAGCGAAGCTATATAGATTTTCGCTGGGTTGAAATGTGAAAAATGTGTTTCTTTTGTGTAATTGAATTTTCATGGAAGACATTGAAATTTCAACGATATAGCTCCACATCCAACAATGATCTTGAACTGCTGATAAAGGAAATAAATCGTGAGGAAACTATTGCATGGTGTTAGAACATTTTTAACAGACTTCAAATAATTATTAATATAATAAACCGACTTCATAAAAATGTGTCAGAACTGAACCACACGGGAAGCACCAGCTTTCAAATAAAAATCATTAAAATCGGTTTTCCCAGGCGAAATTAATGAGGTAACAAACATTAAAAAAAATGTTTTATTGATTACCTCCTCCTTTTTGGAAATTGGTTAAAAAGGAGAGGGTTCGCAGTTCGTATTTTATTTATGTTTGCTACCTCAGAACCTTCGTCATTTATGAATCGATTTGGAAAATTCTTGAACATCAGTTCCCATTCCAGGCTAGGCGTATTTACAATCTTCAACCATGCCGTCACATTACATCAAGCTAGATGTGGTCAAACACCTAGTCTGTCAACAATGAAGAAATAATAAGGAACAGATAGTTGTTAAAAAGGCATTCAAAATGAAAGAGCTTTCCACATGAATAGAGCCGGTCGGTAATTGAGGGTCGACGGGAAGTCGTAGGGCTGTCGATAGTCTGTCATTTTTACAGCTAAATAATAAGTGTAATTTTAGATAGAGTACAAACAATGGGAAGATAAATACGTAAAAGTTATAGCGTAAGATACAGAAGATCTTCAAGGTGGATAAAAAAAAACTATAATTTTCCTAATATTTGTGTATATTGCCGGACCCACAGCGAGAAATCAGAATTTTGCGTTCAGGTTCAGAGTTCTACATACACTGGAATGCATGGTGGTGATCACATAACGTAAACTCTGCATTTACCTTCAAATGCTCTGAAGAAGTCTCTTCGCTAGTGTCTGATTTCAGAACTCTAGCTAAACCATTCGCTGTGAGGCCGACCATCTGAATACATATTTGAATAATATTTGGCAATTTCCATGATTGATCGTCAGACCTGCTTTGTATAGTTTTGCCTGTCATCCTATGGTCCAACGTCGACTAGAGTCCGAACTCCCCTTAGCGTACAACAACTATGATATTACGATAGCTACGCCTATGATATTGGGTCCTATTTGATGCCTCAGATTTTCGCTTCTATGTATATCCTGAATAAAACATCGCCCAAGGGGGCTGTACGTTTACCTACAAGGAGGGCCTTTTTACCTTCACATAATGACTATTTAATCTGTTTGAAAAGGGTCCGATACTGCGGACCATTAAAGGTTTAATTGGTACCTATGTAAGTGCTCGTTACGCCTCTTATTTATTTGATTAGGCTTCGTATTGTGGTAGTCGTGTTTTTTGTTTTGACGTGATTTTTCAATCAGCCAATTTGGCTTATTCTTATCCGTAAGTGCTATTTTCGTTGAATTGACTGTAATTAAAGAGTGAGCTATAATTTTAGTAAGTATAGATAGTTGATAACTTCAAAATTGGCTGTATTGCCAGCCCTAAAGAAATCGTCAAGAGAACCGGCTGGTGGAAAGCTTTGTTTTCATTCACACTGGAGCCAAAGTTTAATCGCCATGGAATTTTATCTATACCATTATTTTCTGTTCAAAAGGTTCAAAATTATTGAAAAAGAAAACAGTTGGTAGTTGTCATTTAGAGCGATGACGGTCTAGGAAATGGTGGCTTGAGGTAATTCTAACCGGGATGGATATTATTGAATTCGTTAATTGCGATCGTCGCTGTCTAAAAAGCAATATTCGATAGTTTTGATGTTTTCTTCCACTAGTTGTTTTTATGTTGTTGTTTTTTCGTTTTTAAAGATATTTCCACCGCAATAATAATAGTCACGCAGATGTCATTCTTATATTAATTTTCACAGTTCGTATGACAAATAAATATCAATATAAAAAACCGATTTCATAAAAATTACAGAACTGGACCAAATTGAAATGATACCGCACAGGAAGTCCAGTTTTCAAATAAAAAAAGAGAATCATCAAAATCAGTCCACCCAGTCAAAAGTTCTGAGGTAACAAACATGAAAAAAAACTTGCATTTTCATCGTTATTAGCAAGTGTTTAGAAACAGACTAGCTGCGCTCCGCGATTTCACACCTTACATTCAGGAACCTTAAATTTTTCCGGGATAAAAAAGTACGTAATATGTCATTACTACTGTCCTATGTCACTCTTTGGCCATTAATCTATCACATCACATCGGACCGTTGCTTTATATTGGAAGAAATGTGGGAAAAATAAATATATGTGGGACATTATTGCACACACGGTCATCTGACCCCAAACTAAGCAAAGCTTGTAATATGGCTGCCAGAGACTGATATACATACGTATATATTTTTAAATACATACTTAAAATAGATATTAACACCCAGACATAGAACAAACACAAATGTTCATCACACAAATGTTTGTCCTACATGGGAATCGAACCCACGCCCCCAAGCGCAGAAAGTAGGTTCACTACCAACTGAGCCACCGGGGCAGTCGATGTGACTATATTTATATTCAAAACTTTTAGAATAGAAATTAAAATGTAAATAGAAATCCATTTCCGTCCAGAGAAATCTTCTAGTCTCAGAGCTAAATCCATTTAAATTCTTCACTTTGCATATTTTTGCTCAGAAAGAGTTAGTACTTACATATTCATGTCGTATACTGTGAAATGAAATTCATGAATTAGGTACTTGAGCGTGGCGAATTTAGAGTTGTGTCACTTTTTACAATCTTTTATTTAGTCTCATCGGTCGCGGTGTCTGTCTGTACGTAATCAAATCTTGCAAGTAAAATTTGACCCACTTACCGGTGTTCGATTAAGCTGAAATTTGACTTACTTGTCAAGTTCTGATGTCAATACAATAATATGGTGACAGCTGATTTGATGATGGTGCTTTTTAACCAACTTCCAAAAAAAGGAGGAGGAGGAGGTTTTTTATTGTATTACGACAAACTATTGAAGTAATCTTAAAAAAAACTTCACGGGAAGTATGTGAAATTTCATAGGCGGGATAATTTCACCATCATATGGCAGAATTTTTCTTTTAAATTTAAATGGTATCTATTATCTTTGAAGAAGAATCCATTCAATAAAAAGTATAATTATAATAAAATTGGTTCACAACCTGCGAAGATATCGCATAACATAAGTACACAAAAAAAAGTCTTATTGAGGTCCAACTTTTTTGGTTGGTCCAAGTTGGTTAAAAATAGTCACACAACTGTCAGAAATTCAACGACTAATTCGCGTTTAACGTCTTTTTGACAGCGACGATCGCAAATAGCGTATGAAGAAATAATCTTTTACATAGATCAGAGTATGGTCTTGTATGCTCATTGCAAATAGCGAATACCGTGTGCGCGTTCGGAATTAACTACGCTTATAAAATATTAATTATAATAGCATCAACACGGCACGACACGACTCCAACATGCCTTGCACAATTATCTCGTGGCAATTTCTAAAATGCATGCTGCGCCTCCAATATAAAGGCATGCCAATCCTCATAATGTATATTTCTGTCAACAGGAAGACATGGTGTGTCTTTCGTGCACGGCAACAGGCGAGCGCGTGTGTCTCGCAGCCGAAGGTTTCGGCAACCGACACTGCTTCCTCGAGAACATTGCTGACAAGAACATCCCACCTGATCTATCACAGTGCGTCTTTGTCATTGAACAGGTATGTTAAAGTTGAGACGTCAACAAATCGGAAACAGATTGACCACGCTTTGCCTCATCTGTTCGCCACCGCGCCGTGAACCAGGTTTCAATCGAACGCAGGCTTGTAAAAGCAACTCACCAACTCCGAGGCGTCCGTGTTGGTGGCATGGCTACAGCAAGGTGACAATGCAGTAAGTTCTTGCGAAAGATTTAATAAGTCACATGTGATCAATGTTGTCACAGGTATGATGGCGTGACGTAAGTGCAGTTGTGACCCGACGTAATCGCGGTTTGACAAAGAATCGTAAATGGTTCATTATCTTGTCATGAAGTGACAGCGTTTGACATCGTTTGTCATAACGATACTGCAGTGCAAGTACCGTTCTTTATCGATCGACAAATTTGACAGTTAAATCGTCAAATTCGATAAAATGGCATTTGATCCGTACTCGCTATGATCGATTCTATGGCATTTTACCGAATTTGTCGATCGATAAAGAACGGTACTTGCACTGCTGGTTAGTACACAGATCTACTAGGTTAGTATGTATTGCAGTATGAGTAGAGAAAAACTAATTCAACGGCTCGAGTTAAGGTGATGCCGATCCGGTACTGAGATGAAAAGTGTGCAAAATGTTATGTGATAAAAGTTATAAGGTAACTGAGGGCTTTGATTAGAGCCAGAGTATTGTACATTTGCACTTTCTACTAATATATTATCTATTTAAACTATAACACACTCAGAATAAATACTCAAAACATATCAAAATTAAACTCAGGACAAAAAAGGGTAAAAACAGGTTTCATGGAACAAAAAAACCAGTAGGTAACAAACTAGTCAAATTACTGGCAGCGAAATCGACAGCTACTTGACAAAAAAAAACTGAAAATGAAACGTAAAAAAAGTATTATACAAAATAGAAGATTACTGTAGTGAAATACTGTACCTATCAAAATATTAGATATACAGAATTTTTAAATCTCGTCCCGTAAAATAATAATAATTAAGCACTCGATATTTTGAAGCTTCTCTAACATTAGCAAGAAAATGCTCACATATTAGTTCACTTTCAAATTTGATTTCATTGCAGAATAAATGCTCAATTTTTTAGCGAATATTTTGTGTCACCACAGCTTGTAGCTGGTACCTACTATTATTTATTCTATGCCTCCGTGGAACTAAGTATGCTTAGCATGAAGCAAAAAGCTATTACGAGAAAGTTACATTATTGACGGAGCTCCACTTGGAACGTGATTGAATGTCCCGAAATTGGGACAATCCTAAGTAACGTTAAGGCTGTATCTACTCTACTGAAACCAACCGAAAAGTTTCAATTCGAGATCGAAAACCTCCGCTGGATACGGCATAATTAAAATAATATGTCTTGTGTGATAGACTGGACTTGAGTGAAGCATTATGCTATTGTAAGTCACTGTCTATAAACGTACACTAATAGTACCTATGATAGACTAGACCGGTGTGACGGATTGGACGAAACAGACACAATGACCAAATTCAAACGTGCGCACGTTTGAATTTGGTCATTGTGTCTGGACTTCATCGTCATGATGGCAAGGCATTCGTTCCGATCTTCGCCTTTGCCTTACATATTATTGTCACTCCATTGAGTCTCAATTATGGCGTCCCACCCTATGTTTGCCGATTTGCCAGGACATATTTACTTTGCCATTATTTGACCTTACCCAGCAATGTTGCCTCCGGTCATGCTACCGCAGAGGTTTTAGGTCGAAGCTTTGATAATATATAGTTTAGATCTGCCTTTAAACTCGAGCTAGTACCGAAAAAAGTCTGCCAAAAAACTGAAAGGGGCGAGGTAAACACGTATTGCACACACTGACATATTCTTATTTGTTTTAAAAACGCGCACAACTGCAAACGATGTGCTCGAAATGTAAACGAATGGACAACCGAGCTGTAAGTGCTAAAGGGGAAACTGTAGGTATAACGCTTCCATTTATTAATTTTTTCTGTGGGTCTACGTCTAAATTCGAACAGGAGCAGTATACAAGCACTCTTATCTGTTCCTCAACCTCTGACACCAATTTTTTATCCTATTAGTCTTTGTTAGACAGTGATGGCTGGAGTGTTCTTGTTCAGCGGACAAATAAGGATCTTTGAACGACATTCTGATAATATGATTGCAAATAGATACGTATAAGACTTTCATGAGTAGAATACAGTTATGCGACCTTTGACCTTGCAATATTGAGTTTCATGCAAACGTGCTAAAGAGTTTTTTTTTTTCATGACTTTTTGGGGGTTTTAGAAACAAATCCGTAAGCTGTAACTAAGAGAACCAAAGAGAATATAATCACTTGACGAAAACTTTCAAACGCGTCAAAGAGAGAAATCTTTTTTGTCGTTTTGGTTGTACCTACTCATCTGCCATGCGCAATTCGTAGGTATAATGTCTTAACAAACGTATTGTATAGCATGATGGAATTTTCGTAGTTATGATAAAAAAGCAGAGCGGGAAAAGGCGGGAAAATCAAGGTCATTTGGTGGTAAGGTAATTACAAAATTTGCGTTGGCAACACTGGTAACCGGAGTACATTTTCTGCATTTTTTTTGGCGCCAACGTGAAAGGAACGTCATGTCTCTCATTGTATTATTTTCCTAAACTTGTGTATTTTGAAGTGTTAATGCGTTATAATGGTGGATTATTATTTATTAGTATTCGTGGACGTACTCGTGTGTGGTATAAAGCTATGAAACATTTATTTTCGTGTTGTTTCCAAGGCTCCATAGAAGCCTTTGTAGTCTCCAGACTCAGTAATCTCCAACCAAGGACGTTTTAAAACAACACACCTCACAACTTACTTGTCTCCATGTCACCACTTCACTAAGGCATGACTTTGACTTGACCGTGACTTACTTTGCTTGACTCTTACTGTGACTGACTTGTTTGACGACGAAGTTTAACGACATTTCATCAGACTTGATAATCTTAACACTGGCAAATGCACAAGAGTGCGACGCCAAAAATCTCACAGTTACATACGAAATGAAAGAAAAAAAAACTGTTGTGATGTGATATGTTATTTTATTATATGAAATAAACAAACAAATAACAAATAAACAAAACCCTTTACAAAGAGCTGTGCAAATAACATCACCGTTTATAGTCGAACCCAAAACGAACCAGTCGGACCCTAAATATCTGGCTGCCCTGTACCGTGGCCCTGTCTTCTGTACGTGCAAGTGTGCTTGGCTCTGCTCAGTGAACAGCGAGTAAATGCCGCGAAAAATACGTTACGTGAATAAACATAATGAATACGCATCAGCCTCGGCACTCGCGCTCACATCGGCAAACATTTCGAGAATGCAGAGGCAGAAACAGTCGCTGTGATGGGCTTTCAGATAAGCCCTCGCAGAGCGTAGTTTCACGGACATGGCGACAATCATGGCGTCGTCGCTGCTTCAAATTCAAACTGTCGCCATCACAGACGCCATGAGGCTGTCTGCGTCAACGAGCATGTATTAGCCTCTGCACGTATTGCAGTTCGCTTGACGTCACCGGCGGCGCCATTATGGTAATTTCGCGCATTACGCGGTTCAATGTAGCAGACGAGAACCTAGACGTTTTCCTTGACCTGGTATTGGTAATCAGGCAAGCGGTGTCTTGGGGACTCATGGTCCAGCACATGGTACCGGCTCTGATGCTATTCGTCGCGGGGAGCTCAGAGTACAGGTCTAATTGGACATAGTTTTATGCTTGATCATCTGCCAATGACACACCTATGTGAGGTATGCCAGCTGATCAGGATGAGCCACCTGACCAAAATGCCGGCGGCGACTTCTAGAGAAGAGCTTTACACTCGTACAGGGCATTACATCATCAGCCAATTGACGTCCACTGTTGGACAAGGCCTCCCTCATAGAGAGGGGTGTTGCTATAATCCCCACGCTTGGCAGGCGGCTTGGGGGTCGCAGTACGCTCACCGTGTCCTATTAGGACGCTGCTGCCCATCCTCCGGTGGCTCTGGTTGCAGTTTTAGGACATACCCGGGTCCGTACAGGGCATACTACAGGTTGATTCTACCATATTTTACCATCTTTTGTACAGAGTTTTTACAGTAAATTATTGCTGATTCTGATTGAAGAAAGATATAAAAGTGCATTCTTTTTAGGTAGGGCCAACATTACAACTGACAGTCATTATTATATATATGAATTGTAAGATACCCTCCGTTTACCAATAGCATTATTTTATGAGCACTTATTGTTATTGTTGCATAAATATTTATTTATTTGTTAATTTTTGAACTTGTTTATTTTGTCATTTTTTTGTTGACATCTTTATATCGTCAGAGGATCATATATTTTTTTAAACAGGATTCCTCGATACAGGCTTTGCTTAGTGAAGTACTTCTAAATTCACAAAACTTCTCTGCATGCTGTGTTGTAAGATCCACGTTTGAATAATAGGCGAAATCTATTAGAAATTTATAATTACTAGGCTTTTTGCTACACAATGCCCAAAATTGTTAGCGCTTCTGTCTAGTTTTGAATTTCTTATTTAGTTATCTTTATTAAACTTTAATCTTTTTCAGGCGTTGTCGGTGAGAGCTCTACAAGAATTGGTCACTGCAGCCGGATCTGAAACTGTAAGTATGCTCCAAAATATAATTTTTATATATGTATATTTTTAATTGTATTACTGAAGATACATGAAAATTTAACAGTTGTATACCTTCCTCAAATATCAGCTGTATCACCCTTTGAATAATTTTCAATATTATGTTACACTAAATCACACTTAAAATATATTATATATGTCCTAATTTTGAATCCTATAAAGATTTTAAATGGCAAATCTCTTGAATGCTTTTTAGTTAACCCCCTTATGCATAAATACCTGAAACATACCTTCCAACCTAATTTCAAGTAGTGTCAATATTCCCGCCAATGAGAAGTGAGAAAATGAGACCAAACCATGATAGGTAGTAATACTGGAGCGGCTGTAAATAGGCATGGATTTGACAGCTGTCAAGGATCGCCATTTTGGCAAAAAAAAAAACAGCTATTTTGGAGGTTCGTATTAGTGAAAATGATTCTGTTTTCACTGATTGGCAGCCATGAAATTTTACATCAATTATAATTAGGCTTTTGTGATCATATAGCCTGTCAAAACTCAGCGATAGTGTGGCTTTCAATCTGTGATACAATTGTTAAAATCCATTCAGTGGGTCCAGAGATAACCACACAAAGCCATAAACTTTACTTTTTAATCGACTTCAAAAAGGAGGAGGTTCTCAATTCGACTCTATGTTTCTTACGCAATTACTCCGCCAGTTATCAATTGATTTTTATATTATTTTTTTGTTTGGTAGGTTATACAACATACGTTATTCTACGCTTTTTGGGAAAAAAACTAATAAAAACAAAAAGTATAAGCAAAAGTTTTGATGAGGACTTTCAATATCTGATAACTGTCATTTTTCTACTTTTTAGTTTCAGTTTTTACTTACATGTAGGTATAGTATTTAAGTATTTCTGTTTTCTAAAAAAACTTATAACTTTGTTACTATAAATGTTAGTGTAGAAATGTAGATAGATATAGCCGCTCCATAGTTTTCCTGCCTAGCATGGACTTAACTAACACATTTTAGCTATCTATGGTTGTAGAACGTTTAAGGTTTTTATGTACTGGGCCCTGTGTTTAACATGTGAAATTCAAAATTGTGAATAATTTTTACACATTTGGCTCGTGTTTTTTAATCTTACAGGGAAACAACAATTTAGTGAGTATCACAGAGTCGGTAATAACGCATGGTTCATCTCATATTTATTAATTGGTGAATATTTTGGATTGACTCTAAATTCTAAATTCTGACCCTCACAAACGTTTGATACGCTAATCTATGCTATAGTGCTGTCAACTTTTCGCAGACGTGAAAATTTACGCGCGAAAACAAGACAGAAGTGTTTCTGAATAAAACTGTGAATCTATCACTAATATCATTTAATTTTATTAAAAACTTTGAACAATGTTAATTTCTATCGCAATAATTATCCATATTTTGAATTTATTACTACTGATTTATCATGCATATTGATAACTGCCATAATGTTTCTTTTTTGTAAACAAGTACTACCTATACTATCTAATATTTTATGTGTAAGGTATGACATATAAAACATAATCAATTCAAAGAAGCTCATAACTTTCAAATCACTGGACAGATTTCGATCAAACATAGCTAAAAATCACCTCAATGAAACATGCTCTCAAAAATAAAAAATAAACATTCAAATCTGTCCAGCCGTTTTGGAGAAAAGTTATCAAACATAAGCACTAACACACAACCTTTTACCTACCTTTTCCATTCTGATGTTGAGAAAATTACCCTGGCAAAAGTGTAAAATAATATAAGTGCTTAGCATTAAACTATTTGAGACCAAATTATCTTATTATCATAAAATATAACTTCGTTATGCCATATCTAAAAAGAGCTATATTTATTTTTCTGTGTTTGTTGAATATGCTTAATTGCCTTCTAATTTAGTTTGAGCATGGTTGCTTTTTAAGGTTTCATAGTAAGGTTTAAAGACATTTATTCTCATATAAGATGTTACATCACTGCCATGAGAACACTGCTAACAATAAATGTAATTCCTCGTCGCAAGATTGAACATATTAAACATTATAACAAAACATGTAGAATAAAATTATAATATAACATAATAGCACATATACATCTAATTACCCATCTGGTAGTACGACAAGAAACCCTTGTGTTTCTGTGTGCCCATTCGCCTGTATGTGTGGATGTCATACAGTCTCATAACTTCTATGTTGATTAACCAAAATACATGAAATATTAAAATGTAGTAGTAATTTTTTATTTATATATATATTTTTAGGGGCTTTTAGACAACTTGTCTATGTCAGCCCCATCGTATCCTAACAAAACATAAATTTCCAAAATAAATAAATGTACTTACTTCTTTACACAACCACAAACTTACCTAAACCTCAAACATACCTAGTCGGTTAATTATAACCTATGGTATAATTAACCAACCAGGCTAACCTGTGGTGATAGAGTGGCTTAAAGCCTGTAACAATTTAAAAATAATAAATTATTGGCCATTTTAAGATTCCATTCCATACATTACGGGAACACATTTTTTTCTTCAAGTTTAAAACTGAAGATAGATTACATTTAACATTTTTAACACGCTTTTATTAGCTTGGTATGTATCTATTTTAGTCCGGTCAATTTAGACATAAAAATAGTGATCAAATAAAGAAAATTCCGACAGAGCCAAATTTTTGTAGAGACCTTAGGTTTACCACAAGGAATAAAGTGTCAAAAGTCCCAATCAGTCTCATGTGTGCTAAGGGACTTATTGGGGGCCCAATGTCAAAATTTTAGGTTTTTTGGATTTTTATCGAAAACAGTAAGTTTTATCGAAAAAGTACCTCAGAGCAAAGTTGTAGATCTTAAAATTCTCTATAAAAATGGTCCCCATGATTTTTTCTCTAAGACCCACTATTTCCCAGATATTGCGCTTGTAAGAATCATGTTCTACTAAATGCTAATTGGCCCATTCAACGTCAGTTCAAAATGTAAACAAAGCATAGTGATGGCGTACCTACGGTATTGGTCGGAAATGACGTGAGGTTCAGTGGAATCAGTGGGCGTGTTTTTTATATCAGTAGTGGTCAACTGATGAAGTGTCTGAACATGTTCGCCCTGCATTAAATGTCTAGTTATAGAAAGTGTTTGAATAGCACTAACTAAAAGTTAGTAAGTAAAGGTGGTAGAATTAGGCCCATACAGTTAACGATTTCATAAATATAGAGTTAGCATCTGAAAAATATTTTGTATTCATTTTTACGATGCATAAAGCAGGGCGATCCTTCTCGAATAATTACGACCTTCCAAAAAAAAAAAAAAACATCTTAACTGTTAAGTTAAAATTTGTTTTGTCATCATTTTTGCTGCGCCTTGGTTTGCATTTTTCGTCATAACAAATTCATCATCATCATCCTATACGTCATTCGTTATGATTTGTTGATGAAAAAAGTAAATAGATCAAAACAAAAAGTTCTGCTTCCAGTTAGGGTGAATCACGCATTTGTCGCGCCTGGGTTTACAAAAATGCAGATCTATTAATGCTTCTAGGGTTTGTGTGATATTGTTTTTGTATTAAACAAACATAATATTAGGCGAAAATTTCCTTTTAAATACACATACACTAATAACTTTCTAACTACTTAGCCTATTATCCAAAAAACAGTTGCATTACCCATAGACTGAGGTCTAAAAATAATAAAAATGTTCAAACCCACTAACAGTTGGCAGCGTACCCAGCATACTAGCGGCATTACTACGCTGAATGGCCATGCTTACCAATACAAGCCTATTATGCAAATAAACCGGCCAAGTGCGAGTCGGTCTTGCGCAATGAGGGTTCCGTCCCATTACATCAATTGTTTACTACTAAAGTACAAAAAAAATAGTACAAAAAGGCAACATCACGCCCAGACGTGTCCTATCCAAGTACTGACCGCGCCCGTCGTTGCTTCACTTTGGTGAACTAAAATTTGTCACCGACTCGCACTTGGCCAGTATTTATTATTTGTTGTTTTACTCTAGAGTGTGTACTATAATTATGCTAAACTTGACGCTTGTACCTATTACCGTTTTCACACTAAAGCAAATACAAAAATACGTTAAAAAAGTTTGTTTAATGGGGATCCCCCCTTTATTACTTTTTGATAATTTCTTAGTTAATCCGCCGTAACATTACATATCATGTCAAAATTTCAACTGGCTATCTATTACGGTTCGAAAGATATAGCCGTTAAAAGGCATGACGGACAGACAGACAGCATTGGTTTAGTAATAGGGTCCCGTATACATTCTTTGGGTACGGAACCCTAAAAACAATTGCATTACCCAATAGATCGTTAATGCCAATTGGATTTTGTTATTACATTTATACCTAAGTCAGCAGGAACCATTTTTTTTATTATCTCTCTGAAAAGCTCTCATTGCATATATTTAAGATTAACAAATGACAGCTAAAGTGATTAGGCGGCCAATCCATTCGAAAGTGCTTAAAATGTTGCCGTCTTGGTCAAAACTTGAATTTGTATTGACAACTTCACGGACCTCTCGCATTAACAAATATTAATAGAGATGTAGTAATTATCATGTCTTACTTAATTTCAGGGCAAAGGCACAGGTTCTGGTCACAGAACTTTGCTGTACGGCAATGCGATATTGCTGCGACATCTCAACAGCGATATGGTAAGTATTGCCAGGCCTGGCGCACTCCGCACTTTAGGTATGAAGCTACAAGTAGTCGTCTTGTCGGACTTGCCGTGCCCGCTGCCGCGCGATAGACAGAGATAACGCGACAACAGTTACGCGAAAGACAGAGAGGCAACTTCTAGATTAATATAGCTGTAGCAAGTTAGCGCTCGCACGTCCTGAATTGGACTTTATTGTGATGTAAGTAAGAGTCGCTACTTATTCAAATGCTTTTGCGGAGTGAACCTTCTGTACTTTTATGTATTCTGTGGTATTGCTAACTAGCTGCTTTCAGCAGTTTTACCTTTGATGTTCTAGTTTTTTGCGTAGGGCGCATCATCGCTTAACATCAGGCGAGTTGGCGGCCAAGCGCAAGCCTATTCTACAATAAAAATATATATATGTATGTTTACCGATATCTCCGCCAACTGTTAACCGATTTTAAAAACAATTCTTTTGTTCGGTAGGGTATACTTCCCATTTGGTCCCATTGTCAGGATATGATGATGGGATCCCAGGGAAATCGAGGGCAACCCGCAAATTTTATAGGCACTTATTAAGTTTTTCATATTATTATATTTGCTAAAGCTGTGATTATCATTGATTTATAATTGTTCGGTCAAAGATCTTAGCAGATTTCTACACCCCATAAAGAAACTTTCTGGCAAATTTAAAGTTTGTATGTCAAGTAGTTTTCGAGGTTTCGGAATGAGTCTGTGAGTATTTTGATTAAACTTTTTTTTTTTGTCGGCAATAGGCTTGCGTTTGACCGCCATCTCGCCTGAGCGCGATGCGGTCTACGATGGAGTACGCTTGCCTAGAAGAAACCGAATCACTCGAGATTTGAAGATACCCAGATTGTAACCATCGGGGAACACCCATTCCGGCAGCGCATTCCACAGACTAGTAGTTTTCTACATATATATATAATGTAAATGTTCTGTCTGTCAGTACCTGGCGTGTCTCTCGACGTCGTCGTCTCAAGACAAGCTGGCCTTCGACGTGGGTTTGCAGGAACACTCGCAAGGAGAAGCCTGTTGGTGGACCCTGCACCCTGCCAGCAAACAAAGGTACCCTTCACAGCGATAACTCGAGCCCAACCGGGCTAGCATGCGCCGCGACACAATTTAGTTGACTCTTTTTATCGTGCCAAAGCGAGACAGGCGTATATGAAACCGTAGGCACCTTGTCACGTTCTCGCTCGACATAGTGCCGACAAGATTTTGTCGCGGTGCGCATGCTAGCAATGCTAGACCAAGAAAGAAATTAATATTTTTTGTGGGATATTTTTGCACACACCGTTTTCTGACCCCAAACTAAGCAAAGTTGTAACTTTAGCTGCCAGAGACTGATATACATACATATATATACATGTATATTTTTAGGTACATACTTAAACAGTTATTAACACCCAGATAGGCAAAAACAAATGTTTATCACATGAATGTTCCCTAGATGGGAATCGAACCCACGCCCCCAAGCGCAGAAGGCAGGTTCTACCAACTGGGCCAGCGGGGCTTTCGAATTTATTTTATGCATTTATATTCACTAAATAATACTTATTACTAGGTAATCAAGGTACAAATACATATAACAACAAAAAAGAAAATCGTATTTCGCTTGTGATTGGAGAAAACTGAAGTCATTCAATTCGCGCCTAGGATTGGCCCTCTCGAAAAAGATCTTGCTCAAAATTCAGTACCTTTTCATCACGCCGGGGTAAAGAATGAACTGTCAAATAGTCATATCGTCATCACAACAAAAAAATCTAAACATCACATAGATGTGGGTCTGTTTGACAGGCTACTGTCTGAACCCAATTCGGACGCAGCCAGGGATCTATTCGGATATGTGAGTCACCTCAAGTGACCTTTGACTCTGTGTGTTTGCTATCTGTGTTTTGTATTAATTTGAGTGATCTAGATCAGTTAGTATATACAATGGGACTGCCATGTAGCTTAACTATAGAAGTCCTAAAAAAAACATGAATACAAAAATAATTGGCGAAGAGCGTGTCGAGACACGCATATGGTAGGGTTCCGTAATCAAAGCCATATAATTTTAGTCATAGTTCAGAAAATTATGGTTATAGAAAAATTCGAACGAACGAAGCTCTGTGGACTTTGCCAAATTTAAGAGATGTACCACCATCCCGACATAGCATATACTTTTTATGGTTTGAACATAGATAAAACTGATTGAGAAACATTTTTTATTAAGACCATTTTACAAAAAGGTCAATGACCTATGAGCAAGATCACTTTGAATTAATTACAGTTTTATCGCTGTTACTCAAAAATTCATCATCAGATAATGTTCGAAATAATTTTGAATGAAGGTTTTAAATATGACCTATCTGTATTGTAAGATTCAAGTTTCTATGTCTTATAGTTTAGAAATGCAGGGGGGACCAACATTTTGCCACTTTGGCGGGCCATATTTCGCAAAGTATAGACTTTATAAAAAAGTGATGTATCAAACCTTACCTTCATTTTAAAAGACCTTATCAACGATACCCCACACGAATAGTTGGAGTGAAAAAAAATACATCCCCATTTCACATGTACCAGAGCAAACTTTAAAATGCAATATTATAAATATTTTATACTTTTAAAATTGAGATCTATATTACAACTTTAATTATCCAAAGTTTCATTCACTTATCTAAATAATTATAGAAGTTAGAAGGTTTTAAAAAATTCGGACGGATGGACAGACAGACAGACAAACAGACAGGCGGACAGAACGAATTGATAAGGGTTCCTTGTCGGGCTACGGAACCCTAAAAACCGCAGAATTCAAACTAAGTCAAAGCTGAATTTAATTTAAACTTGCAGGTCCGAGGGAGAGAAAGTACGAGTGGGTGACGACTTAATTCTTGTCTCTGTAGCTACTGAGAGATACTTGGTAAGTATTTACTACTAACTTGGTAATAATTTTACCCGACTGCGCAAAAAAGGGGATATGTTTTTCGAGTGTATAAATAAATAAATATCTGGGACATTATTGCACACATGGTCATCTGAGCCCAAACTAAGCAAAGCTTGTAATATGGCAGCCAGAGACTGATATACATACATATATATTTTTAAATACATACTTAAATAGATATTAACACCCGGACATAGAACAAACACAAATGTTCATCACACAAATGTTTGTCCTAGATCGAACCCACGCCCCCAAGCACAGAAAGTAGGATCACTACCAACTGAGCCACCGGGGCAGTCAAATTATGCAGTATGTATGTATGATAGATAGATATATAGATAGAAACTCTTTATTGTGTACATCTGAAATAAAAATTACAAACAGATAGATAACACTTACGAGCTAGTGCCACAAGTGGCGGCCTTATCACTAAAAGCGATCTCTTCCAGGCAACCATTGGAAAGAAATTACGTAACAGGATCTACGGGGGATGCTAAAACACTTTTAGTGATACCATTAAATAAAATACTACCAATTTCGATACTAGAGGTGTCATTTGAATCGCTAGTGGATGACATAGGGTACATGAATAGGGTATTTGACTGATTTTACAAAACAATTTTAAATTGTTTATTACATTAAAAAGAAGCAATCTTGTGATTTAATCATCATAATTTTCAGTATTTGTGTTTTACATGGCGGATCAAAATTCAAATTATTAAACTACCGCGTAAACGCTACCTTTGACATTCATGGGGCCACGTGGCGTTAGTGACGTCACACATAAACAAACGACTTAATCTCGCCATACAATTGTTGCCTCTATTTACATTTCTGTGACGACATAAGGACATTCGGCTAACATAGAGCGTTTGCAGTCAAGTCACGTGATCAGTGAAAAACATATTTTTATTATCAATTTTTCTAGAAATAGGCATTTAATTTTTTACTTTTAAGTAATTAAATACTTTTTTAAAATAATAATCTTCCAGGATTACATCAGTATTATTAAAATTTTAATATAGTCAAATACCCTATTCAAGATAGCTTCCGCGAAAAAATTAAATAAGGGATTTTTTAAAGTTAACTTTGCTCAATTGGTCTATATTACCATCATTACATAGAGCTTACTCAGCAGATTTCAAAAATATATAACTACTATGAAATATTCAGTAGTTTATAAAGTGGTATGAATAAATTCTGTACGTATCTACGACGAGTAGGTATAGGTAGCGCTCCGCTGTTACTTTTAAGTTACTTATATACTATTTATACAGTGCAGTCGGGTTGTATGTTTTTAATAATTTAATTTGCTTGTTTAAGAGACTGGCCCTGTTTTGACAGCTTTGCCATACCAAATCTGTCAGAATTCGTAATTTGTCAAAGTTAAACCATTGTAAAAAAAAACCTGTTAAAAGCCTAGATAATTACTTTAATTTATAATGTTATCCTTGTTTTTGTGATTTTTAATAAAGAGTTATTGTATTGTTACGAAAAATCTCAATATATCTGGCCCAATGTCTTCAGGGTTACGCGGAAATGATGTACTACCGTTAGCTTGTTTCCAAAAAAATAGCCCAAGTGCGAGTCAGGCTCGCGCGCTGAGGGTTCCGTACCACCACAAAATACAATAATTATCAATTAAAAAAAACTATTTGATCCGACTTAACGCCTACCAAAATAGCCGAGCAATTGCTACGCCGTCACATAGTTAATATTTTGTAAGTGACGCTCAGTATGACTTTTAATGACCAGAAATTTGTCACCAACTCGCACTTGGCCATTATTTATTATTTGTTGTTATACTTTAGAGTGTGTACTATATTCATGCCAAGTTTGACGTTTGTGCGTATTACGGTTTTTACGTTAGAGCTAATACAAAAATATGTTTTAAAAAAAATCATGTTTGTTGTATGGGAGCCATATTAGCAGTCTGTTTTTTACTACTTACTGTTATAGCGGCAACGGAAATACATCATCTGTGAAAATGTCAACTGTCTAACTATTACGGTTCATGAGATACAGTCTGGTGACAGACAAACAGACAGAAAGACGGACAGACAGCGGAGTTTAGGGTCCCGTTTTGGGTACGAAACCCTAAAAAACTAAGCCGGAAGTGGCCCATAATATACAATCACTATAAATTACTTTTACTACGGAAAAAATCAGCTGTTCCATAGAAAACAGTCATTGACGCGTGACAAAATGTATGGAAAAATTAATAACTGATATTTTTTTACCATTTCATGATTGGTCTTATGGACGTCTTTCGTCTTAGTACACCCTTTCTGCGTAACCCCGTAGGTATAATTCTAAATTACTTTGGGTGCTTATGAATATAAGTAAAATATCTATACATAGTAATTTTTGGCCTTACTTAAAAACATTACTCAAGTTGACATACGCTTAAATATGCTCCGTCTTGTTTTCGCGTGTGACGATTGCCGTCAGCGAGAAGTTGAGAGAGCATTTTAAAACATAGATCAACTTGAGTAACGTTTTTAAGTAAGGCCCTTTATGTTTAACTTTAGGGAACGAAGAAAATGGATATCACATCTCTAAGTCCACGGCATAAGGCTGAGTTTATGTTTAAATTCTCGGTGAGGCTGAATGTGATGTTATCTATATGTTTTGTTAATGTAATGATAATAATATTCCTTTTTCGCATTGTTCGAAAAGCTATTGGCAAAAAAGTTTAGAAACGAAACTATTTATTTTCATATTGAAATTGTACACTTTTAAACCGACTTCAAAAAGGAGGGGGTAATCAATTCGGTTCTATTTTTAATGATAATAATAAATAAATAAATATCTGGGACATTATTGCACACATGGTCATCTGACCCCAAACAAAGCTGGTAATATGGCTGCCAGAGACTGATATACATACATGTATATTTTTAAATACATACTTAAATAGATATTAACTCCCAGACATAGAACAAACACAAATGTTCGTCACACAAATGATTGTCCTAGGTGGGAATCGAACCCACGCCCCTAAGCGCAGAAGGCAGGTCCACTATCAACTAAGCTAACAGGGCTGTCAAAATGTAATTTTTTTTTTTATATCAGTACTCCGTCCGTTTTTTTTTATTTGAAATAATATTCTTACAGATTGCTCCCATAAAAATTTCATTAAAATTGGGTCATTGGTTCGGCTTTTAAACCAAAATAACTGGGAAATTTGGAAGTTGGATGACAGTCATATATCCTCTAAATATCACAAATTTCGTGTTTTTACTCATATTGTGTGAAGTCGGTTTTTTTAATTGATAATAATTATGATAGATTGATTTTATCTGTCAAAAGTGTAATAAAATAAAATAAAAGTTTTTTTTTTTTTTTTAATCGCGAATTAGTCCGCGTTTGACCAGCTTTTTACAATGTTTTTGCAGCTAGTACATTTTGTTACTTATTGTCATTATTAGTATACTTTTTTACGCTCGACGCTTACTGGATTGGAGGTGGCGCCGAGTACAAATGGCCGTGGAAAATTTAATTTATCTGATTGCGATTACAAAAAGTTCTTAAAGTTTGCCTCATTTATTTGAGTTTATGAACGGCCGAAGCGCGGCACAGCGCTGAAGATGGCTAAAGTGCGGTGGGTGGGTCAATTTTGAAACAACTTGGAAAAGTTGTACTTTCCTAATCGGCGTAATGTGGTAGCCGATTCTACCACATTACGCCGCCGCCATGACAGTCCAGAGTGTCAGCGTTGGCCCTATCATAGAAATATAAATCATAGTGAAGGTTGATACGTTTCACGTATGGCGGGGAATTCAAATTTTTAACAGTTTTTTTGGTCTTGTACCTAGGCCGAGTAATTATTATAAACGATCATGATATTTGCGAAAATAGATTATTATCTACACTAATATTATAAAGAGGAAAGATTTGTACCTATTTTTGTATGTTTGTAATGAATAGGCTCCGAAACTACTGAACCGATTTGAAAAATTCTTTCACTGTTGGGAAGCTACACTATCCCCGGGTGACATAGGCTATATTATATTTTGTAGCGAGGCCGAAGGCCGAGCTTACACCCGTGCGAAGCCGGGGCGGACGGCTAGTTCTTTATAAACTCACATAAAGCTATTTATCTATAATGCACATTATTACATACATTTGTCAATTTAGGATAATTTTGTTGTGGTTATGTATTGTTCATCGGGGTCACCAATTTAGGATTATTCGCGCCCTAAATGGTAGGATTTATCGCGCCCTAAATTGGTGAATGGGTAATTAAAACTCCGGTAGATGGATTGAGTACGTGCGCTTTATTTGAGCGCCAACGAATGACTGTTGAATGTCGGTGCGCTTCATTAATTTGTTTATATTATATTAATAACAATTCTGTGATGTAGTGGGACTCAAAGGCCCTACATCAATAAACAAATTTTTGCTTTTTCGAACGGTTTATTGCCAAATGTAAGTAATATGGTGAGGTACCCATTAATAGCTGTACATGATAATGTAAAGAACAACCAACAATTTTCGAAAACACTGTGTCATTTCACAATAATTACTTGGCCTCGCTACAGTGACAAAAAACTGTTTGAAATTTGACTTTCCCGTCAAACATGAAACGTATCACCTGGCCCTATCATTAAGAACACATAGTAATATAAATCATAGTGAATACATACATTTCTACATTGTTGCCTCTTGGATAGTTTAGGATTTAGAAATATTCATTTCATGATGTACAATAACCTTTCGTGTCACAATTTCGATGTTTACATTTGTACTAGTACCATTTATTTATATGTTTACTACATGTATTTATGTGACCTTTATATTTTGAACATTTATATATATATTATAGCTACGTGTGTGATGGGCTTTATTCTGGGCCTTAGTGATGCGTCTTGTGTGGAACACGCCCGCCCATTGACGCATTGGCGCGCCCAGCCTTATATTTTTCGAAATTATTTATTTTTATGATACTGCGTGATGAGACGAGCGAAATCGCTTGCCTGATGGCTCTTCACGCTTGCCCAAAACAGCTCAACGCCACTCAGAATTTTGAACTTCAATAGCTTGGATAGCAATACACTGCGCTCGTCACCCCGAGATGTAAGATGTCAAATCTCTGTGTGCCCTGTAATTTCGCTGGGAACATTGCAGTGTTCGCACACTACTGCTTGGCGGTTAAATAACTGGCAAAGGTGTGGTACTTCCCCAGGCGGACCCCTGCAAAAGAGTCCACAATTACTAAATCTTGGAGTATACTCCAACTAAGCCTCCTTGGAAGTTTTCGTCGTCAACATCTTTGCTACTTAGTTCATTTTGGTGACTGCAGTCGTTTTCAATAAGTTAGGACGGTGTTTATTATTTCTTCTTCTATGCATTTTCAGATTTTTGTGCATAGATAGTCTCATAAGTTACTCAATCATGCAGAAACGGCTGGATGGATTTGGATAAAATTTGGAATATACATTGCTTATGTCCTGAATTAACACATCTATAGGCTACTTTTCATAATCATCATCATCACCGATTTTCATCACCACGCGGCTGAAACCGTGGGGCACAGCTAGTATTCCATAAGTCAACACTGGTTATAGGATTTCTTAAATAAAACCAAATCGTTATTCCAGCACACAACGAAAGAAAACGAAGTATCGATAGTGAATGCCTCGTTTCACGTGACCCACTGGTCGGTGCAGCCCTATGGCACAGGCATCTCGCGCATGAAGTACGTTGGCTACGTGTTCGGGGGGGACGTACTCAGGTTCTTCCACGGGGGCGACGAGTGCCTCACCATACCTAGTACCTGGACTAAGGACGGGGGACTGAAGTGAGTGAACATTATTTTTGATTAATAAACTCTAACCAAATGAGCCCAAACTCGAAAAAATCTGCTGTTCCATACATTTTGTTGTGTGCCAATGACCGTTTTCTATGGAACAGCTGTTTTTTTCGCGATTTCAGGGTTGGTTCGTAATGATGAGTACATACATACCCTTTTGTTACACGTTGTATACCTAAAATTTACGTTATTTCTTTCAGTATCGTAGTATATGAAGGCGGTTCAGTGATGTCGCAGGCGCGCTCGCTGTGGAGGCTCGAGCTGGCGCGTACGAAATGGGCGGGCGGTTTCATCAACTGGTACCATCCGATGCGCATCCGGCACATCACTACCGGCCGCTACCTCGGGGTCAACGACCAGAACGAACTCTACTTGGTCAGCAGGTGAGTTGTACTGGACTGTATTTGGTCAGCAGGTGACTTGTACTGGACTGTATTTGGTCAGCAGGTGATGTTAATGAACCTTACTTGGTGAACAGGCGCCTTGTACTGGGCTGTTCTTATTTGTTAATAAGTATAACAGTCATTTAAAAGAACCATCAACACGAAGAAGAAAATAGGTCTATGTCTTTTTCTCTTTTGTTTGAGGCCATTTTTTTGGGAATGAGTTAAAATTCATGAATCTGACAGGGACAAATCTCTTGTCGTTTTCCAGAGAGGAAGCTACAACAGCTTCTTGCGCGTTCTGCCTCCGCCAGGAAAAAGATGACCAAAAGCAAGTTCTAGAAGATAAGGATCTGGAAGTGATTGGCGCTCCCATCATCAAGTATGGTGATTCCACTGTCATAGTGCAGCATTCGGAGACTGGCTTGTGGCTGTCTTATAAGGTAACATTACTGGCTTGTAGCTGTCTTATAAGTTAACATTACTTGTATGGAGCTGTCTTATAAGGCAATATTACTGGCCTGTTCTTGTCTTATAAGGCAACATTACTGGCCTGGACCTGTCTTATAAGGTAACATTACTTGCATGGAGCTATCTTATAAGGCAATATTACTGGCCTGTACTTGTCTTATAAGGTAACATCCTGCAAATGTCTTATAAGGCAACATTACTGGCCTGGACCTGTCTTATAAGGTAACATTACTTGCATGGAGCTATCTTATAAGGCAATATTACTGGCCTGTACTTGTCTTATAAGGTAACATCCTCCAAATGTCTTATTAGGTAATATTACTGGCATGAAGCTGTCTTATAAGGTAACATTACTTGCATGGAGAATCTTATAAGGCAATATTACTGGCCTGTACTTGTCTTATAAGGTAACATCCTGCAAATGTCTTATTAGGTAATATTACTGGCCTGGACCTGTCTTATAAGGTAACATTAAGACTTTTTTTTTACAACGGCCTAGGTATACTTTTGCCAATAATGTCATTATTTTTGTCCCCCAGTCGTACGAAACAAAGAAGAAAGGCGTGGGTAAAGTAGAAGAGAAACAGGCGATCCTCCACGAGGAAGGCAAGATGGACGATGGACTGGACTTCTCCAGGTCCCAGGAGGAAGAGTCCAGGACTGCGAGGGTCATCAGGAAGTGTTCATCGCTGTTCACCAAGTTTATCAAGTGAGTTTTTCTTTACTAAGTTTAGTCACAGAATACATAAAGTACAAGTACAGAAGATTCACTCCACAAAAGCATTTAAATAAGTAGCGACTCTTACTACCACACAGTAAAGTCCAATTCAGGATGTGCGAGCGCTAACTACCTACTGCTATATTATCCTAGTAGTTGCCTCTCTATCTATCGCGTAACTCCTGTCGCGTCATCTCTGTCTATCGCGCGGCAGCGGGCACGGCAGTCCGACAAGACGACTACTTGTAGCTTCATACCTAAAGTGCGAAGTGGGCCAGGCCTGGTATAGTGCAATTTTGTTCCTTTCTATTCACCAAGCTTATTAAGTGGATTTTTGATTAAAATATTTTTTTTAATACATACTGAAATAGATATTAACACCCAGATATAGAACAAACACAAATGTTTATCACATTAATGTTTGCCCTAGCTGGGAATCGAACCCACGCCCCCAAGCGCAGAAGGTAGGTTCACTACCAACTGATGCAATGGGGCTATCATAGCAGAATAGAAGTTCGTACAATTAAAGTGGAATCAAAGCGCTTATCGTTTTCGGAATATCAACCGTAAAGCGGTGTCGATTTTTCATGGCCGCTCTGGCAGTCCGATAGAACAATGGGCAGACATGTTTTTTTTTTTTAACGCGAATAAGTCCGCTTCGTGACCACCAACTTGCCTGTTGGTAAGCGACGATGTGGTCGAAGATGAAGCACGCAGACTTAGAAGATAACTATTTACTCTCGCCTTGTAAAGGCCCAGATTATATCTCTCAGGAAACAAGGAAGCCGGCAGTTTGTTCCAATCCTTGGCCGTACGGATTAGAAACGTAGAATCGAAACGTTTGGTACGTATCCAAGGAAAGTCCACAATGTATGGGTGGTAATGGGCCTACTTGTCCTGTAGTAGAAAGGGGATGGTAGGATAAGGTCGTGTAGTTCCGATGCACATTCTCCGAAATGAATCGTATAGAAAATTGACAGACTCGCTACTTTACGATGGTGTTCTAGATTGAGAAGTTTCTTAGCCACTAACTTCTCATCGGCTATAAGTCGCCCACATAAAACATTATGATCCGTCTTATTTCAGCGGCCTGGAAACCCTGCAAGAGAACCGCCGTCACTCGATGTTCTTCGCGTCGGTCAACCTCGGAGAGATGGTGATGTGCCTCGAAGATCTGATCAACTACTTCGCGCAGCCCGACGAAGATATGGGTAAGATATTTTGGTCTAATTCAAAACTGCTTCTTTGACGAATCTCTAGTGATTATTCTCATAGTCAGACAATAACTATCTGTCTTTCATGCTCGTTTTTAACCGACTTCCAAAAGGAGGAGGTTCTCAATACGACTGTTTTTTTTAATGTTTGTTATCTCAGAACTTTCGACTCGCTAACTCGCTTCCCGTGTGGTCCCATTTCTGTCATGTTTATGAAGTCGGTTTTTTATATTGATAATTATGTGTTACTAGCTGCGCCCCGCGGTTTCACCCGCGTGTTGATGAAAATCGGTGATGATGATGATGTAAAGTAGCTTATGTGTTAAACCCGGGTATGTCCTAATCCAGGACATAAGCGATGTATATTCCAAATCCATCCAGCCGGTTCTGCGTGATTGAGTAACAAACATCCATTCATCCATCAAAACTTTGACATATATGATATTAGTGTGATTTTATTTCGTCACTGCCTATCTTATTTTGATCTGCAATCATAGTAAAATTTGAGGATGTCTCCCTAAATTTTCTCCTCAAGCTGAGTAATATTCTGATATTAATTATTCACCATAAAAATTATGCCGTCCACAGAACACGAAGAGAAACAGAACAAATTTCGTGCCCTCCGCAACCGTCAGGACCTGTTCCAAGAGGAAGGCATCCTCAACCTCATTCTAGAAGCCATCGACAAGATCAACGTGATCACTTCGCAGGGCTTCCTGGCTGGCTTCCTAGCGGGGGACGAGTCTGGTCAGAGCTGGGAGATGATCTCAGGATATTTGTACCAATTGCTTGGTGAGTTACCTGTACCAGGCCTGGCGCACTCCGCACTTTAAGTATGAAGCTACAAGTAGTCGTCTTGTCGGACTTACCGTGCCCGCTGCCGCGCGATAGACAGAGATAACGCGACAAGAGTTACGCGATAGAAAGAAAGGCAACTTCTAGGTTAATATAACTGTTGGTAGTTAGCGCTCGCACGTCCTGAATTGCACTTTATTGTGTAGTAGCAAGAGTAGCTACTTATATAAATGAGTTTGCGGAGTGAATCTTCTGTAAGTCATAAGTCATATTTTTCCCCATTGGTCAACAGTTCTTCGAGCGATGTGGCCTGCCCATTGCCACTTCAACTTGCAAATTTTAAATGCAATGTCGGTGACTCTGGTTTGGCGAATATCAACGTTCCGGATTTTATCGCGCAAAGAAACTCCGAGCACAGCTCTCTCCATTGCCCATTGTGTGACTCTGGGTTTTTCCAAAAGGTCAACTGTTAAAGACCACGTCTCAGTACTGTTTGTCATCACTGGCAACACACACTGGTCAAAGACCCTTGCCTAGGCACTGTGGTATTTTGGACGAGAAGATATCACGCAATTTCACGATCGCTGCCCATCCGAGTATAGGTGTAACTAAAACATAATCGAAATTAAGCAACGGATTGTATATCCCAGTTTTATGTCATGACCTAACGACCACCACATGTGAGAGGCTCCGGCGGCCAAAAGACTTTGGCCGTTGCTTTTCTGGCTGAGGATGACGATGAAAACTCTAGCATTAAAACTGTTTTTTTTTTTGTTGTTTTTTCTTATGATGGGCTAGTGTTTGACCACAACTCACCTGATGTTAAGCGACGATGCGGTCTAAGATGGGGCACGCTTGCCCATGAGGTGTCTATTCACTCTTGTCTTGAAGAGACCCAGGTTTTAATTTATAGGGAACACCGAGGCAGGGAGCGCATTCCATTCCTGTGCAGTTCGTATAAGAAGGAATTTTGAAAACGCTGCGTTCGGACTTTACCAAAGTTCACGACGTAAGGATGAAATGACCGCCTCGAAGACCTATGGCAGAAATTGGTTGACGGGATCAGCTCTTGTGCACATTCTCCATAATAAAGGCGATAATTTTTTTACAGACAATCTATCCTCCGCCTATGCCGGAGGCTGTGCGACATCTTCTTTTTAACCAGCGCCTCGTTATTAATGAGTCGAGTCGAAAATCTCTACAGTCTATTGCTTCGAGCTGATATTCTAAGTAGATAATTTTGCTGACCCATCTCAAATCTACCCTACAAAGGTAGCACGACATTTTTTTCTTACCCTCAATTTCCCTCCGCAGCCGCGATCATCAAAGGCAACCACACAAACTGCGCTCAGTTCGCAAACTCCAACCGTCTCAACTGGCTGTTCTCGCGACTGGGCTCCCAGGCCTCGGGGGAAGGCACCGGCATGTTGGACGTGTTACATTGCGTGCTCATCGATTCGCCAGAAGCTTTGAACATGATGCGAGTGAGTAATGGATAGCGAAATTAGAACTTGTGTCATAGAATTTCTTTTTACTGTTTTTGAGTGTTTTTCTTTATGATACTGGGTGACGAGACGAGCGAAGTTGCTCGCCTGATGGCTCTTCACGCTTGCCCATAACAACACAAAGCCATTTAGAATTTTGAACTTCAACAGTTCAATACCCTGGATGGAATTGGTGATGTAATCAGAATGCTTGTGGTACATTTCGTGCTCATTGATTTGCTCTAGGCTTTGAGGATAATGCGAGTGAGTAATGGATAGTGAAATTTGAACTAATGTCACAGCATATATAACTTCAACTGGCTATTTTTGGGTAATGGAATCAAAATGGATGTGCTGAATTGCGCGCTCATTGATTTGCTATTGATTTGAAGATGATAACAAAAAAAAACGTTATCATGAATACAGAGTCCTTCAGTCGGTATGAAATAGGTTTACAAGGTATTAAATATCGTCAAACAAGTTATAGTCAGATTCTGTAAGTCACGGTTTACTTTACTACTAGATTTTTATTTCTACTTTACTAGAGGCTTCTGTGGAGTTTTGGAACCATAAAAAAACATTAATTTGGAAAAATACATGTTTCACCTCATTCTATCAATTTCCTACACTCGAATACGTAAAAAAGCACTATGAATAATAATGAATAATAATCCACCATTATTACACGTTATCACTGGAAAACACACAAGTTTAGGAAAATAATACGAGCCGATTTTTTCCCACATTGCCGCCAAAACTCCAAAAACATTTTTTTTGATGCTTTTCAAGTGTTGTCAGTTTGAATATACAGCCAAAATCTGTTATAACGACATCGAAGGGACTGCTCATATACATTTCTACAGTCGTAAAAACCGATAGTTGTAACAACCGGTAATGTTTAATGTGTATCGTGCAAGTACAAACAAATCGATAGGTTATTATAACCGGCATGTTGTTCTAAACGATGTCGCAGTAAAAGGTTTTGACTGTATGTAAAAATTTATAGTTACATGATTATTTACAGGATATTTGCCGTAGTAAAAATTTATTTAAAAAAACAAAAAAAAATGTCAAAATTTATCGCTGAGTTGCCACTTCAAATAAAAGAATATTTTATTTGAAGTGGCAACTCAGCGATAAATTTTGAAAAAAATAATTATTATATTTTTTTTAACACGTTTTTTTTTAGGATGAGCACATCAAAGTAATTATCTCCTTGCTGGAGAAGCACGGACGCGATCCAAAAGTCCTGGACGTGTTGTGTTCACTGTGCGTCGGTAACGGGGTGGCAGTACGCTCTTCGCAGAACAACATCTGTGACTACCTACTACCCGGCAAGAATTTGTTGCTGCAAACCGCTCTAGTAGACCATGTGTCCAGGTAAAAAAAACTACCCAGTGAATTTTGTTTTTAACCGACTTCCAAATAAGAGGAGGTATTTTTTTTCAATTAGACATTTTTTTTTATGTTAGTTACCTCAGAACTTTCGACTGGGTGAACTGATTTTGATGATATGGACATAGACCTCCCTCATCGATGTCCAAAAGGGCCAGATGGAAGCGGCCTGCGTCCAGCGTTTTCCTGCGGTCTCTTTTAGGTCGTTTGTCCATCTTGTATGGACGTCCTACGCTGCGCTTACCAGTCCGTGATCTCCATTCGAGAACCTTTCAGCTCAATCGGTGCTATGTGCCTGCTTTTCATTTATTATAATCATCAATTTAAAAAACCGACTTGATAAAAATGACAAAACTGAACCACATTAAAATGGGACCACACGGGACGCACCAGCTTTCACATAAAAAAAGAATTATCAAGATCGGTTCACTCGGTCGAAAGTTCTGAGGTAACAAACATTTTAAAAAAACAGTCGAGTTGAGAATCTCCTTCTTTTTGGAAGTCGGTTAAAAATCAACTGTCATTGCTCCTGTCAATAAGCGGCTTAATAGCCGTAACAGACGGGGCCAGCATGGCTGACGTCAATCACCTCAACCAACGAGAGAAAAAGAGATAGAAATAATAAATAAATCTGGGACATTATTGCACACATGGTCATCTGACCCCAAACTAAGCAAAGCTTGTAATATGGCTGCCAGAGACTGATATACATACATATATATTTTTTAAATACATAAATAGATATTAACACCCAGACATAGAACAAACACAAATGTTCATCACACAAATGTTTGTCCTAGATGGGAATCGAACCCACGCCCCCAAGCACAGAAAGTATGATCACTACCAACTGAGCCACCGAGGCAGTCACTAATGTTCTCACTCTTTCTCTCCTGTTGGTCAGACATCGGTTCGTGGTTCGATGCGTCTGTTACGGGTTTAATAAAAGACGGTATGTTGCAGTGTCCGTCCCAACATTTTCGTGGGTCGTGTGGAGGGGTCGGCAGTATACCGTAAATGGTACTTCGAAGTGACGATGGACCATATTGAGAAGACCACGCACATGATGCCACATCTTCGCATCGGATGGGCCAATACCACTGGGTGAGTTGAAGAAATGTGTGACTTTTTAACCTAACGACGTAAACTTAAAAAGAGGGTAATGTGTTTTTCTTAATTTGGTATATATTGGGTAATGTGTTTTTCTTAAGTTATGGTTATATATACATATATAAACATTTTGTCGTGGTAGGACTCTTTTGCAGGGGTCCGCCTGGGGAAGTACCACACCTTTGCCAGTTATTCAACCGCCAAGCAGTAGTGTGCAAACACTACTGTGTTCCGGATTGAAGGGCAATGTTTCCAGCGACATTACAGGGCACACAGAGATTTGACATCTTATATCTCTTGGTGAGCGCAGTGCATTGCCATCCAGGGTTTTGAACTGTTGAAGTTCAAAATTCTGAGTGGCGTTGAGCTGTTATGGGCAAGCGTGAAGAGCCATCAGGCGAGCGACTTTGCTCGTCTCGTCACTCAGTATCATAAAAAAAAACAATTTTGATTTGTTTATTTGCCAGTTACGTCCCATACCCGGGTGGTGGTGAAAAGTGGGGCGGCAATGGCGTGGGAGACGATTTGTCCTCTTACGGGTTCGACGGAGCTTTCCTATGGTCCGGGGGACGCAAGACCCCTGTCAATAGGACGCATGCTGAGGAACCTTATATTAGGAAAGGTAAGGTTCATTTTTCAACTACATCCTATTAAAAATCTATCTGTGGCCCGCTTTTTCATCCGTGTGGGCATTACCATCCATTCTACATTAGTCGCTTACCATCAGGCGAGTTAGTGGACAAACGTAGATCTATTCAATATAAAAAAAAGTTTTTTACTGATAAAAAGTATACTTACGTATATTTTATGGGGCCCGAAGTGACGTGACACGTGCTTTGACAAATTTTCGTTGCGCATAACCTACTACTTGTCATGCGTTGGATGGGGATTTGGTCAAGTGGCACGGCATGTCAATGGATTTCTGGTATTGACTTTTTTTCGTCCACTGCTGATCAAGCTAAAGCCATTACGGCCATACTGCCTCGTGTTCTGTATTTTACTGTCATAAGTAATGTATTACCCACAGAAAATAGAAGTGAATAGAACGGAAATGAGAAGGAAACTCTGTCGCCAGGTATTGTGACAGATATGTGATTGAACATTCTTATTTACGTCAACGCGTCGAACTCCGCGTCACAGTTGCTAACACATTTGCTACGGGTATATATGGGAACAAGTGGCCACAAAAAATTTCTTACACACAGCAAGATAAAAAGTTACGTCTCACTCTCTCTTTTTTACCGACTTCCAAAAAGGAGTAGGTTCTCAATTCGACTGTATATTTTAATTTTATTTTTTGTGTTTGATACCTCAGAACTCTCGACAGGGTGAACTGATTTTGATGATTCTTTTTTTATTCAAAAGCTAGTGCTCCTTGTGTGGTCCCATTTAAACTTGGTCCAGTTCTGATATATTTATGAAGTCGGTTTTTTATATTGATAACTAGCTGCGATCCGCGGTTTCACCTGCGTGGTGATGATGATGAAAAGTAGCCTATGTGTTAATCCAGGACATAATCAATGTACGTTCCAAATTTCATCCAAATCCATCATACTCATACTCATACTCATACTCATTTATTCATACGATCAGTATATGTCAGATGTAAAAATTATAAATAAAATGTCAATACAAAGTAGGTACTTAATAGTTGGTAAAAACTAATAATAATTAAATATATTTAGGAGCTTACTTTTAGTGCCATAAATTCCCTATCAATGTCGTAGAACGCTTGACTGACAAGCCAGCGTGCTAACCTTGCTTTGAATATAGACAAGTTGGACGCCTCAACTACATCCTCGGGAAGCCTGTTGTAGATCATTGTGCCCATGACATGAGTCAACTTCGTGGACTTAGCGAGTGACCGTTTTACGGGTAGGAGCCTGTGCTTATGGCGAGTAGTGCGCTGCTGGGATTCCCGTAGCGTTTCACCGAGTGCTGTATACGATTTGAGATTTATTCGCATATACATAGCAACTTGCATTATCACTATTGATGGCAGAGTGAGAATCTTAAGCGAAATAAAAAACGGCTTAGCCGACTGGTCCTGTGATATTCGAGCTATCGCGCGGACGGCTCTCTTCTGGCATACGAAAGCGAATTTCCACTCGGCGCCCCTAGCCCAAATTTCTGCTCCGTACTGTAGCAAGGAGTGTACTGTGGCAAAATAGCATGACCGTACCACCTCTCTAGGCAGAAACCTGGCCAGCCGTCTGAGGGCGAAGCAAGCTCCACTTAGCTTCCCGCACACCTTACCGATGTGAGCTTCCCAGGTGAGACCGCTGTCAAGCTCAAAGCCCAGAAATGTGGTTTGGTCCGCCTGCTCAATTTTAGTGCCATCTGCGTAGACACTTAATGCTTTCCGGGGGCGTCCCGATAACTCAAAGCGTATGAAGTGAGTCTTCGTAAGGTTCAACACCAAACCGTTCTCCCTGAACCACTTGGCGAGTTGTGATGCGGCAGCATTGAGCTTCGCTTCCAGCTTCTCAAACGTCGGTGCTGTAACTACGGCAGCGACATCATCTGCATACATCATCACCTCAGCTTCTGTGATGGCAGAGGGCAGGTCGTTTAGAAGCAGGGAGAATAGTATGTTTGATACTGCTGAACCTTGTGCTACCCCCATCGTGGTGGTCAAGGGGTCTGATCTCAGCTGTCCACCCTCAGCACCCACCACAATTTGAGATCTGTCGTGCATGAGGTCGGTGAGCAGAGATAGTGATCTGCCGTGCATCCAGCCGTTTCTGCGTGATTGAGTAACAAACATCCATCCATCCATACATCCTTCCATCCATCCATCCATTCAAACTTTAACATATATGATATTAGTGCTATTATTCAATATCATCTACTCTTTTGTCGAATCTTACAGTAATTTACTGTTACTCCCCAGGTGACGTGATTGGATGCGCTCTGGACCTGACTGTTCCGATAATCAACTTTATGTTCAACGGCGTAAGGGTCACGGGCTCGTTCACCAACTTCAACCTCGAAGGAATGTTCTTCCCCGTCATCAGCTGTTCCAGCAAGCTCAGGTACAAATATCACATTAAAATGACGAGATGTTTACCGTGATAAGGTTGTGGATCATCATCGTCAGCCAGAAGATGTCCACTGCTGAACATAAGCCTCCCCCTTTAACGTCCACACCGAACGACAGCCTGCCATCTGCATCCACTGGATGCGCGAGGTTGTGGATGGAACTCCCGAAATAGGGTAGATGACTGATGTTAATATTATTGAAAATAATAGCTTTGATGAAGAATATAAGTAAATGTAATGTTTTTATTGAAAAAAAAAAAAAAAACGTTTATCAATGTTCTGATATATCAGTGTTTAAAGTTTGTGGCAGAGAAAACTTTGTCCCTTTTCCACAAAACAAAAAACGACGTCACGTCTCTGTGCGCCATACTTGTCAGAATATGATTAACTTGGCATACAGAGAAGTGACGTCATAATTTGCTGTTTCGCGCTCTCTGTCTAGCATGATATTAAAATGATTATAAGTTGCTTATTTTTAACCGACTTCCAAAAAGGAGGAGGTTCTCAATTCGACTGTTTTTTTATGTTTGTTACCTCAGAAGTTTCGTCTGGGTGAACCGATTTTGATGATTCTTTTTTTTATTTGAAACCTGGTGCTTCCTTTGTGGTCCCGTTTCCAATATTAAAAAACGACTTCGTATAAATGTCAGAACTAGACCAAATTGCAATGGTCAACCACCCAGTCGAAAGTTCTGAGGTAACAAACATAAAAAAAAAATACAGTCGAATTGAGAACCTTCTCCTTTTTGGAAGTCGGTTAAAATACGAAAAAACCTTGTTTTTAAAGAGTATATTATTTTTTTAAATTAATAATGTTTATTAGGCCTTTGTTTCGCTCGGTTAATAATGCTTTTATTGAAATGAAAACTTCTTTGGGTGCGTTAAGCCCTTTTTGGGTCAACAAAACTCATGGAACTCGCGTCATCGTCACGCAGTACCGTGTATTTTAAAACGCCATCTCTCGTAGAATATGTGTATTACTACTTAACTCCTCGTACGTATCGGTTCCTTCTACCCAAGCGTGCTCCATCGTAGACCGCATTACTTAACATCCGGCGAGTTGGCGGTCAAACTTGAGGCTATTTCTAATAAAAAAAAGTTTTCTCTTCTGACGTGCAGTCCTATAATGTTTTTATTTGCAGTTGTCGTTTCCTTCTGGGCGGTGAACACGGTCGCTTACGCTACGCCGCGCCTGAAGGATACTCTCCGTTGGTAGAGTCACTTTTACCCCAACAAGTGCTGAGCCTGGAGCCTTGTTTCTACTTCGGAAACTTGAACAAACGAGCCCTAGCGGGCCCGCCGTTGGTGCAAGACGACACGGCGTTTGTACCGACACCGGTCGATACTATGGCGGTAAGTAACGCTTTACCTCTCAAAACACGATATTATGTACTTTTTTTTTTTAAATCCATACGTGGCAAACAAGCAGACGGGCCGCCTGATGGTAAGCAGTCACCGTCGCCTATGGATACTTGTAACACCAGTTTTTTTTTTATCGCAAACAAGCAGACGGGCCGCCTGTTGGTAATCACTCACCGTCGCCTATGGATACTTGTAATACCAGTTTTTTTTATACCATATGTGGCAAACAAGCAGACAGGCCGCCTGATGGTAAGCAGTCACCGTCGCTTATAAATAAATAAATAAATATCTGGGACATTTTTGCACACATGGTCATCTGACCCCAAACTAAGCAAAGCTTGTAATATGGCTGTCAGAGACTGATATACGTACATATATATTTTTAAATACATACTTAAATAGATATTCACACCCAGACATAGAACAAACACAAATGTTCATCACACAAATGTTTGTCCTAGATGGGAATCGAACCCACGCCCCCACAGAAGTTAGGTTCACTACCAACGGAGCCACCGGGCTTGTCGATATGCCTTATGGATACTTGTAACACCAGAGGCATCACAAATACGTTGCCGACCCCTTAAGACCCTATTAACTCGTTCAATATAACTTAGTATCTAAATACAAACACCGAGCAAAGAAAAGTGAAGTAGAAAACAAAAGAACAACGTTCCATCGGTGTGCAAGGAATCCTAGGTACTAAATAAAAAAATAAAAAATAGTATCTATATCTATAGTGAGATTTCATTTAAAAATATATATGTATGTATATCTGTCTCTCGCTGCCATATTACAAGCTTTGCTTAGTTTGGGGTCAAATGACCATGTGTGAAATAATCTCCCAGATATATATATATATATATATTATTATTATTATTTTTTAAGGCGAATAAGTCCGTGTTTGACCACCAACTCGCCTGTTGGTAAGCGACGATGTGGTCGAAGACCAACAACACACACAACAGCAACATTTCATTCACGCAAAGTCATCACAATCACGCATACTGCATATCCCATACATACACATTACAAACACTCACACACACACACATACACACACACATTCACATTCACTTGCTAGGATAACTATCTTTAAATAATTGCGAGGATGCCTCCAAAAAAATAAAATTAATTTTATTGTTTTTCGTTTAAACTGGTCTCCATAATACGGGAAGGAATGTCTGCGATTTATTGCCTTATTTTAAGTGTAATTATAATTTTGTTTAAAATGTATTAATGTATCTTATCTATCTCATATCTATAATATATCTATACATATAATAAAAACGTAGAGATAAAAAATATATGTAATTGCGTGATATAAAAAAACAGCGTCTTAAAATAAGCAGCTGAACACGATAAGACAGTTTTTAGAATTTTTGTCTGTTTGTTTGTCCACGCACATCTCCTAAACCACTGGGCGGATTTAAACGCGGTTTCACGAATATGCTTAACTATGACCAGATTCAAGTATAGGCTATGTTATTTTGCGCAAGGGCCGGATTAAGGGCGGAAAAAAAAGTTGAAAGTTTATATGAAAATCTATGCGTACGATGTCGCGGCCAACAAAACTAGTTAAAAAATAAAACTAAACTAGTCTAGAGCTTATCATATTTTTTTGTCACAAACTGGCTTCAACTCGGCATGATGCCGGTCATAAACAACCGGCGCAGGTCTTCTGCTAGGCCCGACAAGTGACGTCACAATGCGAACACCACATTATTTTAAAAATATAACACAACATTTTTGGCGGTATCGTATCAATCACCAGTCTTCGTTTACGGGAACGTTTCCCTTACAACCTGTATAAACTTTCAACCTCCATTTTCCCCCTTTAATAACGGCCCTTTCGCAAAATCCTTTTTTAAGCATACCTCCACACCCCATATCACAGGTAATTTGACAATCTACCTGTCAAATTACTTGTAATAAAATTAAATTGATTAATTTTATGTACCTATTTATTCTGTTTTCAGATTACTCTGCCGTCCTACATCGAACAAATCAGAGACAAACTGGCTGAGAATATCCACGAGATGTGGGCCATAAACAAGGTAGGTACAAATTGAATATTTCTATACTTCTGTAGGTATAGGTTTGCGATCTCTAAAATTTGGCAACCACGGCAAGACGCGTGAAAACCCCGGATTTTAGAGCCCAGAACCCAGACATGTGAACAGGTTTTTTTCTGTTCACTACAGTTATATGCATATTAACGGGATATTTACCGTGATAAAAGTAGTGGCTGGAGCTCCCGATATTTCGGCGCAGTTACATGCACCATGTTCAAGACCGAAGACCATGGTTGGCAAAACAGTTCAAAGTTGACAAAACGGTCCACCCACTTTCTTGTGATGTTATCATTTCGTGTAAGCCATATGACTATTAAGTAGCTAACAAACGCAATGGATTTGGCTGGCGAACCACCGTCCAACCAACGGGAGAGAAACAGAAAAATTTCTCTTTAAAAGCAAAGAAAATGACCATTCCAATATTTATAACAGATCGAAGCCGGGTGGATGTACGGGGAACAACGGGAAGACTTGCACAAGATCCATCCGTGCCTCGTGCCGTTTGAGCGTCTCCCGGCTGCTGAGAAACGATACGACATACAGCTCGCGGTTCAAACACTCAAGTAACTATGGCAACAGTTATAATTATGATTATTTACGGGATTTTTACCGTGGTAAAGTTGTGGAAGGGGCTCCCGATATTCCGGCGCAGTTACATGCACCATGTTCACGGGAAGACAACTATGGCAAATTCACACTACAGACTTAATAGATCGGTTGTCAAAACGTTTTTTTTTTCTTTTTTAGTACTAAATGCATTTGACCGCCAACTCGTTTGATAACCGATGATGTAGACCACATCATCGCTAAATTTACTAAACAACATTGTAAGTTAAATAAAAAGCATGTAATAAACTTTTCATTACTCATACTCGGAAAGTAGGTCTGAAATTGCTTGAGGAGCGGGTCGAAAGTGATGCATTTCAGCCCTAGGGAGAATCACTTTCAACTGACAGTGACAGTTGACAACGGAAAGACACTCAAATAAAAAAAAACTAGTTTTTTTTTGTACATTTGTATTGAACCATGTTCCAAAATTTTTTTTCTCCTCAGACGAATTATGGTCCCGCACTTCACGAGCATTTGCCAGTGTCAGTTCATGTTTTTATTTTTAGTTTCCTCGTCTTCGTAATGAAAAGCACAGTGTTTACCTCGGGGTTAAAGACTTCTTTAATCCCTCGAACTATTAGCGCCCTCGCCGTCTCGGGACTAAATAAGTTACTTTCACCCCTAGGATAACAATGTACTAATATTAAATTAAAAATAGGTACTTTAAAAAAAAAAAACTTTTTCGTAGTCTTCTCTGCAAAACCTTTCATTTGATACCCATAATCATGATGGTAGATAAGATCATTTTGTCCGCCATCTTGGGGCGTCCGCCATATTGAATTTATCATCTAGGACCAAAGTGCTTGGGAAGACAAATCCAATGAACCCAAACTCGACGGGGTTAAGTCGTTTCGTTTAGGAGTTCCTATGGCCATCTTCTGTCTCCATCATCGGACTAGCTCGATGGTACCATAACATTACATTGTCACTGAACTAACATAATATTCCAAATTTCAGCTCAATTGGTTGTGGATAACTGGTCTAAAATTTGTTGCAAGTCTTATCCCACACTAACAGTTTAATAAAAGCTTGTAGAATAATTATCAAATAAAAAACCGACTTTATAAAAATGACAGAACTGGACCAAGTTGAAATGGGACCAAACGGAAAGAACCAGCTTTCAAATTAAAAAAAAAAACATTAAAATCGGTTTACCCGGTCAAAAGTACTGAGGTAACAAACATAAAAAAAAACTAATTGATAACCTCCTCCTTTTTAGAAGTCGGTTAAAAAGAGGCTTCAAACAGTTGAGCATTAGTTCGTCCACTTTCTTCAGTCATGTTTTTCTTCTATGTTGTACAGAACTATCCTCGCGCTTGGATACTACATTGCATTGGACAAGCCGCCAGCGCGTATACGCAACGTGCGCCTGCCTAATGAGCCGTTCATGCAGGTAATCTACTTGTTAGGGTGTATTTCCAATAAAGCCGAGCGGAGCCCTCAAGAGTGATGAGTTTCCCATTAAAGCGTAGACGAACGGAGCTGTGTAGCGAAGACCAGAAGTCCAGAGTGGAGTCGAGCGGACTTTTGTAGCGGAGTTGAGTGAATTTTTGAACTTTTGTAGCGGAGTTGAGCAAACTTGCAGCGGAGTCGAGCGAACTTTTTTAGCGGAGTCAAGCGAACTTTTGTAGCGGAGTTGAGTGAATTTTTGTAGCGGAGTGAATCGAACTTTTGTAGCGTAGTGAAGCGAACTTTTGTAGCGGAGTCGAGCGAACTTTTATAGCGGTGTGAAACGAACTTTTGTAACGTAGTGAAGCGAACTTTTGTAGCGGAGTCGAGCGAACCTTTGTAGCGGAGTGAAGCGAACTTTTGTAGCGGAGTTGAGTTAACTTTTGTAGCGTAGTGAAGTGAACTTTTGTAGCGGAGTCGAGCGAACTTTTTTAACGGAGTCAAGTGAACTTTTGTAGCGGAGTTGAGCAAACTTGCAGCGGAGTCGAACGAACTTTTTTAGCGGAGTCAAGCGAACTTTTGTAGCGTAGTGAAGCGAACTTTTGTAGCGGAGTCGAGCGAACTTTTATAGCGGTGTGAAACGAACTTTTGTAACGTAGTGAAGCGAACTTTTGTAGCGGAGTCGAGCGAACCTTTGTAGCGGAGTGAAGCGAACTTTTACGCTTAGCCGAGATGAGCAAACTTTTGTAGCGGAGTGAAGCGAACTTTTGTAGCGGAGTGAAGCGAACTTTTGTAGCGGAGTCGAGCGGACCTTTGTAGCGGAGTCGAGCGGACCTTTGTAGCGGAGTCGAGCAAATTTTTGCAGCGAGTCGATTGCTGTACAATTTGATACAATTCTTCTCGTCTCTGCTATGACTGTTTCCATTGAACCGAACCGTAATAGGGGACGAGATGTGTATTTCAACTTTGTTTAAAATGTCTGATTGGTCGATTACGGCCTGTTCTTCTCTGCTCCGCTCGTCTCGGCCTCTGTGGAAATGCAATGGAGATTCTCACTGGTATCACGCTCTCTTGCTTTAATTTTCTTTTGTAGTGGTATGGCTCTAGCACGACTGAGGTAACAACTTGTTAGGATCAAATTGAAAGTCTTACACTGATACTGAACATTTCGTAACGTTTTTTTTATCGCGAATAAAATGAATACTAATAAATATCTGGGACATTTTTGCACACATGGTCATCTGACCCCAAACTAAGCAAAGCTTGTAATATGGCTGCCAGAGACTGATATACATACATATATATTTTTAAATACATACTTAAATAGATAATAACACCCAGACATACAACAAACACAAATGTTCATCACACAAATGTTTGTCCTAGATGGGAATCGAACCCACGCCCCCAAGCGCAGAAAGTAGGTTCACTACCAACTGAGCCACCGGGGCAGTCCGCGTTTGATCACAAACTTTTAAACAAACTTATTATTTAATATTTAAGTCTTTATTCGTACTGTTTAAATTTCACAAATATAAAAAATAAATCTTCAAACATGTTGAAATTTTCGAGCGAGCTACACAGAACCCACGAAACATACTAATGTATTTAAAATCAAACCACATACGTCTTATTTTCTCTTTGATTTAAAAACAGACACAAAAATTATAATCCATGTATAAGTGTTTCTCTTTCATTAATAATGATGTTTTTAATTTCAAAACTACCCTCAAATTTCAGTCGAACGGATACAAGCCAGCACCGCTAGACCTGAGTGCTGTCACCCTGACACCGAAGATGGATGAGTTGGTCGACCAGTTGGCCGAGAATACGCACAACTTGTGGGCCAGGGAGAGGATTCAGCAGGGATGGACTTATGGACTTAATGAGGCATGATATAGTTTTATGTTTTGTTTTTATTTTACTGGATCCTTCCTCAAAAAGCCGTACTTAAAAATCTTACTCAAGTTGATCTGTGGTTAAAATTGCCGTCTCGTTTTCGCGTGTGACCATTGCCGTAAACGAGAAGTTGAGAGAGCATAGATCAACTTGAGTAACGGTATAAGTAAGGCCCAAAATATCCCATAAAATATCCAATTTTCAAAATGGCCAGTCGTAGAATGTCCGACCCATAAAATGTCGAATTCTCAAAATGGCCAATCGTAGAATGTCCGACCCATAAAATGTGGAATTCTCATAATGTCCAGTCGTAGAATGTCCGACTCATAAAATGTGGAATTCTCATAAGCAACCCTGAATATTCCAGGATCCAGATATGCATCGGTCTCCACATTTGGTGCCCTATCCAAAGGTAGACGACGCCATAAAGAAGGCGAACCGAGACACTGCGTCAGAGACGGTCAGGACTTTGCTGGTCTATGGGTACAACCTGGAGCCGCCCACTGGGGAGCAGCATGAAGGTAGCTTTTTTTTCATGATGAAGGATCCGGAAGATATAAGCATTTAAATGTCTCGCTATACGAAGAGATCATTATACTTTTAAATTACCTCACTTGTAATTTATCGTTTATGTCAGACTCACTTTGCGGGAAAGCGACAGAGCATCCCGTCTTAATCCCCCACCAAAAACTTTAAACGCTTATATTACAGAAATTTATCATTTCATTCATTCATTCAACATTTAACAGCGTAGCTCTTGTCTGAGGAGTAACTTCCAGGCTTGACGGTCTTCTGCCAGCGTTTTCACCTCCCTGTACGACATGACATTTGCCTTCTCTTTTATTTGGTCTATATATACACTTTTTGGTGTTCCCGGTCCTCTCTTTCCTTCTGCCTTTCCCTCTATGATGGTTTTCATTAATTTGTCATGTCGTACAAGGTGACCAAACATCTTCCCTCTTCTAGTCTCTATACTCGCTAGTAGAATTCTTTTCTTCCCTACCATATCTAATACTTCCTGTTGTTTTTCCATCCAGCTTATTCTTTCCATGCGTCTCCAACACCACATTTCTAATGCTTCCAGCCTTTTTCGATCTTTCTTAGTTATTGTCCACGTCCCAGAAATTTATCAGCTAATTTATAATGTTTTGTTTTAATAGCATTATTGGCAGAAGCGTCTAAGCAAAAGCAAGCAGACTTCAGGACGTATAGAGCAGAGAAGAACTACGCAGTTAGCTCAGGGAAGTGGTATTTCGAGTTTGAAATACTAACTGCTGGGCCCATGCGGGTGAGACATGCATTAAATTATATAAAAAATCTATCTATCGATCTATTTTTAGATATCCCCGTTGGTTCACTACCAACATGATTCCTCTCTTTGGCTTTGTGTCGTCAGGTAAATCTTGACAACTTGTGGAATGATCATCAAAGATAGGTTTCGCACCGCCAACGCCTCAATTTGGTCTATTTCTGACATTTTTATGAAGTCGGTTTTTTATACTGATAATTCTGGGTCATTTTTGCACACAAGGTCATCTGACCCCAAACTAAGCAAAGCTTGTAATATGACTGCCAGAGACTGATATACATACATATATATTTTTAAATACATACTTAAATAGATATTAACACCCAGACGTAGAACAAACACAAATGCAATTATGTTACTTGCAGGTGGGTTGGGCTCACGCCGACATGGCTCCCGGCATGATGTTGGGCCAAGACGAGAACTCCTGGGCCTTCGACGGATACAATGTGAGTTAACACTTTTCATTATGACATTTTTAGTAAAACGTCTCCTTGTTTCTTGAGAACTACAATCTAGGCATCTTCAAGGCTAGAGTGCATAGATTTCTTCTAAATCAACGTGTTCCATCCTCGGCCACACCGTAGCTTACTATCAGGCGAGTTGGTGCCAAACGTAGATCTAGTCTATATAAAAAAGCGATTACACCGCGACAACGCTAAATGAACGTGGTCACAAGTAGGACTATGGTTTTTCTCTTCTCGCTAACTGAAAATGTTACAAGCGAAAACGAGACAGCATTTTTTTCAATTGATTTCAAACTTATTGTCCCCTAGTCAGTGGGGGGCCCTGTTCAGTGGGAGCCCCTGGTCGGTAGGGCCCCTGGTCGGTGGGGGCCCCCAGGTCTGAGAAGGCCGCGAGCACAGGATGAAGACACTTAATATTACAAAAATAAGTGAAAAATTGTTTCGATTTCAATTAGTTACCTACTAAAATACCATACTCAGTTTTGATTTATTGAAAAGAAACTACAACGTTGGTTGAGCTTAATGTAAAGAAATTGAGGGAACCCCTTCCCATTCGAAGAAATTTCCACGGGACTCAGCGGTATAGTTACGCCACTGAGTAACTTCTAGGTCTACATGCTCCATCATCAGCCTCATCATCGCTTTCCATCAGGTGAGTTGGTGGCCAAACGTATACTACATTAAAAAATGGGCAACACATTTTAGACGAACCGGAAGAAGCAGCGTAGGTAGGCCTCTCACTAGATGGACCGACGACATTGTGAGATTCGCGGGCATTCAATGGATGCAGATGGCAGGGTGTCGTTCAGTGTGGAGGTTAAAGGGAGAAGTCTATGTTCAGCAGTGGACGTCTTCTGGCTGATGATGATGATATAAAAAGCCCCGAATAATGTAAGAACAATATAGTCGATCAAAGTGCACGCTGCGGCCACCGACACGTTCGGTCTGCAACTCAAGATTGGAGACATCGTTGGCTGCTTTCTGGATGTAGTGGACCAGACCATCAGTGAGTGGCTTACTGCCGGAACTGTGTGTTGCTCTGATAAACTTTACCTACTGGTAGTTAGCCTTGAACTGTGACCTCGCTATGTCTATTTCTTTACAATCTGAGCCCTTAAACTCAAAGTAATTTATTGATAAACATATGTTTACAGGTCAGGCAATTGTAATACAATTATATAGGAAATGTATATGAAAAATATACAACACTTAAACTAAAAATAAAAATTTAATTCAACATCAGCAAATAATAATCAAAAATATTGGTAAAAACACCGTACATATACACCTATATTAGGTTTTCCTCTAACTTACATAAGATTGTCATAAACGCGCGACGTGTTAACATGAAAATTTTATTGATATAATTCTAGCAGTTTATAAAACTAAAAAAACACGTTTTATAATCGCTTATCCTGAAGATCCTGGTAAGGATAATGGGGCACACTATTTAAATTATTGCATTGTCATCGGTCCTTGATAAGTGTGCAAAGTTTCAAATCAATCCGTCGTTTTGAAAGCGCAGCGTAGGACGTCCACCCATAAGATTCAGACGACTTAAAAGAGACCGCTGGAAAACGTTGGATGCCGGCCGCTTCCAACCGGTCCTTTTGGAAATCGATGGGGAGGCCTATGGCCAGCGGTGGACGTCCTATGGCTGAAATGATGATAATGATCAAAATTTCATAAATATCAGTTTAACGATACGTCGTCAAGGTATTGTCGAGAAAATATACAAACATCTAATACGCAGATAGATCTACTCCCGTAGGCTCTTGAGATAAACTACTGTCTATCAATTAGTTCACATAGCCTTCAAACTCTAGGTATTAGTTCTATCAGAGCAGCACCATGTATAGACATCTATGTGACTTTGTGCATAACCGTTGGTAACAAACTGTAATAATTTTCTATAAAATGAACCTTAAACTTCTCATTTGTGGTCTGATTTTCCCTATAAAATGTGTATCATAAGCTAGAAGTACCTACAATACAATATATTGATTCCCTTGTGAAAGAATGTAGTGTCTATGAAATGTGATTTCCTTCCTTTGATATTGTAACAAAATTGTATAGTGTTACGCGGAAATGGTGTACTTAAACGGAAGGGGTCCATAATACCCAACACAATGAACAACTTTGGTTCTAACTCTGAAATGAACAACTTTGGTTCTAACTCTGATATCGCAAAAATATAAGCTGTTCCTTAGAACGGTCATTTAAACTCGACAAAATATATTTTGCCACGATTGTGACTCTATAGATATTGTATCTCGATGGGAACAACTGATGTTTTCTTCGCGATATTAAGGGAGGTCCCATCGTAAATGTTGTTTCAAATGATAAGTATAACGAACTCCTTTCAGCTTAGTACAACGTTTCCGCGTAACCCTGTTTTAAAATTGGTAAACAAAATACTTGACAAAAAATCGAGTTTTTATTTGAATAATTCGACGTACGTCGCAATATGGGCAAGTTATAATATTTGTATTCACAATGAAAAAATATCTTATAATGTCATCGATATACTCGAATCGAATTGTAAAATAAATATTCTGGACATTTTTGCACACAGTCATCTGACCCGAAACTAAGCAAAGCTTGTAATATGGCTGCCAGAGATTGATATATCGACATAGGTATATTTCTAAATATACACTTTGATATTAACACCAAGATATAGAATAAACATAAATGTTCATCACATGAATGTTTGCCCTAGGTGGGGATCGAACCCCTCAAAGAAAATGAAAATATAAGAAATATACTTACTTATACTAGGTACAAATAGATTGCTTTTCTTTACCGATTATTTAGCGATTGTTTTGTTTACCGATCTCTGATCTTGTACTTCTTCGAACCCTTCTATTCTGCCTTAATAACCTTTTTGAAGAAAGTTCTACATTAGTAAGTTCTATGCTAATATAAACACTTCTGTCAAGTTAACACTGACGGAAATCGTCACGTGCCAAAACGAGACGGCAAATGTTAGCTGCTCACGCTCAGACGTTTCTGGAATAAAATAGCAACACAGCAGTTAGTTTTCACACATTTTTGACTCAACAGAACTTCAAATACCTATTTTGTTTAATTTTTTTATTCCACTAGTTTCACGTAATTAAGGACAAGCCGTTAACAAAACGAAAATGAACTTTAAATTTAGTTTCTTCAAAATTATTTTGATTATGACCATTTGCATTGTCTTTAGACCTTCAACGGTCTATAGGCAGTCTGTTTTTTTAGCTGATAGTTAGGAGGAGGCTTAAAGCCGTATCAGACGTACGTTCCAGGACCAAGGACCGCCGTCTGACCAACGGGAGGGGAAACAGAAAAATTTCTCTTCATACGTCTGTTACAGATTTTATTATGTACAGCAGTGGTCGTCTGAGGTGATGAGGTGATGTTGATGATGGATTAGCTTGTATTTTGTTTTGTTAATAAAGGCTCTACGGCCAATTATGTGAAACAAGTAAGATGACAAAAAAATTACTGTTTCTAGCTATGGTGGGTCAAAATTGTGTGAAAATTGGGTGCATAGTTAAAACTCATAAGTATATAAGAATAAGGTTTACAATAGTATTTTTAATTTCAAGGAGGAAAAAGTGTTCAGCGGTAGCACAGAGTCGTTCGGCAAGCAATGGGCAGTGGGAGACGTAGTCGGGGTCTTTCTCGATTTGATCGATAAGACGATAAGTAATTATCATTCGAATGGCATATCGATTTGATACATAGTTGGCTTGTTTCGTATGTGGCAGAAACATTTTTCTTTTTGGCTATTCGTTTTTGCACTAACGCCGTGGCCTATTCAGTTATGCTACACATGCCGCGGCCACATTATCGCGCAAATGTTCGGGATGACACGTTAAAAATATCGTGTCCAATCATAGCGAACTTCTTGTCCACATTTATTGAAAAAGAGGCGTTATTCACAAATTTCGTCATGACGATATTTGTCAAAAATCGTAATTCAGACGTTCGATCAAATAAACAAAATGTGTTTGTTTATTTTACACGGTTTTTTTTTACGTATGGTTAAAAAAGTAAGAAACCGCCTGCTTACTCCGGATATAGTTTTAACCGCAATAATGTGAAAAGGGCGCAGGATTGGCGCGCTCATTAAAAAACCATAAAGATAAATATTAAACACTTTTACTTAAGCAAAGCGAGTTAAAGCCGCGCGTACACTCATCTTGGAAAATACCATCGAATGCTCTTTAAACTAAAGTTGGAGTAACCACCTCATACGTGAGTAATTAACGTGTAACATAAAAAAAATATTGCCCACACTCGCATCAAACAAATATGTTCTGGAGCAAAACTTGATTCAACTTTCCAAACACTTTGATTAGCTTCAATTTACCAACAGCACTGCGATGGCCATTCCTGTTCCCCAGAATCGCGATTTCACGAACAACTCGGATTTTTTGCCGATAGTGTGGCCGCGACATTAGACCATAGAGTAAAGCGACTTTTGTAACTGAGCCATAGTAATCCTAACCTAAAGCCTAGCTAATCTAGGGCATTAGATATTTTTTATGTTACTTGACATTTTCATTTTCATGGGGGTGAATGTGACGCTGACAGAAACAATTCTGAGTACCGTTTGAAACTATCACGGTTGTTACAGTTATATGATTATTTACGGGAAATTTACCGTGGTAAGGTTGTGGAATGGTCAGTCTTCCCGTGAACATGGTGCATCTAACTAAGCCGAAATATCGGGAGCTCCTTCCACAACCTTACCACGGTAAATATCCCGTAATTAATCATATAACTGTAGTGAACAACCGTGATAGCTTAAAACAGTGTATCACGGTTGTTTAATGCAGTTATATGATTATTAACGGGATATTTACCGTGATAAGATTGTGGTTGGAACTTCCGATAATTCCACAGTAGATATCCCGTTCAAAATCATATATAAATGTAATTCTCAGTCTACCAGAATTGTCAGCCAGCAGTACAGAAATCGTGATATGCTTTAATTGATATCAAATATATTCGGTTTTTGATGATCCATTTCTGTAGGGAAAATTTACCTTTAACAACCAAACAATAGGCAATCTTTTATGTCAAAATTCTGCGATTGGTTCTTTAAGAGTCCATGCTCGTGCGTAATTTTTATCCCTCGAGCATTAATTTTTTTTATGGAGTTATAAAACGATTGACTGCACTTATGCAAAATTAAAGCTGTACGAATAAATAAAATAACAAGAAAAACAAAAACCGATAAAAAAAAATAGTACTAGAATTGATTTTTAAATATGAACACTTGTTTGAATCAAAATGAAAATTTTACTGTACATTTGTAAATGTATATTACTCATACTCGGAAAGTAGGTCTGAAGTTGCCTGAGGAGCGGGTTGAAAATAATACATTTCAGCCCTAGGGAGAATCGATTTCAACTGACAGTGACAGTTGACAATTGACAGACACTCAAATAAAAAAAAAAAATACTAGTTCTATTTTCACATTTGTATTGAACCATGTTCCAACTTTTTTTTCTCCTCATAGGATTATGTTCCTCGTGAATTTGCCACATTTTTAGTCAGTTCATGTTTTTATTTTTAGTAATGAAAATGACAGTGTTTACCTCGTGGTTAAAGACTTATTTAGTCTCGGGACTAATTAAGTCACTTTCACCCCTAGGATAACAATGTACTATTTCTTTATTCGTACAGATTAGATTTTTGTAGTCATTCATTTTTTTTTTTTTTTAATGTTGAATTGCGCGTGCGTGATAGAGATCGTACGAAACATTGACTCGGGAAATAAGAAATTTTATTCCGATAGCTTTAAACTTATGCTGTTAATAGTTAACGCTGTGAAAAAGCTTCGTATAAAATATTTCAAAGATGAGTCGTTTGCATTGTACTAGAAACGCTTTATAAAAAGAGCTTTACACCTAAATTGTGTTGCAGTGTTTTTTTTATTCACAATTTAAAAAGTTTGCCATGTATAAAATTAAAACGCTAAATAAAAGGTAGTTACAACTTACCTAAAAAATATTTTAAATATCTAATGCTAGTTAAAAGTATCAAGGCCCAGAATATAGCGCGCTGCATAATCTCGCACATTTTTATTTATTTATTTTTTAAATAAAAAATGGCTGTTTGAGAAATTTGATTCGGTCGTTTTGCTAAGTTTAATATTTAGAACACTATTTTTTTACCTTAATAAATGAAATGTATAGTTTTTCCCATTTATTCTGCTCATTATAAAAAAAATCAAACTAAAATTTGTTCAAAATATTGCATCGTTGGCCGTAAAAAATCCACTCGTCTTAATACAATCGTAATTTTTATAAATAAAATAATACTAAAAAAATATTATGCTGTATAAATGTAACTTTGAAATTAAATACCATAACGGATTTTATCGCGTGTATTAAAATTATATTAATTTCTGATGTTAGACTAGATGATGATGATTTTAAATGATGTAATATACACTCCATAAAATCCATTAAAAGTATTCAATTTCAATTATTAGTAATCGCGAAAACCTAAGAAAATAATTTATAAAAAATAGCTAAAGATGTTCCTGCCACAGAACATCAAAATTATTAACTTCACGCCCGTCCGTGAACATGCTTAAAACATGCTTGACAACTTAACGACAAGAACACCGCATCGCATCGCTTTTTGCTTGCTACTTTTTGATAGAATTGCACTTCATGGATAGTTTTCAGCGAGACAAATAAAGCATCATGATAGTTGCAGTTTTAGGTCCGAAATAGAATCAGCCCTCTTTAGATTTTTATTAGTAAAACAGTAATTGCCCATCATTGACAAATATATTGTTATTACCCTTTACTCATTTTTCATTAACGTCTGACACCCATTTTAGTTTTTTTTTTTATAAGTTTTATCAATATTGCCTCCAAAAGTATAGATTAGGATGTTCTATTCAGAGTGTACACCGGGTTACAATAACTATAACTTTTTTGTTCAACCCTGAAACCTACACTGTTTTTATTATATGATTATTAACGGTATATTTACCGTGATAAGGATGTGGATGAAGCTCTCGATATTTCGGCGCAGTTACATGCACTATGTTCACGGGAAAATCATCTATAAGCACCAAAATGCCGATCTCTACTTTGATCAAAGGGTGAGTGTGTTTTGTTGGGACTTAGGTTCGAGTTTTAGTTCCAGTCATAACCGTAGCAAAAGACTAAAGAAGGGGAGAGATCGTTTTGTCTGCACCTAACTTAGAACTTTCCACCAACCCGCATTCTTCAGTCTTCCCGTGAACATGGTGCATGTAACTACGCCAAAATATCGGGAGCTCCATCCATAACCTTATCACGGTAAATATCTCGTTAATAATCATATAAGTGTAGTGAACAACCGTGATAGTTTAAAAAAGAACTTCAGTAATGTTCTTGAACATAATACCATACAATATAATCTATGAGCACGTTTCCGATTAACCCGGTAGGTTATGACGTTGTTAATAAAGCCACATGTTTAAATTTACGTTCATATAGGTACTTTAGTGAACTACTTTGCTGCCCAATGTTAATAGGAATGAGACCCCAGGAATCGATTTCAGGGTTGGTCCCATAGTAAAAGTAGTCCATAAGAATGTGTACAATAACCTCCTATCGATTAGTGTCACCGCTCCGGTGTAACCCTGTATAAAACAGATATGAGCGTTTGTTTCATAGTATAGTTTTTTTTTATTTGAAAGCTTCGTAAGGATAGCAAAATTATAGATTGTTTTAACATTCTTCTTGCTTATTAATTTCTTGTAAATAACATGTTGTGATTAACGTATTTTTTGTTTAATTCCGTGTGTAGAGAAAACACTGTGTGGTTTTTTAACAAACTTTTAACACACATTCCACTACAAAAAATAAATAATTAGTAATTTTTAATTCCATTTTTCAATCAAGGTATGAAAATTATACAGCTCACCTTTAATAATATACATTGATACTTTAGTTCGATCCAGTGCTAGAATCCAGTGATGCTGGATCGTTATTGACTATTTTAACCCAGCGTCCAGTACCCAAAGTCTTACGCCCAACTCTAAACGCGGGCCCGAATAGGATCAGTTTGCAAAATCACGCGAACCTTAAGGCGCCGAGATACAGCTTGCGGCCGCGTGATTTTGCAAACTGCACCTATTCGGGCCCGCGTTTAGAGTTGGGCGTAAGGCCCCAGGATTAAGATAGAGCAGTCGCTACTGGCCTAAGAATTATCCAGCGTTACTGGATTCCTGTTCAATTCACTCAACGTGATCAGTCTTTATTTTTAACTTACATAAGTTACATACCGACATGACAATAAAATTTACTATAAATGTATAACGCAGAGAAATCAGTCAAATAATTTCTACACTACTCATTCCACTATGATGACTACCTTGGACGAATAAACCACCAGGACGTTGAATCTGTTCTGTGCTCCTCTTTGTCGTGGTACTACACGAAACATACAGGCCCAACGGCGGCTACTGAGTCAATGCAGTAAACGAGTTAAAGTGAGTATTGAACCAGGCGTAAAATTCTAAGTTTTCCACCCTGCGGTGCCGCCTCGACTTTCCAGTCATCGTTGGGCCAAAGGGATCTCATTCTTGTCGCCTCTCGGAAATGTTATTCACTTCAATAGTGATCCATCTTTCTGTCCTATCTCTTGGTTTATTCGTCCAAGCTTTCCTCCACACAAATCTTAAACTAACACCTGTACCAGGTTTCTCTCTGAATGGGGAGCTATTGATGGACGCCCTTGGAGGCGAGACCACCTTCGCCGATGTTCAAGGAGACAACTTCGTGCCTGCCTGTACTTTGGGCGTGGGTCAGAAAGCAAGGTTGACCTACGGCCAAGATGTGAATAGTCTGAAGTATTTCACCACGTGCGGTCTTCAGGAGGGCTACGAACCATTCTGTGTGTAAGTCTAAGTATACAAAATTCGTTTATTGGGCATTAAAAGTTTTACCTAATATAAAATATGAACCCATTGACTTAGAACTATGGCCTTTCCCATTACATATTACTTTCTAAATGCCAAAAACGCAGGCTAAATAATATTTCTTGAGAGTTCGGACGTCCGGACAACACCCAGTTGCGTCCGTGAGCCACGGGTTACAGATGCGTTCAATAGTTTGCAGCTTTACGCTACTTTTTTACGGTACATTATAAGCAAACTACAACCTTCGCCGAAGAGCAAGATGAAATTTTCCTGTCCATTGGTCCACCCTGGATGTGGGCCAAAAGCAAGATTGACCCACGCGTGTATTGTTTGTAGTTTTAGACTGTTCACGTCTTGTCCGTAACTACGGACAGGACGTGAACATTCTAAAACTACAATACAACTTTCTGCTCGCCTGTTCTCCACGCTTCAATCAGAGGGCAAGGCTGACAGTGTACGGCAATTTCTGTAAGTACCGTAGATTTTAGAAGTACGTACCGAGCTTTATATGTAAACAAAATATTGTTCTCATTTCTATGAGTAGGGTATTATTGGGATAACTGGATCAAATGATCCATATGGGAAATATCACTCAATTAGAAAATATTCAAGAGAAAATGATACTAGTGTATATATACTGTACATCCAATTCGATCTTTTTATAATGAAGAAAACGATTAATTGACCACATTATATTCATTTTTAGGGTTTTTTGACCCGAAGGAAGCCAAGGAACCCTTATAAATTCGTTCTGTCTGTCTGTCATATCTGTCTACCAGTCCCCCGTCCGTCCGTCTTAATTTTTTAGAATCTTCTAACTTCTATAGTTATTAAGGCAAGTGCATGAAACTTTGCACAAATACAGTAGTATAGATCTCAATTTTAAAAGTATGAAAAGAATATAATTTTGCGTTTTAGGGGTGGCTCTCGTACATGTGAAATGGGGACGAAGTTATTTTTTTCGCTGCACCCCCTCATGTATGGATTCATCGTTGAATAGGTCTTCTAAAATGAATGGAAGGTTTCATACATCAATTTTTGATCAGGTGTATATTATGGGAAATATGGTTCGCCAATATAATTTCTGAACTATGTTTCTGACCACAATTATATGATTTTGGCTACAAAAAACGGAACCTTACCATATGCGTGTCGAGTCTTGACACGCTCTTGGCCAGTTATTTTGATTCACCTACTATACCACCATCTCCACCTATTGACTAATATCATTTTCTCAATTTGAAAACTAATTAATAAAGAGATATTGGGGGATCCGAATCAATCATCTTGTAATTCAGATGCCCCAATAAAACCCTACTTCTATGTTACTAAAAACCCAATGGTTCTATGGCTCAATGCTCACGGAAGTATCGATTCGCCGCCGCGGTCTACCAGCGACTGGACAAGTCAACTCTTCCCAGTTTGCCTAAAGCTCAAAATTGTCCCATCACGCCTCAACTGATCTGAACTCAAGTAAACGGTGTACAATTAAGAACCTAAAACTTGACTTTCGTCGGTGGCATGTTGGGCCTAAAAATTCAGTAGTTGAAATTATGTTTAAAATTCCCCAGCAATATGAATCGTGACGTCACGCACTGGTACACGAAGGATCAGCCGATCTTCGAGAACACAGACGAAATGCCAGACACCAGGATAGACGTCACCAGAATACCTGCCGGATCTGGTGAGTCAATTTTTACTAGTTACTTTCTTAGCGAACCGGAAGACGCAGCGTAGGTAGGCCTCCCACTAGATGGACCGACGACATTGTGAGAGTCGCGGGCATCCAGTGGATGCAGATGGCAGGATGTCGTTCAGTGTGGAGGTTAAAGGGGGAGGCCTATGTTCAGCAGTGGACGTCTTTTGGCTGATAATGATGATGATGACTTTCTTATTCGAGATGGGGGCGATAAGCCCTGCACTGACGGCCTGCTTGCGTTGTATTGTGCATTTTCCTCCGCCAGCATATACCCGAGCCAACCCAGCTCCTTGAAATAGGCACAGTTACTCCATTATAAAAGTGTTAATGATGATGAGACGCAGTCAAACTGTTGTAGTGACACGATGATGCTGCTCCAGTAACCCGTTAGCGATTCTATTTTGAGGCTTTAGAATGCAATGCACATGCTAGTTTGTTGAGCAGCTCTTTTTCGCAACCAGGATATTCATTGGGCCTTTTTGCGTGAAAAGGCTAGACAAGCTCAGCCAGTGTCTTCGAGGAAGGTCAGCAGCTCGCTGATGCCGGCGCAGGCTTCTCGGAGCGTCTTCGATGAGCCGAGGATGTAGTTTTGCTGCAGCATGTGCAGGGTCGTTTTTGGGTCTCCTTGTACATCCACCCATCTTATCAATCATCTTCCATACATCGAGGACTTTGTAACTACAATTTAATAAAGGCGTTTCTTCAGAAATCCGTATCCTTTACCTTTTATTTACCGGAGTAGTGTCACTTTTGAGGTTTTTTTGAGGCACAGACCTCGCATGTTTTGCCGAGATTTGTGGGTTTAGGAATATCTCAGGTTTAACTACGTTAAGGCCCGTTTTAATTGTGTCTTGGGTTTTATCGCGAATATAATTAATTAGGTAAAATAGGTAGCACTCGATCGACTTTTTAAAATCGTTGACAAGCTAAACGTTTGACCACAGCTCATATGGTGTTAAGTGACGGTGTGGTCAAAGATGGGAAATACGCTTACATTGTAAAATCCAATGCCATTGTTTGTTTCTAGAAACTCCACCCTGCTTGAAGATTTCTCACAACACATTTGAGACTATGGAGAAGGCAAACTGGGAGTTTCTTCGGCTCTCGCTTCCCGTCATCTGCCAAGCAGAATTTATCAGGTAAATATAACACCTTAGTGCCTAATTTTTATACTTTGACCAAACGGAACTGGGAAAGTATATGTTATTTTAGAGAAAAGTTGACGTTCTTATTTGAAATGAGGACGATAAGCCCTGCACTGACGTCCCGCTTGGGTTGTATTTTACATTACCTCTACCTGCAGTTACCCGAGCCATCCTAACTCCTTGAAATATCAGAGCGAGGTTCTGGGGCGATGGCACAATTGCTCCAGTGGCGTAGATGGAATTGTGCATAATCACGATGAAAAGCAGTCTAGCTGAATTGATGTGGTGACCTGGATGATGAAGAAAAATTGACATTATGCGAAAATAAAATTATTCAGATGTTATCGGATGAAGTACGAAACATTTAGAGTAGCAACTAGGTACTTAATTTATTTAGCAATCGAAATGAACAAAATATTGGCTGGCTGCTTTATAATACACTCCTCTTCCTAAGCTTTGCCGTGGCATGCGTGAGTTAGTGTCAGGGCAGCTTGCTGACATTGATAGATTTGCAGGCAGAATGAAGGGGAATGTTCTGATGAACTCTTTGACCTCATCCCTCCAACGCGGTGTTACTATCGAACCGGCCGCCATCGCCAGAAAAGCCATCCACACATTATAGATGCGTAGAAGTCTCACACTTTTCAATTTGATCGATTGTTTCTGCCACGCACCTCTAAGTTGTGGAATGGCTTACCACCTTCCGTTTTTCCTCCAAAACAGCTTCAAACGAAGAGTGGATAGAGACTCCGCTATCCGTCCGTCTGTCTGTCCGTCTGTCACCAGGCTGTATCTCATGAACCGTGCTAGTTAGACAGTTTTAATTTTCACAGATGATGTATTTCTGTTGCCGCTATAACAACAAATACTAAAAAACAGAATAAAATATATAACGGGGCTCCTATACAACAAACGTGATTTTTTGCTGTTTTTATAGAGAATGGTACGGATCCCTTCGTACGCGAGTCCGACTCGCACTTAGCCGGTTATTTGAAGTCGGTAAAAATGATTTTTACTACTAACTTACTCTCCCTTCAGTGAACAAGAAAAAGCCCGCCGCTGGGTGGAAATCAAGGAGCGCCAGCAGATGCTGATGAAGGAGGCGGTGGAGGCTCAGATGCCGGCGCACATCGATCAAATCATGCGCAGCGGTTTCACCATCAGCGATATCAAGGGTATGTTCCTTACTGCCAAGCATCATTATCAGCCAGAAGACGTCCACTGCTGAACATAGGCCTCCCCCTTTAACCTCCATACTGAACGACATCCTGCCATTGGCATCCACTGGATGCCCGCGACTCTCATAATGTCGTCAGTCCATCTAATGGGAGGGTTACTTACGCTGCGTCTTCCGGTTCGTGGTCTCTACTCAAGAACCTTTCTTCCCCATCGGTCATCAGTTCTTCGAGCGATGTGGTCTGCCCATTGCCACTTCAACTTGCAAATTTTTATAGCAATGTCGGTGACTCTGGTTCTTTGGCGAATATATCTGCTAAGCATAAGAGACTCTTAATAAATGTGAATAAAGTATTTTTTTACAAAAAATCAATCTCAAACATCAGCTCTCAGTCCCCATAATATTTTATTTTTATTAGGACACCTATGTGCCAAGAACTTTTATTAAAAGTGGGTAAAATTCAATAAGCGGACTTCTTATTTTAATCTGCCCTTAGCGGTAGAATTTTTTTTTCTTTAAATGGGACTCTAGATATAAAGCCTCATCAGAAGAAAAAAAACTATTCACTATGTACCGACGAAGATATCGCGTAACAATAAAAAAAAAAACTAATTGAAAACCTCTTTTTTTAAAGCCTGTTGAAAAACGTCGCCATTGTTACTAATTACCCGGATATGTGAGTCACCTCTAGTGACCTTGGACTCTGTTTGCTGTCTGTGTTTTGTATTAATTTGAGTGTTCTAGATTAGTTAGTATATACAATGGGACTGACAGCTTAACTATAAAAGTCCCAAAAAAATGAATAAAAGTTCAGAAAAAAAATTATGTAAATATTTAGTGTAGATTTTTTACTTTGCCATTATTTTTGTGTTCTCTTGCAACTTTTTTAGTAGTATTTCCTTCTCAGTAGTTACCTATATGTTGCGTTCGTAACAACTTTAAAGTCAACATTATTCCCAGATACAATTTAATGACCTTACTTAAAAATGTTACTTAACTTGGGTACTCTGTCTCGTTTTCGCGTGTGACCAATGCCGTCAGCGAGAAGTTGAGAGAGCATTTTTAAGCATATATATTAACTTGTAACGTTAATAAGTAATGCCCTAAAATTATCCATAGTACGACCATCCTGCTTAAGTCACACACTTTCGTACTTTTATACCTGCGTAGATTTCCCGTATTGCTTATTTTATCCCTGTTTGTTTGCCCCTCCCCTAAAGGTCTCCACTACGAGGATAATCAAGAAGAGATACCGACCTCGAAGATGAAAAGACTACCCTCAAGGCCTCCTAGGAAAGGGTCTATCCCTAGAGGAACGCAAGGATATGGCTTGCAACCAGGTTAAGAAACTGCTTTTGTGTTTGGTTCGCTTTTCTGGTAGATTTTTTTGCTGGCTTGATTTGCTGTCACAAAGAGCGATTTTGGTCTCGAAATAGTTCAATTCACGAAGCGCTCACCCTTTCCGCAAATTGCTGCCAGTGGAAATGGCAGCTCGTCGAAGCGATGATACAGCGTAAAAGCGGTCATGGTAATTTCAATTCTTCTCGGTTTCAAATTGCACCTTCCTTTACTAGATTTTAAAACAGTTGAAGTAGCACGAAAGTAGAATTTGATTCTACGGCAAACCAGGAATAATTAAATTTTCCACGTCTGTTTGTTGATGCCGCCTTGACTCTCTATTTAGCGTTGCGCTTAGTGTACGAGTGATCTAATTGATAACTGGTGTATTCCAACAGAAATTGCCCGCAAGAATATTGCATACATACAAAGCAATTAAGACAAGACTGCCTTCGTCTATCGAACTATGGTATCAACGATAAACTAAAAATAATACTCACTCAAATACTTCGACTGCTTTCAAAGTACTAAAGACTGACACTACAGTCAATTCTGAAAGCTAGTATTGCAGTATACAAATCTAAATTTAAATTTATGCTGTCTTGACTGTTAGTAGTTCGCCCCGAAATATGACCCCGCGACCTCTGTATCTCCGCAACCTCAGCCATTACATGCGCGCCGCGACAATCTTGTCGTTACTTTTTGTCTAGCCAGAACGTGACAAGGCTACGTTTTCATATACGCCTGTCTTGCTTTGGTACGAAAAAAAAATTGAGAACTTGTCGCGGCACGCATGCTATTTTACATGCACGTTGGACCAATTTTGCTCATACTCGATGTAAAAAAAATTGAAATGAAAGATTTAAAAAAGTCCGCGTTTGACCTCCAACTCGCCTGTTTTTAAGCGACGATGTGATCAAAGATTTACATACAAACGCCGATCTATTCCCGTACACTCTAAAATCTTCTAGTAAACAATGAAAAAGACAGCCATAATTTGAGTAAGTTCAGATGTGTCAGTTGTCAGAATTGGCGATACTTCATTATTTACCCTATCACTGTAATGCTAAAGTTGAGAATCGTTTCCAGGTTCTGGGCAAGTGAACGGCATGCATCGTTCCACTAGTGAAGCGGAGATGGCGAAATATGAACTTGGAGCGCAGACTCTAAGCCCTGATGATAAAAAAGACAAACGGGGAAGATCGCCATTCAAGTAAGTGCTTATACAAACATTGTTACAACCTTCTCTTACCCACTGAAGGGTATAAGCGATTGCCATCTTCCTTGGCTCTGTGCTAACCGGGTTGTTCCGATGAGGTTCTAACTACTTCTAACGACCAATTAGTGGGGCTCTTAAACAGCATGGTATATATTATTTATTCAATTAGGACGGCTTGCGCGAATTACACTAATGAAACAATGTTACAAAATATTATGATACTTAAGCAAAATTAAAATTAGAAAAAAATACTTGAATTCAATGTCATTAAAATATAACTATTAATAAGTCAATAATAAATCCGCTATATAGCTATCGCTCGGTTATAGCCATCCGTTTTTTATCGGATACATTTCGGAGAGTGCATTGGATCTGCAGGATCTAATTCCCGCCTGCCCATTATCTATCGGACTGGCAAGGTGGGCAAGAAAAATCGACACCGCTTTATGATTGATATTCCGTAAACCTCTACGAAGCGTTTGATTCCACTTAGCGAACTGCTAGTCTGTGGAATACGCTGCCTGAATACTGTTCCCCGATAGTTACAATCTGGGTGTCTTCTAGGCATGCGTGCTCCATCGTAGACAGGATCATGGCTTAAGCCTATAAACAAAACCTATGTTAGTTACCCGGAAATGTTGCAGAAGCTCATTTCACATGTACATTTACAAGAAAACTAGAAAAAAACGTTAAAAGTCGCGCTCAAAAATCTACTCTTTGATACACAGATTCTTCCGAAGCAAGCGCGGTGAGAGCGGTGAGCGCACCAAAACGCGCAAATCCAAGACACCAGACCCGTTCAGCGACACTGAGGTCTCACCTGACAGAGGGACCATCAGGAGACCCAACCCTCAGATCAAGGTGTCTTCGGTAAGACATTTCATCATACATTACTATTTTTGGTGACGGATAGAAATCTGCCCATTACACTCGCAGCCTGATTGTGTTAGCTGTCACTTGGAATCACGTATTAGATATATAATTTTTTTCATCCCGATAATCTACAAACGACTGAACAGGTTTTTAAACGACTTCCAAAAAAAGAGGAGGTTATTAATTCACTGTTTTTTTATATTTATTTCTTACCTCAGGCCTTACGACTGGGTGAACCGACTTTGATGATTCTTTTTTTATTTGAAAGCTGGTGCTTCCCTTGTGGTCCCATTTCAATTTGGTCCAGTTCTGTCATTTTTATGAAGTCGGATTTTTGTATTGATGATTATTTAGAATCGTAGCTAAGAATATTCAATCAAGGCACCTTTCTAAGAAAATAAAATCGATTCAGCCGTTTGAAAGCTACGATTTCACGTACAGACACACATACACACGTTAACCTTATAAAACAACAATCACTCACACCAATTTGGATCGGCCCAACGTTCACTCTTAAAGTGGAAGCGACCATGGAAAACTCAATAGGATACATGACTGATGTTAATATCGTTGAAACCAATACTTTGATGAAGAATTTAAGTAAATATAATATGTTTATTGAAAAAATAATTTAAATCGGTTATTAATGTTCTGATATAATAAGCGTTTATAGTTTTTGGTAGAGAAAACTTTGTCCCTTTACCACAAAACAAAAATGACGTCACGCCTCTTTGCGACATACTTGTCAGATTATAATTTATATGGAGAATTGGATAACTTTCCAATTCGATGGGCGTACAGAGAAGTGACGTCATAATTTGCTGTTTCGCGCTCTCTGTCTAGCATGATATTAAAATGCTTATCAGTTGCTTATTTTCTGATCAGATTTTCATTTTGTTTTCATTAATCAGCTATATTTATGGGATACATTTTATAGGACAATTAAAAAAAAACAGTCATCTAGCCTAATTTTACCAGTTTATGGTAGATTCAAAATTGTCCCACCGCGATTTGACAGCTTCAAAAACAGAAAGTACGGTACACTTTTCACGCATATTATAAAACTTGTAGCGACACCAGTGAACTAACTAATAACCCACATACAACAAAAGTGGCGAAGTTGTCTGTGGAGTGAATTCAACTAAAGGCATCAAGCCTTATTATGATGCGTTCGCACTTCCACGCCACGTTTGCACATCTTACAATATCTTCCTTGTTTGTCTGATCTGTGAGGGTCCAAGCCACTGTATAATCCTCTATCATCCTATTATAATCAGCCAGAAGACGTCCTCTGCTGAACATAGGCCTCCCCCTTTAACACTCCACATTGAACGACACCCTGCCATATGCATCCACTGGATGCCCGCAACTCCCACAATGTCGTCGGTCCATCTAGTGGAAGGCCTACCTACCCCATAATCCTCTATGAACACACCGAAAATACACCTGTACATAACAAGGGACATTTGCGACCTACATTGTCCACAACTTCTGAACATATTTTTTACTCTACCCGTTAATCCCAATTCTGACATTTGCTACATTGTAATATAACACAACATTTTACAAGATTACGCTTTGGTATCGATTCTGAAATTTCCCAATTTGAAACGAATTTAGCTGCTTTATAACATTTAAAAAAACGTAGATAATTTTAAAGCTGACAAATTATACCATAGGTATAATTAGCCAACTAGGTAGATGTGAGGTTTAGGTAAGTTTGTGGTTGTGAAAAGTAATAAGTTTAAGGTGAAACGTTTCACTTTGGCGGGAAATTCAAATTTCAAACAGTTTTTTTGTTCTTGTAGCTAGGCCGGGTAATTATTGTAAACGATCATGATGTTTGCGAAAATTGATTATTATTCTTTACAAACTCGCGTAAAGTTATTTATCTCCAATGCACATTATTACATACATTTGTGAATAAACAAATGTATGCTGTTTCAAACGGTTTATTGCCAAACGTAAGTAATATGGTGAGTAACTGATTAATAGCTGTACATTATAATGTAAAGAACGACCAACAATTTTCGCAAACTGTGCCATTTCACAATAATTACCCGGCCTAGCTACAAGGACAAAAAAACTGTGTGAAAATTGAATTTCCCGCCAAACATGAAACGTATCACCTTAAGTACATTTATTTAGGAAATTTATGGTTTGTCAGGATAGGACGGGGCTGACATAGACATGTTGTCTAAAAGCCCCCAAAAAAATTAAGATTAATAAAAAAAAGAGCTGACAAAGGCATGTAAGTTTGAAGTCTGATTACATCATTATCAGCCTATCAATCATGTTCCCACAGCTGGGACACAGGCCCGTTTTCTATGGAACAGCTGATATATTTTTTCGCAAATTCAGTGTTAGTTAAAAGTTATTCTTAGTGATGGATATAACAGGCCTTTTTTAACCGACTTCATAAAAGGTTGGGTGTTCTCAATTCAGTGGTTTTTTTTGTTTTTTTTTTTGTTACCTCAGAACTCCGTCATTTATTAACCGATTTAAAAAATCTTTTTTTATTTGAAACGAGGTATAACAGACCTTTTTAACCGACTTCAAAAAAGGATGGGTGTTCTCAATTCAGTGGTTTTTGGGTTTTTTTTTTGTTACCTCAGAACTCCGTCATTTATTAACCGATTATGTTTTTTTTTTTTTTGAAAGGATATGCCTACCGATAATATATAAGTACTGAAAGTATATCTTTGGATTGGTCTCATAGAAATTTCATTAAAATTGCTTTGACAGTAGTTTGGCTTTTAAACTTGGATGACATTATTATCACATGCGAGTAATCAAAAATGCTTATTTAACTAAGTTGGAAGTCGGTTTTTTTAATATATTTATTTATTTGGCTTTGTAAATTTACACGCTTATCACGAACGCTGTATAATTATTTTTTCATATTCTATTTTTATTTTGCAAAAACGAGACTAACGAACACAAAGGCGTTTATACAAAAAAAAATATGACTAAATATTAGTTCTTTCAGAATCGATACCATTAATTTCCTAAACACCATTTACGGTGCGACCCGGCTTATAATTATGGCATAGGACTTTGATACTTTTTGTTTTTGCTTAACACTAAGGGCTTCACTTGCGCTTTATTTTCCCATAATTATGACCCGGTAAAATACTAAAAGTTTTTTTGTTTGTTTTTGTTTGTCATCTTACTATAGTCTGTGCGCTGTAGCATGGTGTCTGTGACATTAGCCGAACCCTGATTATGTAACCTGCAACTCGCGATATAGTCGCAAATTTGACAGTTCGGTCATACAATACAATACTTTATTTATAACTCCATAGTTACAAGTCAAACTTCTCCAGTACACTCTTCTACAAAATTGTATATAAAGTTATATCATAATAATATTATTATGTATAGGTCTAGGTACATTAAATTAAATAATAATTTATTCAATTAAACAAATAAAAATGATTATGAACAAAAATCTCATTACAATAAATAAATAATAACGTTCTGAATACACTCAACACTTTGACATAAAAAAACCTGTTAATTAATCACTAAACTTATTTCTCGCACTTGCACTTAACAAAGTGTAAATCAGGCAATAGTGAAACTGTAAAATTAGCGACTAAATCGCGAGTTGCAAGTTACATAATCAGAGTTTGGCTAATGTCTGCACCATCAACACCGCTAGTGTTGCAGGTATCCATATGCGGCGGTTTTGCTTACCATCAGGCGGACCGCATGCTTGTTTACCGCTCTTTTTATTAAAAAATGTCACAGGCACAAGCTTGACCGCACAGACTATAATTCCACATAATTACGAACATACCGTTAATTGGTAATGATAAGAAAAAAAAAATATAGATTTTCAGTTAACATTGCCTGTCTTAAATTAAAGTATTACAAAAAACGGCCTCAAAATTTGTATTCAGTGCCCTTGAAGTTTTTTGAATTAGATAAGTTTTATCTTCTGAATCTTCAACCTTAGAGGTGAAATAATTAATTTAAATGTAAATGGGACAAGGTTTGCCTGGTCATATGTGTGAAAATTTGTCGCCATGTTATCTTCAGAAGAAAATAAGACAACAGCGAGGCTAATCTGCAACCTAAGTGAACGCGCAAGTGAGGTGATAAGCTAACTGAACTTGTATTTTTCTTGTCGATTACTATAGAGAAATGTCAAAATGTCGAGTGATCACTCTTGACTGTAGTCCCTTACCCTTATAATTCGATGTTTTGACATTTATCTGTAGAAATGGGAAGGGAAAAATCATATTCACTTAGCTTATCACTTCACTTGCGCGTTCACTTAGCTTGCAGAATAGACATGCAGCTGTAGGTCTTGTGACCATATTATCAGCCGAGTCACGCTGTCTGATTTTTTATTTGTGTTTCACCATCATTTTGTTTTTACAAAGGCAAATCAGAGGTATGCTAACGGCATGCAAGCGAGATCTAGTAAGCCAAACTTGTACGGGAGTCAAACGGGGCTGAACGTAAGTCTTAGAAACAGTGTGGCACCCGTAAAACTAGTGATTTACTAACTTTAGTAACAATAACACTTATGTAGTTATATATACTGAAAAGTTGTTCGTAATGATAGGTAATATAGACCCCTTTTGGCTTAGTATAACTCTGTCCGCGTAACCTTGTATTTACTTATATATCGCGGGGATCACAGCTCAAAGTGATTTCTTAAAAACGTGTTATACAGATTTGACAATAATTAAAAATAATTTGTGTGTTGCTATAATGAATTAGTAAATAGTGGTGCATTTACGCAAAATTGGCTTGTAAAATAATAACGCGTTTATCGATAATTTTAGTGAAGCTTAAATAATGAAATAGTTACTTACTTAGTTGTTATGTACTATTTACACTCTAACATTTGACGAGCCATTCTACTAAGGCAAGGAATAATTCGTAATATTCGTTTCGGAACGTAGATATTCGACAAAGCTGAACATAATTTTAAAATGTAATTTAAGGAAAAAACAGTAAAAATACGGATGATGAGGCGGTATGGCCTAAAGGCTTTAGCCTGCCCGATGAGCAAAAAAAGTATTCCACTGGCACGCCATTACCGTACAGAATACCAAATATGTCAATAAGAACTGTCGGACAGTTCGATGGCAAGCCATTGGAAAGCAACTGGTCTTAAATAACTAGCAGAATACCAAATGTCGAAAATAATTCCGACGAGACACTACCGACACTCATTTGAAACGTTTGACAAATAGCAGAATTGACGGGTGTCAATTCTGGTTCTTTGTCGAATATCTACGTTCCGAAACGCTGTTCACTACAGTAGGTATATGATTATTAACGAGATATTTACTGTGGTAAGGTTGTGGAAGGAGCTCCCGATATTTCGGGGCAGTTACATGCGGAACGTAGAGATATTCGCCAAAGAACCAGAGTCACCGACATAGCTATTAAAATTTGCAAGTTGAAGTGGCAATGGGCAGGCCACATCGCTCGAATAACTGATGACCGATGGGGAAGAAAGGTTCTTGAGTTGAAACCATGATCTGGAAGACGCAGCGTAGGTAGGCCTCCCACTAGATGGACCGACGACATTGTGAGAGTCGCGGGCATCCAGTGGATGCAGATGACAGGATGTCGTTTGGTGTGGAGGTTAAAGGGGGAGGCCTATGTTCAGCAGTGGACGTCTTCGGGCTGATGATGATGAAGAAATAATTCATCATTATCAACTTATCGTGTTCCCACTGCTGAAACACAGGCTTTCTCTCAGAGAGAGAGAGAGAGAGAGAGAGGATGTGCCCCAATCCACCATGCTATCATTGCATTGCATGTTGGTGAATTATTGTACTTTTTTGAGCGATAGCATCGGAACTGCACATAATTTATGTAATAATTTACTAAATAAGTTATTGGTGCAGGGTTGAGAATCGAACCGGGTGCCGTCAGATTGTAAATGTCGCAAATGCTACCGCTCTTTACCATCGCTTCAAAGAAAGAAACGATTCGCGTTATATAGAGACAATCCGTTACCATGGCGTCCATCACTGAAAATATTTTTTTTTTTTGTTTAAATAGAACGGCTGTCAAGGCATCTTAAAATACATGTTTGTAGTACATATGACCCTGTTAGGGTATGGCAACAGAATCTCATATCTGTCACAATACCTGGCGTCAGAGTTTCCTTCTCATTTCTGTTCTATTTACTTCTCTTTTCTGTGGCGTCCATGGTGACACGGCAATGTCGGGAATTGACTGGCTTTGTAGTATTAAATGATTTTGTAGGACCCGGTTATGTCCTAAAGCTGCGACCAGAACCACCAGACGATGGGAAGCAGCGTCCTAATAGTACACGGTGAACGTACTGCGTTCTCCAAGCCGCCTGCCAAGCGTGGGGATTATGGCAACACCCCTCTCTATGAGGGAGGCCTTGTCCAACAGTGGACGTTAATTGGCTGATGATGTGATGTGTAGTATTAAATGGCTCGTCAGATAACCTGGTATAAATAGTCCATTAATGTTAGATCGTACCGTAGTGTTTTCTTCTAAAACTTGTGTATTTTAACAGTTATTAAAATATTATTTATACGTATATACAAGAAAGTATTTATTTTATTTATATGACACGGGAATTACTCACGTATGAAACAAAGTGCAAAGCAAAACGCAGCCGCGCGAGCGCATTCACCTTGAAAAACACCGCTGAATGCGGTTGAAACTATAGTCGGAGTAACCGGTTTAATCATACGTGAGTAATTCTCGTGTCATATAAATAAAATGTGTGAAAACCACGTCATTTTCCATAATAAAAAAGTTGGTATGTCAAGGTAAACGTCTATCTTAATTCTAGGCTCGGCTAGCTAGGCTCTCTTATTTGTCAACCAAATGTGCGAAAACCACGCCAATTTCCATAATTAAATTTGAATTTGTATGAATTAAGTCTGTTTTTAATTTTAATTTAGGTTCGTTTATTATGTTTCCATATAGTTATGCCCTATATGCATTTGTATCTTATTCGATAACTAATTCTATGTCAAGTATTTAATGGTCACTATTTTGTCTATAATTTTATTTGGTGTTTAAACATTGCCATTGATTCTATCATATCACTTACTAAACCCTGGACCCTGGGTATGTCCTAAAACTGCGACCAGAACCACCGGAGGATGGGCAGCAGCGTCCTAATAGTACATGGTGAACGTACTGCGATCCCCAAGCCGCCTGCCAAGCGTGTGGATTATGGCAACACCCCTCTCTATGAGAACCTTTATAACCATGTCTTGTCAAGCGTCTATCGCACATAATGTTTTTTTTTAAATTGCCTTTCGAAAAACCTCCCATTACAGTAAATCCTGTGAATAGTAATTCAATGTTGGTAACTAGATGGCGACACCGACGCAGGACCGCAAACAGATGACGACCACGAACTTGGCGGCTGCCACCACCGAGACCGTCGGCAATGAGATATTTGACGGAGACTGTCTCAAACTCATCAACGAATACTTCTACGGTGTTAGGCAAGTCATAGTTTAAGGTTCATCATCCATTATTATCAGCCTATCATTTTCCCACTACTGGGACACATACCTTTCTTCAGCAGGCCTAGCACGGGCCGTGGACAGATTGTCTTTCCACCGTTTTTATCCCGCTAGAAAGAGACAACTGTCTCCATATTCTAGCTCTGTCGCGTCTACGCGGGGATAAAAATGGTGGAAAGACAGTTTTTCCACGGCCCATGCTAAGCCTGCTGAGAGTGGATGGGCCCTCCACCATGCTGGCCCAGTGCATGTTGGTGAATGTAAAGTCTATGCATTTTTGAGCTTCATGGACATACTGGTTTCGTCACGATGTTTTCCTTCGCCGTTTTCGAGTGATCGAAACTACTCATAATTCCAAAGATTCGTACTCAACTATTTGGGTCGTCATTTTTGATACGTACCACCCAAGAATGGAACTCCCTGCCGTCCTCCTTGTTTCCTGAGAACTACAATCTGAGCATCTTCAAGGCTAGAGTGAATAGATTTCTTCTAGATCAACATGTTCCATCCTCGGCCACACCGTCACTTACCGTCAAGCGAGTTGGCGGCCAAACGTAGATCCTTGTCATCTTCAACCAGAGGACGTACACTGTTGAACATAGGCCTCCCCCTTTAACCTCTACACTGAACGACAGCCTATCATCTGCATCCACTGGATGCCCGCGACTCTCACAATGTCGTTGGTCCATCTAGTGGGACGCTGCGACTTCCAATTCGTGGTCTCCACTCAAGAACCTTTCCTGTTTTCTTCCTTTTTTTTGTAGATCCATATATATATATTGTTACTGAATAAGGATGCAGGATCTGGTGCAGGACCGAGAAATTACATGATACAACCTTTTTGGCACAGTACACAAACATGTAGCATCAAGCTTTTCAAGTTTTGTTACTATAAAGATGTGTGTTAATTAGGCGCTGCAGATTTTCAACTTAAACACAATGTTTAATATTCCAGGATATTCCCCGGTCAAGACCCTACGCACGTGTACATAGGATGGGTGACCACGCAGTATCACCTACACTCTAAGGACTTCAATCAGAACAAGGTCACCAAGTCCTCCGTCATCATCACCGATGATTACGATCGGGTTATTGAAAGGTAATATATGTACCTTAGTACTGCTGCAGTCGCTAGCGGTTGCGATAATCTTGCCTTGTTCTCTTTAGCAGTTCACATTTTGATTTTTCATCCTTGTTTCTGATCAATCTTTGCAAACGAAATGATGAAGTTAGTTAATAAAAATAGATGTTTTGTTATTGTTGACCGTTTGTTAAAAGTCATTGAATTTCTTTTGAAAAATATTATTTCTCTGTTTTAAACTATCACGGTTGTTCACTACAGTACCCTTAGTACAAGATTTGACAGTTTTCGAAAACTTTTTTCGTTTCCGTATTGTCCCATACATTTTAGTAAAGCGCCTCTAGCAGAAACGCGGATGAACTAAAATGTGTAGTAAACGGCAGTATAGGTTGCTTCACTCAAATACGAAAAATAGTTTCGAATAGCTTTCAGCCCAGCAATGTATGCATCAAAACGAAAACGAAAAAAGTTTTCGAAAACTATCAAATCTTGTACTAAGGGCAAAGTTATATGATTATTTACGGGATATTTACCGTCAGGAAGTCTTCCCGTGAACATGGTGCATTTAACTGCGCCGAAATATCGGGAGCTCCTTCCACAACCTTACCACGGTAAATATCCCGTAAATAATCATATAACTGTAACATTATTTCTGTTGTAAAACATTGCTTACCTTTGGCTATTTTTCTGATATCTATGAAAACTTGGCTTTTTGTTCGTTGTGCACCCCAAAACTATATTAGTCAATTTTAATTAGTCAGTATACGAGTACAGTAATCAGAATATCAATAAAATAAACGTGTAGTGTCCGTAATCGCTCATCGCATCTGTATTGAAGCTTCAGTCACAGAATACATAAAGTACACGTACAGAAGGTTCACTCCGCAAAAGCATTTAAGTAGCGACTCTTACTGCCACACAATAAAGTCCAATTCAGGACGTGCGAGCGTTAACTACCTACAGCTATATTAGCCTAGACTAGAAGTTGCCTCTCAGTCTTTCGCGTAACTCTTGTCGCGTTATCTCTGTCTATCGCGCGGCAGCGGGCATGGCAAGTCGGACCAGTCGACTACTTGTAGCTTCATACCTAAAGTGCGGAGTGCGCCAGGCTTGCTTCGGCGCTTGGTGGGCAGCATTCTGTCGTTTTGGCCCGGTATGCTTGACCAAAGCCATTAGATTTGTGACCAAGTTCACGCGCAGTTTCCGTGCTACGCATTTATTTCTTATACATACGAGTATTATCTAAGAATTATCTCACATCTCTAGTGTGAACCGTCAATCGTGCTACATGGCCCGCGCAGACGAACTATATAACGAAGTGATGGCTGAAGCGACGGGCGCTAAGGGCGCCTCGCAGGGTATGTTCATCGGCTGTTCTGTGGACACTTCCACCGGAACTGTGGCTTTCACCTGCGAGGGAAAGGAGACCAGCTTCATCTTTAGGGTGAGTAAGAACTTGCGCGCTCTGAATCCACTTTTGTTATGAGAACCGCTAGACTGAAATGTGTTATCTAAATAGGTGATATCGCGAATACAATCTGTCAATCTGGTCATCTCTGAGTCGCAAGTGAATCGGCTTCTTCTAGACAAGCGTGCTCCATCGTAGCCCGCATCATCGTTTAACATCAGGCAAGATGGGCAGGCATCCATTGTTTTTATAAGATAAAAATGTTAGCATATGAGAAGGCATATTAAGAGAAGTACCGATACCCGACCCAAGATAATTAAGTTGATGAAAAATTGTGCACATTTTGTTTTATTATGAGTAAATGTGTAACAGCTTATTTTAAGTAACCAAATCGTCATTTTTGAAGCCGGTGCATATTGTTATTTCGTTTATTAAAATTCTGCCAATAACAGTCGACAACAAGATTGTTTTCAATTAAAGTTTCATTAGAAAATGTAAAACATATATGAATTTACCTATGTTAGTAATTTACCAATATTTCATTGTTATTTTGCTCCCAGATGGAACCAGAAACCAAGCTTTTCCCAGCCATCTTCGTCGAGGCAACTTCTAAGGAGATTCTTCAGATAGAGCTGGGTCGCTCAGCCACCAGTCTACCGCTCAGTGCTGCAGTATTACCAACAAGCGACAAGCACGTCATACCCCAGTTCCCGCCCAGGCTGAAGGTCCAGTGCCTGAAGCCGCATCAGTGGGCTAGGGTAAGATTAAATATAATTCTTCATTATTATATACTAGCTGCGCCCCGCGGTTTCACCCGCGTGGTGATGATGACGATGATGAAAGTAGCCTATGTGTTAATCCAGGACATAAGCAATATATATTTTAAATTTTATCCAAATCCATCCAGCCGTTTCTGCGCGATTGAGTAACAAACATCCATCCATACATCCATCTATCCAAACTTTCACATATATGATATTAGTGTGGAGTGTGATTTTGTCTTGTTCCTTTAATTTTGAGATGCCATACATAGCAAAATGTTGTTTAATATGTAGGCTCTTTTATTATTATTTTTGGAAATAGCTGTATCTGTTTAATTTGTAAAATTTTAGTCATATCGAAAACATTTGATCTTTTATACATAATAAAACCTCTATTAACTACGCACTTGGGCCCCAAGATACAAGCCTCGTGATTAGTTTGGGGCTTACCTATTAGCCTCATTTATTATAAGTACATATGCTAAGATTCAATATTTTCTATAAAAAAAATACGGTTCATTCTTTGTACATTGTTTCTTTGACTGCCTCGCTGGCTCAGTTGGTAGTGATCCTACTTTCTGTGCTTGGGGGCGTGGGTTCGATTCCCATCTAGGACAAACATTTGTGTTTGTTCTATGGGTGTTAATATCTATTTGAGTAGGTATTTAAAAATATATATGTATGTATATCAGTCTCTGGCTGCCATATTACAAGCTTTGTTTAGTTTGGGGTCAGATGACCATGTGTGCAATAATGTCCCAGATATTTGTCCCAGATTGTAATTTTCCGTGAAATAAATGATCTTATCTTAATGTTACAAATGTTGGCGTTTCGGCCACATTAGATGTGAAGTATTTTTTATTTTTAATAGGTCTTCTTTGTTCTTTTTATACCTAGTCCGATGTTAAGTCTGAAGCTGCATCATTGGGTAGAGGGAGCTAAACTTTAACCTGTTTTCTTTTTCTTCGTATGTTTCTTTAATTGTATTGGAGTTGCTATGGGCTTGCCATCCTAACGTCCCCAATCTGCGTTAAACCTTATTGATAAATGTTATATAAATCTCAATGGTGCTTGGTTCCCAGGTTCCTAACCAGTCTCTTCAAGTCCACGCCCTGAAGTTGTCCGACATCCGTGGTTGGTCGATGCTGTGCGAAGACGCGGTATCAATGCTCGCTTTACACATTCCAGGTAAAAAACGTTTTATTTTTGCTATTTTGGGGCGTACTGCCACTTCTTAGTGCGATTCACTATAGGCTCAAAAAAAGTTGACAATGACAATGAATTTGGCAATACCGTGAATATCCGTGATGACGTAATTGGCTTCGTGTATCTGTTGATGGATATAAGAAACTAGCTGCGCCCGCGGTTTCACCCGCGTTATATACCTCCTTGGTAGCGACAGCAACCTCCTTTGATGTAATTTATTTTATTTTATTTGATGTATAATTCTTCCCGTTCGATACAAAATGTATAGGAAAATAAATTTTCTTCATAATCTTTTTTTGTTATTTTTTTTACGACATTTTATTACCTATTCTGCTATTCGGGCGGAAACTCCAACTAATGAAAGATCATGAAAATCGGTTCAGCCGTTCTTGAGTTATAAATGTTGTAACTAACCTAATGTTTTAAATATCGTCGTCTTAGAGGGAAAAACTCGTAAGTGAAAAAAAATAACTTTTCAAGAAGAAAAAACTACCTCCCATAAATTTTTTGTACTACATATTTTCAAATTCTGTGTTAAATTACATACAAATTGAATGAGTTTTCATGTTATTCCATGATATATAAATTAGGACAAGCTTTGCGAGGTTTTCTTCCCAGAAATGTAATAATAAGAAAATGACCAAAATTGCATTCCCTAGGTTTTCACTCTAAGGCGACGATATATAGATTTGTAAACAAGCTGTTAGATGTACTGTAAATAAAAAAAAACGTTTCTTAGGATAATGCTCAATTTTTTACGGTGTCACTCACATCAAAATCGAAGCTGGCGTGGCGTTCATGGTAAAATTAGAGAACCCACACTCTTTTTTGAGCAGTCATGTAAAAATAATAATGTTGTTCACAGAGGAAGACCGCTGCATCGACATTTTGGAGCTGATAGAAATGGACAAACTTTTGAGCTTTCATTCGCACACGCTCACATTGTACGCGGCTTTGTGCTATCAGAGCAATTACAGGTAATATTATAGCTATTATTTAACTTGACCTCTTAATATGTGTGGGACAAATCTTGCAACTGAATTTAAGACCATATATCCTCAACCGATTCAGCTGAAATTTTGCACGCACGTTTAGTTTGGATGACAATGCATGGTTAGCTAAGTGACGTCACTCTAAATCCAATACTTCCAAAATTGGCGGACCACTTATTTTTATTACACGCTCATAATATGGGTATTAAATCACTGTTTTAAACTATCACAGTTGTTCACTACAGTTATATGATTATTTACGGGATATTTACCGTAATTTCTTATTGTACTTGAAGCGACGTAGAAGCGGAATCATACAAGAGATTCATCAGGAAAACAGTTTTTAAAATTAACTGTTTATTCGCAGGGCGGCGCATGCGCTGTGCACGCACGTGGACCAGAAGCAGTTGTTGTACGCGATCCAGTCTCAGTACATGTCGGGCCCGCTGCGGCAAGGGTTCTACGATCTCCTCATAGCGCTGCATCTCGAGTCGCACGCTACCACCATGTCAGTATTACACCTTACTTGTAAACATACATTGATCATGTGTTGCCAGTAATGTCATATGGTGACGTGGTCCTTAAATGTTGGCCTTTTTGGAGAAACTCAGAGTCACACAACGGGCAATGGAGAGAGCTATGCTCGGAGTTTCTTAGCGCGATAGAAGCCGAAACGTGGATATTCGCCAAAGAACCAGAGTCACCGACATAGCTATTAAAATTTGCAAGTTGAAGTGGCAATGGGCAGGCCACATCGCTTGAAGAATCGACAACCGATGGGGAAGAAAGGTTCTTGAGTGGAGACCACGAACTGGAAGACGCAGCGTAGGTAGCCCTCCCACTAGATGGACCGACGACATCGTGAGAGTCGCGGGCATCCAGTGGATGCAGATGGCATTGAGGGTGTCGTTCGGCCACATGCCTATTACAAGCTCCAAGATTCGCCTTCTTGACATTGCTATCCTCTCCCATTCCAGACAGGTGGCCTGCCCAGAGGAGTCTCTGGGCTGTTGAAAGAGTTTCGTAATGTTTTACCTCTGTGTGCAGGGAGACATGTAAGAACGAGTTCGTGATCCCGCTGGGTCCGGAGCTGAAGGCGCTCTACTCGGAGCCCGACATGGGGCACAGCCTGCGCTCGCTGCAGACTGAGAGCGTGCGCCCTCAGATGCAGATGACAGATATCGCGTGAGTATACAAGATGCGCACCGCACGAGTCGTGGAGCTGCTGTTGCAGCAGTTGGCTGCCCGGTGCCTCAGTTTGTAGTGAAGTTCTGCGCTTGCGGGCGTGGGTTCGATTCCCACCACAAACATTTTGTGTGATGAACATTTGTGTTTGTTCTGTGCGAGTGTTAATATCTATTTAAGTATGTATTTATAAATATATATGTATGTATATCAGTCTCTGGCAGCCATATTACAAGCTTTGCTTAGTTTGTGGTCAGATGACCGTGTGTGCAATAATGTCCCAGATATTTTTAAATATTTAAAAGTTAGTTTATTTATGTTGCTGCAAGTTTCATAGTGTTCGTGAAAAATGAAAAGAGTGCCAAACTAACTGTTTTTGCGTTAATTAGTTAAGCTGCACAGCAGTGAATGTACCGTTCTTTGTCGATCGACAAATTTGACAGTTGAAATTGACAAATTCGATAAAATGCCATTTGATCTGTACTCACTATGATCGATTCTATGGCAATTAATCGAATTTGTCAATTTCAACTGTCAAATTTGTCGATCGGTAAGAACGGTACATGCACTGCAGATTTCTCGAAGGGTACAGTGAAAAAACTGGGTGAACCAAGGAGGTATTTGAACACAAACTATAACTGTAATTTTTTTATGTCACTGTCGCCTATGGATACCTGTAACACCAGAGGCATCATAAATACGTTGCCGACCCTTTAAGACTCTATTAACTCGTCTTTTGAAGAACCCCATGTTGTAGCTTCTACATATCTCTCATATTCTTATTTATTATACATATTTCCCTTGTCTGTCTGATCTAAGTCAGATTCCACATAACCAAACTCAAGTGGCGTAGGTCTCTTGCCGGTATGGTGGCCACGCGAAAGTAAACGTAGTCACAGAAGACCAGTCCAACGGTGACGTGATGATATAGACAAATTTTGCGTTTATACATGGACGAAAAATGATTTAACATTAAATCGAGAAAATTCGCGAAAGTGGGTGGACGCTTATGCCGTGGGCTGAATGAGCTAACAAATGATAATGAAACACCACAAAGGTACAATATTGTGTCCTTCAATCCCAGCAGTGTCTCAGCAGTTATAGAAGCTCGAACCGGGCGCATAAAAGGCTAGTTACGGCACTGATAGGCAGGCATGCTCCATCGTGGACTGCATCATCGCTTAACACCAGGCGAGGTTGCAGTCAAGTCCAAACCTATTTGAAAAATGACCTAATAATGTTTTTTTCTTTCAGAGAGAGCATCACAGATATAAGCAATCTGTACTCCCCTTACTTCCCGTTAGAGGTGGTCCGAGAGTTCGTGATGCAGGCGCTGGCGGACGCAGTGGAGACCAACCAGGTGCACAACCGGGATCCAGTGGGGGGGACCAATGAGAACCTCTTCTTGTAAGTACATTATTGTATGATACAAAGTATTACCACATAATACATATTAGTACAAGTACAGAAGATTCACTCCGCAAAGTCATTTAAATAAGTAGCGACTCTTGCTACTACCAAGGACGATCATATAAAATCATCCTTTCTACTACACAATAAAGTGTAATTCAAGACGTGCAAGCGTTAACTACCTCCAGCTATGATGGCACTTTACTGTTGTGGGAAAGCGTAATGTTTACGTACCATCAGCCGAACGCCTAGCTCGTCTCGTCGCAGTTGCATTAAAAATAAAGTTATATAAAACAACATTTGGAATTTTATTTATATTACACGGGAATTACTCACGTAAGATTAGGCCGGATACTCCGACTATAGTTTCAACCGCATTCACCTTGATAAATACCGCCGCATGCGGTTGAAACTATAGTCGGAGTATCCGGCCTAATCTTACGTGAGTAATTCCCGTGTAATATAAATAATTATGTGTGAAAACCTCGCCAGTTTCCATAATAAAAAGGTAGGTATGTCAAGGTAAAAGTATATATTTTTTATACTGAGTGCCGAGACGAGCGAAGTCGCTCGGCTGATGGCGTTTCACGCTTGCCCATAACAGCTCAACACCACTAAGAATATTGAACTTCAACAGTTCAAAACCCTGGATGGCAATGCACTGCGCTCGTCACCCCGAGATATAAGATGTCTGTGTGCCCTGTAATTTCGCTGGAAACATTGCCCTTCAATCCGGAACACAGTAGTGTTTGCACACTACTGCTTGGCGGTTGAATAACTGGCAAATGTGTGGTACTTCCCCAGGCGGACCCCTGCAAAAGAGTCCTACCACTACAATTATCTATCTTCTATCGTCTATCTTAATTCCAGGCCGCTGATCAAGCTGGTAGACCGTCTGCTGTTGGTTGGCATGATGCGGGATGAAGACGTTGAAAAGCTACTCATCATGACCAACCCTGAGACCTGGGATCCCACCTTCGATAAAGGTAAATACTGCTTAATGTTATTAAACTATTGATGTTCGAAATTCCCACCTTCGATGAATGTAAATATAGCGAAGATTTTGAACTGTTGTAGTTCTAAATTCTAGGTTGCACTGAACTGGGGGCGTGGGTTCGATTCCCACCTAGGACAAACATTTGTGTGATGAACATATGTGTTTGTTCTATGTCTGGGTGTTAATATCTATTTAAGTATGCATTAAAAATATATATGTACGTATATATCAGTCTCTGGCAGCCATATTACAAGCTTTGCTTAGTTTGGGGTCAGATGACCGTGTGTATAAAAATTATTATTTATTTTGTTATGAACGAGTGTGACGCTTACCATCATGCGAGAGACTTAAAACATCCATAGTTACAAAAAAAATTGTCCTTGTCAGACTGTTTTCCAGTCATCTGTTTCTTTCAATATTTGTTTATTAATTAACAGAAGGTAAAGACGAGCACCGCAAAGGCTTGCTGCATATGAAGATGGCGGAAGGTGCGAAGCTACAGATGTGCTACCTTCTCCAGCATCTGAATGATATACAGCTGCGGCACCGGGTCGAGGCCATCATTGCGTTTGCGCATGACTTCGTCGGCGATCTGCAGACTGATCAATTGAGGTACGAGGTTTTACCAGACAACGGCAACATGGTGGGTTATGAACAACTAACAGAACATTGTGTTTATTGGTAGTTGCCTCCCACCACAAATTAAAATAATTATCAATTTAAAAAACCAACAGTAAAATTAGTTAAATATGCAATTTCGATTCGGCGAAAGATATGCATGACGAGGTCATCCAAATAACCGAATACTTTGCTTAACTTAGTAATAGTAATAAGTAATGAACAGAAATTTGTCACCGACTCACACTTGGCCATTATTTATTATGAGTTGTTAAACTTTAGAGTGTGTACTATAATCATGTCAAGTTTGACGCTTGTACGTATTACCATTTTTGCACTAGGGCAAATACAAAAATACGTTACTAGTAAGAACCCTATTATTATTATTATTATTTTTTCAATTATTATTTCTTAATTAATTCGCCGCAACATTACATATTCTGTGAAAATTTCAAATGGATATCTATTACAGTTCGAAAGATACAGCCGTTTAAAGGTAGGACAGATGGACGGACAGCCATACAAACAACGTAGGCTCAGTAATAGGGTCCCGTTTTTACCCTTTGGGTACGAAACCCTAAAAAGCGTCATCACTCAGTCAGCTTTGGGCCTGTAAAGGTTACTTATCTGAAAGTAGCAAGAATTATGGCCAACGTTTAGATTAGTTGCAATGGTTCGATGTAAGTTATTTGGAACTTTCGTTTATTTATTCTGTAATAGACTTGCGTTTGACCGCCAACTCGCCTGATGTTAGGCGATGATGCGATCTACGATGGAGCACGCTTGCCCAGAAGAAACCGATTCACTCGAGATTTGAAGACACCCAGATTGTAACTATCGGGGAACACCCATTCCGGCAGCGCATTCCACAGACTAGCAGTACGCACAATAAAAGTGGAATCAAAGCGCTTCTTTACGGGTTTTCGGAATATCAACCATAAAGCGGTTTCGATTTTGCGTGCCCGCTCTGGCAGTCCGAGAGAAAGATGGGCTGGAGGGAATTAGATCATGCAGATCCAATGCACACTCTCCGTAATGTATCCGATAAAAAACTGATAGACTAGCAACTTTTCGCCGATGTTCAAGACTGAGGAGTTTAGTCTGAACCAGGGGTTCATTGCTGATGAGCCTCTTGGCGCGTCTCCCAATAGACATCCAAAGACTATATATGTGGGTACACTACATAGACTCAATAGACTTATAATTGTTTCATTGCAGACGGTACACGGAAATAAAGCAGTCGGATCTGCCAAGCGCAGTGGCGGCGAAGAAAACTAGGGAGTTCCGTTGCCCCCCTCGAGAGCAGATGAATGCCATCCTTAGTAAGTTTATTGATATATCACTCCGTGTTTACATTTGGAAATTCACCGGAGCAATAAAAATTTCATTCCTATCATCATCAGCCAGAAGACGTCAACTGCTGAACATAGGCCTCCCCCTTTAACCGCCACACTGAACGACATCCTGCTATCTGCATCCACTGGATGCCCGTGATTCTCACAATGTCGTCAGTCGTAGTGCGAGGCCTGCCTACGCTGCGTCTTCCGGTTCGTGGTCTCCACTCAAGAACCTTTCTTCACCGTCGGTCATCAGTTCTTCGAGCGATGTGGCCTGCCCATTGCCACTTCAACCTGCAAATTTTAATAGAAAGAAGAAAGAAAGAAAGAAAATCAATTTATTAGACATAAAATTTAAAAAAGAGTTTTTTCTTAAATTAATATCTAAAGAACACAAATTATTGTCGAATGGGTCCATCTCGGCATTAATGCTGAAAGTCCAAGAGTATCAGCGCCGGTTTTCAGATGGACCCTTGAATTTAGAGTTATTAAAACAACACAATGAAAAATAACTATAATATGCAATTTAAACAAATAGGACATAAAAAATAAAAAGTAGGTAGGACACACAGTATTTATACTTAAGTAATTTACAAAATAAGGTAAAGGTAGGACACAAAATATGTCGCTATATAGCTATGTCGGTGACTCTGGTTCATTGGCGAATATTCGCGTTCCGGATTCTATCGCGCAAAGAAACTTCAAGCATAGCTCTCTCCATTGCCCGTTGTGTGACTTGAGTTTTTCCAAAAGGCCAACAGTTATCATTGCTATCATACCTTTCATCATTATAATATACTGACTCCGTTCCTCACAGGTTTCAAGCACATGGACCAAGAAGAAGACAGAGAGAACTGTCCGTGCGGTGAAGACCTCATTGCGAGGATGAGCGACTTCCACGAGAGCCTCATGTCTCATGTCTCACTTAACGCGCTGCAGGAGCCCGATGGAGATGTGAGTGTTGACACCAACATGTCCAAAAACTAAATAATAAGTTGTCCAGGGATTGGACAACAGCTTGTGTGAACTAGGGTGTCCTTATCAAAATTTAATAACTCCTGACAAAAAGCCAGATATTTCACTTATACACTGCTGAACATGGGCCTCCCCCTTTAACCTCCACCCTGAATGACATCCTGCCATCTGTATCCACTGAATGCCCGCTAATTTGTCCAAGTCTTAACACCCAACTGTTCCAGAGTGTAGATACATAGGTTGTATTCTCCCGCAGGAATCAGCAGAGCCTGAAGCGAAGCCGGGTGCGTTTGGAAAGCTGTACAGTCTCATCAATACCGTGAAGGAACTGGAAGAAGAAGCCAAAGTTAGTAATTTACTTGATCGTCTAGTTCAGACTAAGCTACTTAGTCTTGAGCATCGGCTTAAAGTTGCTAGTCTGTTAATTTTTATCGGATACAGTTCGGATAGTGTGCATCAGATATGCATGCATCTAATACCATCCTGCCCATTTTTATATTGGACTGCCAGTGTAGGCATGAAAAATCGACACGCTTTATGGTTCATATTCCGAAATCCCGTTTGATTCCACTTTTATTGTGCGAACTGATAGTCTGTGGAATGCGCTGCCTGAATGGGTGTTCCCCGATTATCATTATCACGAGTGAATTGGTTTCTTCTAGACAAGCGTGCTCCATCGTAGACCGCATCATTGCTTAAGATCAGGCGAGTTGGCGGTCAAACAAAAGCCTATTGCATTCGACAATAATTTGTGTTCTTTAGATATAAGGTGTTTTATTTAATGTCGAATAAATTGATTTTCTTCCTTTCTTTCTTTCTACAGCAAAATTAAAAAAAAAAAAAATACAAACTCATTATTTTAAAAAAGTGCAGTAATTACTTGACAAGGAAATCTGACATTATTATTGATTTGTTTTCTGTATTTAATTTTTATTTAATTTGACATGTTTTTTTTTTCTGTGACAATTTCATTTTATATTTTATTTGTGATTTGTTAATGTATGGCATAACTAAGGGTATTTTAGCCTGAAATAAATGAATTTGAAACTAAGAAATAATAAAGACAAAAAGTAAATCCTAAATCTTCCATACAACAATCGTTTTTTAATACTTATTTTTCTATTTGGTCTAATATAAAAGCGGTAATAAAATTTCCCCAGTCATCTCTGAATAGCAGACAGTTAACACCTATTTTAAACTATCACGGTTGTTCACTAAAGTTAAATGATTATTTACGGGATATTTACCGTGGTAAGGTTGTGGAAGGAGCTCCCGATCCCGTCCCGTCCCCCCGTGAACATGGTGCATGTAACTGCGCCGAAATATCGGGAGCTCCTTCCACAACCTAACCACGGTAAATATCCCGTAAATAATCATTTAACTTTAGTTAACACCTATTTGTTTCTTAGGCGTTAGAAGAGCCACTAAAGAAGACCCCAGAAGAGAAGTTCCGTAAAGTCCTGATCGGAACCATCGTTACTTGGGCGGAGGAGTCACAGATTGAGACGCCTAAACTCGTTAGAGAAATGTTCAGGTAAGAAAAAAAGATGTAACGGCAACTAAGCGACCGGCGACTACGTCGTGATCGTACTAAGCGGACGTCATAAAAACCTGATCTATTTTCATAGTAACTAATTTTGTGGGCACGTTTACGTCTCAATGACTTTCGTAATTTGTTCTTTTTTAGGGTTCCGAACCCAAAGGGTAAAATGGGACCCTATTACTAAGATTCCGCTGTCCTTCCGTCTGTAACCAGGCTGTATCTCATGAACCGTGCATGATAGTTAGACAGTTGAAATTTTCACAGATGATGTATTTCTGTTGCCACTATAACGACAATTACTAAAAAACAGAATAAAATAAATATTTAAGAGGGCTCCCATACTAGAAACGTGAGTTGTTTGCTTGATATTGATAACGGCAACAGGTAGACGCTTGAAATATTCACAGAATATTTAGTTATATATTAACTTAAAAATTAAATAATTAAATTAAAACAAATATTTGAGGGGGGCTCCCATACAAAAACCGTGTTTTTTGCCGTTTTTATAGATAATGGTACGGAACTCTTCGTGTGCGAGTCCGACTCGCACTTGGCCGGTTTTTACTATTTATAAATGCAGAACTACAACGGTCCTGAATCTACTTGCACACCGAGTTTAACCAAAAGGCTAGAGTTAATAGATTTCTTCTAGATCAACGTGTTCCATCCTCGGCCACACCGTCGCTTACCATCAGGCGAGTTGGTCACCAAAAGTCGATTTATTCTATACTAGCTGCGCCCCGCGGTTTCACCCGCGTGGTGATGAACATCGGTGATGATGATGACGATGAGAAGTAGCCTATGTGTTAATCCAGGACATAAGCAATGTATGTTCCAAATTTCATCTAAAATCATCTTATTGATTATCTATCTTATTCTGCGTTATTAAGTAACAAAGATCCATCCATCCATACATCCATCCAAACTTTCACATATGTGATATTAGTGTGATATAATAGCATGTTTATATGTTTTTTTAACAGTCTTCTCGTTCGTCAATATGACGCGATCGGCGAGCTGATACGAGCCTTAGAAAAGACCTACGTCATCAACGCGAAAACAAAACTAGACGTCGCCGAAATGTGGGTCGGCTTGAGCCAGATCAGAGCACTACTGCCCGTCCAGATGAGCCAAGAGGAAGAAGAGTTGATGAGGAAGAGATTATGGTATGTATGAACCAAGAAGAAATTCATCATCAGCCAGAAGACGTCCATTGGTGAACATAGGCCTCCCCCTTTAGCCTCAACACTGAACGATATCCTGCCATCTGCATCCACTGGATGCCCGTGACTCTCACGATGACGTCGGTCCATCTAGTGGGAGAAGAGAATATTTTAGTACAATTAAATAAAGATGCCAAGCGTGGGGATTATGGCAACACCCCTCTCTATGAGGGAGGTCTTGTCCAACAGTGGACGTTAATTGGCTGATGATGTGTGTGTGTGAAATAAAGATGTGGGTTGGTCCAGATGAGCTAGCTTCTGCGGAACTGCAAGGAGTGGAATGACCTTCTCCCAAAGGTCTTCGCGCTGAGCTTCAACATGAAGCTTTTCAAAAAGGGTGTCTACAATCAAAAACCTACATCTAGTTATTGCCGGGTTGGCAAAGCACCGTCAGTGTTGCAGGTGTCGCATAGGCGGCGGCTTCTGCTTACCATCAGGCGGACCGCATGCTTATTTACCGCTCTTTTTACATAACAAAAAAGCTAAGTGGAAGAAACGTTCTTGAGGAGGTTATGGTATGCGACCCAAAGCCACGCTTTGGTTCTTCAAGAAGCTGGGTTCAGGTCTCAGATTAGACAAAAAAGTAAGATAAAATATTGCTTCATACAATTATCAATCAAATCTATCTGTTTTATGATTTATTTTCACTTAACCGCTTAACGCAAAAGCTGTTAATAGGGCACATACAACTTTTTTTTTACTCAAAGGCACTCAACGGGCAATGGAGAGAGCTATGCTCGGAGTTTCTTTGCGCAATAGAATCAGGAACGTGGATATTCGCCAAAGAACCAGAGTCACCGACATAGCTATTAAAATTTGCAAGTTGAAGTGGCAATGGGCAGTCCACGTCACTCGAAGAAACGATAATCGATAGGGAAGAAAGGTTCTTGAGTGGAGACTACGAACTGGAAGTCGCAGCGTAGTTAGGCCTTCTACTAGATGGACCGACGACATTGTGAGAGACGCGGTCATCTAGTGAATGCAGATGGCAGGCTGTTGTTCCGTGTGGAGATAAAAGGCCTATGTTCAGCAGTGGACGTCTTCTGGCTGATGATGATGTCTAATTTTTTACGCACACTAACAAACTTACAGCGATACCAATGAACAAACTAATCATAAAAATAAAATCATAAAGTTACAGCTTCTGTATTCCTTCAACGGGTTGTAGGACATTTTTAAAATATTATTTTCTTTTTTGCAGGAAACTTGTCAACAACCACACATTCTTCCAGCACCCTGATTTGATTAGGTAAGAAACTTATTCAGCAATTTTAGCTTGGATATCTTTTTTTTTTTTAAACTGTTCACTGGACTGGAACGGATTGGGCATCAACATTAATGGCGAATACATCACTCACCTTCGTTCTACCGATGATATAGTTATCATGACAGAGTCGCTGGAGGACCTCAATACAATGCTCAGCGACCTCAGTAGCCTTTCCCAACAGGTGGGTCTTAAAATGAACATGGATAAGACAAAAATCATGTACAATGTCCATGTTGTATCGGTGCCGGTCAATGTTGGGAACGATACTCTCGAAGTTGTTGACCATTACACCTATTTTGGACAGATTGTTTAGTTATGTAAGTCCAACTTAGGCAAAGAGGTCGCCCGAAGAATCCAACTCGGATGGGCAGCGTTCGGGAAATTGCGTGAAATCTTCTCGTCCAAGATACCACAGTGCCTAAAGACAAAGGTATTTGACCAGTGTGTGTTGCCAGTGATGAAATATGGTACTGAGATGTGGTCCTTAACTGTTGGTCTTTTGGAAAAACTCAGTCACACAACGGGCAATGGAGAGAGCTATGCTCGGAGTTTCTTTACGCGATAAAATTCGGAACATAGATATTCGCCAAAGAACCAGTCACCGACATAGCTATTAAAATCTGCAAGTTGAAGTGGCAATGGGCAGGCCACATCGCTCGAAGAACTGATAACCGATGGGGAAGAAAGGTTCTTGAGTGGAGACCGCGAACCGGAAGACGCAGCGTAGGTAGGCCTCCCACTAGATGGACCGACGACATTGTGAGAGTCGCGGGCATTCAGTGGATGCAGATGGCAGGATGTCGTTCAGTGTGGAGGTTAAAGGGGGAGGCCTATGTTCAGCAGTGGACGTCTTCTGGCTGATGATGATGATCTTTTTTTAATTCCATAGGTGACAAACAAGCTGATGGGCCGCCTGATGGTAAGCGATCACCATCGTCTATGGGATACTTTTTTCTTGTATTTTTTTCCGCGTAACCACATTTATCAAAAAGAAATCAGAAATCAGAAAAGTTTATTTTGTGACAATGAAATAAAAACAATAAAACAAGAAATATTAAAATAGAAGTATACACGTACTTTGTCACAAAAACCGATCCCAACTCAGCATGTTGCTGGTTGTTCACAACCAGGGCTGGTATTCTGCGCTGGTTTTCTGGTTCATAGCGTTTACTAAGCTGTAAGGGTCCAAAAAGAGTCTGAAACGGTGTTATTTTACTATTGATATTTTTTTGTAGAGTACTTCGCGTGCACGAAAACGTAATGGCAGTGATGATGAACACGCTGGGACGACGTGCGCAGGCGCAGTCCGACGCACAACCCACCTCACCCATACAACCCACGGAGGACACCAAAGAGAAGGTAACACTTAAGGTCTTCCCACAAACGTAAGACTTCGAACGCAATACAGATGACATTGAAGTTTGGAATGCTTCGACGCAGTTGTATGCAAAATGTTCAATCAGCCCTTGAACATGGTGCATGCAATTTAAAATGTTCGTATATTTTTACATAATTATATAATAGTAGATAAACCTGATGCCTGATGGTCATTTTTACTGCCGCTTATGGACAGCTACAATACCTGGAACATTGGCGGTGCGAAGCCTATCATTGAGGATCATTCAACCTGACTATTTTGTTGTTTTTGACTCTGTGTATCTTTTTTCTTTGAGCGATGTGGCCTGCCCATTGCCAATTCAACTTGCAAATTTTATTAGCAATGGCGGTGTCTCTGGTTTTTTGGCGAATATCCACGTTCCTGATTCCATCGCGCAAAGAAACTCCGAGCATAGCTCTGAGTTTTTCAAAAGGCCAACAGTTAAAGGCCACTTCTCAGTACCATAATTATGTCATCACTGGTAACATACACTGTTTAAAGACCCTTCAGGCACTGTGGTATCTTGGACGAGAAGATGTCACGCAATTTCCCGAACGCTGCCCATCCAAGTTGGATTCTTCGGCTTCTCTTTACCTAAGTTAAGTGGACTGAACAATCTGTCCAAGATAGGTGTAATGGTCAACAACTTCGAGAGTATCGTTCCCAACGATTACCGGCACGGGTACAACATGAACATTGGACATGATTTTTGTCTTGGCCATGTTCATTTTAAGATTCACCTGTTGAGGAAAGCTACTTAGATCGCTGGGCATCGTATTTTAGATCCTCCAGCCAATCTGCCGTATAAATAATTATGAGGTTTGGTACATCATTTTGTATTCAGGTGTATCAGAAATCAGAAAAGCTTATTTTGTGCCAATGAAATAAAAACAATAAAACAAGAAATATTAAAATAGAAGTAAACAGGTACATTGTCACAAAAACCGACCCTAACTCAGCATGTTGCTGGTTGTACACAACCAACGCTGATATTCTGTTGGGCCCGGCAAGTGACGTATCATTATTTCGTGAGTGTATCATTTGCGAAATATAATCTGGCAAAAAAAAACTAGTCCATAACCGTATCTCGTGTTCCCAGGATACATCTCACGAGATGGTGGTTGCTTGCTGCCGGTTCCTGTGCTACTTCTGCCGCACCGGCCGCCAGAACCAGAAAGCTATGTTCGACCATTTCGACTTCCTTCTGGAGAACTCTAATATCCTACTGTCCAGACCTTCGCTTCGAGGTTCCACGCCCCTTGACGTCGCTTATTCCAGTTTGATGGAAAATACCGAACTGGCTCTGGCTTTGAGGTGAGATAATCATACTAACTTGTCTTAAGAGTCTACCACGTCAGCTCGAATCCAATGGTTCCTGCTCAAAACAGTGACAAATCTTTGCGTTCTACGCATGCAGGAAGAGATACACACGATTCGGCGCCCATCCTAGAATTGACACTCCAAATTACTCAAGAACCATTTTTATTTAAAACTAGTGCTGTTTTCCGGGACTTCGTACGCGTAGATTTTCATATAAATATTCAACTATTTTTTCCTCCTTTAATCCGGCCCTTGCGCAAAATAACATAGCCTATACTTCAATCTGGTCATACCTAAGCATATTCGTGAAAACCGCATTTAAATCCGTCCAGTGGTTTAGGAGATGTGCGTGGACAAACAAACAAGCACAGAAAAATTCTTAAAACTGTCTTAACGTGTTCAGCTGCGTAAGCTGTGCAATATAAAACAAAACAGACTTCATAAAAATTTCAGAACTGGACCAAATTGAAATGGGACCACGCGCAAAGCACCAACTTTCAAATTAAAAAAAAAGCATCAAAATCGGTTCACCCAGTCAAAACTTCTGAGGTGACAAATATTTAAAAAAAAAAACAGTCGAATTGAGAACCTCCTCCTTTTTTGGAAGTCGGTTAAAATTACTTTGTTTATTGGTTTAACATATTTTCAGAGAGCATTACCTAGAGAAGATAGCGGTGTACTTGTCCCGCTGCGGGTTGCAGAGCAACTCGGAGCTCATCGAGAAAGGATACCCGGACCTGGGCTGGGACCCGGTCGAGGGCGAGAGGTATCTCGACTTCTTGCGGTTCTGTGTTTGGGTGAGTTCCATTCACCACCTTCTTCCACAGCTTTCTTTATCCCACTGCTGGATAAGACCTTTCTCTTGCTAATAGGTGTTTCCCATTAGCCGGGTTGCGACCCGGTACCGGCCCATCAAAATAAAATACAGGGTCTCAACATTCCCGCCTTGTTTTAAAAATAATACCTGCTTTCGATTGTCGCATCGTAAACATTCATAAATATTCGCTAAAATCTTGTGACTCAATAGGCGATAACAAAATGTGTAGTATTAATAAAACTTTTTCACCTAATGGAACCAGCTTGGGCTTAAAAGTATTAAGTGGGTTACGAAGGGGCAGTGTGAAAATTACCGGGCCATGGCAAAACAATGTTTGGGAAACACTGGGCTAGATGACTGTATTTTTTACTGTCCTATAAAAATGTAGCCCATCATCGATTAGTGAAAACAAAATGAACATCTGATCAAAAATAAGCAACTTATAAGCATTTTAATATCATGCTAGACAGAGAGCGCGAAACAGCAAATTATGACGTCACTTCTCTGTACGCCATGTAAATTCTATTCAGACAAAATGGCGCACAGAGGCGTGACGTCATTTTTTGTTGTGTGGGAAGGGGACAGAGTTTCTCTACCAAAAACTTTAAACGCTTATATGTATATCAAAACATTAATATCAAAGTCAAATCATTTATTGCATATTATGCTAAGTACGTATATATATAGTTGACATATTAACACAATGACCCAATTTGGTTATGGAAATTTAGGTATGAAGCGGCCCGATCTGTTATAATGTATTATCGTTTAGAAAATTTTCTACCTAATAATATCACTTTTTTTAAAATTCTTTATAAAATTTCACACTTTGTCACACTTTAAGTCGTCGGATAATTTATTAAATATTTTTATGGCCATTGCATGAGGACCACTACTATGCATTTCTAGCCTCGATTTTGGGATTGCTAATTTATGCTTAAACCTGAGCGGGTGTTTACGTGGTATTTCTGAAACGTTTTTAAAATATTCGGGCAAAGGCAAAGTGTGCTCCATCGTAGAACGCATATCTATCGGCAATCGGCAAAAGTGACGCCTCTATAAATTAGGAACTGCCACAAAAAAAAAATTGTTGCACATTCTCTCGGTTTCTTTCTCGGCCTTTCATATGTCATCGATTTTAATCTTTTCTCTGCTCTTGACTTTTTTTTTAATTTAACCTATGCTGTCTCACTCCTGGACAAAGGTCTCCCCCATCTCTTTCCAGACAGTGCGGTCACCCGTCAAATTTGGCCACTGGGTTTGGAACGCGTCGAGGTCATCGCGCCGTCGTTTTCTCGGCCTGCCTTGGCTCCTTAGTCCGTTCTCAGGCACCCACTGTGTGATCCTCTGGGCCCATCTGTCAGGGTGCATCCTGGCTACGTGTCACGCCCAACCCCACTTTAATTTGGCAGCTTTGATGCCAACATCAGCGATCCCTGTAATTGAACGCAGCGTCGTGTTTCGGACTCGGTCAGTCCTTTTGATTCTTAGGACGCTGCGTTCCATCGCTCTTTGGCAAACCCCAAGTTTGAACTACCTAAAATATATTTTTTATTCTCTAGGTAAACGGTGAAAGCGTGGAAGAGAATGCCAACCTGGTAATCAGACTCCTGATCCGAAGGCCCGAGTGTCTTGGGCCCGCGCTCCGAGGCGAGGGCGAAGGCCTGCTCAAGGCGATAGTGGATGCTAACAAGATGAGCGAGAAAATCGCTGACAGACGGAAGCTGAGGGAATTAGAGCAGGACGGCGATATCAATGTGAGTCATATGTAAATAACAATTACGCATTAAACGAATATGAATATCATATGCTTAAAGTGTAGAAGAAAATGCCAGTAAAGGGCGTGTTTTGAATCGACACCGTGTCATCGACTTCTTTGTTCCGTGTTGATTTTCATTAGCGCTGTAAGTTGGCTTGATTCGGAACGCACCCCTATACGTTATTTGGCCAGTAGTGTGCCAGCTAGCTTACTAAAAAGGGTTACACGAAACATACGCTCACAAAGATGATTTTTGTATTGTGTTAGTCTGCTCCACAGTTCAGCCACCCGCTACCGGAGTCTGACGAAGACGAGGATTACATTGATACCGGCGCAGCCATCCTTAACTTCTACTGCACCCTGGTGGATCTACTCGGGCGGTGCGCGCCGGATGCGGGCGTTATAGCTCTTGTGAGTATTGTGGCCTGATGATATTATTTATATCCAAGAACTAGATCCCGCGCGTCTAGATCGTAACTACAAGTCTGGGCTACGTAGTAGCTATACTTAGTCTGTGTATTCAAAGTATGCTCTATAAGTGATGTGTCCGGTAGGATCAAATTACATTGAATTTCGCGCTTCAAGGACTTATTAAATCTGAGACTAGACATTTAGGCAAATGGATGAAAAAATAAATGGACGTTTAGAGAATTGAACAAAGTGGAAAACTGGACACTCAGAGTGTATTGGACGTTGTGAACGTAAACCCTCTCAAACAGTGGTAGGACTCTTTTGCAGGGGTCCGCCTGGGAAAGTACCACACCTTTGCCAGTTATTCAACCGCCAAGCAGTAGTGTGCAAACACTACTGTGTTCCGGATTGAAGGACAATGTTTCCAGCGAAATTACAGGGCACACAGAGATTTGACATCTTATATATTTGACATTTATATCTCGGGGTGACGAGCGCAGTGCATTGCCATCCAGGGTTTTGAACTGTTGAAGTTCAAAATTTTGAGTGACGTTGAGTTGTTATGGGCAAGCGCGTCTCTTCACTCAGTATCATAAAAAAAACCCAATTAAAAAGTTCGAAGACAATTGACGTTCGCCAACACTGGACCGTCATCATCGTGGGTTGTCTTCTTTCAACGAGTGTAGAGGTAGGTATACCGGCTTCGAGATTCTTTGCTGGGGCTGGACTCTAGGGGACACTGCCCCCAGGGAAGTTGGAGGGGCGAGTACCCGACCCGGTGCAAGGTCCGGGTGGCATCTCGAGCCCTTCAGTGCGGATCTTTGTCCTTAAGTCACGTCTGAGTTCAGATTGATGTTGGTCATCATGGACTGCCGCCTGCATCATCCTCGTCGTGGTCTTCTCCGAGGTTCGTCAGAATACACTACCACCACCAGCATGGTAGATTAGGGCCCACTCTCTCTTTTTTCTCTGTGAGAAGGCCTGTATCCCAGCAGTGGGAACTTAATACGGTGATAATTATGATGATTCTGGGGTGAGTATCGAGGGTTATGTGGCCTGAATCTTGGGGGATATGTGGCTTATGTATAGTTGTGTAAATACAACATGCATTGCACCTTAAACCTCTGTTAAAAAAGCTGATAATCTCCCTTTGCCGTGATTATGTTGTGGTTAAATACCAAAGTTCATATAGAAGGTAGATCGTTTTGCCTGCACCTTACTTTGAACTGTTCGACCAACCACCTGCATTCTTCATTCTTCCCGTGAACATGGTGCATGTAACTGCGCCGAAATATCACGGTAAATACCTATCCCATAAAAATCATATAACTAGTGAACAACCATGTTCGTTTAAAATCTTTGATAATATAATGTTTTCATCTGCCTTAAACTCGAGCTAGTACCGAACAAAATCTGCCAAAAACTGAAGGGGGCGAGGTAAACACGTATTGCACACACTGACATATTGTTACTAGTTCTACAAATGCACACAACTGCAAACGATGTGCTCAAATTGATAACGAATAGACGACCGAGGGGAGTGTAAGTGCTAAAGGGGAAACTGGGTAAAATGCTTCCATTTTTTTTTCTGAATTTATAACAGTGTTTTTTATATGAAATATATTCTATTGGCGCGCCTTATCAGTAAAACTGACTTGTATGCCGTGACGGACGTGACGTCTTACGCTCTCTTATGCCGTCATGTTTCTTACCTTGATTGTTCACACTTGATTGGGCTTTCCGTAACGGCTAACTTTTTTTACGTTCAGGGAAAGAATGAGTCGCTGCGTGCGCGCGCTATCCTGCGCTCTCTGGTGCCGCTGGAGGACCTGCAGGGCGTGCTCAGTCTCCGCTTTACTCTCAACAACCCAGCGGCTGGCGAGGAGAGGCCTAAATCTGGTGAGTTTTTTGTGAGTGAGCGTCAAAGCCACACACTGAAAGCTAGTTAGAAAACATAAGAGAGTAGGTACTGCAAGCCCGCCCAAATTTCACACACAGAGTCGTTGTATGTATGTCTCTTCTTTGTAGCGACCTACACGAGCAACCTAGCTTAGTGAGTAAACCTCTTTAGTAAGCTGTTTGATTTTTTTTCTTGATATCTCGCAATTACAGATTTTTTAATCTCTACGATTTTATTATGTGTATAGATATAGATATCTGGCACATTTTTGCACACACTGTCAAATGTATGTATTTTTCTGTAGACATGCCATCGGGCCTGATCCCTGGCCACAAGCAGAGTGTGGGTCTGTTCCTTGAAAGAGTGTACGGAATCGAAACCCAGGAGCTGTTCTACCGACTGCTTGAAGAGGCGTTCTTACCGGACTTGAGGGCTGCCACTATGTTGGACAGGGTAAGTCGCGTTTACTTAACGCTACCGTTGTTCAAATGAAACCTTAAATTGTGGGTCCCTAATTCGTATTTTAAACCGACTTCCAAATAGGAGGAGGTTTTCAATTCAACAGTTTCCTTTTTGTTTGTTACCTCAGAACTTTCGACTGGGTGAACCGATTTTGAAGATTCTCTTTTTATTTGAAAGCTGGTGCTTCCCGTGTGGTCCCATTTCAATTTGGTCCAGTCCTGTCATTTTTATGAAGTTGGTTTTTTATTATTGTAATATAATTGTTTAATGAAAAAAGCCTATGATAATGATGAATAGGTAAACAGATCCCACATATTCAACTACGATATGACCATTTGACAGCCTCATCCTTACCCCGGCGTGATGAAAAGGTACTGAATTTTCAGCAGGATCTTTTTCGAGCGGGCCAATCCTAGACGCGAATTGAATAAATGACTTTTGCTTACTCCAATCACAAGCAACTTGATCTAATTAAAGTTTGATAACATTTACCCAACCTAGAGCCTATTTTATTGTTATTAAAATTTTTATGCTTTAGACAGTTCTCTCAAAATGTGGAACATATCAAGTGGTGAGTTTAATGGACTCGCTTGCAAAATGTTCAAAACGCAAACATTTGCTTATGAGTTAGACACTACGCGTTCCGAAACAACGCCATCGACGTCAACAGCGCCAATGAAAACCAACCTTTTGATTATATATAATTTGGATCCGCCTTAAACTCGAGCTAGTATCAAAAAAAGTCTACCAAAAATTGAAGGGGGCGAGGTAAACACGTATTGCACACACTGACATATTCTTACTAGTTCTACAAACGCACGCTTCAATATTAAGCGCACACAACTGCAAATGATGTGTTCAAAATGTTAACAAATTGACGACCTAGGGGCGGGGGGGGGGGGGGGGGGTAACTGTTAAAGGGGAAACTGTACGTATAACGCAAAATATTTTTTTCTGAGAATCTTTCATGCTTCGAAAAACATTTCTATGTACCTTGTTGGCGTTGTTGGTGTTATTCGGAATCATCATCATCAGCCAGAAGACGTCCACTGCTGAACATAGGCCTCCCCCTTTAACCTCCACAATGAACAACACTTCCCATCTGCATCCACTGGTTGCCCGCGACTCTCACAATGTCGTCGGTCCATCTAGTAGGAGGCCTACCTACGCTGCGTCTTCCGGTTCGTGGTCTAAACTCGAGGATTTGTGGTTATTCGGAATGCGCCCTTAAAAAGTCGTGCTTTTTCAGTCATAGACACCATCTTAATACCGATACATAATTAGAGTATCTGTAAGATTTAAATAAAATCACATTAGTTTCATCATGCTGTTGGTACCTAAATATAGAATTCACGTTTTTCATTCCACATATCAAACATAAATCGAATTAAAAATGGTCATAAAGCATAATCGAATCTGCAGTACAAGTACCGTTCCATATCGATCGCTAACTTTGACAGTTACATCGTCAAATTCGATATAATGATATTTGAACTGTACTCGCTATGATCGATTCTATGTCATTTTATCGAATTTGAAGATTTAACTGTCAAATTTTACAGAAATCGATCGATAAAGAACGATACTTGCACTGCTGCTTTGTGATCTTTTTTGATGTTGTGATTTGTGAAAATCATTAGTTTTTGTTTGTACTTCTAGAACGACGGTTGCGAGTCAGATATGGCTCTGTCAATGAACCGCTACATCGGTAACTCCATCCTTCCTCTGCTGATCAAACACGCAAACTTCTACAACGAGGCTGAAAACTACGCCTCTCTGCTGGATGCCACCCTGCACACAGTGTACAGGTAAACAGACGCTGTCACTTGCTTTCGCCGATCAACGTAAAAAAAAACAGTCATAGGACTCCACGTCAGAAATGAAAACTTAAGTAGTAATTCACATATTCTACAAAAGATGGTGCTGTTTTAAAATACAAGGTACAGCGTTCGGTGACGATGACGCGAGTTGCATGATTTTTGTTCACCCAAAAAGTTGCTTGAAGTTTCTACCATGTTTATTGCGAGTTTTAATGAGCCGTGAGTCCCGATCGAGAATTAAAAGCATGAGAAACTTTATAATTACATTGATGGCTTCAGTTAATGATAGTTCAATAAATATATTTTCTCACACAGGTTGTCCAAAAACCGCATGCTGACCAAGGGTCAGCGTGAGGCGGTGTCGGACTTCTTAGTCGCGCTGACATCAGCGATGCAGCCTTCCATGTTGCTGAAACTTCTCAGAAAACTGACTGTGGATGTGTCCAGGCTGTCTGAATACACAACTGTGGCTTTGAGGGTCAGTGTAGTAATTTAGCAGTTTATTAAGGCCAATTCTGCTTTAGTGTGGCCAATCTCCTTTATAGACTGCAATGAAAAAGCAGCTACTTTTAGTAAGTTTTTATCTAACACCCTTCAAAATTGGCTGTATTTTTTAGCGCATTACTCATAGGAAGATCCAGTGAAGGTCCACTTACCCGTGATTCTCATGAGATCTCTTATTTCCGTGTTACCTGCTGCTTTTCTCATGTTGGGGCGTATTCACGTAAGAAGCAGCGCTGTTCTAGCAGCGCTGATAGTAACTTGTCGGCGACGTTCAGCACTTATCGGTGCTGGTTTGGCACAAAGTATAGAGACTACCGTCACGCGTGTGACCTGCGCGGACCAGTTCCGATAAGCGCAGGTAGATCGGCGTTGGTAACCTGCTTCCTACGTGAATACGCCCTTACCCACATGTGTTGTACAGCTGTTGACCTTGCACTACGAGCGCTGCGCTAAGTACTACGGCAGCACGGGCGGGCAGGGGATCTACGGAGCCAGCTCTGACGAGGAGAAACGTCTCACCATGATGCTCTTCTCCAACATCTTTGATTCTCTCTCCAAGATGGATTATGAACCAGAGCTCTTTGGAAAGGCGCTGCCTTGTCTCATTGCTATCGGTGAGTTTATGAGTTAAGATAGTGCCGTCAACAGAGCTCTTTCTGCAGGCCTAGCACGGGCTGTGGACAGATTATCTTTCCACCGTTTTTATCCCACTAGGAAAAGACAAACGTATCCATATTCTAGCTCTGTCGCGTCTACGCGCGGATAAAAATAGTGAAAAGTATTTTTTTCCACGGCCCATGCTAGGCCTGCTGTATTCAAGACTTTATATGCCTAATAATAAATTTTTTAACTTGGGGGTGGTGTTTAAATTATATAGTCACTTCCAAAACTTGACAATCAGTAGGATTTAAAACTAATATAATAATATAATACTAATAAGAATGAGAAATAGTAATAAATGTTTTGTTCTCTTCTCCGTTTTAATTTATAGTCACTTATCACTAATATTTGGAAACTGTTAAATACTGTCAGCGCTATTTCTGGAAGTACGTATGTTCTGATCTTTCTGATCTTTCCGGGTACCCAAGATACAGGCTTTGCCTAGTTTGGGGCCCAATGCAGACTTCTTTTTTGTGTTTTTCTATATTGTATGTCTATAAGGAATTTTATGTGCTGTTCTTTCGGAAATATATGATTTATGATTATGATTCGAACCTGCCCAATGGTCTGGGTAAAAAACCCCATTGCTCGGTTCTCTGTAGACCACAACTCACTTGTTGGAAAGTGACGATGTACTTTAAGATGGAGCACACTTGCCCATAAGTTGCCTCGTAACTCTTTCTCTTGAAAATATACATCCATTTCTTGCGCATTATGTTCCTTACTCGTACATAAGACAGTATCCACTTTGTACAGACAATTTTCTTTTTTTTCATGAGTGATAATATACTTTTCATCATTATCAGCCTATCATGTTCCCATTGCTGGGATACAGGCCTTCTCTCAGAGAAAGAGAATGGGCCCTAATCCACCATGCTGGCCTAGTGCATGCTGGTGAACTTTTTGAGGATTTTGAACATACCAATTTCCTCACGATGTTTTCCTTGTCCGTTTTTGAGTGATGATATCGAAGCACAAAGGTGCTATAATCCGGATAGCCGTTGGAAAGAAAGGTTCTTGAATGGAGACCACGAACCGTAAGACGCAGCGTAGGTAGGTCTTCCACTAGATGGACCGACGAAATTGTGAGAGTCGCGGGCATCCAGTGGATGCAGATGGCAGGATGTCGTTCTGTGTGGAGTTCTAAAGGGAAGGCCTATGTTCAGCAGTGTCTTCTGGCTGATGATGGTTATGACTGAATAAGCTATTAGTGCAGGGCCGAGGATCGAACCGAGAGCCGTCAGATTGTAAAGCGTGCATGCTACTGCTCGGTCACCACTCATTCAGACAATTTCTTATGAAGTCACTATTTGCAGGGTCTCTAATAGACAGTACTCTTCGTAATAATTTCCTTTCGCAAGATGTCCCCTTTCTAATCTCTGCCAGGTGACGTCTATTTTTAACCGACTTCCAAAAAAGAAGGAGGTTACCAATTCGACTGCTTTTTATATGTTTGTTGCCTCAGAACTTTTGCCTGGGTGAACCGATTTTGATGCTTCTTTTATTTTTATATTTTTATTTGAAAGCTGGTGCTTCATTTGGTCCCATTTCAATTTGGTCCAGTTCTGATGAAGTCGGTTTTATAAAATAGTTTTTTTTTATGATACTGGGTGACGAGTCGATCGAAGCCGCTCGCCTGATGGCTCTTCACGCTTGCCCATAACAGCTCAACGCCATTCAGAATTTTTAACTTCAACAGTTCAAAATACTGGATGGCAATGCACTGCGCTCGTCACCCCGAGATATAAGATGTCAAATCTCTGTGTGCCCTGTAATTTCGCTGGAAACATTGCCCTTCAATCCGGAACACAGTAGTGTTTGCACACTACTGCTTGGCGGTCGAATAACTGGCAAAGGTGTCGTAATATGTGCTTGTTGTTACAGGTTGTGCTCTCCCTCCGGACTACTCTCTGTCGAAGAATTACGACGACGAGTTCTATGGAAAGGAACAGACCGGGACAGGTACGGAACAAATTATACCTTTTTAGCTTCGATCAAAAAAATACGTAAGTAGATGCCACAATGACGCGCTAATCGCGGCAATACACAATCTGTCTGGACTCAATACGCAGCCAGAATGGATCCACAGTCACGCGATAGTTGCACAAGCAGTAACACACCGTCCAGCCATTAACTCACCGTTTAAACCTTCCCTAAACTTCCACAAATATTTCAAGATCAAAATTGATCAAATCGGTCTAGCCGTTCTCAAGTTATAGCGTGGCCAGGAGAAATAGGGGTTCATTTTTACACATATAGATTTCACCGGGGTTTAAAAAATACAATTTATACTATGTATGGCACTTGACACGACTTTGAAGCGGAAATTCTTTACAGATTCGTCCAAATTTTGATACAATTTGTTATTCCCCCTTCCAGCGTCAGACAACCCTCAATACGACCCGCAGCCGATCAACACGTCTTCCGTGGCGCTGAACAATGACCTCAACACTATTGTGCAGAAGTTCTCTGAACATTACCACGACGCCTGGGCTTCCAGGTAACAAATAAAACTAGAACCACAGAATACATAGGTATAAGTCCAAATACAGAAGATTTACTCCGCAAAATCTTTTAAATAAGTAGCGACTCTTGCTACTACACAATAAAGTGCAATTCAGGACGTGCGAGCGCTCTATATTAACCGAGAAGTTGCCTCTCTGTCTATCGCGTAACTCTTGTCGCGTTATCTCTGTCTATCGCTCGGCAGCGGGCATGGCAAGTCCGACCAGTCGACTACTTGTAGCTTCATACCTAAAGTGCGGAGTGCACCAGGCCTGCTAGAACATAGAAGCAGGCGGGGTACCATAATCTCAAAAACATTCTTATAATAACCTTACATTGACTTTCGTCTTGCTCTCCCAAGTTTATAAAATTAATTAAAATTGTAAAAAGACTACTCGATGAGCCATTTTTTTTTACCTATTTTGTACGACTGCGTACTCGTGGCAGTCGTTATTTCATCAGGTAAGTAATTATAAACCGTCGGACCCATGACGTGCGTCAACTTATTAGTTTGGCTCAGCGTTTCCCTTTTGGTGGGTCGCGACCCTGTACCGAGCCGCAGCCTTCCCGCCTATTATTTTAAATTAATACTATCGATCGACGCATCGATAAAACATTGTTAATTGTATACATATCTCATAATATATACATACTTCTAATAACAATACATGTGGGGTTAAAACTATTGAGTGGGTCAAAAAGAGGCAGAATAAAAATAACCGGGCCGTGGCAGAACAATGTCTGGGAAAAACTGGTTTAGCTACATTAGTTTCCATACTAATAATTGTCGTTTATTTCAGGAAAATTGAGAACGGGTGGGTGTACGCTGATTCTTGGTCTGACAGCCAGAAAGCTCATCCACGGCTCAAGCCGTACAACATGCTCAATGACTACGTAAGTACTTCTCAGAAGTGGGATACATTATCAGTAGATGACCGACTTTCTTAGTGCGTGGCCCCATCAAACTCTGCGAGAGTGAGATGCTCGAGTTAGAGCGAGAGGGAAATACTTCTCGCTGGCTTGTAAAGTACAAGGAAGCAAAACAGTTTTGGCGTCAACATGAAAAAAATAAGTCGTCGCATTATATTATTTTCCTAAACTTGTGTATTTTCCAGTGTTAAGGGCCATCTCATATTTTTTGACGAAAAAAGCAACGAAAACTCTAATTTTGGCGTTCTTTTTCTATCAAATAGAAATATTTAGAGAAAATTCAGTTACTGTATTAAATAGATCTGTGTTTTTTATTTAAAATAACGGCATCAAATAAAAAAAAATGTACAACATATTAACTAATTACCTCCAATTTACAAATTGTTTTTTGCAAAACTCTCAGAGGGAAAGTTTGTTGCATTTCGTTAAATTACTGACTCAAAATAAAACATTTTAGTGTAATGACTTTTTTATATTAATCTTTACAATTACGGCTTTAATGCGCAAATTCAAATATCAACAAGTGAACAGTGCATGTTGAAATACCACTGAGACCACGAACCGGAAAACGGCAGCGTAGGCAGGCCTCCCACTAGGTGGACCGATGACATTGTGAGAGTCACGGGCATCCAGTGGATGTAGATGGCAAGTTGTCGTTCAGTGTGGAGTTCTAAGGGAGAGGCCTATGTTCAGCAGTGGACTTCTTCTGACTGATGAATTTGTATAATTTATGTTATTACAGGAAAAAGAGCGTTACAAAGAGCCTGTGCGTGAGTCCCTGAAGGCCCTGCTCGCGATCGGATGGTCAGTGGAACACTCGGAGGTGGACATACCTTCCACCAATCGCAGTTCCATGCGCCGCCAGTCCAAGTCGGGAGGCGTAAGTACATAGTTATATTTTCATATCAGAATAATCATAATTTTCAATACTTGTCGTATACAGATTATTATGAACTTATGATCATTGGATATTCCTTTAAATACTCATTGTAACTAACAGACATAAGCGCCAAATTGGGTCGGGGCAACCTTCTTCATATATCAGGGCGAAAACAGAGCTGGATATAGGGGAGGGCAACCGGAGATACAGCCCTGGGGCCTCCACAAAAGAGGAGCCCTTACAATAGACATTTAGATAAAAAATTCTAACCGAATATAATGCAAAATTATAATAGGAAAAAACAACACACAAGTTCTGATAAGAGAACCAATTTTCCTTTGATATAAACAAAACATTGGTGAAAGAATTTTATTTGTCTTGCAATTAATTATTAAAACACTTGAAAGTAAAAAAAATATAGTCTATTAAAAAATTATGAGGGTATTCTACTCTTTGTTGCCCCATAGCCTCCAGACCGCTAAATCCGGCCCTGGGCAAAAGTACCAAGTCGGAAGACTCGTTTTAAGTCAGGGGCTTAAACGACAAGTTGGGAGGACAGCAATACTCTATGAATCGGGGTGAAAGTATCAAGTCGGTAAAAATAAGTGCTAATTTTAACTCAGGGGCGGATAAGTGCCAAGTCGAAGGGCGTAATTCAACAGGAATAGGCAGGTAGGGCGTAAGGGTGTAAGTACTCGTTACAGATCACCCAAGTAAAGCAATGGACGACCCAGTTAGTCTGGATGGGTGAACGAGCTTGGCATTTACAACTTAGCTACTGTGGTTATTTGTTCTATAACAGCTTAGAAGCCTTGATGGTTTACAAACTATGACATTAGGGCTAGACCAAAGGTTTCCAAAGTGGTCCAGGTGGATCCCCAAGGGTCCACGGGAGACTCGACGGGGGTCTACGTTTTTGTCGATTCTTGCTAATATGGCAGAAATGTAGCTGCCCCCACGGCCACCGGAATCACCTAAATTTTGAAGATTACTAAATTCTACGGTCTATGAGAAAAAAAGTCTGGGAACCTCTGGGCTAGACTGTCTCAGCTTTTACAAAATTAGTGTCTTACGTGGCGTACAAGTCATAGAAATAAGAATGGCGCAAACTCAGCGCAGTTTCTATTAGTAACGGTCGTTTTCTCAGTCTTGATTTCTTTCTACGCGTACGTCGGTCACGCGTACAAATATAATTTTGCGTTCTCTAAAGCACCGCACTACGACGCTGATGGTCAGAAACACGCGAGTTAACATTATATGGTGCGCGCATATACTGCTACCTGCAGTGGCGTATTTACCCTAGGGCCAATAGGGCCATGGCCTGGGGCGGCAGGCTGTATGGTGGTTAAAGGGGGAGGCCTATGTTCAGCAGTGCACTTCTTCTGGCTGATGATGATGATAATATTAGTGTAGATTAAAAGTTTTTACTTTTTTCCGTTAATTTATGGGGCGGCGAACCTTCAAGCACTGAATCTTACGCCTAAAATACGCCACTGGCCTGTCCTTGTCATTTATAAAGGCTTGTATATGTCCAGAATTTTAATTGTAAATATGGCGTTACCTAATACAGTTGTTACTTACATGCATTCAGGAAGAACCTGAAAAAGAACTGGTATTATACATCGAGGTACTATACCTATAGTCACAATCTCTAAGTGAAAACAGACAAAAAACGTCCGAGCGTCGTTGTATATACCTAGACATCAATTATATAGTTCACAATGACACATTTACTTCAATTTAGACTTTATTTCGCTTGCATAGTGTTCAACGTCGCTTGTCCGCTATGGCATCGTAGCACTGGCATCGTGCGGAGTTATAGTCATATCACGGTTGCCTGACAACGAACCAAAAAGTCTGTGCAATACGTAGCGTGCTCAGTGGCGTAGCTAAGTAACCAAAGGCCCTGGTGCAAAAAAAAAGCCCTATCTAAACTGGGTTAGGTTTTATCAAGTAAAAATAGTAATACTAGGTACAAAGCTACTTTTCATCAGTTATTTATTGTGCTCTAAGCTACATACTACATGACTTTATTGACTTGTGTGTATACAGGGATTATTTTTTCACAAGTTCAGTTGAGGTTTGCTGGTCAGGGTCCGAGGGCCCTATGAGCTTGAGGACCTTGAGGGCCGGTGCACTGCACCGCCTAGCCCTCCGATAGCTACGCCACTGAGCGTGCGCCGAGTTTTGGTTCAGACATTTTTTTTTGCCACGATTGTGACTCTAGGCATATTATCTCGACGGTATTATATAACTGAATTTGTACTTTGCTCACTTCTGTTGCATGTTTTCACCTTTGTATATTTTATTGATAGAAAGTCAAATAAAATTAGGACTAACGATAGAGGTTCCCTCACTAAAATCTACAGTATTTTTTTGTAAGTTTTGTCCCCAATGTGTTAACCTATGTATATTGTTTTCATATACCTGTGCACGCCCCGTTTCCTTCCCAGCGCGGCCCAGAGATCTTGGTAAGGACACACACATCTTGCATGTTTTAACGTACCTATCTGTTTTTATCTTGTATATATACCTATATATCGCTTTTAGCGATAGGGCTGCCACTTGTCGCACTAGCTCGTAAGCGTTTTTATGTCTGTATTTTTTTTATTTCTGGTGTACCCAATAAAAAGTTTATATTATACTATACACCTCGTTATTTAAAATCTCAGATCAGACAAACAAGGTATAACAACTAGACGTACAACTAGACTTATTAGAACTGGGATCATTTAATACTTGACTTTTTTAATTTTAATAATACTTTAAATTTTAATTTGTTTGTTTTACGTCTTAGTTTTATTTATGTTTAACAGTACTTAATTATTTTGTTTTTTCGCTCAATATTAATGCATGCTGTCTTCACCTGTCATTATTGTGACATTTAGTTATATTTTTGTATGTGTTTAACGTTTTTGATCGAATTGATGTACACAGTGTAGGTGGACTTAAATAAATAAATTGTGTGCTTTTTTTACTGACATCTATAATCGGGGTTAGATGACTGATGTTGATATTGTTGGAACCAATAGCTTTGATGAATAATTTAAGTAAATATAATATGTTCATTCAAAAATAGTTTAAATCGTTTATTTAAAGTCTCCTGACATATAAGAGTTTAAAGTTACTGGTAGAGAAAACTCTGTCCCTTACCCGTAATACAAAAAATGAAGCCACGCCTCTTTGCGCCATACTTGTCAGAATCGAATTTAGGTATATGGCGTACAGAGAAGTGACGTCATAATTTGCTGTTAGCGCTCTCAGTCTAGCATGATATTAAAATGCTTATAAGTGCTTATTTTTGATCAGATTTTCATTTTGTTTTCATTAATCAGCTATATTTATGGGTTACATGTTAATAGGACAGTTTAAAAAAACAGCCATATAGCCTATTGTCGATTGAATAGAAGAGTCTGAATTATGTACTTTTTTATATATATTTTTATTATGCATTTACTAATTTCGAAGTCAGTTTTTTAATTGATAATGTTTATATTCTAACTACCGTCATATTGTACAGACTGACTCGGCAACCCCGTTCAATTACAACCCACACCCCGTCGATATGACCAACCTCACGCTGTCGAGGGAAATGCAAAACATGGCAGAAAGGCTCGCTGACAACGCACACGATATCTGGGCCAAGAAGAAGAAGGAAGAACTTGTCACTAATGGAGGTAAGTAATGAAGATATGGTGGACTGTAGGGTTGATATTCAATTAATTTTATATTTTATTGTATACTGTTTGTTGATCCTTAAATAAATCGAAAAAAACTGGATACCCGTACGAAGCGCCTTGATTCCACTTTTATTATACGAACTGCTAGTCTGTGGAATGAGCTACCTGAATGGGTGTTCTCCTGTAGCAGTAATCTGGGTGTCTTAAAATCACGAGTGAATCGGTTCCTTCTAGGCAAGCGTGCTCCATCGTAGACCGCATCATCGCTTAACATTAGGCGAGCTGGCGGTCAAACGCAAGCCTATTTGTAAATGCCGATGAGGCTGAAAGTTTCTCGAGTGGAGACCAAGGACCGGTAAGCGCAGCGTAGGAAGTCCACCCACAAGATGGACAGACGATCTAAAAGGGACCGCAGGAAAACGCTGGATGCAGTTTGCTTCCAACCGGCCCTTTTTGAAATCGATAGGGAGGCCTATGTGCTGCAGTGGACCTATGGCTGAAATGATGATGATGATTGGAGTAAAATTAACATGTTTGGCTGCATTCGACTTTATGGTGGCTGAGCGGTTGAGGTTAACTAAATCCACACGTTTTTTAGCTACTTAACAGCTGAAGGGATTCATTGGAGCGGGTGAAACTGCTGGACGTAGCTACTATATCACTACTTCTAAGACACTAAATATTTATGACGTTTTATTGACAGGCGGAATCCACCCACAACTTGTGCCATACGACCTTCTAACTGACAAAGAAAAGAAGAAAGACCGTGAACGATCGCAAGAATTCCTTAAATATCTCCAATATCAAGGATACAAGCTGCACAGACCCAGCAAAGTGTCCCAAACGGACACTGAGCAAACCACTACGGGCGTTGTAATAGAGCTCAGATTCGCGTACTCACTTCTCGAGAAGTTAATTCAATATATTGATAGAGCGACGATCAATATGAAGCTGTTGAAACCATCTACCACGTTCAGTCGCAGACCTAGCTTCAAAACTAGCACGAGAGATATTAAATTCTTCTCCAAGGTATGTTGTTTTTACTACGTTTTTATTAACTCTGTTTCTTTTCGGTACAAATTTTAAAATATATATACAACTACCTAATCAGAGACTTGAACTTAACTTTAAATAATATACTTGAAAATATATATTTATTTGGTTCTAATGGTTGATAACAGGTTTTTAAAGTATATTTCTCTTAAGTAATTAGTATATATTTCAAGTATATTTTTTTTATTTAAAAGTTGATTCAATTTTGTTTATGTCGGTAGTTAATTTGTTATGCACAACTTATAAAACAGAAAATTTATGAAAACTTAAAATAATAACAAAAAACTAAAACTTAAAATAAGTACATAAAAAAATATAATATATAAATTTTGTTTTTAATAAGCAAACACTTTTTGTATGAAATTTTCTTTATTAATAGAATTAAGAAATATTAATCAGTATTTTTTTCTCTCTTCTATTATAGTAATTTAAAAGCCAAACAGGGCCCTTATTCCGCACGGGCAAACACGCTCGTAACGCGCCGCGTTAGCAGTTGCGAAATAAAGGCCCTGAGCGTTATGGGTTACTAAGACCGATTCAAGAATTTATTTGCTCTGACAGCAGCATCTACATACAATATCTATAGAGTCACAATCGTCCCAAAAATGTCAGAATCAAAACTCAGTGCACTGTACGCATTGAGCCGGCTTTTTGGTTAGTTGTAATGTAAGGCACCCGCGATACGACTATAACGCCGCGCGATGCCAGTGCTACGATGACAGCGGACAAGCGACGTTGAACACTATGCAAGCGTCGTAAAATCTAAATTGGAGTAAATTGATCAACGACGCTCGGACAATTTATGACTGTTTTTTTTAGAGATTGTGACTCTCTAGGTATTGTATTTCGATGGACAGCAGCAATAATGTGTAAAAATCTGGATAAAAACATTTTTTTAAACATTTCATTGACGTATATCGGGTACCAGCTACAGTCATATTTTAACCGACTTCCAAAAAGGAGGAGGTTATCAACTCAACTGTATTTTTTTATGTTTGTTATCTCAGATCTTTCAACTGCGTGAACCGATATTGATGACTCTTTTGTAATTTGAAAGCTGGTGTTTCCCGTGTGGCCCCGTTTCAATTTGGTCCAGTTCTGACATTTTAATGAAATCGGGTTTTTTATATTGTTTTTTTTTTTAACCTTGGTAAAGTGTTCAGAATTAGTGGTTTTCATTTTTACAATTTTATTGCAACTGTCAAAATAAACGCATGAATTTCTTGTAATGATATTAATGTCTTATTTGATAATTTAACTAATTTGTTAAAATTATCCTGTCCTTCTCAATTTCGGCACTTATTTACATATTCTACAGCACTTCTAATTCTCATTCTGTTGTTTCTATCAAATTACAAGCAACACAAATCGGAGTTGAAATATTTCAAGAAGGTATTTACAACTCTATGAATATATATCTTGTATAAATGTTTAGAAATATTTGGTGTTGCAAGCACTAAAACAGTGCATACGTTTGTGTCAAACAACGCATTTACAAATGTGGTAAGAAATAGAAACATATTTGGTTACACACCGACTGCCTCGGTGGCTCAGTTGGTAGTGATCCTACTTTCTGTGCTTGGGGGCGTGGGTTCGATTCCCATCTAGGACAAACATTTGTGTGATGAACATTTGTGTTTGTTCTATGTCTGGGTGTTAATATCTATTTAAGTATGTATTTAAAAATATATATGTATGTATATCAGTCTCTGGCAGCCATATTACAAGCTTTGCTTAGTTTGGGGTCAGATGACCGTGTGTGCAATAATGTCCCAGATATTTATTATTATTATTTATTTATCTATCAATTATAATTATTCTCGCAGTTTAAAAAACTAAAAAAGACGCTTTAAAATTGCTAATCTTTGAAATCCTGTTAAGGATAATGGGTAAAACTATTTAAATTATTGCATTGTCATCGGTCCTTGATAAGTGTGCAAAGTTTCAAATCAATCCGACGTTTTGAAAGGGGTGAAAATCAGGTTTAAAGATTCCGTTACACAGATACATACCAACTAATAAAAGCGTGTTAAAAATGGCTGAATGTGAATAGTTACGCTCAGCTTTTATTTAAAGACAATAAAATGTTTTAATCCGGTAGCCTATTGTTACACAATTATTACTCTTAATTCCAAGTTTTTTAATAAAAATATTGCCTTTACTTCTACGACTCTAAAACCCATTCTCCCGTACAGGTGGTGCTGCCTCTAATGGAGAAGTATTTCTCGACGCATCGCAACTACTTCATAGCTGTCGCGACAGCTACCAACAACGTCGGCGCTGCGAGTTTGAAAGAGAAAGAGATGGTCGCGTCTCTCTTCTGCAAGCTGGCTAGCTTGCTCAGATCTAGGTGAGGATCCTTGACAAGATTATATACATATTTGCCTTGACCACATAATACATATACGTAAAAGTACAGAAGATTCACTCCGCGAAATAAGTTAAATAAGTAGCGCCTCTTGCTACTACAAAATAAAGTGCAAATCAGGACGTGGAGCGCTAACTACCTACAGCTATATTAACCGAGAAGTTGCTTCTCTGTCTATCGCGTAACTTTTGTCGCGTTATCTATGTCTATCGCGCGACAGCGGGCACGACAAGTCTGACAAGGCGACTACTTGTAGCTTCATACCTAAGTGCATGATCAGTGTGCGATTTCCACTGATCTACAATGCCGTAAATAGGACTGTGCCAGCGTTGCCCAGGCACAAGGCGCAGACTCTGGAGAGGCGCAAAAATGACCACACCAGGACCACGTTTTGTTTTCAAGGGCGCAGTTATAGAAGCTCGCACCGGGCGCATAAAAGACTAGTCACCGCAATGCTGATCTATAATATGTGGATGCACTTTCAAACGGTGGCGGCTAATGCGATGATAAAACCGCGACGCTGGCATTAGATCGAATAGTTCTTCAGAACACTCCCCATTGTTAATTTGATGAAAGATACAGAGAGAACCAACCTCTCTGCGCATGTTAAGCGGCTTTAGGTGTTCGGTGAGCTTGGGATCATCGACAACGTTTACAGTTCTACGCTGCAATGCATCAAGAGGAGCTAGAAATTTCTCGTCTAATTGAGTACCTCCTTTTTTGAAGTCTATTAAAAATCCTCCCATCACTTCTGGCAACATGGCCTGGGTAATAGAAGGATTTTTTCTAATGGTAAAGTTTGCCCGCAGACTGGCAGCGTTCGGTCCCGACGTCCGCATCACGGTGCGCTGTCTCCAGGTGCTGGTGAAGGGCATCGACGCCAAGTCCCTCGTCAAGAACTGCCCCGAGTTCATCCGGACGTCCATGTTGACCTTCTTCAATAACGTCGCCGACGACCTGGGTCATACTATACTCAATTTGCAGGAGGTGAGTTCTTAAATTCCATGTGCCCATGTAAAAAACAAGGTCTGATTAAGATTGGAACAACCAGCCGGCTTTCTTGTTTCCTGAGAGATATAATTTGGGCCTTTTCAAGGCGAGAGTGAATATTTATCTTCTAAGTCTGCGTGCTTCATCTTCTAACACAACGTCGCTTACCAACAGGCGAGTTAGTGGTCAAACGCGGACTTATTCGCGTTTAAAAAAAACTGGACACAAGCCTTTGTCATTATCCAGTTGAAAATTGTCGTTGAATTTTGGAAATTCAACTGCCTTGTTTAGCTGTTGACACTACAGTAAAATAAATAACTTCGGCGATGCTAAAGTTTCACTGACGGCGTGAAAGAGATGGTGCGATTAAGATCTCGTGTGATAAACATAATCAAGCTACTGGTTTATAAATTACTAGCTGTTGCTCGCGGCTTTGCTCGCGTAGTATAGAAATCGACTTTCCCGTCCCACCCTTTCATTTTCAATTCGTCTGTCCGTCCTCCAATTCACTCTACTCCCGTTCCGCTAATTCCATCCCAGACATCCGTCCCGTTATCTACTTAATCTGGCTTGCATCCCACCTTTACCACGCCAGCCCCGGATCTCTCCCCTAATCCACTATACTTCAGTCCCGCCCTTTCCGATCTAGTCCCGCATCCGTCCACTCCAGTCTTCTCCCATAGGTACTGTAATCCACTCTACTACCATATCGCCCATTCTGCTATAGTCCTGCATCTTTTCTTGTCTGCTAGAGGTTTTTGACAAAATTATCAATGACCATGTAAACATTTTTGAATTTGTTGTTTTTAGGGTAAATACGCACACCTGCGCGGGACTCATCTGAAGACATCGACGTCTCTCGGGTACATCAACGGCGTACTGCTGCCCATACTGACCTCGATGTTCGACCACCTCGCCAATTGCGAGTACGGCGCCGACTTGCTACGTGAGTTAATTTTTTATATGCCATAGGTGGCAAACAATCAACGTCGCCTATGGATACCTGCAACATCAGGGGCATCACTGATACGTTGCTGACCCTTAAAGACTATTAACAGCCTTTTTGAAAAACCCCATATTATAGTTACTCGGAAATGCCGCAGGAGCTCAATCCAGAAATTGCAGGTGTGAGGCAAAAAGGAATGCGTAAAACGCACAGTGTGCGATTTCCACCGATCTATGATATATGGATGAACTTCCAGGCGGTGTCGGCTGGTGCGATTATAAAACCGTGATGCTGGCATCAGAACGAAATGTTCTTCAAAACATTACGTTGACATTACGTTGTAAATGCGATAAAAGACACAAAAAGACCCAACGTCTCTGCGCATGCTGAGCGGCTCTAAGTGTTCAGTGAGCTTGGGATCGTCGATAATTCTGACAGCTCTACGCTCTAATGAATAATAAGTTTCCTTTGTTAGAAATACCTGTCCTGTCGTCTCGTAGTGTTTTTGGGTTGATATCCTCGTGATTTTCACTTGATTAGGTACTGTTGTAACCTTTTTTGTCGCGAGCCGACAATTTCAGTTCTTCATAAAATTCCAAGTGATTTTCTTCTGTCAAATCCGGTGTTACTTGTCATGTCAGTTTTTTTTTTTTTGGCTTGATTGAAACTTATTTGTTTGCCTAAACAACCTTTCAACCTTTATTAACGCTTCACATCAGGCAAGTTGGTATCCAAACGTATATTCACAGGGTTTTTGGTAGCTTTTGTAACCAACTTCTGGCGTTCTATTTCACGGGTAAAAAAAATATGTTTGTTACCTCAAAACTCCGTCATTTATGAACCTATTTTTTTATTTTTTTTTAATTAATATTATATACTTTCAGAATACTTTCATAAACATTTCACCGAAAACGGTTCAGTAGTTTGGCTTTTAAATCATAATAACTGGATATTTTTGTTACTTTAATGACTTTAGTATATCAAACTGACCGAAACTGCATATTTTACTAAATTTTGTGAAGTCGGTTTTTTAAATTGATAATTTAGATTAAATCAAAAATACATATGGATTACGGCGTACTGTCAAAGTGAAGTCAAAATTGCTTCCAAAACTACGTGACTTCCCAGTATAAATACACGGACTCACGCACACATAGGTACGTACTCAAAACTACGTGAATTTCATATTGAAAACGTCAAACGACTACGCACACATATTTCAGAGAGTGGCTTCACTTTTTGACTGAACATTCTTATATAGATCAACGCGTCGAACTCCGCGTCACAATTACTGATTTCGAATGACTGACGTTTCGTTTATATGAGTGCAACTGGCTACAACAAATTTCTTACAAAAATGCTTTGAGACCAGTTCTAATTTAAACCAAAAAAAACTGTGATACTAACAGGGCAAGTTAAATAAACGCTTGTAAAAAACGAATTAAAAATCAAAATTGGCGAAGATATCGCCTAACACAAAAATACAATTCGAATTGACAACTTCATTTGGTACCATGCCAATTTTGCTGCGAACACGACTGGCTTAAACCGAGCGTTGTTAAAAAAAATAAAAAAGTTTATATTCTTAAAGAAGTATTTGTTTATTCACTACTAGACGAATTACTACTGCCTGACGAGTCGCCAGATCCACTACTATCACTGGAACTCCCGCGATTTCGACCTTTATTGTAAGCAGCCTTGCATTGCTGATAGCACTGTTTTTTGTACGCTTTTTTTCTCTCTGTATTGCATGTGAAAGCCTGGCATATTTTCTTGTAGGCATATTCGCACGCGTTCTTGCACTTTTCGTGGGAGATTTTCTGGCAGGCGCGTTCGTATCTGTCTCTTAGGATGTTGAGATTTGGGGCGAGTACTGGGTCGCTGGAGTACGAAGGTTTGGTTTCAGAACTCACCTGAAATTCAATTTATTCTCTTTATTCAATAACTTCTTTTTAACACGCTTTTATTAGCTTGGTATGTATCTATGTTTTGACTGCCCCGGTGGCTCAGTTGGTAGTAAACCTAACTTCTGTGCTTGGGGGCGTGGGTTCGATTCCCATCTAGGACAAACATTTGTGTGATGAACATTTGTGTTTGTTCTATGTCTGGGTGTTAATATCTATTGAAGTATGTATTTAAAAATATATATGTACGTATATCAGTCTCTGGCAGCCATATTACAAGCTTTGCTTAGTTTGGAGTCAGATGACCGTGTGTGCAAAAATGTCCCAGATATTTATTATTATTTATTATTTATGTAACGGAATCTTTGAACGTGATTTTAACCCCTTTCAAAACGTCGGATTGATTTGAAACTTTGCATACTTATCAAGGACCGATGACAATGCAATAAAGCGTGTTTTTTAGTTTTTTTAAATGCGAGAATTATTATTAAATTCAATAAAGCGATGGTATTCAATAGAGCGATGATGGCCGAACGGTAGTATATGCACCTTACAACTGACGGCACCCGTTTCGATCCTTGGCCATGCACCTTATTTAGTATCTAAATTAAGCGCAGTTTCGAAGCCATTATTCAAAAACGGCAAAGAAAATCATTGTGAGGAAACTGGTATATCCAAGACCCTTAAAAGTTTAAAGACATATTGACATTCATCAACATGCACTGGCCAGTATGTTGGATTAGGACCCATCCTCTCTCTCTCTCTCTCTCTGAGAAGTCCCAGCAATGGCAACATGATAAGCATGAAGTATGGATACCGTTTCCATATTGCCCATGCAACCAGCATTTTCTAGTGGTAGGACTCTTTTGCAGAGTCCGCCTGGGGAAGTACCTTTGCCAGTTATTCAACCGCCAAGCAGTAGTGTGAAAACACTACTGTGTTCCGGATTGAGGGGCAATGTTTCCAGCGAAATTACAGGCACACAGAGATTTGACATCTTTTATCTCGGGGTGACGAGCGCAGTGCATCGCCATCCAGGGTTTTAAACTGTTGAAGTTCAAAACTCTGAGTGGACTTGAGCTGTTATGGGCAAGCGTGAAGAGCGTGACTTCGCCCGTCTCGTCACTCTGTATCATTAAAAAATGGTGGATTAAGACCCATCCCCTCCCTGAGAGAAGGCCTGTGTCCCAGCAGTGGGAACATAATAGGCTAGTAATAATAATAATGATGATGATGATGATAATTCTTTTGCCCTGGCATCAGGGCTAGATATGTGCTACCAGGGCTACATGTCTTAGTAAGATGAGTACACCTTGGATGCTATCGTATTTGGAAAAGCAGGTCAGATTAGGTTGGTTGTTATATTATTGTTAAAGGGTTCAATACGTACATCCGTCAGATCACCAGAACGTCTAGACCCTGTCTGTAGGTGGGGCAGGCAATAGCTCAGGTATCCGTTTCTTGTTATATCTTTATACTCATCTGGAGAGCTGGCTGTAAGAAATAAAATTGACGATAAACCAAAGATTCGCCAATTGACGACCAAATACTTATATTATGCACGACTTATAAAACAGAAAATATAGGTAAACTTAAAATACTAACTAATAACTAAAACTTAAACTAAAAGATCACTAGTGGAGGGAAAGGTCCCCAGAATGAAGATCTGACCTAGATCATCACAATAATGAGTCTGTTATAGTCCACTGGATATTGTCCGCTCAAGGCACGTGACTTAACCTTAACTTTGACTTTTGGGCTTCTGCCAGCTGCATCAAGTAATTGACGATGATACCTTAGTTGTTGTAGTTGTCCTTTGCACAGGGGGTCTCAGGTTCGATTCCAGACCAGACAACAGAATAAATAATAGGATAAGTACTACAGAAACCTAAAAGGGTTTTTTTGGCATAGTTCCAATCCGCCATTTAGATTTTTTGTTAAAATCGATTCGCACAATGAATTTGTATCATTGAACTGGGAACATATTATAGACAAACATAAAGTGTCAGAAAACATAATATCCTAAAGAGTCGCGTTATGGAGATAATAGAACATAAAGATTGCAAAATGACTTAATATTTTAAAATAATTTGTGTTCGAAAAGCACAGTGAAATGTTTAGCAAAATGGCGGATCGTGACTATGCCAGACTCCATAAAAATTCCCCTTAATTATTGTGCCTGAGTCTATGTTACTTGTAATAAATATATGTTATTATTATCATAGAAGACTCGCTAACATTTATATAACTAAATTCTAAATAGGTCCGGCTTTCTAAATATATAAACATACACACAATCTCTTATTAAAACACATAGGTACAGCTCCGTTCCGTCGTGGGTAACTAACACATCTCTGTTCCAACGTGGGTAATAAACGCGTACACCCTCCTCCTTCTGTCGTGGGTAAAAATTATCAAATTCACTTACAAGATGCATTTTTTCTCTTGACACCAAATATGATCTGTTCATTACCTCGGAATTGGGCTTTAGAGGAATCGGCACCGCCGCCTTTATCATCTTCTTCTATTTTTTCAGAAGTGTTGCCGCCAAACTCTTTAATGCACCCCTTTTTTATATACTCCTTGAACTTCTCCTTGTAGTTGCTCTTACATTTGTACCTCTCGCATATCTCCTTCCCTGCTTCTTTACATGCCTGAAAAATTTATATATATGTCATATATGATAGATGGCGCTGGTTGGAAAGTCGTCAAGTTTTACCATTCAAAAAGTACTCTTGAGTGTGGTCTATGCAGTTAGTTGTCTCTGTCACTATGACGTTGATAGTTCGTTGAAGGCTGACGTTTCTGACAAATGTGTCTGATTGGTGGGGATTTGTGGCGACGCTTGGCATTCGAACTAGAGACGGCGCAGAACTCACTACGTTTCTCCAATCTATCGCCATTCTACTAGATTAAGAGTTATTATTAATACTGAGTGTGGTAATTGAATAAACTGTGATTGGAGAACATGCCTGCGTTCGTATTTTTGAAGAAAACCAACCCTGAAAATGCTTGTTGACGACGAGGCCAACGAATACGGATAGATACCCCCCCACTGATCCTCCGACATAAATAAGAAGGGTAGAAGGGGAAGGGGGGGTCGGGGGAAGGGTAGGGTATGGCCATAACAGGAACGGATGAAAGGCGTGAAAGAAGATTGAATAAAAGGAGGGTGGATTCAGATATGATGACTGACAGAAACTAATTGAGAAAACTTATTAACTACGGAATGCACGTGAGTCATAAACTACAGCGCAATACAATGGAAGTACAACTTAGTGGTACTACTGGTAATAATACTAGTAAGGCCACGGGCAACAAACGTTGCTCACCGCGAAATATCAGAAACTATTATAGCCAAGGATTCTCTATTATGGGGATGGGAGAAAGGGTCTCGTGATGTGCGTTGATTACTTAAAAAGGCGTTTTCCACTACGGATGTTCGTTGTGTTTTGACAGCTAATGTACCGTTTGGCAGGTATGCAAACATTCTTAATGTGCCGCAAGGAGAACTTGCATTACTTAGTGGGCGTAATAGGCAACTCAATAGGAAGGACTCAATAGGCTAGAAGCGAAAAGTCGAAAATCGGACTGAATGGCATACATCGAGAGAGGCCTATGCATAGCAGTGGACGAAAGTGGTAGTGAATGTCGGCTGATTATGATGATGACTTTATGGAGCGTCCTTGATTACGAGTATAGTCAACTTTGTTATATGGAAAGTTCCTGAAATGATGTCTACTCCTAAGAAAGGATTTTCCAACGGGCTTGAATTATTGAGGGTAGTGGGTTGATTTTGTTGAAAGTCCTAGAGGGCAACATGAAAGTAACTAGTATGTAATGTAAACCGAATAGATACAACCCGGAGTCCAGTGCGATGCGATCCACAATAGTGCGGTGGCAATAGTTTTGTGATGCGAGCGAAAGAAATGATAAAATTCAAGCGAAATTGTTTTTGCTCGGCGACCAAACTTTACTAGTAAATTTTTCGAGTTTAGGCTCATATGGGTTGTTTTAACAAGTCCCTTGAGAGTGCTTTTAAAATTCTTACCTTGAAGCATTTCTTGACGACGACTTTCAAGCACGCATCGCCATAAGCTTCTCGGAGTACGGTCGCTTGAAACTCTTCTCTAAATCCGTCTTCATCTGTCTCGGAACTATTCGAGAGCGATCGTTTGGCCATTTCAGTCTAAAAACAACCATCTTATGCAGAAATGGTTTTAATAAAAAAAGCATATTGGTTGAGCGCAATCTAACGGCATCCGGTTCGATGCAGGACCAATGACTTATTTAGTATTTTAGTAATTATGTGCCGTTTTCGATCATCATCATCAGCCAGAAGACGTCCACTGCTGAACATAGGCCTCCCCTTTTAACCTTCACACTGAACGATATCCTGCCATCTGCATCCACTGGATGCCCGAGACTCTCACAATGTCTTCGGTCCATCTAGTGGTAGGCCTAACTACGCTGCGTCTTCCAGTTCGCGGTCTCCACTCAAGAACCTTTCTTCCTCATCAGTTATCAGTTCTTCGAGCGATGTGGCCTGCCCATTGCCACTTCAACTTGCAGATTTTAAAAGATGTGTCGGTGACTCTGGTTCTTTGGCGAATATCTACGTTCCGAATTTTATCGCGCAAAGAAACTCCGAGCATTAGCTCTCTCCATGGCCCGTTGTGTGACTCTGAGTTTTTTCAAAAGGCCAACAGTTAAGGACCATGTCTCAGTACCATATTTCATCACTGGCAACACACACTGGTCAAATACCTTTGTCTTTAGGCACTGTGGTAACTTGGACGAGAAAATGTCACGCAATTTCCCGAACGCTGCCCATACGAGCCGTTTTCGATGTCATCGCTCAAAAATGGCGAAGAAAAATATCGTGAAGTAAACGGGTATGTCTAAGAACCTTAAAAAGTTCAAAGACATTATGAAATTTACCAACATGCACTGGGTCCGTGCATGAATCATGGCCCGTTGTCTCTCTCAGAGAGGAAGGGAGCAGCAGCAGCAGTGGGAACTTAAAAAGCTGGTAATGACTGATGCAGAAACTTTTAGTTTATCTATGTTGGACCCTGTCAATTTCTCGCACGCAAGGTGTGAAAACGAGACAGCGTTTAAAAAGTATATATGTTTAGAACCAATGTTTCATAAGCCACCTATCTTTGTCACGTATTCCAATTTTTTTTAAAGAAAATCCTAGCTAAATATTAGTTTTTTTTATTCGCGTGGATAAAAAAAATTTACATTGCAAATTATTCTGTAAAATTTTCATTTTGATCCAATGTCTTCATACTTAAAAATCAATCTTTAATCTAGTACAGTTTATATGCTTGAAAACTTTGAAAAAAAATGAAAATATTACTGAAGATTTGAAATGTTAATGTCTTTACTCGTACAGCAGATTTAACATATAAGTAAATTCAGTCATTTCAAATGTGCAGAAATTTTGAAATGTGAGAGCGAGATAAGAGAGGGACGAGCGAGATCCACGAATCATGGGCTTTTAACATGTTTCTACAAATTTATTTGAATGGTGTCATAGCTGCTTTCTTACCTGATTGTCATTAGCAATAATAACCAATTCTGGTTTAGTATCTTTTCTTCTTTGATCATTGGCATTTGCTTTGCTGATCTCTCTGCTTTTTTGTATTGCTAGTACATTTGAATTATTATCATTATTATCCTTTCTCAATTTATCAAAAATCACCTCACTGTGGGCCTGCAATTGAATGGGCTTATTATTTATGATGTCATCCCAAATGTTCATGGGAGAAAATGTTTCTGATTGCATCTTTTTTTCCACGTTTCTTTTCGGGTCTACATTACTCTTAGGAGACGTTTTTATCTCACTTAGCTGATTATTTCTTTTTATATTGTTTTTAATGGGGTCTTCTATCGTAAGATATGAATTTTCTTTTTTCTTCTTATTCTTGTGTTCCTGTTGTTTAGCTGAGTCTATTCGGAGGTGTGATACTTTACTATATCTAGTTTTAGGGGCTTTGGATGTTGGTATTTCTAGTATTGGTTCTAAGGTTGGTTTCCTTTTTTTCTTTTTAGTAGTACTCATGTGAGTATCAATGAATATGATTTCAGCTTGTTTTTGTATCACAGGTTGTTGAGGCTTATGAGGGGATTTTTCAGCTGTTTGGTTTTCTTTGACGTTTTCAGCTTTTTCGGAATCTGAATCGGAAGTATCGTCATCGCCGTCTTCGTCCTTGTCGTTATCAGACCAGATCATTTGTGTGGCTGGGTACCCATCAGGTTTCCTCGAGGTTGCAGGCGTTTCCGTTTTGCTCCTCTCTCGTCCGTTGCTGTCCTTTTTGTTTTTGAACACCTCGTCGACCTCTCCATCGGTAGATTCGCTCTCAAGATTCTCCTGCGATTTATATATCTTCTGTAGATGCTCGTAGTTGTTGATCAGCTCTTGAAGTACGTGGTTTACTCTTGATATGTTTTTGATGACGCCGGCAAATATGGCTTCTGCTTCTTCTTTGTTGGTTTCGGAGACGTCTTTTGGATCATGTTTTGTCTTGAAAATATATGATATATTAATTGCATTTCAAAAACATACGCTTTTTGCCCGACTGTTCATAAGGGTAATGTTTTTCGGGAGTATGTATGTTATAAAGCAAAGAGAGTGATGAAGCTTATGCCCTGCAGAAATGCTACCATTGATAATTATGATGATTTACGAGTTTGCCTGTTTATGTTACCTCGTGGAGTCTTAACTGCTTGATTAATTTTGGAGTGAGAGGTGACGTTAAGGTCGTTTTTATGTCCAGAGTGTCATAGTCTAGTTTTTTTCTTTTGTTGTTTTAATTAAACAATATACAAGTTATTATAAATTTCCCATACATTGTCTGAATTAGAAGAGTGCGTACAAGGTTTGTAAAAAAATTAATTGAAAGGCATACAGCACCTTTTCTTTAGAAATTCCTAAGATTACGTTAAAGGGGAAACTAAGGTATAACACTTAAAAAAAAATTCTGCGTTGGTAGTAAATAACTAGACCAAACTCTATACATTTTTGCCCAACGTCTTTTGAGTTCCTGCTTTCGGGACAGATGGTCGAGCAGTTGAGTACATACCAAGTTTGTGCTGATAACGTGAACGAGCACTATGCTAACACAGAAACGAAACCACATTTGGTTATTCCAAGGATTATTTTATATGATCGTCCTTGGTTATTCTCATATCTGGACGGGTCTAAAAATAAATGGAGCGTAAACATTTTATGCGGCATTGAAATTTCTTTTATGACATTGAACGATAAACTGTTATTGGAAGGCATTGTTTGGCATTGGCAAAATTGGAATGTGTGGTATCGAAACATTGAAATACGGATGAATAAAATGTTATTGTTTACTAGTGATATTGCCCGCCGACTTTGTACGCGTAAATTTTCATATAAACTTTCAACCCTTTTTTCCTCTTTAATCCGGTCCTTGCGCAAAATAACATAGCCTATACCTCAATCTGGTCATAGCTAAACATATTAGTGAAAACCGCATTTAAATCCGTCCAGTGGTTTAGGAGATGTGCGTGGACAAACAAAAAAAAACAAACGAACAGAAAAATGCGAAAAACTGTCTTACGTGTTCAGCTGCTTATTTTAAGACATCCTATGTGGTTTTTTTTTTTGATATCTCGTAATAACAGATTTTTTATGTCTTCGTTTTTATCATTAGGTATGTATAGAAGATGAGCACTTAATTTCCACGCAACAATATATAAAAACGTATCCATCATGCTGGCCCAATGCATGATGGTCATCATCATCAGCCATAAGTGGTCCACTGCTGAACATAGGCCTTCCCCTTAGAACTCCACACTAAACGATATCCTGCCATCTGCAACCACTGGATGCCCGCGACTCTCACGATGTCGTCGGTCCATCTAGTGGGAGGACTACCTACGCTGCGTCTTCCGGTTCGTGGTCTCCACTAAAGACATCTTCTTCCCATCGGTAATCGGTTCTTCGAACGATGTGGCCTACCCATTGCCACTTCAACATGCAAATTTTAATAGCTATGTCGGTGACTCTGGTTCTCCGGCGAATATACTCGTTCCAGATTCATCGAAACTGCACATAATTTACGAGTATTTAAGTACATTAAGCCATTAGTGCAGGGCTGAGAGTCAAACCAGGTACCGTCAGACTGTAAAGTGCAATTTTATTTTCCTGTATTTAATATTCTTTATAGTATTGTTTCTGTCATTAATAAATATTTTTCTTTCTTCTTTCTTTCTTTTCTTTCTTTCAAATTAATAATTCAATGATCAGCATGATTTTTTATTTTTAAAACTGTTGCTTAGACAAATCACATGAATATACATGAAATATACACAAACACAATACAACAAAATTTAATATATAAATTACAACCTGGGTCTCTTCAAGACAAGAGTGAAACCTCATGGGCAAGCGTGCCCCATCTTAGACCGCATCGTCGCTTACAATTAGGTGAGTTGTGGTCAAACGCTAGCCCATTTCATCATAAAGGAAGCAAACCATCATCCAGCGAAATTACAGAGCACATAGAGATTTGACATCTTATATATCGGGGTGACAAGCGCAGTGCATCGCCATCCAGGGTTTTGAACTCAAACAAAACAAAAAACAAAAACAAGAACAAAATTCTGAGTGGCGTTGAGCTGTTATGGGCAAGCGTGAAGATCCATCAGGCGAGCGACTTCGCTCGTCTCGTCACTCAGTATGATAAAAAAAAGTTATGATTATGAACGGTATATTAACCGTGATAAGCTTGTGGTTGGAACTCCCGTTAATTCCAGAGTAGATATCCCGTTAAAAATCATATGTAAAAAAGGATATGTAGGATAAAAGTCCGCGTTCAAAATGTGTTCAAAATACTATACGCAGTGATACAGTGAGTCTGTTTTGCCGAGACTTAGGTTCGAGTTCGAGTTCCAGTGATAACCGTAGCAAAAGACTAAGAAAGAGGGTAGATCGTTTTGTCTGTACCTAACTTTGAACTTTTTCACCAACCACCCGCATTCTTCAGTCTTCCCGTGAACATGGTGCATGTAACTGCGCCGAAATATCGGGAGCTCCTTCCACAACCTTACCACGGTAAATACCCCGTAAATAATCATATAACTTTAAAAAAGGAACGCCTGATTCAACCAGTTAAATAAACTTGTCAAACTTATCTTCCAGTGGATGAGATTCAAGTGGCCTCGTACAAGATGCTGGGCTCACTGTACGCTCTGGGTACCGACGCAACTCTCACCCACGAACGGAAGTATCTCAAGACCGAGATCGATAGAAACAAGCCTGCCTTGGTAAGTTTTTTTAATGGGCAAGTGCCTTTATTAACTAACCAAAATACGTTACAACATTAAAGATTAAAAAAAAAAACAAGCTAAAAAATACACTACCAAAACATTTAGACTGCCCATGATACATATAAGATCTTTTGGAATTTAGACATAAAAATATATTTCTATAACTGCTTTAGCGCTCTCTCTATAACCTAGCGTTGGATCATCTATAAATACATGGCGGCAGATTTTATGAGCGGATCTGCGTTTTAAATAATTAACCGACTTCCAAAAGGGAGGAGGTTGTCAATTCGACTGTTTTTTTAAATGTTTGTTACGTCAGAACTTTCGACTGGGTGAACCGATTTTGATGATTCAATTTGGTCCAGTTCTACTGTTTTATTCTTTTACAACAAGTTTAGTATTTATCAAAATCGCCAACGCCATCTAGTGGAGGTGGTGAAAATTATTACCAAAAATTATGGATCCTGTTTTAACAAACTCAAAATTTTGCACCTTTTAATAACAACGTCATCTAGCGATGGAACTGAAAATTATTTTACCATGTCTATTGTTTTAACCGACGGTAACAGCGCCCTCTGCCCGTGACAATGGGCAAGAATTTCCCTGTTTATAGAATAACTAGCTATACCCGGAGTTTGTCTGCAATTTTTTCAGAAATAAATAGTCTATGTCCGTCCTCATGATACATACTATTACCTCGCACAATTTTATCGAGATCGGTTAAGCTATTTAACCGTGATTAAGTAGCAAACAGACAGGCGGACAGAGCTACTTTCTCATTTATAATATTAGTGTGGATACTTTCAGAATGCCAAATTTTAAGTTAAATTGAAGGCTGGTGTTTCCCGTGTGGTCCCATGTCATTTTGGTCCAGTTTCGTCATTTTTATGAAGTCGGTTTTTATGTTGATAATTATTTTTATGACTATCCGTAGGGCTCCTGCCTGGGAGCGTTCAGCTCAACCTTCCCGGTGGCGTTCCTGGAGCCTCATCTCAACAAACACAACCAGTTCTCTCTGCTCAACAGGATCGCGGACCACTCCCTGGAGGCGCAAGGTATAATAATCTAATCCCATTGAAGTTTATTTTTTATTTATTTATCTCAATGAATAACGGACATGTTATGTATACACAACTCTGCCAAACTGCGTAGCAGTTTGTAGGCAGATATCTACTCTCATTTTTTTTCTTAATCTTTACTGTCCTTTGTTGGGCAAAGGTCTCCCCCATTTCCTTCCATAAATCTCGGTCCTCCGCCACTTCTTTCCAACCTCTCCGGAATGAGTCAAGATCGTCACGCCAGCGTTTCTAGGCCTAGGCCTTCCTTGACAGCGTCGTCCATCAGGCACCCACTGTGTGACGATCCAGGCCTATCGGTCGGGGTTCATACGCGCCACATGTCCCGCCCAATCACATTTCAATCAGGCAGCCGACTTTTGGCCGACGTCGAACACACCAGTTATGGAGCGCAGTGTGCTATTGCGAACTCCCGTCTATTCTTTTAATACCAATCACGCTGCGTTCCATTCCTCTTTGGCAAAACATCTACTCTCATTACAACATTTTATTATTGAGTAGGCACTTTTTTTTTTGATATAACATTTATATATAACTAGCGACCCGCCCCGGCTTCGCACGGGTATATGTTTTATTATATATATATAAACCTTCCGTGAAATATTATCTAACTGATAGTGAAAACCACATCAAAATCCGTTGCGTAGTTTTAAAGATCTAAGCATATATAGGGACAGACAGAGGGAGGCGACTTTGTTTTATACTATGTAGTGATAGTGATTATTATTATACTTTCTTTTTGAGACAAGTGCCTTTACTAAGTAAACAAAATACATGCCAACACCAACACTACAAAAACAGGTCATTTGGAACATCAGGAAGTAGTTTGCTTATATCTTGTCGTCACTGTGTCGAGCGAGAACGCAACAAGGTGCCTACAGTTTCATATACGCCTGTGTTGCTTTGGCACGATAAAAAGTTTCGATAAAATTTTGTCGCTGTGCGCATGCTATCTTGGCGGGTAATGTCAGACCTGGCGCACTCCGCACTTTAGGTATGAAGCTACAAGTAGTCGACTGCTCGGACTTGTCGTTCCCGCTGCCGCGCGATAAACAGAGATAACGCGACAAGTGTTATGCGAAAGACAGAGAGGCAACTTCTAGGTTAATATAGCAGTAGGTAGTTAGCGCTCGCGCGTCCTGAATTGGACTTTATTGTGTGGTAGAAAGAGTCGCTACTTATTTAAATGCTTTTGCGGAGTGAACCTTCTGTACTTGTACATTATGTATTCTGTGGTAATGTGTTAATATTATTGCACGCCCCGTCTACCTCTATGTATACTCTTCATCTTCTATCCATCCTAAGGTTGCCTGAAAGTGTTCCCACTTAGTGATAAGACTGCACGCTGCTACACATTTTTTTTATCTTTCAGTCCCATGTATGTAATTTTTGGTGACAAATTAGTTTATCCCCTACCAATTACGCCGTTACCAGCCCCGTTAGCTCAGTAGGTAGTGTACCTGCCTTCTGCGCTTGGGGGCGTGGGTTCGATTACCATCTAGGACAAACATTTGTGTCTGTTCCATGTCTTTGTGTTAATATCTATTTAAGTATGTATTTAAAATATATATATGTATTTATATCAGTCTCTGGCAGCCATATTACAAGCTTTGCTTAGTTTGGGGTCAGATGACCGTGTGTGCAAAAATGTCCCAGATATTTATTTATTGAATTCCGCAGACATAATGGCTAAAATGGAGCAATCTATGTCAACGCTCGAGACTATCCTATCCGAAGTGGACCAGTTCGTGGAATCGGAGAAGACGTACAATGAAGCTCCTCACATCATCGACGTGGTTTTGCCCCTTCTGTGCTCCTACTTGCCGTTCTGGTGGGCACAGGGACCAGACAATGTCACGCCCACTGCTGGGTAAGTGTTTCCGCTGGGTAAAAGATTCCCACTGCTAGATGTTTCGAACTATCCGGTAAACGTTTTTGTTTTTTATTGTTTAACTAGCTGCGCCCCGCGGTTTCACTCGCGTGGTAATGAAAATTGGTGATGATGATGATGATGAAAAGTAGCCTATGTGTTAATCCAGGAAATAAGCAATGTATATTCCAAATTTCATCCAAATCTATCGTGATTGAGTTACATACATCCATCCATTCAAACTTTCACATATTACATGATATAAGTGTGATTAGTGAGATGGCAGTATCCAAAGTTTTTTTCTTTTCTAGCAACCACGTGACGATGGTTACATCGGAACACATGAACCAGCTACTGAAGAACGTTCTGAAGCTCATCAAAAAGAACATAGGCAACGAGAGCGCGCCTTGGATGACTCGAATCGCCACCTACACCCAGCAGATCATTATAAACAGCTCGGAGGAACTGCTGAGGGAGTCGTTCTTACCTCTCGCGGAGAGGGTCCGGAAGAGGACCGACAATATGTTCCATAAGGAAGAGAGTTTGAGAGGATTCATTAAGGTATGTATAGTTATCAAATCAAACCATTTGTCAGAACATGGTAGGTACATGTACATCGGATTCTTCAAAATTAACAATGTAAAAAACTGACTTCATAAAAATGTCAGAACTGGACCAAATTGAAATGGGACAATTTTGTCAAGTTCTGATGAAGTCGGTTTTTTATATTGATATTGATATCTGCGCTCCGCGGTTACACCCGCGTGGTGATAAAAATTGGTGATGATGATGATGATAAGTAGGATATGTGAAAAGTATATCCAGGACATAAGCAATGTATATTACAAATTTCATCCAAATCCATCCAGCCGTTTCTACGTTATTGAGTAACAAACATCCATCCAAACTTTCACGTATATTATACTAGCTGCGCCCCGCGGTTTCACCCGCGTGGTGATCAAAATCGGTGATGATAATCATGATGAAAAGTAGCCTATGTGTCAATCCAGGACATAAGCAATGTATATTCCAAATTTCATCCAATGATTGAGTAGCAAACATACATCCATCCATCATCCACCCATCCATCCTTCCAAACTTTCACATATATGATATTAGTGTGATGCACAAACTAAGTATAGCTACTACGTAGCCCAGAATTGTAGTTACGATTATTTTCAATGGAAACAATTCTGTCAAATACCTGAGGGGCGGGGTGAGGGGTTACTAAATGCTAACTGGCCCATTAAACGTCGGTTCAAAATGTAAACAAAGCATAGTGATGGCGTACCTACGGTATTGGTCGGAAATGACGTGAGGTTCAGTGGAATCAGTGGGCGTGCTTTTTTATATCAGTAGTAATGTCAACTGATGAAGTGTCTGAACATGTTCGCCCTGCATTAAATGTCTAGTTATAGAAAGTCTTTGGTGTGATGTGATTATTTTAATTGCAGTCATCGACGGACGACACGTCACAAGTAGAGTCTCAGATACAAGAGGACTGGCAGCTGTTGGTGCGTGACATCTACTCCTTCTACCCGCTGCTCATCAAGTACGTCGACCTGCAGAGAAACCACTGGCTCCGGAACAACGTCTCAGGTATCTAACTCCCATATGTTAACACCCTTCTTTGCTGTGGTAGGAATCTTATGCAGAGTCCGCCTGGGGAAGTACCACACCTTTGCCAGTTATTCAACCGCCAAGCAGTAGTGTGCAAACACTACTGTGTTCCGGATTGAAGGGCAATGTTTCCAGCGAAATTACAGGGCACACAAAGATTTGACATCTTATATCTCGGGGTGACGAGCGCAGTGCATTGCCATCCAGGGTTTTGAACTGTTGAAGTTCAAAATTCTGAGTGGCGTTGAGCTGTTATGGACAAGCGTGAAGAGCCATCAGGCGAGTGGCTTCACTCGTCTCGTGACTCTGTATAGTAAAAAAAAAACATTAGGAATGGCTCAAGTGACTTTTGTAGTAGGAACAATGACGTATGTAGCGTTAAAGTCAGGTTATCCAAGTTGTGCGGGTCTGAACGCGGTGCGCGCAAATTTTCACGACATTTTTTACGTTTTTAATTTCAATAAAAAATGAACGAACAAACTATCCAAAGAGATCCAGACTGCCTCGGTGGCTCAGTTGGTAGTGATCCTACTTTCTGTGCTTGGGGGCGTGGGTTCGATTCCCATCTAGGACAAACATTTGTGTGATGAACATTTGTGTTTGTTCTATGTCTGGGTGTTAATATCTATTTAAGTATGTATTTAAAAATATATATGTATGTATATCAGTCTCTGGCAGCCATATTACAAGCTTTGCTTAGTTTGGGGTCAGATGACCATGTGTGCAATAATGTCCCAGATATTTATTATGTCCCAGATAATGGTTGAATACAATTACCTATCAGTACATGCGATTTCTAGGCTGTTACGAGCTTTCATTAGAGCATAAAACGGAAAAAATAACTTAAATTCTACAAAATCGACTTTGTTTCGTTTTTTTTTTGCGTCTCGCTTTGCACTGCGATTTTTGCAAAGCGTGACGCATTCACCTTGATAAAGACCGCCGAACGCGGTTGAAACTATAGTCGGAGTATCCGGCCTAATCTTACGTGAGTAATTCCCGTGTAATATAAATAATACATATGACATATGGTACTGAGACGTGGTCCTTAACTGTTGGCTTTTTGGAAAAACTTCACACAACGGGCAATGGAGAGAGCTATGCTCGGAGTTTCTTTGCGCGATAAAATCCGAAACGTGGATATTCGACAAAGAACCAGAGTCATCGACATAGCTATTAAAATTTGCAAGTTGAAGTGGCAATGGGCAGGCCACATCGCTCGAAGAACCGATAACCGATGGCGAAGAAAGGTTCTTGAATGGAGACCACGAACCGGAAGACGCAGCGTAGGTAGGCCTCCCACTAGATGGACCGGTGACATCGTGAGAGTCGCGACCATCCAGTGGATGCAGATGGCAGGATGTCGTTCAGTGTGGAGGTTAAAGGGGGAGGCCTATGTTCAGCAGTGGACATCTTAAGGCTGATGATGATGACATGCTATTTCCAGGCATTACTAAATCGACTTTGATCGGGTTTTTTTATCGAGTAAAGTTTATCCTATCGTGTTTTGAACCACGGTTTTATATCAAACACAGATGTATCTATATATTTTTTCCGGCTCAAATATTATTAAGTATTTAACCAGGTCGATCCGCTAAGCATTAGCCGCTTTCCTCTCAGCTACCAAGTTCTTGCACTGTTTTTACAACCAATCGAAGCATTGTGTTTAGTTCCAAAACCTGTTTTGACGGCCCGCGGAACCCGCGGGAACTGCAAGAGGCACGGGGAGCGAGGGCCGAGCGAACGGCGTTCACGCTCCCCGGCCAGTGAGAAACTGGCTCCACGCGACCGGACGTCCGCATTTGGGACATCTTGGTCTCAGCGCGACCGGACGTTTTGTACTTACAGACGCGCGCGGGAGTTAGCATCCTTTGGATCGCGCGGTTGAACGTCGTTAAAGACGCGCGCGAGTTGCATTCTTGGTTTCGGCGCAACCGGATGGTTTCCTTGAAGCTGACCGTATCAGCGAAACTCGATTTGAAGGCGGTTTTGTTTTTCGGTGCCTACCTCAACGAGATCGGGTGTGTTTCGTATAGCCCGCGAGTGATAACGCAGTGTTAGGACACTTTGGACATTATATTTGTGAAGTGTTGAGGATTCCGAGGACAGCCGCTGAAAACTGAAGTCTGGGCCCAGATAGGTGACAGGATTGTCAGCTGTCCTCTGGTAGGAATTCCAAACTCTTTTTTTTTATCAGGACTCCGCGTATCGCGGATGTGTACCAGAAGATTTGGTCTCGTACACATTGTAACCATATCTTTTGTTGAAATTGTGACTCACATGCTCTCATTGTAACTTTGCAGAGGCCGAAGAGCTTTACAACCACGTCGCAGAGATATTCAACATCTGGTCAAAGAGTCAGTACTTCTTGAAGGAGGAGCAGAACTTCATTTCGGCCAACGAAATCGACAATATGGTAACTATTTACTGACTGCCCCGGTGGCTCAGTTGGTAGTGAACCTAACTTCTGTGCTTGGGGGCGTGGGTTCGATTCCCATCTAAGACAAACATTTGTGTGATGAACATTGGTGTTTGTTCTATGTCTGGGTGTTAAATGTATGTATTAAAAAATATATATGTACGTATATCAGTCTCTGGCAGCCATATTACAAGCTTTGCTTAGTTTGGGGTCAGATGACCGTGTGTGCAAAAATGACCCATTTATTTTATAAAAAAAAAATTTTTTTTTTTGTATGTTGAAATGCTTCGTTTACTCGTACGACTTCTTAAATCCTACCCCATAGGTAGCAGAAGAAAACTTTCAGTCAAAATATAAGCGCAAAAGCGCCTATAAATGCTTTGCCCACGAATGGCACGCTATATTTTGAGCATGACCAGACTAATTTAGCGTTCAGTTTTTTTTTTTTATTAGCTTTTTGTATTATCTGTGGGGTGTCAAGTCGTTGTTGTTTTCGTAGTGAAAATATTGGATTTACAGAAGCGGGATGCGGGCAGTTTTTTTTTTATAGTGACAAAAATTTACAAACAAACAACATCAATTGATTTTAACCGACTTCCAAAAAAGAGGAGGTTATCAATTCGTTTTTTTTTTTTTTTAAATGTTATTTCAGAACTTTGACTGGGTGAACATAAATAAATATGAGGATACAAGCCAATTGTTTTTTTTTTTTTTTGTCGCGAATAACTCCGCCTTTGACCATCAATTCGCCTGTTGGTAAGCAACGATGCGGTCGAAGATGAAGCACGCAGAGTTAGAAGATACCTATTCACTCTTGCCTTGAAAACATATTTGACAGCTGACTAACGTCATCTCATACGTTGTATTGTATTAATGTGTAATGTCATGTAGGTGCTCATCATGCCGACTGCTACGAGACGGGTCACAGCTGTGGTCGACGGCACGTCGCAAGGCGGTGGCAAGGTTAGTATCAAATTATCAATGTAAATTCTTCAACAGTTCACTCATTTTAGCGCAATGTTCAGTCATTTTTAACCGACGACCGAAAAAAGTAGGGGTTCTCTATTCTGTTGTTGTTAACCGACTTCAATATTTTTTAATGTAATTTTTTTTGGTCCCATGTAAATTTCATCAAAATCGGCTTAGTAGTTTGGTTTTTAAATCAAAATAACTGAAAAAACAAAACACATCGGTCATAGGACTGCGCGTCAGAAGTGAAAACTTATGTAGTAATTTACCTATTCTACAAGAGATGGCGCTGTTTTGCGTTAAGAAATACACCAGCATTTTGGTCACGCGAAAGTTAAAAGTTACTTCATGGCAGTTACTTGAGTTACTTCGATGTCACTATAACAAAACTCTTCCGAACCGACAGAAAAAGAAGAAGAACCGCGACAAGAAGCGTGACAAAGACAAGGAGGTCCAAGCGTCCCTGATGGTTGCGTGCCTGAAACGACTACTGCCCGTCGGACTCAACCTGTTCGCAGGCCGGGAGCAGGAACTAGTCCAGCACTGCAAGGATCGCTTCCTCAAGGTATGTGTAGGGTTTGAGGTATGCCAAATGTGGGTACTTTACATGTCGAAATGTTCTTTTAGTAATATAGGGTACTTGATTAAATAAACAGTTGTGTCACCGACTTGGTATTTCACTGCGTCGCTCCGCCACATAATCCTTAATATAGAAACTTAGGGGATACCTTACAATGGTGCATGCGTGCAATAAAACGGTGTACAGATATGCAGGTGGTCATCATCATCAGCTAGAAGACATCCACTGCTGAACATAGTCCCCTTAGAACTCTACACTGAACGACAGCCATCTGCAACCACTGGATGCTCGCGACTCTCACGATGTCGCCGGTCCATCTAGTGGGAGGCCTACCTACGCTGCGTCTTCCGGTTCATGGTCTCCATTCAAGAACCTTTCTTCGCCATCGGTTATCAGTTCTTCGAGCGATGTGGCCTGCCCATTGCCACTTCAACTTGCAAATTTTTTTAGCTATGTCGCTGATCCTGGTTCTTCGGCGAATCGGTCTGGATGCAATATCACAAAGAAACTCCGAGCATAGCTCTCTTCATTGCTTGCTGTATGACTCTTAGTTATTCCAAAATGCCAGCAGTTTAGCACCACGTCTCACTCAAAACCATGCAAGATGCAAGCGGTGCAATAATCCATTTATTTTCATATTAATTGTATTTTTCTACAGAAAATGTCCGAACAAGACGTGGCTGAATTTGCGAAGACTCAGCTAACGTTACCGGACAAAATCGACCCGGCGGATGAAATGTCCTGGCAACACTACTTGTACAGCAAACTGGGATCGAAAAGCAAAACTAATATCACAGTGGAAACAGCAGAGAACAAAGCCAAGATCATAGACGATACTGTGGAGAGGATCGTCGCTATGAGCAAAGTCCTGTTTGGATTGCATATGGTAAGTTTAGCTGGAGAAATGTATTAATTTTAATGACTTATCTTGAGCTCAATGACATAGATTTAGTTTGAAGACTTATCTCGAGCTTATCGAGTTATATTTAGTTTAATGACTTATCTTGAGTGTAATGAGTTATCTCCAGTTTAATGACTTATCTTGAGTGTAATGAGTTATCTCCAGTTTAATGACTTATCTTGAGTGTAATGAGTTATCTCCAGTTTAATGACTTATCTTGAGTGTAATGAATTATCTCCAGTTTAATGACTTATCTTGAGTGTAATGAGTTATCTCCAGTTTAATGACTTATCTTGAGTGTAATGAGTTATCTCCAGTTTAATGACTTGTCTTGAGTGTAATGAGTTATCTCCAGTTTAATGACTTGTCTTGAGTGTAATGAGTTATCTCCAGTTTAATGACTTGTCTTGAGTGTAATGAGTTATCTCCAGTTTAATGACTTATCTTGAGTGTAATGAGTTATCACCAGTTTAATGACTTATCTTAAGTGTAATGAGTTATCTCCAGTTTAAAGATTTATCTTAAGTGTAATGAGTTATCTCCAGTTTAATGACTTATCTTGAGTGTAATGAGTTATCTCCAGTTTAATGACTTATCTTGAGTGTAATGAGTTATCTCCAGTTTAATGACTTATCTTGAGTGTAATGAGTTATCTCCAGTTTAATGACTTGTCTTGAGTGTAATGAGTTATCTCCAGTTTAATTACTTATCTTGAGTGTAATGAGTTATCTCCAGTTTAATGACTTATCTTGAGTGTAATGAGTTATCTCCAGTTTAATGACTTGTCTTGAGTGTAATGAGTTATCTCCAGTTTAATTACTTATCTTGAGTGTAACAAGTTATCTCCAGTTTAATGACTTATCTTGAGTGTAATGAGTTATCTCCAGTTTAATGACTTAAACGTTGTTGTTGGTTTAATGACTTATCTCGACAATTATTACTTATTTCGTGTTTAAATACAAATATTTAGTTTAATAACTTAGGTCGGGTTTACTTACTTATCTTGAGTTTAATGAGTTATCTATAGTTTTATTACTTATCTTGTATTACTTACTTTACTTAAGATGAGTTTAATGACTTATCTTCAGTTTAATGATCTTCAGTCTGATGGCTAATAACTATAACATTAAGTATCCGTATAGTTAATTTTATTTGATTTTAGTGAGTTATCTTTAGTTAAAATAAATATTTTCAAAATTTTCCATATTTTCGAACGCTCATAAGACCAGGCTCGATTTTTATGACCATGTTTTTTTTTATAATTGTTCTTTCTTTGTATTCATTCTACAAACGTGTTTTTATCTGACCACGTTTAGATTGACCACCCTCAACAAATGAGCAAGAATGTGTACCGCTCGGTGGTATCCATACAACGGAAGCGCGCTGTTATAGCTTGCTTCAGACAGACTTCCCTGCATTCTTTGCCCAGGTTTATATGGAGTTGTGTGGACTATGTACTAACAGAGTATTCTAGAATGTGTATCGCTCGGTGGCTCCGTACAACGGAAGAGTAATAGCTTGCTTCAGACTGACCTCCCTGCATTCTTTGCCCAGGTTTATATGGAACTGTGTGTGTGTGTATGTGTGGACTGTGTACTAATAGATTACTCTAGAATGTGTACCGCTCGGTGGCTCCGTACAATGGAACAGTAATAGCTTGCTTCAGACTGACCTCCCTGCATTATTTGATCAGGTTTTGTTAAGTTGTGTATCTTAGTGGACTGTATACTATCAGAATATAGACCTGCCTGCAATCTATGCCAAGGATAAATACATACACACAGTCCACACAACTGTGTGGACTGTGTATACGTGTTTATCCTACGTACGTATGTATGTACCGATGAACAATGTACTATGAACTAGGTACATTAACAAAAATGTATAATTGTTATTACTATATACTATAAAACAAAGTCGCTTCCCGCTGTCTGTCCCTATATTATGCTTAGATCTTTAAAATTACGTAACGGATTTTGATGCGGTTTTTTTTAAATAGATAGGGTGATTCAAGAGAAAGCTTTATATGTATAATATATATATAATATAGTAGATAAACACTGATAATTTTAGAGGTTTCTAATGTAATGTCGTAAACAGCATTACACCCGTGCTTAGCCGGGGTGGGTCGCTGGTTTATTATAATTGAATGAAACCAGGTTTTTTAAGTATTAGAAATGACAGCTTTAATTTTGCACTAAGCTTTTGTTTCTTTTACTTTGGTGTTGTTAAAAAAGAATTTAATCGCATGCTGCGTTTGGACTAACCAGGCTACTAAGCCGAAACAGCGGTCAAGTAACTGGAAGCGAGTACTGTGCGCAGCGAGAAAACGCGCTGCCATAGCTTGTTTGCGATCCAGGCATCTATATAAATTAAGTCGGTGAGTTAAGTAGGTACACAACATCTGAGACCAAGCCACAAGTAAAGTGAGAAACACTCATTTGTTACCATAAAAAATACTGATATTTAAACCTAGTTTTGTGTCACAATAGGCTAGATGACTGGTTTTTTTTTTACTCTCCTTTTTAAATGTAGCCCATAAAATAATAATATAGCTGATTAATGAAAACAAAATGAAAATCTGTTCAAAACTAATCAACTTATAACCATTTATGGGCGCGCGAAAAGCGCGAGCGAAAAAGAGCACGCACAAGAGTACAAGAAGAATTGCCAAACTAAAGATGTTAATGAGTATATCATGTTTTATAGACATCGAGCTTGCAACATCTTCTCCCGGACGTACTACGAGCTGTGGCTGGAAGAAGAGAACATCGGACAAGAGGTCATGATTGAAGATCTCACGGTAAGTCACAACTGAACCAAGTTTTTTTTATCAGGAATAAGTCCGCGTTTGACCACCAACTCGCCTGTTAAAAGTGACGATATGGTCGAATATGAAGGACGCAGGCCGCTTTTTTTTTTGACAGGCTGTTAATAATCAAAATCGATTCTGTGTGGTATTCACAAGTATATATTCACTGATTCCCTACACAGCACTTATATTATCCTACAGCCATATGGCTACAAATACACAGCTCGACTGTCTTGGCGACTTTTTTAAATGTTACTTTTGCTGTTGGCCTTACGGCACTACAGCTTGACCGGACTAGTTGGTGAACGCAAAGGGCGTTGGGCCAACATGATTTAGATTTTTGGGCGACAAGCGCAAGGGCACCTCGGAGGTGCGAGCCTCGGCTTGGGCCGTTGCCGGGAGTGGGGGATCAGATTTGCCCTGGCACCCCTGGGGCCCTAGTAGGTTGTTGAACTGAATGATTATTTGGAGAGAATCAAACCGATCTCCTGACAGATCACCCGCCGGTGGGCTCGTTGTGTATGTGTGTGCCTTTGGTAACCGGTGCCTATACCAAAAAATGAAAATTTCCTGTTGCCAGAAGCAGTCGGATCGGTGTCCTGACGGCCACTGGACGACCCAATATATAACTTCCCCTCTCTACTTCTATGAGCGCCCTCCTTTTTTCCCTTTATTTTTTGTCCATGGAAATCCTTAATGGTTACCACCGGCTCCGGGGCGGGCAGGGACTAATCGCCAGATGTGCGGCCTATCCGCCAAAAACCCTGGAATGTTCAACCTTTACGCTAAGTGCCCCTGCGCGCACGCTTGTTCAATTTACATTGCTGGGGCCTCACATGCCCTACTCTAAACGCGGGCCCGAATAGGTGAGATACGGTTAGCGGTTGTGTGTTTTTGCAAACTACACCTATTCGGGCCTGCGTTTAGAGTTGGGCGTAAGGCTCCTGAAAAAAATATTAGTCATCATACCTATTGGTTTCAGATAGTATATTATTAGAATTTCGGTTTCGGCGTTTCACTTATTTATGAAGACCCGGTATTTATGAAGATTGAGTAAAGTAAACTTGTATGTATCTTCCCAGCAATCATTCGAAGACGCCGAGCTGAAGAAGAGCGACGTGGTGGAAGAGGAAGGCAAGCCCGACCCACTCACGCAGCTCGTCACTACCTTCTGTCGTGGCGCCATGACGGAGCGCTCCGGAGCTCTGCAGGTGAAATGTCCTTAAACTTGCACTGAAATATGTCTTAACAACTTTTAAGGGTTTCGTACCCAAAGGGTAAAACGGAGCCCTATTACTAAGACTCCGCTGTCCGTCTGTCTGTCACCAGGCTGTTATCTCATGAGCCGCGATAAATAGACAGTTGAATTTTTCACAGATGATGTATTTCAAAAACAATAAAATAAATATTGATGGGATTCATACAACAAACGTGATTTTTTTGCTAGTTTTTGCTCGATATTGATAACGGCAACTGGTAGACGCTTGAAATATTCACAGAATATTCAGTTATATATTCACTTTAAAAATAAATAATTTTATCAAAATAAAACAAATATTTAGGGGGCTGACCCCCATACAACAAACGTGATTTTTTTGCTAGTTTTTGCTCGATATTGATAACGGCAACTGGTAGACGCTTGAAATATTCACAGAATATTCAGTTATATATTCACTTTAAAAATAAATAATTTAATCAAAATAAAACAATTATTTAGGGGGGCTGACCCCCATACAACAAACGTGATTTTTTTGCCGTTTGTATAGATAATGGTACGGAACCCTTCGTGTGCGAGTCCGACTCGCACTTGGCTGGCTTTTTTATTCTTTGGTGCCAAGATTCATCACGCTGTTCGTAACGTCATTCTATTGAAGAACCATGACGGAGCGTTGTGGTAGATGAAATTAGTGATTGGAACGGTGTGCTGATCAAAATTGGCACTGCCTGTCTTCTATTATCCAACGAGGAGTGCCGTTTTCAAATTTTATAATATTAGAGTGATATTAACAACTTGAGACTACATAATTCAGTAACAGAGCTCCAAACATTACAGGAGGATCCTCTATACATGTCATACGCACACATCATCGCCAAGTCGTGCGGAGAGGAAGAGGAAGAGGGGGGCGGCGAGGAAGAGGAGGGCGCGGGGGAGCCCGAGGTGGAAGAAGAAGGCAAGAGCAGTATACACGTGAGTATATATAATTATATACTATCTCTTTCTCGACCACATTGAAAAGAGGTACCTTGGGCCGTACTGTCACCTATTTTGAGCAATTCAGTTTAAGTGACTGCGAAAAGTTGTGCGTGCACGCACACTACAAAATTTTCGATATAGTAGAAATAAAAACATCATGTGTAATATCTATACAGTTAGATAGATAGAAACTCTTTATTGTGTACACCAGAAATAAAAAATACAAACAGATAGAAAACACTTACGAGCTAGTGCCACAAGTGGCGGCCTTATCGTTAAAAGCGATCTCTTCCAGGCAGCCATTGGATGGAAATAATAATAGTTATAGTGGTTTAGTTGAGACGTTTGGAGTAACATTGGGCCCTTGGTAACCGGGAGCTCACTTTAATTTCAAAAAATCTTTAGAGCGCCTGATTAATGCGACGCGTGACCAAAACGCTGCCATATTTCTGGCTCAACGCATTAGCGTGGTATGGCTCAACGCATAAGCTTTGTCATTCAGCCAAGGCCTTTATTCTGCACAGGCCAAACGCGCTCTTTCGTGGCGCGTTAAGTTAACCTCCAAAAGTTGAACTTTATTTCCTAAGCAATAGAGGCCAACTTTTTGAGGTAAACTTAACGTCGCCACGATAGCGCGCGTTTGCCCGTGCGGAATAAGGGCCCAGGCCTGGTGCACTCCGCACTAGGTATGAAGCTAAGTAGTTGTATTGTCGGACTTGCCGTGCCCGCTGCCGTGCGATAGAGAGATAACGCGACAAGAGTTACGCGATAGACAAAGGCAACTTTAAGGTTAATATAGCTGTAGGTAGTTAACGCTCGCACGTCCTGAATTGCACTTTATTGTGTAGTAGCCAGAGTCGCTAATTAAATGATTTTGCGGAGTGAATCTTTTTAACCTTCTTGTAATTATACGTATTCTGTGACTCAGCGTGGTAATGCTGGGTACGCTTCCAATTGATAGTGGGTTTGAGTAATTGGATTGTCATTATCGATTGTCATATAGAGCTATCAAAAGTCTATGGGTATTCAAACTGTTTTTGTGTACTAGGCTAAGTAATTTAGGTTTGAAGTGATACTATCTCGTCCTAATTGATGAGTTACTTGGTCTTCAAACGCCAGAAAGCTAGAACTAATCCTGAACTTACAATGTTATAATGGTTACAAATTATATTCCATGCAGAATTCTATGGATACTTTCATGGTATGTATGATTAAGGTACGAACACACACTTCTTATTATAATTACGGCTTTGCTTATAATATTTTACATTCACGCCTCATGCTCTAGTGGTAGGAGCCTCGCAAAGTCAGCTTACAGACTTGGCTCACCATTGCCAGCTATACAACCACCTAGACCCTTTATTTTTATTTTCTCGACGGGGAAATCTTCCAAAGATTCCTGGCTGCATTGCGGTGCAGCCAGGTTATGTGGGATTGTACCCACTAAAATCCCCCCAATGACCAGCCTTAGTGCTTGACAAGAGGGCTCCGGGATCTCCAGAGGAACGTACCGGAGCCCTCAGCACTGCGCTACGGCACCTCCCGAGACAACTGCGTGTTGTCTCAGTCCCTCCACTCGCGACAACGTTGGTCACACAACATTGTTCTCTCCCTGGACACGCTTAACTGGATGGTCAAAGCCCCAACTTTGACCATCCCAAGCCCGGAGGTCCCCTTTTTAGTAGACCCTAAATAATCCAACATCTATCGTGATATCTTGGCTATGATGTGTCCGCCTCATATAGGTAATTAATGTACCTAATTGATGTAACCATGTTGAATTTTGGTTACGGAACCCTACCATATGCGTGTCTTGATACGCTCTTGGCCAGTTATTTATTATACGTAAATGCATGGCCTTAAAATTATGTGAATGACAGACGATTCAAACATTGCCTGAGGGATGCTTTATTTGATTGAATACAGATAATTATACCAATACGCGAGCGGTTGGCTCGTCCGCATCTATTACAGATGTGAGTTGCTGTTGTGATAGATGGATTAGTGTCAGTCTCTTTCTTTTTAACCGACTTCGTAAAAGGAGGAGGTTCTCAATTAGTTTTTTTTATGTTTGTTACCTCAGAACTTTCGTCTGGGTGAACCGATTCTGATGATTCTTTTTTATTTCAAAGCTGGCGCTTCCCGTGTGGTTCAATTTCAATTTGGTCCAGTTCTGTCATTTTTATAAAGTCGGTTTTTTATATTGATACTTATTCAACAATATAATACAATATCCCTTTATTACACACCGAAAAATACAAATAAACTTAAACTCAACAAAGCGTGTCTGAAATCAGGCTAAATCATGACCTTTGTACAACTGTGTCATATTACAACAAAAAAACACATCAGTCATAAGACTGCACATCAGAAGTGAAAACTTAAATAGTAATTCACATATTCTACAAGAGATGGCACTGTTTTAAAATACACGGTACAGCGTGACGATGACGTCATGCTTCATGTCAATTCCATGGTTTTTCCATTACTCATACTCGGAAAGTAAGTCTGGAGTTGCTTAAGAAGCGGGTTGAAAGTAATACATTTCAGCCCTTGGGAGAATCCCTTTTAACTGACAGTGACAGTTGACAACTGAGAGACACTCAAATTATTTAAAAAAGTAGTTCTATTTTCACATTTGTATTGAACCATGTACCAACTTTTTTTTCTCTCAGAGTATTATGGTCCCGCACTTTTCGTGCATTTGCCAGTGAAACTAAAATTAACTCATATTTTCTTTAGTCAGTTCATGTTTTTATTTTTAGTTTCCTTGTATTCGTTATGAAAAGCACAGTGTTTACCTCGGGGTTAAAGACTTATTTAGTAGCTCGAACTATTAGCGCCCTCGCTACGCTCAGGCGTCAAACCCCATCTCGGGACTAAATAAGTTACTTTCACCCCTAGGCTAACAATGTACTATTTGTTCATCCTAAAATTGCTCAAAGCGACTAAAGAAGTTTTTACTTCAAAAAAGGAAAGCGTATAAAAAAATTAAAAAAACACTCATTTGCATCTTAATTTTAATCTTATCTCGTCATTCCAGGAGCAAGAAATGGAGAAACAGAAGCTTTTGTTCCATCAAGCGAGACTGGCAGACCGAGGGGTCGCTGAAATGGTCCTCCTTCACATATCGGCTTCCAAGGGCGTGCCCAGCGAGATGGTCATGAAGACATTGCAGCTGGGCATATCTATACTCAGGGGCGGCAATATTGAGATACAGATGGTGAGTATAATTGCTGTGGCAATATTGATCAGCGTTGCCACATTTCTTTTTTGCCAAGATGGGATTTTGGAACTTTTTGAGTGAAAAAAGCGGGATTCTTTCGTCGAAAGCGAGACATAGTAAAAAAACGTATATAATCAGATTTTTTTAAATATTTATTTATTTATTTATTAGAGTTCAAATTACGTTTACGTGTCAATAGATAGCAAAAATAGCCATAGAAAATGTATGTTAATAAAAATATGATAATATTTTAAATTAGATTTACCCTATCATTAAAAAGTTGAGTCTTATTCGTCTTATGAATAAAAAATTCAATAAAAAAAAACAGAAATCAATCACATTATTCATTAGAAAAATATGGCTGCACGCACGGTCGAGTTATCCCTGAAAAGCCTGTCCCTCGCGGGACATTTAATTTAGATTTAAAAATCGGGACGTCTGGCAACGCTGATATTGATACAGATATAGTGTATACTAGCTGCTCCCCGCAGTTTCACCCGCGTGGTGATGAAAATCGGTGATGATGATGAAAGGTAGCCTGTGTTAATCAAGGAAATAAGCAATGTATATTCCAAATTTCATCCAAATCCATCCAGCCGTTTCTGCGTAATTGAATAACAAACATCCATCCATCCATACATCCATCCATCCAAACTTTCACATATTAGTGTGATTATTGGGCAATATTGAGAGTGATGGTGGCTGACCGGTAATGTGTTTTTTTTTACATGTGTGTTACCGATTTCTCCGACCAATTTTTTTTTGACCGATTTCAGATTTTTGCTTTTGTTCGGTAGAGTATACTTCCAATTTGGTCCCATTATCACCAAGTCAGGATCTGAATGGCATCCCAAGGAACTTGAGGGAATCCCTCAAATTTTATAGGGACTTATTACGTTTTTCATATACTATATAAGTCGGTTTTTAATGCGATCCACTTGTTAAGGACGTCTTTTGTACACAGCTTTTGCAATAAATTATATTATTTCAATAAATATATTAATTCTATTTGCCCCCAGGGTATGCTGAATCATCTGAAAGACAAGAAAGACGTGGGCTTCTTCACTTCCATAGCTGGTCTCATGAACTCTTGCTCTGTTCTCGATCTTGACGCCTTCGAGAGGAATACTAAGGCTGAAGGTAAATGGGGTGAAAAATCTGTAATTGTGAGATATAAAAATAGCAACTGCAGGCCTAGCACGGGCCGTGGAAAAATTGTCTTTCCACCGTTTTTATCCACGCGTAGACGCGACAGAGCTAGAATACGGATACGTTTGTCTCTTTCTAGCGGGATAAAAACGGTGGAAAGAATCTGTCCACGACCCGTGCAAAGCCTGCAGAACACGATAAGACAGTTTATAGAATTTTTGTCTGTTTGTTCGTCCACGCACATCTCCTAAACCACTCGACGGATTTAAATGCGGTTTTTACGAATATGCTTAGCTATCACCAGATTGAAGTATAAGACATGTTATTTTGCGCAAGGGCCGGATTAAGGGAGAAAAAAGGGTTGAAAGTTTATATGAAAATCTACGCGTAAGAAATCGCGGGCAACAGCACTCTAAGGGAGAAAATAAAATGCTTAACTACACAGTACAGTGCGACACGGCAAGGTTTGTTTTACTGTGTCGCAGTGCAATAAAATTCTAAGGTTATTTTTTTTTAAACCTAAGCTGCATACTATATTTTTTTTTTTTTGTTGTCAGGTCTCGGAGTTGGTCTAGAAGGTGCTGCAGGTGAAAAGAACATGCATGATGCGGAGTTCACGTGCGCTCTATTCAGGTTCATACAGCTCACCTGCGAAGGACACAACCTGGGTAAGTGACACTCGTAAAACTTTGTCTCTACCTAACCAAATTTTTCCTCAAGAGCCTTTCCCATGGAAAAATGATGAAGAATCCATGCCCTGATGTTAAAAAATAAGAAAGAAAATACATTTTCACACTACCTGCTCGACAATGTCCAATTACATATCATGCAACCTCAACGTAAAGTAAAGCATTATCACTTAAGGGATATAAAGTTGTATGAAACTCCCAAGGGAATAAAGTGATTTGAATTTGGAACGTCAAATTCGTGTGGAAACTCGTGGAAAACACTAAGTAAAAAAATGCCCGTAGGTATTGTGAAGAGGTTTGTTCGAAAATCGAACTGGCCACCATAAGCAGAACTCAAAAAAAAAGAACAAGCCCTGGCTTTTTATTGTCTCGCAGAAGGTGGGAAAAGTAGAGTGTGCTCCTCTGGAATAAAGTCTGTCTTCGTAAGACACTGCTTTATTCCCTTGGTGCATAATCTACTATACTCTGAGAAGAAGAAAAAAAATATGGAAAACAAAAAACAAGTTGGAACATGGTTCAATACAAATGTGAAAATATGATGTAAATAGAACTAGTTTTTTTTTTACTTTCACCCCTAGGATAACAATGTACTATTTACTTGAATTTGTAATGAGTCAAAATCAATAGTAACCAAATGTCCGTGTTTCCAGAATGGCAGAACTACCTCCGAACTCAGGCGGGTAACACGACCACTGTGAACGTGGTGATCTGCACTGTGGACTACTTGCTGCGCCTCCAGGAGTCCATTATGGACTTCTACTGGCACTACTCCAGCAAGGTACTACTAAATTATACCTAATGTAAGCGGTACCCTGAAAAAATAAATGCATGTGTTATAGTCCTAGTTTCCCCTTTAGCTCTTACAAAATTGGTCGTCCATTCAATGCCGGATTGAGAGGTCTGGAGGCCACGTGACAAGAAAGGAGTTCATTTTTTTTATGATACCGAGTGACGAGACGAGCGAAGTCGCTCCTGATGGCTCTTCACGCTTGCCCATAACAGCTCAACGCCACTCAGAATTTTGAACTTCAACAGTTCAAAACCCTGGATGGCAATGCACTGCGCTCGTCACCCCGAGATATAAGATGTCAAATCTTCGCCCCCCGGCCCCCTGGTTTACTAGTATTTACTAGTCTGTATTTGTTTTTTTTTCTAAGTGTCTGTTGTGTGGGCCCCGGGGCTGTAGCCCCCCCCCCCCCCCCTCCTTAAATCCGGTCCTGCAACCATTCGATCATCTCGTTTGCAGTTGTGTGCCGCTCTATATTGAAGTGTGCGTTGAAATTGCGTATTTATAGCCCTAGCAGACGTATCGAACATGGCTGAGGTCAACCACGAACCGCCGTCTGACCAATAGGAGGGAAAGAGAAAAATTTATCTTTATCTCCCGTTGGTCAGACGGCGGTTCGTCAGACAAGTTCGATGCGTCTGTTACGGCTAATACTGATTATGAAGTCGGTTTTTTAAATTGTTAATATAGGAACTGATCGACCCGGCCGGCAAAGCGAACTTCTTCAAGGCGATTGGAGTGGCGTCCCAAGTGTTCAACACGCTCACAGAGGTCATACAGGGGCCCTGCACACAGAACCAGCAGGCGTTGGCGCATTCCAGGTACATCACACGTCACACTAAACACACTAATATCATTTATATGTGAAAGTTTGGATGGATGGATGTTTGTTACTCCATCACGCAGAAACGGCTGGATGGATTTGGATGAAATTTGGAATATACATTGCTTATGTCCTGGATATGAACATAGTCTACTTTTCATCATCTTCATCATCACCGATTTTCATCACCACAGGTATCCATTGGAGACGGTGATCGCTTACCATCAGGCCGCCCGTTAGTTTGTGGTATTTATATAAGTGCGTAAACTATTCCATCCTTAGTGTGAAGCACAGACTAGGTATAGCTACTAAGTAGCCCATACTTGTAGTAACGATTATTTTCAATGGAAACAATTCAGTCAAATACCTGAGGGGCGGGGTGAGGGGTTACTAAATGCTACTTGGCCCATTCAACGTCAGTTCAAAATGTAAACCAATCATAGTGATGGCGCACCTACGGTATTGGTCGGAAATGACGTGAGGTTCAGTGGAATCAGTGGGCGTGTTTTTTATATCAGTAGTGGTCAACTGATGAAGTGTCTGAACATGTTCGCCCTGCATTAAATGTCTAGTTATAGAAAGTCTTTGGTGTGATGTCACTCATATGTAATCTGTGATGGTAGTGATTAATTTTATCGTCGTGCAGGTTATGGGACGCGGTGGGAGGTTTTCTGTTCCTCTTCTCCCACATGCAGGACAAGCTGTCGAAGCACTCCTCGCAGGTGGACCTGCTGAAGGACCTGGTGAACCTGCAGAAGGACATGATCACAATGATGCTCTCCATGTTAGAAGGAAACGTCGTCAACGGTAAGGGCGGTACCGGTATCGGGGAAGTTTAGAGGAGTAGGCTATCGGGACTGATATTTTAACCCACTTCAAAAAAAGGAGGGGGTTTTCAATTCGGTTGTATGTTTGTTACCTCAGAACTCCGTCATTTATAAACAGATTTAAAATAATTATCAATATAAAATGCCGACTTCATAAAAATGACACAACTAACTAGACCAATTTTAAATGGGACCACACAGGAAGTACTAGCTTTTAAATAAAAAAATAATCATCAAAATCGGTTCACCCTGTCGAAAGTTCTGAGGTAGCAAACAAAAAAAAACAGTCGAATTGATCACCTCCTCCTTTTTGGAAGTCGGTTGAAAATAAATTGAAAGGATATTCCTTTCAGATTGTTCCCATAGAAATTTCATCAAAATTGGTTCAGTTGGTTTTTAATCAAAATACATTTTTAAAACATCCATGCAAACGAAATGTCGGAAACGAAACTCCCACTAGATGGTCCGACGACATTGTGAGAGTCGCGGGCATCCAGTAGATGCGGATGGCAGGATGTCGTTCAGTGTGGAGGTTAAAGGGGGAGGCCTATGTTCAGCAGTGGACGTCTTCTGGTTGATGATGATTATTACTTCAGTCGCATAGAAATAAGTGCATCGGTAATCCATCAGTTATAGTTATAAGACCTCGTTGTCAACGAAAACGCTGAATAGATATCTGAGTACGAAACGTCAATAGACTGATCTTTATGTCCAGTGTAATAAGGTATAATTTACAGTTAGAGTCTTACATTTTTATTTTAATAATATACTTGTCTAAATTAAGATTGTTTCCCTAGGCACAATCGGTAAACAGATGGTGGACACGCTCGTGGAATCCGCTTCGAACGTGGAACTGATTCTCAAATACTTCGACATGTTCCTCAAACTGAAGGACTTGACTTCCTCGGCAAGTTTCCAGGAAATAGATGCCAACAATGATGGATGGGTGCTGCCCAAGGACTTCAAGGAGAAAATGGAGCAACAGAAGAGTTATACCCCGTGAGTAGTGTTTAGGTGTGAGCAAAGCGAGCGAAATTATTTTCCTTTCGTTTGGTCTTATATTTATTTAGAAGTAAGAAAGTTTGTTAAGATTTTTCCATAAAGGCTTTTATAACAAATTGAGACTATTATAATATTGGATTTTAAGTAAATTGTGAGCTAAGAGAAAATGTTGTAATATTGAAAATGAATTAGTGGTGGGAGCGAAGCGAGCAGAGAATAAAATGTAATACTGTTTCCTGTGAAGAATGTCTGATATATTTGAGCCGCCGAATGCGGTGGAAAATATAGTCGGAATAACCGGTTTAATCATACGTTAGTTATTCCCGACTAATATAAACCAAATGTGTGAAAACCACGTTAGTTTCCATAATAAATTTTGCTTACATTTGGAATGTAAATGGCATTTCGCTTTAGAGCCTTCTTTTCGCGATAACAGATGGCGGCACTCCCTCAGAAATAGTCAAATCAAAATCGCATAATAAGATAGATCTATTTTTTTTTACTATATATATATTTTTAATGAGCATCAAATAAAATATTATATTCTGTATCTATCTATACATACTCTAAATCAGTGCTTTTCAAACTGTGGGTCGCGAGCCCCTGGGGGGTCGCCATGCCTATAAAGGGGTCGCGGGGGTCGCGAAGCGTCAGTAAAAGAAAAAAATAACAAAGTTAAAAAAAAATAAGAAAAATTAAGTAATGAGTAATTATAAAAATAAAAAAGGTTGTACGCATTTGATATTTGTAATATAATAAAATACAGATTATAAACTGTGGAAGGTAAGGGACCCGAATTATTTTTCATACTAAGGAGGTCGCGTCGTGAAAAAGTTTGAAAAACACTGCTTTAAATAATCAAATCGGTTTTTCCAATTATATTACTAACAATGACATTTTATGTTGATACATATATCATTCGTCCACGCACAAGTTTACTACAAATATTTCCAACTCGTTTTATTTTATTTATTTTTTATTTTATTTTTATCTTTTTCCACAGCGAGGAGATAGAGTTCTTGCTGGCTTGCTGCGAAACCAACCACGATGGTAAACTGGACTACGTGGGCTTCTGTGATCGGTTCCACGAGCCCGCTAAAGAGATTGGATTCAACCTGGCTGTGCTGCTCACCAATCTGTCGGAGCATATGCCAAATGAGCCCAGGTATCTATCATCAGCATCAGCAGCTTGTTAAACCCATTATAGTATCCTTTTTGTGGTTTAAGATGTTTTTTTTAAATTCGATAGAGTCCTCAAAGGTAGTCAACTCACTGCCAAAGGCCAGTCGATTGTTTGTCTACTAATACATTTAAAAAGAAACACAAAATACGAATGCACTTTTCCCATTGGTAATGCGATGTTACGTTTCAGACTGGCTCGTTTCCTGGAGACAGCGGGCTCGGTGCTGAACTACTTCGAGCCATTCCTGGGCCGCATCGAGATCATGGGCGGCTCCAAGCGCATCGAGCGAGTCTACTTCGAGATCAAGGAGTCCAATATCGAACAATGGGAGAAGCCCCAAATTAAGGTCTCATTCATACTCAATACCTTAATATGTCTTCCTCAAGGATCCAATTAACATCATCATTATCAGCCAGAAGACGTCCACTGCTGAACATAGACCTCCCCCTTTAACCTCCACGCTGAACGATATCCTGCCATCTGCATCCACTGGATGCTCGCGACTTTCACGATTTCCTCGGTCCATTTAGTACTAGTCTATCCAATTAACCAATTAAACAAACAAAGTAGCCAATTAACAATAATTTTTCATTGAAAAAAACTTTAAAAATAAGCTTTTCGTATTCTTCTCAGCAAAAACCTTTCATTTGATACCCATATCAAGAAGGTAGATATGGCTACCGTCCGGCTATATCATCAAGACCCTGGTCGTCTAGGAAGAAAGTGCTCGGAAAGACAAATCCAACGTTAATAAAAGCTTACTGATTACCGCCTCTTTTAACCGACTTCCAAAAAGGAGGAGCTTATCATTTCGACTGTATTTTTATTTTTTTTATTTTGGTTACCTCAGAATTTTTGACTGGGTGGTTATTTTTTTATTTGAAAGCTGGTACTTCTCGTTTGGTCAAATTTCAATTTGCTCCAGTTTTTTTTTTACAATATAACCATTAAAAAGTAATATCCACACAAAAATTATTATAAGAGACATCTGTCGGAACACCTCAGTACTAAATCAGGCATGCGCTCTCTAAAACCGATAGTGCCTAATTAATACACGCACTATGGGATAGAGGGCGCATATTTGGTCCAGTTCTGAAATTTTTATAAAGTCGGTTTTTATATTGATAATTATTATTTTCCAGGAATCGAAACGCGCCTTCTTCTACAGCATAGTAACAGAGGGCGGCGACAAAGAAAAGCTGGAAGCGTTCGTAAACTTCTGCGAGGACGCCATCTTTGAAATGACACACGCTTCCGGCCTCATGGCTGCTTCTGAGGAAACCTCGGGCGGACCCAAGAACAGAGAAGCTAGCTATATGTATATGGGAGATGATGATGATGAAAGGTACCAAACCTTACTTTAATTTTTAAGCACGTATTCTATGATACATCACATGCAAAAAAAAACATGCCCGCTTTTCAGTCTTGTATTTATGATGATGACACTTATTTTTTTTTCAATTGCAAAATAGGCTTGCGCTTGGCTGCCAACTCGTCTGATGATAGCGACGATGCGGCCTACGGTGGATCACGTTTGCCTAGACGAAACCGATTCACTCTTGACTTGAAGACACCCAGATTGAAACCATCGGGGAACACCCATTCAGGCAGTCCACAGACTAGCAGTTCGCACAATAAAAGTGGAATCAAAGCGCTTCGTACGGGTTTTCGGAATGTCAACCATAAAGCGATGTCGACTTAGTGACCACTTTTGAACCTACACAAATCTATTGACACTTGATTTATCAAAATCGGTTGAGACGTTTAGACTGTAGGTGGAAACATAAAGAATCAATACATGCATTACGCACTAACTACAATACCCTCATTTTGGTTTACCGTTGTCGGATAAGAAAAATTTACGTATTTCTTATTTCAGAGCCGGCAAAGATCCGTTCCGCCGAGGCCTGCAATCAATAAAAGACGGCATCTCCACGGCGTTCTCGTCTTTATCTCCGTCGAACATAAAGGCCAAAATCGCTGATATGCAACAAATGCCACCAGCTGAACTGGCGGTCGGATTTTTCAAGATGTTCTTCTATTTGTTCTACTATCTTGGCTATGGGGTGGTGGTCGTTGTTAGGTAAGTTAAGACCTTGTTGCGATAGTTCTTAGGATGTTTTTTGGTAGGTAGTTTCCATTTCGTAAGAGTAATCTGGCGGCGCTAACTTTATCTGCGTCCCTTTTCATTTCGATATGTGAGAAAAGGATAGCAACAATTTCAGTGCTGGTTATTCAGGAAAAAAATACCAATCTATCAATTTCATCTATGTTACTACTGTTACAATATCATCTAAGTTACCAATAAAACAATTTCATAAAAGTTACGTATTACATTTTCATCTAAGTTGCCAATCTAAGAATATCATCTATTGGTTTATAAGGTTTTCGTGATTATTGAACACTCTTAACGTAACCTCAGGAATTAAAATAGTATAAAATACGCGCGATACAATTCGTTAAAAGTCTAAAATTTAAATTTTATCTAAGTTACCAATCTAACAATTTCATCTCTAAGTTACCAATCTAACAAAGTCATTTATGTTATCAATCTAACAATTTCATCTGAGTTACCAATCTAACAATGTCATCTATTTTATCAATCTAACAATTTCATGAGTTACCAATCTAACAATGTCATCTATTTTATCAATCTAACAATTTCATCTGAGTTACCAATCTAACAATGTCATCTAAGTTATCAATCTAACAATTTCATCTAAGTTGCCAATCTAACAATTTCATCTCTAAGTTACCAATCTAACAATGTCCTTTATGTTATCAATCCAACAATTTCATCTATAAGTTACCAATCTAACAACGTCATCTATGGTATCAATCTAACAATTTCATCTAAGTTACCAATCTAACAATTTCATCTAAGTTATCAATCTAACAATTTCATCTAAGTTATCAATCTGACAATTTCATCTCTATGTTACCAATCTGACAATGTAATCTATGTTATCAATCTAACAATTTCATCTCTAAGTTACCAATCTAACAACGTCATCTATGTTATCAATCTTAACAATTTCATCTAATTACCAATCTAACAATTTCTTCTAAGTTACCAATCTAACAATGTCATCAATCTAAAAATTTCATCTGGTAACTTAGATGAAATTGTTAGATTGAATGAAATCTAACAATTTCATCTGAGTTACCGATCTTACATTTTCAATGTGTAAATGATTGTGTGTCCTTTTTTCACGCCTCACCTATGTGGTAATGTGGCACAGTCATTGGTAAATGCATCGTTGTACATACTACCCTCATATTCACAAACGTTTAATAAGCTATGCTACAATGCGACGCAATTTGAGATTAAAGCTTTTCAGTGGCGATTTAAAACAAAAAGTAGTTCCAACTGATTCGATAGATGGCATTTTAACACAATAATAATGTATCAGGTTTCACTAATATTCTACATTGAAATTAAACAGTTTATCGCGTTCATTTTACATAATTTTAATTCTTGGCGTTTCGAAAACTTTGCAGTGTCCGTGTTCACAGGCACCCAGGCAACATTTTCTTCCAAAAAAAGTGATTTTAGGGCATTTTTTTTTTCAAATTTACGCCTTGTGAAAATAAATGACGTCATAAATCACGTTGTTTTATATCTTCTGTGTCACTTGCTTAAAAATGTCGTCACATACCACGTCGAAACGACGTGAACACGTGAAGCATGACGTCTGGAGTGACGTGTTCGGCGTCTAAAATTCCCAATAATTCACGTCAATAATGACGTTACCTTGCTGATTGGGTAGATACGATACCACACAGGGGCCTTACCCCTAGTTCGAAAAGATGACCCGCATAGGTGTTATTTGTCTAAACGGTACCATCAACTACGATAAGCGGTCGTTGTTTGATAGCTGCGGCTATCAAACACCGCTAAAAACTACCGCTTATCGTAGTTGATGGTACCGTTTAGACAAATAACACCTATGCGGGTCAACTTTGCGAGCTAGGGGTAAGGCCCCAGGTAAATGTCAGGAATTCAATAATGTGTAAAATAATCGTGACAAAATCCGTTACCCCCTTAATAATAAACGACGCCTTGGAATAATAACGCGGTGTTTTGTCTTTTTCTCTCTTTTAAATTTTGAACTAGATCGAAAAGGCAAAAGATGGAGGTACTATTATAAAGCTACTATAGGTTTATTAATAGGGGAAAGTAATAATGTGTAATTTCAATGTCAATTAAATATCAGCTGTTCTTAAATTTTGTAGTGTAAATGACCGTTCTCTATGGAATAGGTTGAAATAGGTTTTTTTCGCGATATCAGAGTTGCTTATAATGATGGGTACTATTGACCCCTTTCAGCTTAATACATCCTTTCCGCGTAACCCAGTATAAAGGTTTGTGGCTAATACTCTATTAGACGTTTTTGAATAAGACCTCTACGTTACTAATCTATGATTATTATCCTTATCTTATAGTTATATTTATTCAGAGCACTAGTCGCTAGATTAGCGTCACTTATCTAATAGAAAAAATTTACTACCTATTTAGGTAGGATATTTTAACCGACTTCAAAAAAAGAGGTGACCAGAATGCCGGCCTCTGCTCAAAAAGTGAGCATTGCTAATGGGGCCAGCATTTTGGGGACAATTCCAACTGGTAGCGGTTTAATAGATTAGTAGTTAGGTATTAATTTGTCGTTTTTATTATTATTTCTCTTTATTTAAATATATATTATTTTTATATGAAAAAAAGGAGGTTCCCTAATCCACTGTTTTTTTGTTGTTTTTTTTTTAATGTATGTTCACCGATTTCTCCGCCAGTTATGAATTGATTTTGATGATTCTTTTTTTTTGTTTGGGAGGCCATACTTCAGAGGTGGTCTGATATATTTCATAAAAATCGGTTTAGTGGTTTAGTTTTTTAATTAAAATAACTGAAAAAAAATATTGTGAAAGTAAACGCAATTGCGTATTTACTAATTTTGAAGTCTGTTTATTTAATCGATTCTTATTCTTTTTTCATAAATTCTCTTTTTTTTGCTTTTTTGCCCGACTGCTAAGAGAATGTGTATGACAGTTACAATAACATAGTAAAAATCTGAAGGACACATTTTATATCACACACACACACATCATCAGCCAATTAACGTCCACTGTTGGACACGGCCTCCCTTATAGAGAGGGGTATACATAAGATACATTTTTCATATTAAATATCTGGGACATTTTTGCACACACGGCCATCTGACCCCAAACTAAGGAAAGCTTGTAATATGGCTTCCAGATACTGATATATATACTTATATATTATACTATATTTTACTGTAGTATATTGGCTAGCCAGCTAAAAGCTTACATTCACAAAGCTAGTAACAGTGGCCGGAATTTACTGTCTTAATTCAGCTTTTTATGATATTATGACAACTGTCCCCATTCTTTCAGCGGCCGCACTTTACTAATGTCCGATTCTCTAAAAAATTCAAAATACAAATATCAGACATATAGATCACGTGACTTGACTGCAAACGCTCTATGTAGAACGAAACGTCCTTATGACGTCACAGGCAAGTTACAACAATAGTATGACGAGTAAAAACGTGTTTACTTGCTTGTGATGTCACATAAATGTCAAAGGGAGCGTTTATGCGGTAGTTTAATAATTTGGATTTCGATCCGCCCTTTAAAATTCAAATACTGAAAATTATGATGATTAAATCACAAGATTGCTTCATAAAAGGTAATACTAGTGCTTTTGCCCGCGACTTTGTACGCGTAGATTTTCATATAAACTTACAACCCTATTTTCCTCCTCTAATCCGGCCCTTGCGCAAAATAACATAGCCTACACTTCAATCTGATCATAGTTAAGCATATTCGTGAAAACCTCATTTAAATCTGTCCAGTGATTTAGGAGATGTACGTCGACATACAAACAAACAGACAAAAACTCTAAAAGCTGTCTTAACGTGTTAAGCTGCTTATTTAAAAACCCAGCTGCTTATTTTAAGACGCGCTGTGTGTTCTTTATCTCCACATTTTTATTATATGTATAGAATAGAAGATAGATTATAGAGAATAGGGTAGATGACTGATGTTCATTTCGTTGAAACCAATAGCTTTGATGAATAATTTAAGTAAATGTAACATGTTTATTGAGAAAATAATTTTAATCGGTTATTAATGTTTTGATATATAAGCGTTTAAAGTTTTTGGTAAAGAAAACTCTGTCCCTTTCCCACAAAACAAAATATTACGTCACGCCTCTGTGCGCCATACCTGTCAGAATAGAATTTATATGGCATACAGAGAAGTGACGTCATAATATGCTGTTTCGCGCTCTCTGTCTAGCATGATATTAAAATGCTTATCAGTTGCTTATTTTTGATCAGATTTTCATTTTGTTTTCATTAATTAGCTATATTTATAAGCTACATGTTAATAAGACAATGAAAAAAAAACAGTCATCTAGCCTATTTGAGATGGTTTCGTATAAACTGTCAAATACCCTATTAACAGCTGTTTTAATGTAAAATGTATTCAAGCAATGTAATGTCTGATGTAGGTACATATTCGGCGTGCTTCTGGGGCTGATGCGGGGGCCGCAGGTGGAGGAACCTCCTCCGGAGCCCACTGAGGAGGAGAAAATCGGTCAGTTGAGGCACAGGTTACTCGCTACAAGTAAGCCGACACCGAGGTACGAGTTACGCTTCTCGCATGCAACGGTCACCCCGGCTCTCTAAACTAAACAATCAAATTAAAATATTACCTACCACAAAATATTTAACCTTCGAAAAATTATACATAGAAATCACAACGCGTAGAAAATTATAGTTAATAAACGTCCGCAGTTTCATATATGAACATAGCAGTTAAACAATTTATATCGAAACAAAACTATTTTACAAAAACCAACCGTGTTTTTATATACTTACGGCTCAGTTTTCTAATGCCTGTCCCGATTAGCACAACATCGTTAAAACTCGTGAACCGTCGTTGAGCAAGCGAGACTGCGATTATGTCTGAATCGCAAGTGAGAACTTCTCTCCTGAGAGAAAGAGTCAATTTTCTCTTTCTCTCCCGTTGGTCAGACGGTGGTTCGTCAGCCATATTGACGTGTCTGTTACGGCTCTTACTGTGTGTTATGGCTTAAGCAACTATCGCGTGACTGTGGATCCAATCTGGCTGCGTATTGAGTCCAGCCAGATTGAGTATTGCCGCGATTAACGCGTCATTGTGGCATCTTTGTTTTTTTTTTCATCGAAGATTTAAACAGATACCATATGTGTATCTACACATATACAGAAGATGAGTTCCATACAACGAACGTAAACAGGCGCACGCACACTAAGAAACTTGTCGTCGATACCAACGACTTAAATAATGGGGCATCGCATATACAAAAAAAAAAAAATAGGAACTCGTCTGCATCTCGTCGTCTTTCGACTAAAAGCATCAAGCCTGGTTTAGGTCTCTTGATGTAAGAGCTAAAAGTAGGTATAACTCATTTTTGCCTGTGGGTTTCAATCACATTTTTTTATTAAATTAGAACGGCTGTCAAGGCATTTTTGTAAGAAATTTGTTGTAGCCACTTGCACCCATATAAACTGTGTTAGCAACTGTGACGCGGAGTTCGACCCGTTGACATAAATAAGAATGTTCAATCACATATCTGTCACAATACCGGGCGACAGAGTTTCCTTCTCATTTCCGTTCTTTTCAACATACAGCAATTACATAAAGAAAGAAATTCGGTGGTAAGATAGTCCGAAGCATTTTTTTTATCGGTAAATGATTTCTGTGATAATCTAATAAAATTTTAACAATCAATAAGTTTAATTGAATAGGGTGTTCAAATTGGGGTGACCAAATGCAAAACAACACACTAAATCGCCAAACGCAGGTTTAAAGTAACCGTTTTATATAACTTTCTAAAGACCGTTTTTTTCTAAAATATCATTCAGCGTTTCACAATTTTATTGCAGCTGACCAAAAAATATTTGGACCTATAAGAAAAAAAACGGACTTTGTACTGACAAAACAATGTACATAATTTGTTTTCCTTGATAAATATATATTAATTGGTTTCTAAATTATAATAATTACATATTTGTTATTCTAATTGGCATTAATTCAATTAATATATTAACGGTAACAAAATTAAAATCTGCTTTTGGGATTAACTGGTATATTGTAATTACCTCTATGTCTGCTTATACAGGGTTACGCATATAGACTGTAATAGCCGAAAGGAGGTCTATCATTATACTCATCATTATGGACAACTTTTACTATGGAACCAACTCTATAATCACGAAAATAATAATAATAATATTTATATAATATTTGTAGTGGTAGGACTCTTTTGCGTAGTCCGCCTGAGTATATCTCGGGGTAACGAGCGCAGTGCATTGCCATCTAGGGTTTTGAACTGTTGAAGTTCAAAATTCTGAGTGGCGTTGAGCTGTTATGGGCAAGCGTGAAGAGCCATCAGGCGAGCGGCTTCGCTCGTCTTGTCACTCTGTATCATAAAAAAAACATCAGTTCCATAGAAAATGGTATATGACACTCGACAAAATGTAGGTATGGAACAGCTGTATTTTTTTTCGGGATTTCGAGAAGTTGTTTATAATGATGAGTACAATGACCTCCATTGGCTTAGTACAGTCTATACGGGTTACCCTTTATTATTATGTATTGTCGTTTATTTGTACGCTTGTAAATTTACCGTTGTGAGCTATGTCCTGGCGGACCACTGTCTTATTAACTAGAGAGGAAGAGATGAATGTATATGCCTTTTTTTCTGTCGTTGGTCCGGCCACAGTTTTTTTTTTTTTTAATTAGAACGGTTGTCAAGGCATTTTTGTAAGAAATTTGTTGTAGCCACTTGCATCCATATAAACCCAAGCAACTGTGTTAGCAACTGTGACACGTTGACATAAATAAGAATGTTCAGTCAAGTATATGTCACAATACCTGGCGACAGAGTTTTCTTCTCATTTCCGTTCTATTTACTTCTCTTTTCTGTGGGTCCGGCCGTATCCAACCATTCGTCTTACGTACGCTAGGCTACCACGCTTAAGTCGAAGGGATAAAGTAAAATAACTTTGTATAGGCCGATTAGCAAGCCCTAGTGTTAGAGTATTTCGGCTCATTAGTTGGAAGGCTGATCGGATTTGGATGTGAAATAATGCTAGCTTTTAATCTGGGTTAACACATGAGTTTATCCAGCATTTTAGCAGTTTTATCCTCGAAAAAATTTAGTCTGAAGAGCATGTAGATAACTACAAAAAAGCAGGACAAATGGAAAGAGTTTTCTCTGTTTATTTTTTCTATTCTTCACCTAAAAATAAAGCTGTTTCTTAATAGGTCCGTCTAGAGTTGTGAATGGGTTATTTCTGCAAAGGTCCGCCTAGAGTTGTGAATGTTATTAAATGAGTTCTTTCTGCACAGGTCCATCTAGAGTTTTGAAAGATCGTATATGTGCACTTTCTGCACAGGTTGTTCATGAGTTGTGAATTTAGTAAACGAGCTCTTTCTGCACAGGTCCGCCTAGAGTTGTGAAAGACAGTAAAAGAGTTATTTCTGCACAGGTTCGTCTAGAGTTGTGAATGTTATTAAATGAGTTCTTTCTGCACAGGTCCGTCCGGAGTTTTGAAGGGTAGTAAACGAGTTCTTTCTGCACAGTTCCGTCCGGAGTTTTGAAAGATAGTAAACGTGCTCTTTCTGCAAAGGTCGTTCTAGAGTTGTGAAAGGCAGTGAATGAGCTCTTGCTGCACAGGTCTGTCCACGGTTGTAAAATGTAGTAAGTAAGCTCTTTCTGCACAGGTCCGTCTAGGCATCTTCCCGCCCTTCCGGCTGCAGATGACACGGGACAGTTGCAGGTCTCGGCGTTCGGACTCGATATCACCAAAGAAGATAACGGACAGTAAGTATCAGAACAAATTCATATAGAAAAACTCTTTATTATACTCACCAAAGATCCTTAAAGCTATTTAACATTAACGCGTGAAAAGTGCATACTTACACACAAAAAACTTTGGTGTGCAGATTCACCACAGTTCACTTCTCCTAGAAAAAGAACAAACAAACATTTTTTTTGACAAAAGAGTGATTCACTTTTCTTTACCTTTCCTATTTGTGTGCTGGCGAAAGCGAAAATCAAGCCATTGTGTCCTTAGTCAGCAATTTACATACCTATACAGAAAACAACAAGTATAAATTGAACATTTTAAAAAACTCCCTTTTCTCGCGTATTTTTCCAATGAGGCAAACAAGTTTATCGTATGATGGTAAACGCCACGCTTACTCATAACAGTGCACTGCCCTTCAAAGTGTTATGTTGTCATGTTTGGACAATACTGCATGGTGGATGAATAACTAGCAGGTTCTTCTCGAGGCAGACATTGTAAAGATCCATAGTAAATACAACTTTTTTAGATTTCGTGATGTAATTTTTCAGAATCCAAGTGAAGCCGCACGAGTCTCCAAGCACCTCATCTCCATCATCTGGTGAAGAAGAGGCAACGTCTCCCGAAGATGGCGGAGAGCATACCGAGGAGATACGGCCGCCTTCACTTATCGACCTGCTGGGGTATGTAGCAGTTTCCAGGGTCCAAGTTGACCCTGAAGAAAGACGAGGCTCCATCATTCGTTTCTTTTAAATAAAAATGTGGCAAACAAGCAAGCGGTCCGCCTGATGGTAACCAAAACCGCCGCATAGGGACACCTGCTACACTAGCGGTGTTAACGGTGCTTTGCCAGCCCGAAGAGGTAGATGTACATAGTAGACACACATTTTTAAACGCTTCATATTGAAGCTCGGTGGGAAAACCTTTGGGGGAAGGATGTTCTATACCTTGTATGTCCGCGGTGTGGGATTTCCAGCTGTGCAAGATGTAGGGTTGAGCTTTTTGACGGTGTCAGGAGGTGCGGTAGTAGAAGTCCGACGAAGGAATAAGGTCAAAAAACTCTTCAGACCATTCCCCTAAAAACAAGCGATAAAAAATGCAGAGGGAACCCACGTCTCTTCGGAGGCTAAGTGGATCCAGCTTGTTAGTGAGGTCAAGAAGAGGTAGTGTCTTGCGACGAGGCCGAGGAATATAGCAAGGAAATGAGACCGCCTTAAATACGTTGGAACTGCTGTAATTATTCTCAAGTTGAGATGGGCAGAACACGTGGCTAGCAGAAATTATGACATCCCGTTTGTATTGCGTTTTTGCTCCTGCCAACTTATCCAAACCAGCCGAGCTCCTTAAAATAATGGAGCTTCTACCCCTTTTCGCCAGGTGTTGTGGTATTGAAGACTTGTTGTGGAATTTCAAGGATTCCCGACTTATGTATGTCTTCTGTGGCCATGCAATGGAGTAGTGCTCCACGGTCTCGTTTTCCTGTAGACAGACTCAGCACAGAGGACTATCTGTAATCTGTTCAATTGTACAAGTGATTGTTTAGTTCACCGTGCCCTGTGATGTTACCTATCATTGTATGACTGCCCCGGTGGCTCAGTTGGTAGTGAACCTACTTTCTGCGCTTGGGGGCGTGGGTTCGATTCCCACCTAGGGCAAACATTCATGTGATGAACATTTGTGTTTTTTCTATGCCTGGGTGTTAATATCTATTTAAGTACGTATTTAGAAATGTATATGTACGTATATCAGTCTCTGGCAGCCATATTACAAGCTTTGCTTAGTTTGGGGTCAGATGACCGTGTGTGCAAAAATGTCCCAGTTTATTTATTTATTAGATGGAGATCCGATCTAATGAACTTAAGAATTTTGTAACTTTGTTTCTTATCTATTAGAAATATATTTTTTTGCATTTTCAGGTATGTTGTGGTTGTTTATGGCAATAAAATTGTTCTTTGAGCATTTGTAACGATAGTTACGTCTCAGGGATTGGCGATGGTAAGAACAACACGCAGCTTATTTAAGTTGTATTTTATTCGACGGTCGTCTCAAAAAGTGAGTCGCATTTTACAAGCCGTTGTCTTTTATAGTGTCACCATTCATCACCTCCAGTTGCCAGTACAAACATAATAATGTTACCAGCAACTAACAATATAAAAACAAGATAATACGAACATGAAAATAAAATAGATAGAATTTAAGATTATACATTATTAATTAACAAAAATATTATACTCTTATAATCTGCAACACTTGAGGAAATAAACTGATGAATTGATATATCCTAATATCCTACACTTGTTTACTTAGCATAATTATTGTTATTGACGGCGGCGGGAGCTGGAAGTTGTAACATTCGGCCATCCTGCATCGGCCGTGTCCCACGGCGATCTTGAAAGTTGTCTGCACTCCTGGACGTCTGTAACGAAATAATTATACGAAGCAGTAAATCGTTTTTTGGTAAGATTAACTTAAAGAGGAAGGGAAGGAACAATGAACAATTCATATGAATGAATGCTGTTATTATTGGTTTTGTAAAATATCTTACTTCTATATAGTCACACAGTTTTATAGCAGGTACTTCGATAATATTTTTAAACGAACAACAGGTATAATAATTATATTATATTTAGACTAATTATATCGTTTAATAAAATGTTTTACTACAGGTTACACAGATCTAGCATAGTTTTGACTAGATATATATGTTATAGCACACAGATCTACATGTATATAATTATAGTTTTATTAAATACCTCCACACAGATCTGGCTTAGTTGACTAGATGTTATTTATTATAAAGCACACACAGATTCTTATGCGTATTAATTATTATTATCATTTTATAAGATGTTTTAGAACGGGTCACACAGATCTAGTGTAGTTATCTAGATTTTATGTATTTAGTAGCACACAGTTCTAAATATTTAAATTAGATATTAATTCATATAATCATAGTTTTATTGCTGGTCACACAGATCTAGCGTGGTTGTCTAGATATTAGGTATTTTGTAGCACACAGATCTAATATATTTAAATTAGATATTAATTTATATAATCATAGTTTTATTGCTGGTCACACAGATCTAGCGTGGTTGTCTAGATATTAGGTATTTTGTAGCACACAGATCTAATATATTTAAATTAGATATTAATTTATATAATCATAGTTTTATTGCTGGTCACACAGATCTAGCGTGGTTGTCTAGATATTAGGTATTTTGTAGCACACAGATCTAATATATTTAAATTAGATATTATTTTATACAATTATAGTTTTATTGCTGGTCACACAGATCTAGCGTAGTTAACTAGATATTAATTAGTAAAATTACGTGATTTGTTTGTAAACAGTTTCGTTCAGCATATGCGGATCTTGTGTTACATAAATTAAATATATTATAATATAATTTTTCTAATATTTCATCAATGTTGTTATGTACCTAAATTGTACATATTTTTTTTTATAATAAATTGTGTATGTTGACCCTTATTTTTATGGAAATTACTGCTTTACGGTTTCACGTACATTTTGCAATCATGTGCGTCTGTAAAAATATTCTTGCAATAAGATAGAAGTTAATATTATTACTGACCTAATTAACTCTCGAGAAATCAAAGATATCTTCACGGTCAATGCAAAACAAATGAGCTGTCCTTCATATCTTTTTTGCTGTCAGTTGTGTAACGGCCAATAGAAAAGGATCAGCTTTTGGATATTTTGCTAGTGTAACAACTACCTAACTTCTTTTTTATCCGCGTACCACGATCACAAAATGTTCCACTTTTTCATAGTACAAATTTTCCGACCTTGTATTTCCTGCAACTTTTTTTTATAATTATCGTATCTGTCTTTCATTCCCGTCATAATGATTAGTATCGATGCATACTTTAGCCTTTTGCCTACGTTCTTTTAGTTGTTTGGTAATGATAGATAGATAAACTCTTTTCTGTTTACACCACGTATTATCATCATGTCCGAATGATTATCACTACTTTCATCAGTAAGAATATATCAGTGTGTGCAATACGTGTTTACCTCGCCCCCTTCAGTTTTTTGGCAGACTTATTTTTGGTACTAAATTTAGTGTAAAGGCAGATCCTAATTACATATTATTATCAAAGTCACTAGTAGTAGTAGGCGGGTAAAAGCTTACCTATTTGTGTAGGTAAACATCAAATAGGTTCGTAGCCTGTACCAGAATGTGGGGTGATGTCCCACATGACTTCAGCTAACTGTTCGTCTGACGGACATTTGCTTTCAGTAGTGGTGTTGAGCCCGTAAATATTTTTTTCAGTTAACTCTTTCTACCTGTCTATTCGAACGAGGAGAAGCCACAGCATTAAGTATAATTTTTAAGACATGTTTCAGTCACGAACTCTTTAAATACCCGCCTGTAAATGCTATGCCAGAATCCATTATTACCCTACAAGGAGTCACAAACATTGGTATTATTTCTTTGAGATTCTTGATAGTTTCTACCGAACTTACACTTAGACGAACAGTTACGAACTTAACTGGGATCTCAATAAGGTGCATGCAAAATCGTTTTAAGCCTTCTACTTTTTGCTTAACAATGTCTGCTTCTTTATACGATAATCTGTAAGGCTTGCTATATACAGGTACGTCAGTAGTAGTAATTATTATGCATGTCGACCAAGATAGTACACCCTAATTGATTACTACACTCAGCGGATAAATCGTTTTATGCGTGTAATAAGTTCATCAAGCGCTTGTTATGATTTTCATCAATGGTACCCATTTCTATGTCTGCCTCTTACCCCCCATTGTCGATCAATCTACCACCAGAGTCATGGTCGCTTGAGGCTCTAAAACAACGGATTATTTATGCAAATCCGCGCGAATGACTAGTCTACCCGTGGCCCAACCTATGCTCAATTCACCTAAAATTGTGATTCGTAAGCGTACATTTCCGTTAAATCAAAATTGACTGCGGCATGGCATTAAGAATGACTTTCTAACGAGACTAAATACGATAGGTCATGTTATGAGTAGAAGTGTATTTGTGTGTACAAGTGTTTACCTATTTCGTGTGTCGTTTGCGCATAATTATCACAAGTCCTGGTAACACGTTCAAATCTTTGGTTATAAATAAAGTCACTTAGTTTTTCTAAGAAATCATACTTTGAAATTGTTTTTTTTTGACAATTCGCGGGTAGAAACTAAATTTTGTTCATTATTAGCGATTAAATTTAAGCATTTTAGAATTGGCAATTAGAGCCACGTATGACTGATTGATGATTGGCTGAACTACTAATATATCTATCAGTATCTTATATTTCAAATCCGTGTCCATAACCTCAACGTGTCCACAACTGTATTTAAGTACCGAATTATTATTAATTTTTACTTAGGTACCTACTATGTTTTTTTTTAACTGGCATTTTTTTTTGCATCTGACATGAACTGATCGTATGAATAAATGAGTATGAGTATCAACATAACTTTAAAAATGTACATCATCAATAAGTAGCTTGAACTGTACTCTGCTAAGGGACACGATTGCGTACCACAGAAATACACATCAATACGTTTGAATGTGACATGCTGCAAATTCGGATTGGTTCTTAACTTGATTTATTTACTTGACTTGGTTTATTTACTTTACTGCTTGTATCGATGGATTTATACGAGAACTACAGTAAGTACCCTTCATTTTAACGTACTTCTTATACGTAGGTAAGGTATCTGTAGAAATTTCAAATGAAAACTATTGTACCTGTTGAATGTTGCGTGGCGATTGTGACGCTTGTGCTTCTCGTAACCCGGCGCCAGTACCAGACCCAGTAGCGGCATACCAGCAGGCAGTAGCAGCGTGACCCAGGCGTTGACAGACGTTGCAGCGAGTGGCCCGGCAGTCCCGTGCTTCATGGCCCGTTTTGCGGCAGTTATAGCAAGTCTTCGGCATTGATCCACGATGCCAGGTTGATGATCTTGATTCCGCATTGCTAGTTTCATTTTTTTTGTAGTTTTCCAACGATGATAAAAATCCGTAATACAATTCTTCTGGAGTTTCACAATTGTAGGCCTTCGCGTTTGCTCGCAATTCAACCGGTAAACCCCGAATTAGACAGGATATGGCAGCGTCCTTTTCAAAGCCACATTTTTTGAGAAGTGATATCTTGTCGTGGAAATATTTGGTCATTGTCTCATTGTTTCCTTTATTACGAGCAAGCATTTCTTCTAGCCGATCGACATAGTCTGTGGAACGTGGGAATGCGCGCGATAGGTTTTCTTTCCACTGGACCCATGTAGCTGCATAATCGTCCAAGTCATCGTACCAATCTCGAGCAGCACCACGTAGGCGAATTTGCATGATGAAAATACGGTCTCGTTGATCCCATTCGTACATATCCCCGAGCTGGTCAATTTTGTTGAGCCAACCATTAACATTTGTAGTTTTCTTCCCTGGATCGAATTTTGGAATAATTTCAGCGTCTAGGTGAGTCACTCTTCGTTTCTTGGTGGCTGGCTCTTTACCGTCTTGTTCACGTTGCAAGAAAAAATCTTCGTCATTTTCGGTACCTTCTTTTTCTGTAGACGTTTCAATATAATTTGTTTTTCTTTTCTTTCCTAACCCGTGACGAAATGGGCCCAGCATCTTCTTCATTGTTGATCCCACTTCTGAGATGTAACGATAGTTACGTCTCAGGGATTGGCGATGGTAAGAACAACACGCAGCTTATTTAAGTTGTATTTTATTCGACGGTCGTCTCAAAAAGTGAGTCGCATTTTACAAGCCGTTGTCTTTTATAGTGTCACCATTCATCACCTCCAGTTGCCAGTACAAACATAATAATGTTACCAGCAACTAACAATATAAAAACAAGATAATACGAACATGAAAATAAAATAGATAGAATTTAAGATTATACATTATTAATTAACAAAAATATTATACTCTTATAATCTGCAACACTTGAGGAAATAAACTGATGAATTGATATATCCTAATATCCTACACTTGTTTACTTAGCATAATTATTGTTATTGACGGCGGCGGGAGCTGGAAGTTGTAACACATTAATAGACAATTTTACTTTCATTTCACTCCTCTAAGTTTTTCAGACAGGAAATAAGAGCCTCATTTTTTTCAGTGGTGAACAAGCGAAGAAGCAAGCTCAGGAAATGATCGAAGCTCAAGCAGCTCAGCAAGCCGCCATGTCTGCTATTGAAGCCGAGAGCAAAAAGGTACCGTTTTTATCATTCATATCTACGTTGGGATAAGTCGGCCATAGACAACTGCGTATGACAATGTATGCTCACAATAGGCCTGTGTCTTACTTTTTCATTTATTACAAACTAGTGCTGTTGCCCGCGACTTCGTACGCGTAGATTGTCATATAAACTGGCAACCTGTTTTTTCTTCCCTTAATCCGGCCCTTGCGCAAAATAAATCTTCAAGGGTACAATCTGGGTGTCTTCAAATCACGAGTGAATCGGCTTCTTCTAGGCAAGCGTGCTCCATCGTAGACCGCATCATCGCTTAACATCAGACGAGCTGGCGGTCAAACGCAAGACTATTTTCTATTTAAAAAAAAACATAGCCTATACTTCAATCTGGTCATAGCTAAGCATATTCGTCAAAGCATATTCGTTAAATCCGTCCAGTGCTATAGGAGATGTGCGTGGACAAACAAACAGATAAAAATTCTTTAACGTGTTCAGCTCTTATTTTAGGACGCCCTGTGTTTTTTTTTTATATCTTGCAATTTAGTCCAGTCATTACGTCGGAAAAAACGGGGTAGAAATGCAAGTGAACCGAGAAAGCTATATTATTGATATTACGTGGGGAGGGCCTAAAAAGCTTAACTTCAAAATTTCGACCAAAACTGGCTTGTGGAATTTTCGCCCTCTTACGAGTAAAAAAAAGGGTTAAATTTAGTTTTTTTCCATAATAACTCTGTTTTCCGTTGAGATACAAAAAAAAATATTCAATAGACAATAGACAATTTTTTATTTATGGAAGAAAATAAAACATTTTAAAGAATTAATAGAAATAAATACACACATTACAAATTGTTTTCCTCCACAAACCGGTTCCAACTCAGCATAATGCTGGTTGCGAACAACCAGCGCTGGTCTTCCGTTGGAGCCGCCGGTGACATCACCCATGGCCAACATTACACCCAACAGTACACGACAAATTGAATAATAATATAAGAACAACAACACATAATACATAACAAACTAACATTTAATATAAGCAAACCATAACATAAATACATAATACTAATAAGGTAATTCGCACTATCTCAATAAAAAAATAAATATTATACTAATTAAAAGAAGAAAATTAGACATTTACTTGGACATGAAATAAAAAACACAAAGATAAATCCCTATATAGCACTGGTGTCTGTCAATAAAAGTGCTTCGCTTTTTTGGTGCTCAAAAATAAATCTTTTAAGCTTAAGCTTAAATGAATGTAAACTATGCAGGTTCCTTATTGGCGGGGGAATATTGTTCCAACACTTGGTGGCAGCATATCTGAAACTTCCTCTGAACGCGGCAGAGCTGTGCCGCTCCGTCACGAGCTGAGTCGAGCACTGCCGACACTCGAGGGACCTTCGACTCGCTCTCCACGACAACTTATCGTAGAGATAAGTCGGTTCTCTGTACTTTATTACCCCGAACAAAAGACATGCCAAATGAAGCTTACGGCGATGCTTCATTTTCAACAATAGGTGCTTGTTCAAAAATGGAGTCACATGCGACCTCAACGGAATGTCGAAACAAAAACGGGCACAAGCATTTTGGACTCTTTGCACAAGTTTTTGTGTTTTGACTAAGAGCCGCGAGCCAATAACAGTGTCCATGTAATTTAATTTAGACAAAATTAACTGTTCAGCTAGTTGGATACGCAGCTCTTCTCTTAAATAAGGTCTTATCCTGTATAAGACTTTTAGCTTATAAAAGCAGTTTTTTATGCAGTTAGCTATATGTTTATGGAAACGTAATTCACAGTCCATGTGCAAGCCCAAGTTACGTGCTTCGTGCACGCGCTCTATGTGTTCACCCATGAGCGAGACGCTTACAGAAGGACGGACACTAGCAATCTGATGGTTACTGCCGAAAATAAGGTACTTTGTTTTATCGGGATTGAGCAGCAGGCAGTTATTGGTTGCCCATGATGCTATTCTTGCAAGATCTTCATTGAGTTTGTTAATAGCTAAGTCAATTTCAAATGGTTTGCAGGATATATATATCTGAATATCGTCAGCGTATATGTGAAACTTGCAATTTTTTATGTGCGTTGCAATGTCAGCAGAGTATAAGGCAAAAAGATCTGGTCCCAAAATGGAACCCTGCGGGACTCCTCTATTTAAAACCATCTTCTCTGACTCCAATGAGGAGCCATCAGAACGATCAATCCTCACATGCTGGTAACGGTTAGTTAGGTAACTATTGAACCACTGCACAGCTTTAGGATCAAAACCGTAGTAGCTTAATTTAGACAACAGAAGATTTATATTCAGAGAATCAAATGCCCTGGAAAAATCTAACAATACCAAAACTACTACTACTACTATTCAACACTTTTTTGTTGCTTTCTTTAGGATCTACATGGTCCTTAACAATTTTCACCTATCGTTCGTCGTAATTGAGATATCGATCGAAAAAAAAACATAAATCTACAATCAATCTGGGAGTGAACATTTTTTTTTTGATATTTTCTTATTTCTCGTGAAAGATATCAAAAAATGTCTTGTATTAACTTGCATTAAATGTCTTGTAACACGTTATTATCTTGCTATTGCTAACATTCGAAGCAGCCAGGAATTTGGAAAAGACCTAGTCGGTCAAAAAAGGTAAGTGCCGCCCCCGTGCCGTCCTGCCTTTAAGCTAAAATCATCATGATATTGTTGAAAACCGTAATATCGTGATACATTTCAAAACATAGGATAGACAAGTAATACTCCAACACACAAAAGCTCAGCTTAAACTGGTTGTCTACATTTTACCAGCGTTTTTTACATACAGTTTATATAATAAATAACTCATGATTGATGATCACTGAAACGTGGTCTCTCACTATGCTGCCCTCATAAGCCCAAAAGCGGCATCTAAACCTGGCTGTATTTCGAGAAAATCGTTTTTTTTTTTTTTTTTCAGTAATGTGCCTACGTTAGGACCAATATATGTTTAAAAACCCAATATTATTGTTTTTGTGTTTTTTATGAGATACCGTCATTTCGTTTAGAATTATGAGTTTTTAAACATTAGTTTTAAAAGAAAAAAATCTCTTTAGGGTTTTATTTCAATGATTTTAGGGTTTTATTTCAATGTTCCAATGCAGATACGGTTATTTTGCTTAGTCCATCTGGTGCGAATTTTTTAAGCTATCCGATGCGCGAAAAAACAGAAATCCCATTTTTTTTGAGATACCCTTCTTCGGCTTATGAGGGCAGTATGGGCCTCATAAGCAAGCTCAAAGTCGCACAACGAGCTATGTTTCGGATTTCTCGAAATGAGATCCTGAGATGAACGAAAGTTACCCACATAGCCCAGGATTAGCAGGTTGAAGTGGCAGTGGGCAGGGCACATACTCGTAGCATTCAGAACAGATCTTCGTTGGAGCCAAAAAGTTCTCGAATGGAGACCACGGACCGGTAACCGCAGCGTAGTACGTCCACCGATAAGATGGACAGACGACCTAAAAGAAACCGCAAAGAAACGTTGGATGCACGTCGCTTCCAACAGGCCCTTTTGGAGATTGATGAGAGATGAGATCGATGGGGTGACCTATGTACAGCATTGGACGTCCTATGGCTGAAATGATGATGCTGATGATGATGAATAAATAACTTATTTACAGGCAGTCCAAGGTCCGGCTCCGTCCGCCCTCTCCCAAGTGGACTTGTCACACTACACACGGCGCGCCGTGTCTTTCCTCGCGAGGAACTTTTACAACTTGAAGTACGTCGCTCTGGTGCTGGCTTTCTGTATCAACTTCGTGCTACTCTTCTATAAGGTAAATGTACAAAGATGATCGTACCGCGTTGTTTGTACGAAACTTTTTGAGTGTATAATGTATGTATGAGATTTCTTTGGCACGCCCCACAGCCTAAACGGCTTAAGGCGTATTAGATTCTCAGAAATTTTTATGTGAAGCACGTTTACTACGTTCGACCGCGCGTTGTGCCAGAATAGATAATAGTAGTTCCTTTGGCGCGCGGCGGGCAGAGCGTCTTGTATTTCGTTTCTATCGATGCGCACAGTGTAAAAACAGTAGTAGTGTAAGACTTCATTATTTTTGGTACTGAAGTATTTTTACAAGCTTTTATTTAGAAAGAAAGAAAAAAAGTTTATTTGTGGCCACAAAGCTACATTTAAAAGAATATTATTATAAGGAAAAAGGTAAAATGAAGTCCCAAATCGGACGTAACTCAGCATAATGCCGGCTGTTAACCAGCGCTGGTCTTCCGTTGGATCCGTTTGGTGATGCCACGGTACAGGCACACATATTTCGTTTCACCTACCCCGGCGTCTGTCTGTATATGTCTGGACTTTGATATGTGAGGTGTCATTTGAATCGTTTTAATAGTGGGAGTGACATAGGGGAGAGGACATCAAGATTGCCTCCGCAAAAAAAATATTGAGGGGAATTTAGCAAGTAAACTTTGCCGAGAAGGTCAATGATGTCTGATGCGGATCGGTCTCCTTCCGTTTCGACATATTATGTAGAAATATATTTATTAAGCACAACTTTAAAAAAACGAAAACTTGAATAGACTTGACTTTAATTAATATAATACATACTTATTAGGGGCTTTAAGATTAGTCCTTTTTTGTGAATATTGTTTTTTTTATATATTTATTTGTATATAGGTAGATATAGATTAATTATTTTAAGTTTTAGTTTTCATATTAATGTTAGTTTTGTGTCTGCGTTCCAGGTGTCAACGGTGGACGACGGAGGCAGCGAGGGTTCCGGTGTTGGTGACATCCTTTCTGGGGGGTCAGGCTCTGGCGCGGGCTCAGGCAGTGGCGACGGTGAGACAACACCTGGTTAAAACACTTAACAACGACTTTACTTAATAATTATCAGTATAAAAAACCGATTTCATAAAAATGACAAAACTGGACCAAATATGCGCCCTCTGTCCCATAGCGTGTGCATTAATTAAGCACGGTTTTAGAGAGCGCATGCCTGATTTAGTACTGAGGTGTTCCGCCAGATGTCTCTTATAATATTTTTTGTGTGGAATTGACTTTTAATTATTATATTGTAAAAAAAAAAAAATAGCAGAACTGACCAAATTGAAATGGGACCACAAGGGAAGCACCAACTTTCATATAAAAAAAGAATCATGAAAATCGGTTCACCCAGTCGAAAGTTCTGAGGTAACAAACAAAATTAAAACATTAATACTCTAATCCATCTCGAGGACCCTACACAGCACTGTAAAAGTATCATTTTCTGTCAACAGGCAGCGCTGAAGATGAAGACGATAGTATAGAAGTGGTGCACATAGATGAAGACTTCTTCTACATGGAGCATGTTATTAACGTGGCAGCACTGTTGCATTCTATCGTATCACTAGCTATACTTATTGGATACTACCATCTCAAGGTTAGTAGTGACGTCACTATATGCTAGCTTTTATTTAGAATAATTATCAATTTAAAAAACCGACTTCATAAAAATGTCGGAACTGAACTAAATTAAAATGGGACAACACGGGAAGCACTAGCTTTCAAATAAAAAAAGAATCATCGAAATCGGCTACAAGAGTGATAGACCTCGACGAAAGCTTCATTTCAGATGACAGCTGTCAAACTTGGTTGTGCGATATCTCGGTTCCTTTACAAAAGTGATAGACCTCGGCGAAATCTTCATTTCGGATGACAGCTGTCAAACTTGGTTGGCCGATATCTCGAAAACTGTCGATTCTGGACTAGCAGTTCCTATACAATAGTGATAGATCTCGTCGAGATCTTCATTTCGGATCGATAGTTTCCGAGATATCGTCCAACCGAACGCACCTTATAATCGCAAACCTACCTGTGACAAACCGTTGTTAAAATAATGTTGTCAGGTGCCGCTAGCAATCTTCAAGCGTGAGAAGGAGATCGCCCGCAAGTTGGAGTTCGACGGACTGTACATCGCGGAGCAGCCTGAAGATGACGACTTGAAGAGCCACTGGGACAAACTAGTCATATCTGCCAAGTTAGTAATATTGCAATGTACCTAAACTGGATTTAAACCAAACCGGCGCTCATCGCTAATAATTTTGACAGCGACGATTGTTACCACGGAAATGAGAAGGAAACTCTCCTATACATATCTCCTAACATATCACATGTCTCCTAACATGTCACAATACCTGGCGTTGCCAGGTATTGTGACAGATATGTGATTGAACATTCTTATTTATGTCAACACGTCGAACTCCGCGTCACAGTTGCTATGGGTTTATATGGGTGCAAGTGGCTACAACAATTTTTTTACAAAAATGCCTTGACAGCCGTTCTAGTTTAAACAAAAAAAAAAACTCTTTCCTGTGATTGTTACGACCGTCGTTCCAGGTATTTATATAGCTAATGCTCGTCCTCCTTCTCTTGTATATTTGACGCATTAACGTGCTCTTTCCCTCGCAAAATCTACTTTTTTTTTTAATATTTTGGTTTTAATATTTCTGAATGTAATTAGAGAATGTGTATTGAACAATTGTTTTGCTACATTTTCTGTCTTATGTAATTTAAACATATTATTTAAGTATGTGTAACCTATAATAACGTAGTACATAAAAAAATTTTTTTTTTATTACTTATTTAATTTAGTTTTAACTTCTTTGGATCAACAGGTCTATTTTACGAATAAGAAAAAATAAAACGGTTTCCTCTTTTGCCATTTATTTAAATTAATGTTTTTTTTTGAGCGAGTGTAAGGTTTCCGAAGACGATGTCGAGAATAGAGCGAAGTGGAGGAGAAAAGTAAGGAAGGCTGACCCCACAACCATGTGGGATTAATAGTGGGGAAGAGAGATAATGTTTTTTTTTTTTTGGATCAATGTTAATATGCTAGCAAGATAAAATAAAAATTAGTTTCACTTGTTTGGATAGACATCTCTATTAACGAGTGCGAGAAAATAAAAACCTGTTTCGTCTTTTGTCATTAATTTTTAATTAATGAAAACTTGATTGTATAAAAATGTTTGTGCTAGAAAGACATAATGAAAATCGATTAATGCTTTGTCATCATTTTAAAATAATGAATACACATGTCCATTAGCGAATAAAAAAGAATGAAAATCGTAGTAATTTCCTCCTCTTAATTGTGTTTCCTGTTCATTTCTAGGTCTTTCCCAGTAAACTACTGGGACAAGTTCGTAAAGAAGAAAGTGCGCGTGAAATACTCTGAGACGTATGACTTCGATTCCATTTCCAACATGCTGGGTATGGAGAAGACTTCGTTCGCGGCACAGGAGGACGAAGGAAGCAAGGGTCTACTCAACTAGTGAGTTAAAAACATCTAACTTTTGGGCGCACCTTAATAGGCATGTGGCCTAATGTTTAATTTATTACAAATAACAGGCTTAGCAATGAATATAACTAAATACATTACAGATACTGAAAAAATAAATTGAATTGGCTGATTAATCTCAGAGATATGAGCGTTTAAAGTTTTAGGTGGGGATAGAGAGGGGATGCTCTATCCCTTTCTCGCAAAGCGTGTGTTAGTATAGCATTTGTATGCCGCGCCTGAGGCTTGACGTCATAGCTCAGTATAGTGCGCTCTCTGTCTAGCATGAAATTAAAACACGTATAACTTATTTATTTTTGAACTAATATAAATTTTATTTTCGTTGATAGACTCTATTGATGATCAGCTTTTTTATGAGGTAATAAAAAAATATTAGTCATCATGCCTATTCTGTGGAAAAACTAAACACTTCTAGCACTTTTTTTCTTTCTTTTTTCTAGCACTTCTGTGTTTCTTAATTTTTTTGTGTGTGTGAATGCGCTGCCTGAATGGGTATTCCCCATTAGTTACAATCTGCGTACTTTGATTAAAAAAATACAAAGATGCCACAATGACGCGCTAATCGTGGCAATACTCAATCTGGCTGGACTCAATACGCAGCCAGATTCGATACAGTCACGCGAAAATTGTACAAGCCGCAACACACCGTAAGCGCCGTAACACACAAGCCAAATTGACTGATGAACCACCGTCTGACCAACGGGATAGAAAAAGACAATTTTTGCTTTCTCTCGGGAGAGAAGTTCGCACTTGCGATTCAGACATAATCGCCGTCTCGCTTGCTCAACGACGGTTCACGAGTTTTAACGATGTTGTGCAAATCGAACAGACATTAGAGAACTGAGCCGTAAACGTATAAATAAATATAAGGTTGGTTTTGGTAAAATAGTTTTGTTTCGATATAATTTTTTTTATGTTTATATATGAAACTGCTGACGTTTATTGACTACGCGTTGTGACTTCTATTTATAATTTTTCGAAGTCTGCGTATCTTCAAGTCGCGAGTGAATCTGTTTCTTCTAGACAAGCGTGCTCCATCGTAGACCGCATTATCGCTTAACATCAGGCGAGTTGACGTTCAAACGCGTCTACTACAAAAAAAAAACACCATCTTCTACAGTTTGATCCATTTCAATGGGAACAGTGCCAGTGGCCCTAAGTAGGGTTGACAGTTGCCCAGGGCTTCACCGGGACTGTCCTGGAATGCGAGCCTACGTCCCGGGTCCCGGAATTGTCAAAAATGTCCGGGAAATCTAAAAGTCGCCTCAAAAGTTTTACTTGCGTTAAGCAATGGTTTAATTTTTGCGTGTCTCAGTGGTGCGGTGGTCAACCCAGATCTTTTCAATGTCGAGTCAAGTATGTACTTATATTTTTTCTGTGTCCTTGTCATGAATTGGCCATTCTCTTCCCCCGGTTCTGGTGCAAATGTAGACATTCCTTTTAAAACAGTTAACAAGAATATGTGAGCTTACACCTGACAATATTTTTGTCCCGTAATATCCGCCAGCAGGCACCAAGACTATGTTAAACTATTTCATGCAGTTAGAATGAAGGTTTTTTTTCTTCTCTAGCATCCTGACGATCGACTGGCGCTACCAAGTGTGGAAGGCTGGTGTTACCATCACCGACAATTCCTTCCTCTATTCGCTGTGGTACTTCTCCTTCTCTGTAATGGGCAACTTTAACAACTTCTTCTTTGCTGCTCATCTTCTTGACGTGGCCGTCGGCTTCAAGACACTCAGGACTATACTGCAGTCCGTCACACATAACGGGAAACAGGTAATTTATTACAATTATATGATTATTAACGGGATATTTACCGTAATGAAAATATATTTATTAACATAAACATAGGCAAAGTAAGGAATATAAATCTAACGAAATATATATATGTAGGATTATGCATATGAGTGAGTCGGGTAAATATAAATTATAACAGCGATTCCCGCACTAGGCTACGCCTGTATCGCGGGAATCCGATACGGTTTTTTTATTAGTCATTTATATATATGTATATATATTTCTGAAGAAATATACATATATATATTTCTGGCCTCTACTTTGCTCAAATAGTGAGCGTTGCCATACAATGTGGTAAAGGAGCCATCATTTTGGGGACGATTCCAACTGGTAGCGGTTTAATAGATTAGTTTAGTAGTTAGGTATTAATATGTAGGTATTAATGTGTTAGTAATATGTGTATAAACTATTTCATTACCTATATATATATATATATATATATATATATATAGATTGTACATTTAGGATAGGATCTTCAATGAATGCTCCGTCTCCTTATAGCTCAGCGAAGTCAGAAACTTACAAAGTGAATTTTTGGCTTCGTAAACATTATTTTCTATTAAATTACAATGTTTATTTACGACATGGTATACACGTGCTCTAACGAACTGACCAAATCGACGGGAAAAACTTGTGTGAAACTGGTAATAAGCTTCTGGATGGTGGTCCAGATGTTTTGGCACAGTCACATGCACCATTTTCACGGGAAGAATGAAGGATCCGGATGGTAGGCAAAAAAAAGTTACGTGCAGACAAAACGGTCTACCCTCTTCTATTGTTAGTCTAAATTATATAAGGAAACGAATTATTTATATTAACAAACGAGTAATTTAAATTAGGAAACAGGTGATTTATGTTGAAAAATTGATAATTTATATTGGGAAACGAATAATTTATCTTGGGAAACAGATTTTTTTATTGGCATATAGGTAGACTATAATAATTTTAAGATGCCGTGAAGTGGACGATATTTTATTGAAAAACCAAGTGAATGAATTTTTTTCCCATAAATTAATTAACAATAATTAAATTAAAAATACTAGCGGCCACATTTTGATTGGCACCCTGGTTGATATATATTCTCCTAATCATAAATATGCGTAAAAATGGTTTTAAGCAAAAACTCGATGACCGCACTAATTCTGCAGTGCTATAATGTAGGGACAAGGAATAATAATGTCAGTTGAAGCCAAAGACTTTCTATAACTAGACATTTAATGCAGGGCGAACATGTTCAGACACTTCATCAGTTGACCACTACTGATATAAATGACACGCCCACTGATTCCACTGAACCTCACGTCATTTCCGACCAATACCGTAGGTACGCCATCGGTCATTACTATGCTTTGTTTACATTTTGAACTGACGTTGAATGGGCCAATTTGCATTTAATAACCCCTCACCCCGCCCCTCAGATATTTGACTGAATTGTTTCCATTGAAAATAATCGTAACTACAAGTCTGGGCTACGTAGTAGCTATACCTAGTCTGTGGTTGAAGCCATTGAGATGTAATATAATAGAGACGTTATAGGCGAATATCACTGCTTTAAAAACCATTAAAAACTAACTTAAAGTGGCAACCGGCTCGCCGCCGCCGCCGTAGTTATCGGCTGTATTCGGCTTTGGTCGTCGATTATGCTGCGATCTCTATCACTCTCTCACACAAGACGATATACACATCTCGCTCATACACTTCGTAGTGACAACAGCCCCCTAAGATTAATTACGAGTATATAATTTATATAATTTTCTGTTTTAATAATAAATACAGTAATTACGCGTGAAATGAAATATTTTTCTTGTCTCTCAGAGAGCGTGTGTAATTTGTGCAGTTTATAAAGACACAGGAAAGCATTTTATTACAATTATTTTTACTAAAACACTTAATTAGCTGCGATGTGTTGCCGGACACGCGGAGTGCGTGACTGAGAGACGACTCTAACGGCTGTAACGAGTACGGTAATGTACCTTGCATTCGTCTGGAACATATGGTGGCGGACACAACCTATCTACAGGTAAAAATATCTTAGGTTGAAGCTTTATAATCAACACAATAAAGCTAATTTTCCCCCCCGTCCCCAGCTGGTCCTGACGGTGATGCTGCTGACCATCATAGTGTACATCTACACGGTGATTGCCTTCAACTTCTTCCGCAAGTTCTACGTGCAAGAGGAGGATGACGAGATCAACAGGAACTGTCATGACATGTTGTCGGTGAGTTTGAAACTAACTTCAAAGTAAGATATTCAGCAAACGCCAAAGATTTTCACTGAATCGTGTTTCGATTATCCGTAACAAGTAAAAGGCTGAACAAAGAATGTAATTAAATACATTACACATACTTTAATAACTTTCAAAATAAAAAACTGACTTCAAAAAAATTTCAGAACTGGACCAAATTGAAATTGGACCACACTGGAAGCACCAGCTCACAAATAAAAAAAGAATCGTCAAGATCGGTTCACACCTTTGCCAGTTATTCAACCGCCAAGCAGCAGTGTGCAAACACTACTGTGTTCCGGATTGAAGGGCAATGTTTCCAGCGAAATTACAGGGCACACAGAGATTTGACATCTTATATATCGGGGTGACGAGCGCAGTGCATCGCCATCCAGGGTTTTGAACTGTTGAAGTTCAAAATTCTGAGTAGCGTTGAGCTGTTATGGGCAAGCTTTAAGAGCCATCAGGCGAGCGACCTCGCTCGTCTCGTCACCCAGTATCATAAAAAAAACCCAGGCGAAAGTTCTGAGGTAACAAAAGTTTAAAAAATTACAACAATTATTACAATGTTTTCGTATAGCATTTGTATGGCGCGCGTGTGGTTTGACGTCATAACTTGCTTTATTGCACTCACTGTCATTGTGACATTAAAATGCTTATAATTATGATATATGTAGCTGCCTTAATTTTGAACATTGGTTTGTTTTCGGTGGACATCTTTTTGACATTTTTAAGTGAACACTGTTTTGAAACTATCACGGTTGTTCACTAAAGTTATATGATTATTTACGGGATATTTACCGTGGTAAGGTTGTGGAAGGAGCTCCCGATATTTCGATATTTGTCTGCATGGTGCATGTAACTGCGCCGAAATATCGGGAGCTCCTTCCACAACCTTACCACGGTGAATATCCCGTAAATAATCATATAACTTTGGTGAAAAACCGTGATAGTTTAAAACAGTTTTTAAGAAATTTAACATCAAAATATTACCCTTCTTGGGTAGTTGGATAAAAAGGCGCAACGCATTTGTATTTAATTAGGTTTTGTACGTTTTTATTTATTTATTTATAAATTAAGTATGTATAAATTTAAGTGACTTCCAAAAAGGTGGGAGTTCTTAATTAGTTTTTTTTTAACGTTTGTTACCTCAGAACTTTCGCCTGGATGAACCGATTTTGATGTTTCTTTTTTATTTGAAAGCTGGTGCTTCCCCCGTGTGGTCCCATTTAGTCCAATTCTGAAATCTTTATGAAGTCTGTTTTATATTGATAATTGTTATTTTTTTCGGTGAACATCTTTTTGACATATTTCGACAGTCTGTTCGCAGAATAAAAGTGGAATCAATGAGCTTTTCATACGTGTTTTCAGAATATCAACGATAAACTGTAAGGTAATTTGAATTACCTTTCTCTGTAGTATAGTAAATTATGTGTTATTGTCCCCAGTGCTTCGTATTCAACTTGTACAAAGGCGTACGCGCAGGCGGCGGCATCGGTGACGAGCTCGAGCCCCCGGACGGTGACGACAGCGAAGTCTGGAGGATCATCTTCGACATCTCCTTCTTCTTCTTCATCATCGTCATCCTGCTCGCCATTCTGCAGGGTGAGTGCTTCTAGAACGTTTTATTCACTGCTATGGAAGACACTTGTACTGAAGAGATATGCCATAAATGGATAACTTGGGCTGCATCACACACGACTTGCTCTGGATCTGGACTGTTTAACTAATATGTACCATTGACTTGTATGGGAAAAAAATATGCAACCCCCACCAGCTTAATACATACAAGTAAGCTAAAAAGCTGAGATACATACCAGCATACAAACACAAACATACTTAACATAATATAATATTGCATGCATTGAGTGTGCATCGGATCTGCATGATCCAATTCGCTCCTGCCCATTTTTCTATCGGACTGCCAGAGCGGGCACGAAAAATCGACACCGCTTTATGGTTGACATTCCGAAAACTCGTACGAAGCGTTTTGATTCTACTTTTATGAAAATTCACTCCGCAAAATCATTTAAATAAGTAGCGACTCTTGCTACTACACAATAAAGTGCAATTCAGGACGTGCGAGTGCTAACTACCTGCAGCTATATTCACCTACAAGTTGCCTCTCTGTCTATCGCGTAACTCTTGTCGCGTTATCTCTGTGTATCTCGCGGCAGCGGGCACGGCAAGTCCGACAAGATGACTACTTGTAGCTTCATACCCAAAGTGCAATACTGAGGCAATACTGAGATACGGTTTGCGGACGCGCAACTTTTCGCTAGTTCGCGTGATTTTCGTAACTGCGCCGTTACCCGTGTTTGTGTGAAACTATAGTGATAGTGATCTGTGTTGTGCAGGTCTGATCATCGACGCATTCGGAGAGCTGCGTGACCAGCTCGAGTCTGTGAAGGAGGACATGGAGTCCAACTGTTTCATATGCGGCATCAACAAGGACTACTTTGATAAGGTAAGATATGGGAAAGTGCTGTTGGAGAAGATATTTAAATACTTGAACCTCTCCAAGCTAACTATAAAATAAACCGGCCATGTGCGAGTCGGGCATGCGCACTGAGGGTTCCGTGTCACCACATTTTTTTTATGCCATAAGTGGCAAGCAACCTAACGGGTCGCCTGATAGTAAGCGATCACCGTCACCTATGGATACCTGCAACACCAGGGGCATCACAGATACGTTGCCAACCCTCAAAAACTCTATTAAGAGCCCTTTTGAAGAACCCCATATTAAAGCTACTCGGAAATGCCGCAGGCAGGGGGCTTATTCCACAAATTAACCATAATTAGTTAGCTCCTAAAGTACAAAAAAGTAGTACAAAAAGATAACTTCCCACCAACGCCCAGGCATTCACCCATCTAAGTACCGACGACCTTGCTTAACTTTAGTGATCGTATGAGAACCGGTGGTGATCAGAACCGACTCGCCCTTGGCCATGTAGTATTTTTTTGTTGTTATACTTTAGAGTGTACTATAATCATGCCAAGTATTACCGTTTTTACACTAGAGCGATACAAAAATACGTTTGTTGTATGGGTACATTAACACAACATTTCGGTTTTTTTTTAATTATTATTATTTCTTAGTTAATCTGCCGTAACATTACATTTTCTGTGAAAATTCCAACTGGCTATCTATTACGGTTCGAAACTATTCTAAAGATACAGCCGTTTAAAGGTAAGACAATAAGTATGTAATGATTTTGCGAAAGGGCAAATTTAAATTGAGAGGGGCAAAAAGGGGTTGAAAGTTTATATGAAAATCTATGTCGCGGTCAACAGCCATTATCTATAATAAACACAAAATATCATTAAAAAAACTAATATCTAGAGTGCCCGGTTGGCAAGGTTGCAGAATGAGGAACCCCCTGACAATGCGTATGCCGTGTCCAGGATGGTTGCCTTCCGTATTCGATCCCTGATAAAAGCGAAAAGCTTTAGCGAAAGCTATTATCTATTATGGAGTCTATTGTTAAGCGCGCGTCATCATACATTTTAGAACGTTGTCGGACATACATGCACACACCTTTATACATACAACATACGCCGGGAAATTGTGACTAATAACTACGGAACGCTAACGAGCGTAATTGATCGTATAAGAAAGTAACCCTCGCCCGATGTCCGTAGGTCCCGCACGGGTTCGACACGCACGTGCAGCGGGAACACAACCTGGCCAACTACATGTTCTTCCTGATGCACCTCATCAACAAGCCGGACACCGAGTACACAGGTACGGACTATCCACCCTTACAGTCGACACGCACGTGCAGCGGGAACACAACCTGGCAATTGCTCTGTTAACTTCTCGCTGACGGAAATTGTCACACGTGAAAACGAGAGAAGAGAAACTTTAAGCATTGCTTAACTTTTTTTATTTTATTATTATACTGTGCGACGGAACGAGCGAAGTCGCTCGCCTGATGGCACTTCGCGCTTGCCCATAACAGCTAAACGCCACTCAGAATTTTGAACTTCAACAGTTCAAAACCCTGGATGGCAATGCACTGCGCTCGTCACCCCGAGATATAAGATGTCAAATCTCTGTGTGCCCTGTAATTTCGCTGGAAACATTGCCCTTTAATCCGAAACACAGTAGTGTTTGCACACTACTGCTTGGCGGTTGAATAACTTAAGTAAAGTTTATAAGTAAGGCCGCTAATCTTACATAGTATGACACCTTGTTTTTACACAGAATAGCTCTACGTTTGGCCACCATCTCGCATGATATTAAGAATATTTCTTCATACATTATGTTTAATTTCCAGGTCAAGAGACATACGTCTGGAACATGTACAGCGCTCGGTGCTGGGACTTCTTCCCGGTTGGTGACTGCTTCCGGAAGCAGTATGAAGACCTCATGGGAGAATAGATCTTATTGCACTTACAACGGGGCTGATTTTTCAATATGCAATATACATAATTTCTAACTCCAAGGCCATAAATATAATGTGCTCTGTGGTTAGAGGTGCTAGAGCAATTTTTAAGTAGCATCAATTAATTTATCAAATGTAAATAAATTAGTCAATAAAGGCATTTGTCGATAAATATATTGAAAATTTAATATCGATATTATATTAAAACCTTTCTTGATATTGAATCGATTAATTTTATTATTTACATTATCGATTATTTGTAGACTGAAAAATTGGCCCTAAATTACATCGCTGCTTACTGACGTATGTTAGGGGGAATTTCAACAACCACAAAAAATTACCACTATATTGATTTATTTTCGTAAAGACCGGGCTAATGTATTTTCTTAATGGTAACTCGGTGGTGAGCACAAGTATATTGCTCACCAGTCTGGACTCAGTCGCGTTCTGACTTTGTTAGTGAGCGGTCGTCCTTAAGAACAATGCTACGTAGAGAGATTTTGAAAGATGTTGCTTTTTTTCAAATACTAGACACCGAGGCGCAAAAGTTCAGATAGGCATATGATTATTTTTGAGATCTGTCATTTTCCCTGTTTATTCAAGAGTTTTAATATAGAGGACATACGATTTTTTTTGTCAGAAAGCAGCGAGTTAATGCCCGTTTCACACGATGTTCTGTAGCATGCGCAAGGGGTCATGACACTTCATTATTTGACATTTTATAAGTGTGTGTATATTATACATTCAAACGCTGGCGCCAATACACTATATATGTCACTATAAGCGAAGTCATTATATTCGACTAAGTTATAAAGAATATATGAAAATCAAACTTCGCTGTGTACGTTTCATAATTATAAGCGGTTGGTCAATATAGGCGGAGTCATAATATACAGATTCTACTGTAGGTACTTATGATTCGTACTTGCGCGAGTTACTATGCATAGTGTGTGACCAAACCAGTCAGCTAGTACAAAGTTGAAAATCTCAACTAATATTATAAAAATAAAGTTTGTGACTTTGTATGTTTGTATAAGGTTATCTCTGGAACTGCTGAACAGCAGGCGTATTATGAATCTTTGATCGGGATCGCGACTTGTCAAAATTATGTCAAAAAAAAAAAAAGCGTTGTCTATTTCCAATTTCGTAGTATGAAATTTGAAATAGACAACGCAGTTTTTTTTTTTTTTTGCTTCATAACCCCTTCCAAGTGTCAAAATTCTGTCAATTCTGACACTGACTGATCCCGATCAAAGATCCATAATACGCCTGCTGAATCTGATATTTTTTCGTTAATACTAAGCTACACTATCCCTGAGTGTGATAGGTTGACAACACGGGTTATGCCGCGGGTCAAAGCTAGTTAATTGAGACGGTAGCTATGTGTTTGCTCAAAATGACAACACCAAATATTTATTACTAGAATTGTAACTTCAATAAACTTCTAATATATTTCAAGTAATGCATGAAGTTTAGAGTACCAAAAAAAGTGCTAAAATGATCATAGTATTTTTATAAATTTGTTGTAAATGACATATATTTAAAACCAATTGAATAATATTCAATTTCCTTCAAGAATTATGTATTATCGTCTTTTATAGTCAAATAGCAGAATTTGAGGAAAATTTGAAATATCCAGGTTTTCTATTTAACTCTCTAATTAAGTTACTTTAAGGTGGCCTTTCCAAGTAAAACATTTTCTATTTTTAACTATTTCGATATAGTTTATTTAAGATAATTATTATTATAATGATTGTTAAATAAATTCTTAAATTATTTGTTGAATGTTTTATTGTTACCGAAACCTTTAAAGGATTATTGACTGAGCGAAGAGAGGTCTTATAATTTACGGGGACAGTACGCTATTTGTTAAGTTTCTACTGGCCTTCCCACAGATCAGACACACAAGGGAAATATGGCAAGGCGTAATGGTTGCGAACGTATCTGGCCTAAATCAGGCTGGATGCCTTTAGTCGAACTCGCTAAGGAGATGACCTTTTTTGTGTGTGAACTATTAAGTTCATTGGTGTCGCTCCAAGTTTCTAAGTGTGTGTGAAAAAATTGTAAGTGAGCCGTACTTCGGGCCGGCACGGTACGGCATGTCAAAGGAATTTTTTCGTTAACAATTTCCCCTCGCCGTCTGTGAGGTGTTTCAGGTATACGATAGTGTCTTTTTTTTCATGAAACACGTATGACACACGTCTGATAATTATTGTACTAAGGCATATCTCTCTTGTTTGATGAGAGTCAACCCCATTTCAATGCACCAAGGGCCTTACTTAAAAACGTTACTCAAGTTGATCTACGTTTTAAAATGCTCTCTCAACTTCTCGCTGACGGCAATCGTCACACGCGAAAACAAGACGGAGCATATTTAAGCCTATGTCAACTTGAGTAACGTTTTTTTAAGTAAGGCCCCAAAAGTCTGGCGTGTGTTTCAAATTGTTGAGCTCAAAACAACTGTAAACCGTTGTTTTCTGTTCACCCTTGATTTTCTAGTCAATAAATAATAACAAAAACATGAATTTAACAAGCACATTTTATTTATAACTTAAGTTGGGTATGTACATTATTTTACTTAAGAAAATAGACAAAAATATTTCACTAAACTAAGAAGTTATATACTAAAGGTTTGATTTCCTCTGTCGCGTTTTATTCCTGTAGCAAAATCAAGATGACTGGTGTAGCGGAATGAAACCGACTCGTGTACCAGAGTAGAGCTGACTCATGTAGCAGAGTTGAGCTGACTCGTGTAGCGGAGTTCTGCTGACTCGTGTAGCGGAGTCGAGCTGACTTGTGTAGCGGAGTCAGGCTGACTCGTGTAGCGGAGTTAGGCTGACTCGTGTGGGGAGTCGAGCTGACTCGCGTAGCGGAGTTCAGCTGACTCGTGTAGGGGAGTCGAGCTGACTCGTCTAGTGGAGTCAAACTGACTCGTCTAGCGGAGTCAGGCTGACTTGTGTAGCGAAGTTGAGCTGAGTCGTGTAGCGGAGTTAGGCTGACTCGTCTAGCGGAGTCAAACTGGCTCGTGTAGCGGAGTTCAGCTGACTCGTGTGAGGAGTCGAGCTGACTCGCGTAGCGGAGTTCAGCTGACTCGTGTAGGGGAGTCGAGCTGACTCGTCTAGTGGAGTCAAACTGACTCGTCTAGCGGAGTCAGGCTGACTTGTGTAGCGAAGTTGAGCTGAGTCGTGTAGCGGAGTTGAGCTGAGTCATGTACCGGAGTTGAGCCGACAATATAAGAATAATTGGATTAACAGAAAAATACCACTATTGAAATCGAGAGGCCCATTAGAGCTGCTCTGATTTAGGAGACCAAGCCAATGTGCACAGGCAAGGCTAATGTGCACTTGAAACCGAGCTCAGTCTCGCGGTCCTAGTGGCTGTCTCAGAGATCAAGCCGCAGACCAGACCTGAAATATAGATTTTCTTCCCTTGGAAAATATGTATCTACTTTGTAAGCTAACATATTTACATATCAGTCTTAATAAACTTTTCTTACATTAGTTTCAATTTTAAATTGATTTTTACTTACACATATTTTAGAACATAATTTTCATTATATAAGTATTTTTTTTGTTATAGCTTATAGCTTGTAACTAACAATGTAAATAATTCTTGGAAGTCAATTTTAAAACCAGCAGGCGTATTATGAATCTTTGATCGGGATCGCGACTTGTCAAAATTATGTAAAAAAAAAAGCGTTGTCTATTTCCAATTTCGTAGTATGAAATTTGAAATAGACAACGCTGTTTTTTTTTTTTGCGTCATAACCCCTTTCAAGTGTCAAAATTCTGACACTGACTGATCCCGATCAAAGATCCATAATACGCCTGCTGCTTCTAACTGTCGTATCGAACTGAAACTTTGAAGGACATGTAATTTAGAAGACAATACAATAATTTGGTACCATCGAGCTGATCTGACGATGGAGCCAGTACTCTTAGTACAAGATTTGATAGTTTTCGAAAACTTTTTTCGTTTTCGTATTGTTCCATACATTTTAGTAAAGCGCCTTTAGCGGAAACGCGGCGAACTAAAACCTGTAGTAATCGACAGTATAGGTTGCTTCACTCAAATACGGAATAAGTTTTCGTTTAGCTTTCAGCCCAGCAATGTATGGAACATAACGAAAACGAAAAAAGTTTTCGAAAACTATCAAATCTTGTACTAAGGGTACAGGAGGTAAATAGAATTCTTTAATGGCTACTAACCATTAAAATTACCGACAGCCCAAGTCCAGCCGTTTTCAAGCGATGTTGCCAACGTACAACATTTCATTTTTATACAGGTTTAATAACATTATTACAGTACAATCTCACAAATCCGGCACTATTAAAAACCGGAGGGTGCCGGATTATTGGAATGTTCGGATTACTGGGTTATACTGAAAAAGTCATCGGTAATAAATAAAATAAAGCATTTCATAGAGATTTATTTGACATTTTAAACTATAAACTAGTCTCACTTGAAAGAAACAATACGTTAGCACGTGCACGTGATAAGTTTTGAGGTTAGACTGCTAGTCGATGACGCAGCGACCAAAGCGCACAGGTGTAGAGGGGAAAGGGAGGCGTGGGCGGAGGGTGCCGGATTATTGGACGTGCCGATCTATCGAAGTGCCGGATCAGTGAGATTATACTGTATATGGTTTTGCCTAACTGACAGAAGGTTGCTTATGAGCTAAATACATAGTGAAAATACTTGTCAATGCACTCACTAAGAAAATGACATCAAACCATCTATGGTAAAAGTTGAACTGCAGATCACCCAACACCTGCGTGATTATGATGCGGTACTCCGGGGGCATGTTCATCCTCATCAGCAGAACTGATGAACAAAAGTACATGCCCATTATCTGGGCCAGGATTAACACGATGATGTTCGAAGATTTCGATGATGATATCTTGTAGAAAAACTGAAATGAAAGATTGTTGCTATCAGTCGATTGACATGGTAAATTGATTCACATTGAATAGACAAGTTTTTTTATTTTTTTTAAGTGAAAACTTCTTTAGGCGCCTTGCGTACTTTTTAGGTGAACAAAAATCATGGCACTGACGTCATCATCACGCTGTTCCGTGTATTTTAAAACAGCGCCATCTTTCGTAGAAATAGGTGAATTACTACTTAAGTTTTCACTTCTGTACCCTTGGTACAAGATTTGATAGTTTTCGAAAACTTTTTTCGTTTTCGTATTGTTCCATACATTTCAGCAAAGCGCCTCTAGCGGAAACGCGGAAGAACTAAAATCGGTAGTAATCGGCAGTATAGGTTGCTTCACTCGAATACGAAAGAAGGTTTCGAATAGCTTTTAGCCCAGCAATGTATGGAACAAAACGAAAACGAAAAAAGTTTTCGAAAACTATCAAATCTTGTACTAAGGGTACTGACGTGCAGTCCTATGACTGATGTTTTTTAAATGCCATATGTAGCAAACATTAGACGGGCCGCCTGATGGTAAGCAGTCAGTCGCCTATGGATACTTGTAACACCAGAGGCATCACAAATACGTTGCCGACCCTTCAAGACCCTATTAACTCGCCTTTTGAAGAACCCCATGTTGTAGCTCCTAGGAAACACCGCGGAAGGTAGCTCATTCCACATTTTGCAGGTGTGAGGCAAGAAAGATAATGTGAATCGCACAGTGTGCCTATGATATGTGGATGCACTGTCACTTTCAGTGTTAGCTGTTTTGTTTCATGATTTCAGGGTTGGTCCCATGGTAGAAGTTGTTCATAATAACGAGTACTATGAACTCCTTTTGACTTAGTACAGTGTATATGCGTAACCCTGTATAGAGTTTACACTGTACCTAGATTTTTTTAAACAACTTTCAAAAAGGAGATGGTACTCAATTCAACTGTAATTTTTTTGTTACCTCAGAACTTTCGACTCGGTGAACCGATTTTGATGTTTTTTTTTTTATTTGACAGCTGGTGCTTCCCGTGTGGTCCCATTTTAATTTGGTTCAGTTCTGTAATTTTAATGTAGTATGATTTTTGTGTTGATATTTATTTACTTACCTTAGTAAGCGTAAGTAAAAGCCCTCTTATGCTAGTAAGCACGATACAGCCAACTAGTATGAACGAGACGTGCTGGGACCAGAACGCCACATCTATGTTCAGGCCCAGCCAGTGGACCACTATCTCCAGACCCTTGGTGACCGGGTCCTTCTTGCCAACTCGGTCAAAGACTATGTTTATTGTTGACTGGAAGGAAAAAGATAAAGGATGTCTCAGTAAGAACTTGAATTTTAAAATCTTAATAATATAAAAATATGACCTGCCTTCTGCGCTTGGGGTGTGGGTTTGATTCCTACCTAGGACAAACATTTGTGTGATGAATTTGTGTCATTTGTGTTTGTTCTATGCCTGGGTGTTAATATCTATTTAAGTTTGTATTTAAAAATATATGTGTATATATATCAGTATCTGGCTGCCATATTACAAGCTTTGCTTAGTTTGGGGTCAGATGACCGTGTGTGCAATAATGTCCCAGATATTTATAAACTTATTTTTTGTTATATTTACATTTTTTTCTCAATATGTACAGACGTAGTAATGACATTTACACATGACACAAAATATTGGTTGCATGTTCACCGTTGCTCTGTTGGTAGGAATATAATCTTCAAAATTTTGCAGTAACAGCTGTGAAATTCACGAATTTGGCGTGTAATTTCTTTTTTGAGCAAATCATGTTTGTTGTACGGGAGCCCTCTTAAATATTGATTTTATTCTGTTTTTTAGTATTTGTTGTTATAGCGGCAACAGAAATACATCATCTGTGAAAGTTTCAACAATCTATCACGGTTCATGAGATACAACCTGGTGTCAGACAGACAGATGGATAGCGGAGTCTTAGTAATAGGGTCCCGTTTTAACCTTTGGGTACGGAACCCTAAAAGATTTTTTTTACTCTCAACTTATTCTAAAGTTCATTAAATATGTCAACTGAATACTTACAATAAATATCTTCCATATGCAGTAGAGAGAGAAGAAATATCCTAGGAAGTTGAAGTACCGCCCCTGGAAGGTGACCGCCCAGTCGAGTCGCTCGCGGGTGGTGCGCGCGTCGTGAGCCTCCAGGAACAAGTGGCGGGAGAGTTCCTCCAGACCAGATATCTCTTGACGGAGCTGTCCTATGTCTACGGACAATAGATAGTCAAGATTCAGGGAGCGTCGCGATGGTGATATTAAAATTATGATTAAATTAAAAACCGATGTAGAGGTCTGCTCAGAAGGACATGATCTTATTTAATGCCTTTTAAAATCTTAACCTACTTAAAATTACACACACACTTAAAATAGATGAAGGGTCGAAACAATCTCGAGTGGTTGCAAGCCCACGCCGCGTCTACCTGCTTGGGCTGCTAACATAAGTAGATACATTGTCAGAGGAAATAGAACCATCAGTTGTTGGACTCAGGGACTATTTACACCGGACGGGAAGAGTGAAAAGTTAAGGTTTCCAGGGTAAGGGAAACACTCCCTAAACCGAAGACTGGTGATAGTTCTGGTGATTGCGGATCATCATCAGCCAGAAGACGTCCACTGCTGAACATAGGCCTCCCCCTTTAACCTCCACACTGAACGACATCCTGCCATCTGCATACACTGGATGCCCGCGACTCTCACAATCTCTTCGGTCCATCTAGTGGGAAGCCTACATACGCTGCGTCTTCCGGTTCATGGTCTCCACTCAAGAACCTTGCTTCCCCCATCTGCTGGCTGATGATTGATGATGACATGCAATCGCTCTGCCACCATCACTTAGTAGCCAACATAAGTTTTTTCATTTTATTCTTTGCATTAAAATACCTACCGAATGTGGTTGAAATGTAAATATGACTAGTTTCCCGTGAAATTAAAATAACACATACTTTCTGTGCCATGGCCAAGAGGATTGGCGTAGTTGCCAACACTTGACCAAATGTTTGTCCAAAATCCTTTGTTCTTAGCGTTAGACTGGTCCATGTATTGCTGTCTCCCTCCAATACTGTTGGACTCGGCTAGCGCTATCCTTTTCTTCTTAACTAAGATCATATCCATAGTTTGCAGTAGTTTCTTCTCTATTGATAACACGTCAGATTGGGTGACCGGCCTGAAAAGTAAACGTTTTCAAAGTAAACGTTTTCAAAGTAAACGTTTTCAAAGTAAACGTTTTTCTATATGACAACTGTTTTTTTAGCGATTTCAGAGTTGGACCCACATACTTTTTTTTATTTTATTAGAACGGTTGTCAAGGCATTTTTGTAAGAAATTTGTTTTAGTCAGTTGCACCCATATAAACGAAACGTCATTCGAAATCAACGAACTGTGACGCGGAGTCCGACGCGTTGATCTAAATAAGAATGTTCAATCAAGGTTCTGTCATAATGCCTGGTAACAGATTTTCCTTGTCATTTCCGTTCTATTTATTTATCTTTTCTGTGGTTGGTCCTTACATAAAAGTATAAATTTGGATACTTTTTGAAAATGCTGACTGACTGATGTATCGTCCGTCGTTTTATGTATTACAAACTAATATATATGTTAGATGGCAACAATCAAGTCAATACGACGTCAATGAAATCCAATAAAACAAAAAAAATGGCTTGTTGGTTTTCATTAACCCTTTTGGTCTGACAAGAACACACCCCTAATTCTTTTTGGGGTGATAAGACCTACACTGACAATGACATCCCGCTTGGGGTGTATTGTGCATTTGCCTTACGGCAATTGCCGACTGGCTAAACCGATTTTGATGATTCGTTTTTATTTGAAAGCTGGTGCTTTTCGTTTGTTTCTATTTCAATTTGGTCCAGTTCTACTGTTTTATTTTTTTACAATATAACAAAAGGTTAATATCATATCCACAAAAAAAGAGCCATCTGTCGGAACACCTCACTACTAAATCAGGCATGCGTTCTTTAAAATCGATAGTGCTTAATTAATGCACGCGCTATGGGACAGAGGGCGCATTCAGACATTTTTATGAAGTCGGTTTTTTTATTGATAATTATTACTATTTATACCTGATGAATATAGCCATAGATGTGTATGGATAGTTGACTGCACCGAAGCCTGAGAGCAGAGCCATTACAGTGACACCAATTACTCCTATTCTTGACACACCTTGCTCTATCGAGAATATCCCCTGAAAAAATACACGGTGTTCATAAACTAAAATGTGTTTTCTCTAGAGAAACTAGTGTTTTGTCAAGAGAAGCTATAATGTTTTGTCAAAAGAAGCTATAGTATTATGTCAAGTGAATCTTTAGTTTTGCCTAAGAAACTATGGCATTTTGTCAAAAGCAGCTAAAGGGCCTTACTTAAAAACGTTACTCAAGTTGATCTGTTTTAAAATTCTCTCTCAACTTCTCGCTGACGGCAATCGTCACACGCGAAAACAAGACGGAGCATATTTAAGCGTATGTCTACTTGACTGTGAGATGTGGTAGGGGTTTTTAAGTAACCCCTTAATGTTTTGTCAGGAAGAGCTATAGTGTTTTGTCAAGAAAAGCTACAGTGTTTTGTCAAGAGACGCTATAATATTTTGTCAAGAGCAGCTTTAGTGTTTTGTCAAGAAAAGCTATAGTATTTTGACAAGAGCAGGAATAATATTTTGTCAAGAGCAGCTTTAGTGTTTTGTCAAAAAAAGCTATAGTGTTTTGTTAAGAAAAGCTATAGTTTTTTCAAGAAAATCTAGTGTTTTGTCAAGAAAAGCAATAGTTGTTTTACTAGAGTTGCTGAAAAAATACTATAGTAAAAGACGTTGTAGTATTTTGTGAAGGAAGCTACGGTGCATTCTGCCAAGAGAAATTATGCTTTATCAAGGACGCTATAATGTTTTCTCAACAGGGGATGTGTTTTGTTGAGAGATCCATAGTATTTTATTCAGGAGTTTCATAGAAACACTACCTTTCCAATACATACACACACACACACACAAACACACACACACGCACCGAGATCACATCATCAGCAAGTAAACATCCACTGCTGAACAAAGGCGTCTCTCTTATTTTTCATTCTAATTCCTTTTCTTCCTAAAGAAAAAAAGAAGGATAAATTCTGAATTTAAAAAAATTATGCTTACCTGTTTTGGACTCAATATTGGAAAAGGATCACCAATTTTCCAAAAGAAATACAAATAAATAAACCACACTAACATTGTCAGGGGCCTTATTGCATTCTGAGACACTGAAACAGGACAAAATTAAATAACAAAAATATTTGCTCGACTGCCTCGGTGGCTCAGTTATTATTATTTAGAGTAAATATTAGTGCCCAAGGAGGGTAAATAATATAATAATAATAATAAATAAATATTTATTTCAGACAACAGTGGTCCATATTAGGTGGGTACAAATGAGATCGAATTCCTTACATTATTGACAATTAACTCACTATTTGGCACAACATACATTTTTACAATAGAAATGATTAAAATATTAAAAACACTACATCTACACTAATATTATAAAGAGGAAAGATTTGTACCTATTTTTGAATGTTTGTAATGAATAGGCTCCGAAACTACTAAACCGATTTGAAAAATTCTTTCACTGTTGGGAAGCTACACTATCCCCGGGTGACATAGGCTATATTATATTTTGTAGCGAGGCCGAAGGCCGAGCTTACACTCGTGCGAAGCCGGGGCGGACGGCTAGTATACATATATGAAAATAAAACATTAATATATAACTAAACTTAACTAATGAGACCATTCCAGGGGCCCGATTCTACTAAACCAAAATTGTTTTTGAATTGTTAATGAATTTTCTCAAAAATTGCCCTTATGACAATTTTGGCATAGATAAAGTGTCAAAAGTGAAAAACAATATTGTTTTTAAATTGTTAATGAATTGCCTCAAAATGTATTTTTTTTACACTTTTTGTATAGATAAAGTGTCAAAAGTAAAAAAAAATGAGGCAATTCATTAACAATTTAAAAACAATTGGTTAGTAGAATCGGGGCCCTGTAAAGTTTTTCAGGTGTATGTATTAGGGCATGCAAACCGGGTACCCGAGTACCCGAAAAACCCGATTAACCGACTGATTTGAAAACCGGGTTTTTAGGATTGAAAAACCGGGTTTTTCGGGTTTTTCGAGTTTTTTTTATTCACGATGGTTTATGTAAAATACTACCACCAGAACATTAATAAACAATGAAACTTCATAAAAACTTACTCTTTCTATCGAGATACAATACCTATAGACTCACAATCACCAAGTAAAAGTAGTAAAAAACGTCCGAGCGTCGATGTAAATACCTAGACATCACAATGACACTTTCTAATTTAGACGTTATGTCGCTTGCATAGTGTTCAACGTCGCTTGTCAGCTATGGAATTACAGCACTGGCATCGCGGGGCATTGTAGTCGGAACGCGATTGCCTTACAACTAACCATAAAGTTGGCGCAATGTGTAGCGTGCGCCAAGTTTTGGTTCAGACATATATATTTTTTGGCACGTTTAGGTATGATATCTCTATGATTTTTTGACAATATTTCTACTACTACGTATTTTAATGTATAGTCTTTTTGTTTCTCAATTTTCATGTTTTTGTGTTAACATAGCTAAATCAATAACCATCATCATCCCATATTATTATTTTCAATATTTTGATAAACGTACGCTATACTAGTTCTTCATATCAACAGAGAGAAAAAAAATAGGAGGACTGCCAGTGCCGATTCAGCAACATTAAAATATATAGAATATAAAAAATCTGCTTGCGATAAATTATCAGCATGGTTTTAATCATTGCATGCCACGGATGGAAACAGCTCCAAGGGTAAAGAATGTAATAAAATGCTGAATATGTCAGGCAGTTCTATTGAAGATTCCGTCGCGGCTTTTCACACTAAGGAGTTTAACATGCCCCAACATAGACTAATTAGTGACTCCCGTTGTCTATCATCATCATCATTAGCCGGAAGATGTCCACTGCTTAAAATAGGCCTCCTCCTTTAACCTCCACCCTGTACGACACCCTGCCATCTGCATCCACTGGATGCCCACGACTCTCACGATGTCGTCGTTCCATCTAGTAGGGGCCTACCTAGGCTGCGTCTTCAACTTGCAAATTTTAATACCTATGTCGGTGGCTCTGGTTCTTTGGCGAATATCCACGTTCAGGATTCTATCGCCCAAAGAAACTCCGAGCACAGCTCTCTCCATTGCCTGTTGTGTGACTCAGAGTTTCTACAAAAGGCCAACAATTAAGGACCACGTCTCAGTACCATATGTCATCACCGGCAACACACATTGATCAAAGACCCTTGTTTTTATGCACTGTGGTATCTTTGACGAGAAGATTTCACGCAATTTCTCGAACGCTGCCCATCCGAGTTGGATTTTTTGGGTGACCTCTTTGCCTAAGTTGGACTTACCTAACTGAACAATCTGACCAAGATACATGTAATGTAATAGTCAACAACTTCGAGAGTATCGCTCCCTATAATTACCGGCACGGGTACAACATTGACATTGAACATGATTTTTGTCTTGTCCATTTTCATTTTAAGACCCACCTGTTGGGAAAGGCTATTGAGGTCGCTGAGCATTGTATTGAGGTTCTCCAGTGACTCTGTCATGATAACTATATCATCGGCAAAACGAAGGTGAGTGATGTATTCGCCATTGATGTTGATGCTGAATCTGTTCCAGTCTAAGCTTGAAAACTTCCTCCAACGCGTTCGTGAACAGTTTTGGAGAGATAACATCTCCCTGTCTCACGCCTTTCTGCAATTGGATTGGTTCCGTGCTCTCCTTTTATCTGATCGACATGGTGGCGTTTCTATACAAACACTTCAGCACTTCGATATATCTATAGTCGATACGACAACGCTGGAGGGACTGCAATACTACCCAGGTGTCGATTGAATCAAAGGCTTTTTCATAGTCCACGAACGCTAGGCATAATGGCCGATTACACTCCTCAGTCATCTGTATAATGTGGCGGAGCGTGTGTATGTGGTTTATGGTGCTCCAGCCTTTAAGGAAACTGGCTTGTTCAGGACGCTGGAAGTCTCAACATTATACCAAATGTTACTTGATTAATCTCTTGTTAAAGCTAAACAATAAAAATACGCAAGTGCAAATACATATATAACTAAATTTCAGCATTTTCTTTACTTGCATACACTAATACAATATTTTTAAGGTTTAAATAAAGAAAACTCGAAAAACCCGAAAAACCCGAAAAACTCGAAAAAACCGGTTTTTGAAATTGAAAACTCGAAAAAACCGGGTTTTTTCAATTACCCGAGTTTTGCATGCCCTAGTATGTATGTATGTTTTTTAGGAATACGTTTGACCGCGATCTTGCCTGATGGAAAGCGATGATGGGGCCGAAGATGAGCACAATGTTTGCTTGCCTATCTCTATATTAGCCTCAGATCAAACAAACGAGGGAGATATGGTAACGTGGCGTGGCGGGTGCGTACGCATCTGACCTATATTAGGCTTGATGTCTTTAGTCAAACTCACCCAGACATCCTTGTTGCCATGGGGACTATTATGTAGTTCATTGGTGTAGCTACAAGTCTCTTAAAGAACGTGAAAAATTAGTAAGTGTGCCGTATGACAGCCCCGTTAGCTTAGTTGGTAGTGAACCTGCCTTCTGCGCTTGGGGGCGTGGGTTCGATTCCCACCTAGGACAAACATTTATGTGATGTGTGCAATAATGTCCCAGATATTTTTTAACAGTTTTTAACAGACTTTTTGCCGTTTTTTTTTACGTAATTTCACCGATTTCTCTGCCAATTATGAATTGATTTTGATGATTATTTTTTTGTTTGGTAGGCTATAATTCAGAGGTGGCCCCGTGTTAATTTCATCAAAATCGGTTTAGTACTTTGGTTTTTAATTCAAAATAACTGAAAAAAACGTCATCCAAGGAAACGAAATTGCGTATTTACTAATCCAGAAGTTGGTTTTTAAAGTGATCCACTTGTTCCGTTAAGCTGTAAACAGCTAAAGCTAAAGCAGTATAAAGAAAAAAAGTTGGTAAAACACATTGAATGTCCAATATGTTGGCACATATCAAAATTGGTAAACCCGTATTACATAAATACAAACATACATGCGCCCGAATAACATTACCCTCCCTAGGCACTCTGATGATAAAATAAGCAAAACTTATGAAGGAGTTCAGATTGTGACTCACCAAATCTGACATTGCTGATGCAGAAGTACGCGATGTAGAATGGAATAAGTGCTATCACCATGAAGAGCAGCGAGTAGAGACCCAAGTTCCAGTGGAAGTATCTCGAGCTGTAATGGAAATACTGGATAGTTTAGAACAAGGCATAGAAGCCTTCAAACATCTTGAAATTGACAAACATCTTGAAATATAAACTTGGCTTATGATCAAATGACATTTTAAAAAAATGGCCTAGTGCAGGACGGATTGGCGCACCGAGGGTAACGCATCCAAAATTTTATTTTTATTTTTAACGACTGCCAAAATGGAGGAGGGTATTAATTCGACTATATTTTTTTTCCATCTTTGTTACCTCTGAACTTTCGACAGGGTGAACCGATTTTGATAATTTCTTTTTTAATTGAAAGCTGGTGCTTCCTGTTTGGTCCAGTTCTTTCTTCTCTCTTCTCGTTCATCTTTAATTTTTAGACAATGTAACAATTAAAAAGTCATTTTCACACACAAATTATTATAAGAAACATCTGTAGGAACACCTCAGTACTAAATCAGGCATGTGCTCTCTAAAACCGATAGTGCCTAATTAATGTACGCTCTATGGGATAGAGGGCGCATATTTGGTCCAGTTCTGACATTTTATGAAGTCGGTTTTTAGGGTTCCGTATCCAAAGGGTAAAACGGGACCGTATTACTTAGGCTCCGCTGTCCGTCCGTCTGTCACCAGGCTGTATCTCATGAACCGTGACAGTTAGAAAGATGAAATTTTCACAGATGATGTATTTCCGTTATAACAACAAATACTATAAAATAGAATAAAATAAATATTTAAGGGGGCTACCATACAAAAAACATGTTTTTTTGCCATTTATATAGATAATGGTACAGAACCCTTACTGCGCAAGTTCGACCTGCATATGGACGGTTTTATTTATATTGATAATTATATTCAGTTCTGGATCTTTAGTGCACACCCGTATCGCATTTGACTGGTGTTTATTATTAGTCTTAAATTTTTTATATTTTCTATTATCATGCATTAGTTTTTTTTTCATCACTCACCTCGAGTCTAGGTAGCCAATAATTTCAAATATGATCAATTCAAACATTGTACAGCTCAGCGCAAATGTAACAGAAAATATAAGCTGTACGAGCAAGTGGTGGACTTCATAGTCTTTGAATAATTGCTTCACGAAGAAAATCCAGCCTCCAACAAAAAACACTATCTGAAAAATGATATAAAATTTTTATTTTTTTATGATACTGGATGACGAGACGAGCGAAGTTGCTCGCCTGATGACTCTTCACGCTTGCCCATAACAGCACAACGCCACTCAGAATTTTGAACTTCAACAGTTCAAAACCCTAGATGGCAATGCACTGCGCTCGTCACCCCGAGATATAAGATGTCAAATCTCTGTGTGCCCTGTAATTTCGCTGGAAACATTGCCCTTCAATAATTTGATAGTTAGTTTATATGTAAATAAGACTAGATTGCTAGATTCGGTCTTATAAATTTTCACTGCAATGTAGTAATGAATTAATATCGTGATCTTGTATGGCCGTAAATACCTAGAAAACCTAAGGGTATTACCTAAAAGGTATTTGTGGTTGCCTAAATAAAGTTGCTTTATGTTTTCGACTGGGCTTGGAAAATATAAGTATCTGATCATAATGTTACGTATTGTACTTAGCAGGGACACATATTAGCTATATTTAATGGATCAAACATAAAAATATTGGTAAAAACGAATCAGTATATTTCTAAAGCCTAACCTTAGATTCATTTAGACTTACTTGAGATATCAGTATTATCAACGTGTCTTCAAAAAAAGTCATCTTGTTTAACTATTAATGACAAGCACCTTCATAAAATAAAACTATGTTAATTGCGGTTCACAATTTAATTTTCACAAACAAACAAAATTTACAAACATGAAGTGAAGATGACGTTTTGTTAGAAATTGTTTTTTTTTTCGCCCAATGCGCAGGCTAGTGCTTTTTTGATCATACCGCCTAAAAGAAGTAAAGATTCTTTTTCGCCGTGTGCGTTTGTTTGTAGAACTACAAAGTAATGAACTAATAAGAATCGAATATGTCAGTCTGTGCAATGCGTGTTTACTTTGTCTTCCTAAACTCTTCAGTTTTTTCGATTGACTTTTTTCGGTACTAGAAATCCGTAGTAGTATTACATTCTCTTGGGTCTATCTCATGGAGTGGAATAGCCCAAAAATGCATGACTCATGTCAAACTCTATGGTGACTCTATCTATCAGTAATTCTCCTTAAATGATGAAAATGAGTGGCTGTTTCATCGATTCTTATAGCGGTAACGAGACACATCGACCACGAACCGCCGTCTGACCAACGGGAGAGAAAGAGTGAGAACATTATTTCCTTCTCTTTTTCTCTCGTTTGTTGAGGTAGTTGAGCGAGTGTAAGGTTTCCGAAGACGATGTCGAGAACAGAGCGAAGTGGAGGAGAAAAGTAAGAAAGGCTGACCCCACCACCATGTGGGATTCATAGTCGGGAAGAGAGAGTTTGAGGTGGTTGGCGTCAGCCATGATGGCCCGTCTGTTACGGCTATTATATTGATGGGGCATGAAAATTGATTTCAGAAATGATTTAAAAGCAATTTAGATTTTGCCTATTTGATGTTTTTTGACAGCTATCACTGTGACAGCCATGCCAGGCCACTCAATATTATGAGACGCTAGGTAGTAGATCTGTGTGAGACGCACTTCTTTTGGTGTAGTTATATGTATTACTTTTTGGACACACTATAGAGAGAGTTGATGTTATGATAAATTAGACATGTCAGGTATAATTCAAACTGATTGGCGATTATTTATGTATGGCACATACATAAACAATCATCAGCTATCTGCCAGTAAAGGTCCCGTCAAAATCGGTCCAGCCGTTTTGGAGTCCATAGGCAACGTACATATAAACACAAACACATCGTCTTTTATATTATAATTATAAAAGATAAGTTAGTATAAATATATCGTAAGTATATCTCGCAGGCAACAGCTAGTAAGAGACATAAATCATTTAGATTTTCATATTCATATTTATTCATAAAATGTCATTTTACATGTCAAATTATTAATTAAAATAATACAAATCAAATAGTAAATTTTATCAAATACAATGAAATAATACAAAATTAACAAAGTTGAGTAATAAAAATTATGTCACAGTAAAATTAAAATTACAGGTAAATTACATTTTCATTAACTGGTGGGTTACCAGTCACAAAAAAATCCTTATAATAATCTTACATTTTGAATTTTGTCTTGCTTTCTCACTAGTCGAGAGAGTGAGACAAAGCTACGATTATTATAAGAATGTTTTTGCGATTGTGCTATCCGTGTGTGTGGCCATGTGTGTTCAAACTGATGTATCCATTTGGTGACGAAACTCAGTCATCATCATCAGCCAAAAGACGTCCACTGCTGAACATAGGCCTCCCCCTTTAACCTCCTCTCTGAACGATATCCTGCCATCTGCATCCACTGGATGTCCGCGACTCTCACGATGTCGTCGGTTCATCTAGTGGGAGGCCTACCTACGCTGCGTCTTCCGGTTCGTGATCTCCACTCAAGAACATTTCTTCCCCATCGGTCATCAGTTCTTCGAGCGATGTGGTCTGCCCATTGCCACTTCAACTTGCAAATTTTAATAACAAACCTCAGTACAGTATAAGAACTCGGTTTCAATTGAACTTTCTGGAAACCAATCAGGAAAAGATAGAACTCTGGTTCAGGCTAATTTCAGTATCGGGTGACCAAATCCCATTCTGTTTGCTTTAGTATGAAGACTTGGTATGTTGGTCTTCTGGGTCTTGTCAGCTTGTAGATGCAGCAGTAGTAATGACTTTGAAAGTCACTTTTTGAACAAGGAACAGTTTTAATTAATTACCTCTAATTAGCTTGTGGTTTGAATAAAAATACATCTTCCATCAGTAACATTCATTTGAGCTTCTTTGATATTTACTGGATAATCTTCAGGCCTCCCTAATTCCATTATTAATTCTTTGTTTTCATTTACAGCATCAGATTTTTGCTTTTTGTGTTTCTTTCGTTCACTATTGTCAGTCAAAAGTCTTTTGTGTATATCATTTTCTTTATTTTGACATTGTTTGTGTGTTTTTTTATGCTTATCGAGATAGAAGAGTGAAGTAAATTTGGAGTGACATATATTACATTCTACCATAGCTTTTAAGTGATACGTCTTCATATGATATGATCTTCGTGATGAAGAAATAAAGGTGCAGTCACACTGAGAACATCTATATGGTTTTTCCCCAGTATGCAGCCTCGTATGGTACAACAACGACTCTTTAGTAACAAACTTTCCTTGACAAATAGAGCAAATGAAATTTTTCTCTTTAGTATGTTTCACAATGTGAGCTTTTAACCTGCTTTGAGCCCAAAACTTTTTGCCGCACCATTTGCACACATGCGCTTTATAGTTGCCATGAACGTACTGTATGTGAACCCGAAGGGACATTTTCTGTGTATATCTTTTTTTACAATAGTCACAAGTGTATTTCGCATTTGCCGGGTTAGCCCTACATTCTTGTTTGCAGACATCCAGTTCAATATGCCTTTTGTATGTGATGCTACTCTTGTAACAGCGGCCGCAGTCCGGGCAGACGAGCTGCAAATGATGTGAGAGTTCGTGTCGCATAAACGTAGATTTGTTGCTAAATTTCTTGCCGCATTCGCTGCAGATGATCTCACAGTGGTCCACGCTCATGTGATACCCTAATAAGCCAGGCGAACTGTATGCTTTCGAACATTTCGTACATTTAAAGTCTTTCAGTGCATGCACTCGTATAAAATGGTTTCTTAGGTTATATAAAGATGGATATATTCTTAAGCACTCTTTGCATTTAGGCAGTTCATCATTTGGGTTAAACAACATATCTGAAGTTTTAATATTTATTGCATCATTTTTTTTAATTTTTGACTTTTTCACAGTAGATACATCTTGCACTTTTAGTGTGTTTAATAACTTGTAATGTTTCAGTGCCATTGTTGTAGAGTCTAGCTTTTTATCATCATATAAGAGTTTGCTTGTAAAGTTTTTAATGTTCATTGATATAAATAGAGATTTACTTGAATCATTATTGCCATAGAGAATACAATTCCTGCCTTCAATACAGTTCAAGCTGTCATTAAGTCCATCAAGGGCTTGCATAAGTGACAAAGCATTATTATGACATGTTTTAATGTATGTATAAATGCCAATGATTAAATTCACACAATCTTCACATATTTTTTCAAAAGCCGACAAGTATGCTTGCACCTGAAATCATATTTTTATAAATAGTTAGGTTTTTATGTTAAGAAACATTGTTGTGAGCGTGTAGAGACATTCATTTGATAGGGTCCCATAGAAATGTTATCAAAATGATAGAACACTTTGGACTTAGTTGAAAGACAGTGGGCGAATTTGGTCCAAGAGCCACCAATGACAAAACATATGACAAATAATTATCAATTAAAAAAACTGACTTCACATTTAGTACATTTTACATAATTTTGTTTACTTGGATGACTTTTTTTTTCAGTTATTTTGATTTACAAACCTAACTTCTTAACTGATTTTGATGAAATTTATATAGGACCTCTGAAGACCTCTGAAGTTTGGCCTACCAAACAAAAAAGGAATTATCAAAATCTTTTCATAATTTGCGGAGAAATTGGTGAACATACTTAAAAAAAATATACAGTGGAACATAGAACCTTCTCATTTTTTGAAGTTGGTTAATAAAAAGGTATAATGTAGTATTCAAGTATTGAATCACTCGGACTGATTTTGAAGCCCATCTGCTTACTTGAAGACTGCATACTATATAAACCCTTTCATTTGGCATATGAGGCAGCTCTTGGACCAACTCCTATACATATTTTTTTTTATGATTGTGAGTGATGAGACGAGCGAAGTCGCTCGCCTGATGGCTCTACACGATTGCCCATAACAGCTTAACTCAGAATTTTGAACTTCAACAGTTCAAAACCCTGGATGGCAATGCACTGCGCTCGTCACTCGTAAGATGTCAAATCTCTGTGTGCCAATTACCCACTATTGTTTAAGATGTGATTGCTACTTTTTACCCAACTGCCCAAGAAAGGGTAATGTTTCTATATTAACTTCTATAGTCTTAACGGCTTGACCGATTTTGATGTGTAAAGTGTTGTCGGATTAGTCTTTATGCCCAGGGTTTCAAAGGATACATTTTGCAGTTGAATATTTAGTTGAATATAGTAGTATGAAGATATGAATATGTTATAAACACTGTTTTAAACTATCACGGTTGTTCACTACAGTTATATGATTATTTACGGGATATTTACCGGGAGCACCTTACCACGGTATATATCCCGTAAATAATCAAATAACTTTAACGAATGTTACAAGTTGTGCGGAAATTGGTGTCTTTTAATGAACTTTCTCCTATGACATGAAACGATTGATGCACGTACCTCATTCCCGAATACTGATTGTAAAATATCAGATAAAGCTATAATCTGGTCCGTTTCATCAATAACAATATTAATTTCATCGTGGAAAACAATATTTTGATCAGTCTTGAAACAAAGGGAACAGAAACTGTTTCCCCCATATAACATATTTCTTATAATGTTACTGAATGGCGGCATAGTTTGTGGGCTTTTAGAAAGAGATTAACAATCAATATTTTATAATAAATGCAAACAAATCAAATCACAATACAACAAAACAGCAGTTTTTTAGCAGATCGACATGGATCGACATTGACAATTTTATTTGACAATTGATATTGCTTTAGATTTTTAATTTTCACACCAACAACTGTATACTAAAGCCATTGAGACCATACCGCCTCACCTTACGTATTCTACTGTCTACCTTGTGTCTACCCCAGCCGGGCTAGCATGCGTTCTCGGTCGACAAAGTGATGACAAGATTTTGTCGCAGTGCGCATAATAGCCATGCTATATACATAATGACGAATTAGCTTCTAAACTCTTATGAGTATATCCCTTCCAGCACGGAATAGCTTCCCTATTCCGTGCTCCAGTATACCCCAGTCAGTGCCCTAACTAGCCTTTTATGCGCCCGGTGCGAGCTTCTATAACTGCGCCCTTAAAAACATAACTTGGTCCTGATGTGGTCATTTCTGCGGCCCTCCAGAGTCTGCACCGTGCAAAGAGTACTTTATTATATATACGCCCTGTGCCTGGGCACCGCTGGCACAGCCCTATTTACGCCACTGACCCCAGTCTTTGATAATATTAAAATTTTGGATTTGCCATAAACTCAAGTTAAGTACCAAAAAAAGATTGCCTAGCATATCATAATTGCATAATTCATTATTGAGTTTGAATGGCACACAACTGCTGATATGCTCAAAATGTAAATGAATGGACGACTAACTATTGGTGTAAGAGTTAAAAGAGAAACTGGAGATATAACATAGCACTTCCATTTATATATTCTGATACCCCAGTAGAAAATGAAGACTTTACAAGAGGCTTTAGACATAAAAATACACGTTTTACACCCACCTTCGCTCGTCCAGTGTCCATTTTATTACTAAAAAGAATATGTCAGTGTGCAAAGCAATATTTACCTCGCCCCCTTCAATTTTTGGCAAACTTAGAAAGTATATATCGAAGTTTGCGACGTTGACGCTATTGGTGTAATTCGGTACGTGCGTTAATTTGTCAATAAATTTTAATGTCAATGTCAATGTATAGGAGGTGTCAGGTGGTGATTATTTGTGTTTTTGTCATTTTGTTCGTCAGAAAATTAAATAAATTAAATGATTTTATACAATAAGTACTTAACTTGTGGTTCCTGAATTGTGTTAATAACATCAAGTTGATATAATAAGTCGTGTTGCGTTCATCAGAAGGTGATCAGAAGATTTACGGGTATGTACATATACGTAATGGTAGGTTATCTAACTAAGTGTAAGCATTTTAAATATGTTTTTTCTGAACTATTTACTTGATTAGTCGGTTGCCGGTTTAAATTAAAGTTTATTTCAACTTTACCCGCGTTCTCATTATCTGATTAGTTACACATCGTCGTATTTTCTACGAAATTAAAAAACCCATTAAAGAGTGATTTAATTTAATTTTTTAAGGCAAAGGCACAGACTAGGTTTAGCTACCACAAAGGCTACATAATAAGTATCATTTCCACCTTCAAACCCACACTTTCACAAATAAATCATGTCCAATCACGTCATTATTTTATTTCGAAGTAAATCAATAATCATGGCTAGGTAAAGATATAGCATTCTAATAAGTGATCAAATAAATTGTTTTTTTTACTTAGTAAACAATATTTACTCAATAGCTAATTAATTTGTAGTTTTAATACTGCAGTTGTTAAAGTTGTAAATACTATGATAAAATCCAAACAACAACAGACCTCTATATTTGTTATTATCATTACCTCATTAGTTTGGCCTTTGCTAGATTCTCAATGACCTGAACTTTGGAATCAAATTAACCTTATGTACCTACTTATATTTACTTATCCACATACTTTATCAGGTTTTCTATGGTTATAATGATAACTAATAGGATGTTTGCTGTGATTAGGTTGTGGAGAAAGCTCCCAACTTCTCCGGGCAGCTACATGCACTATGGGCCTTACTTAAAAACGTTACTCAAGTTGACATACGCTTAAATATGCTCCGTCTTGGCCGTCAGCGAGAAGTTGAGAGAGCATTTTAATACATAGATCAACTTGAGTAACATTTTTAAGTAAGGCCCCAAGTTCAGGGGCAGACTGAAGAATGCGGGTGGTTATCAAAAAAAGCTCAATGTTAGGTGAAGATAAAACAATCTACCCTATTTTTAACCGACTTCCAAAAAGAAGGAGGTTATCAATTCTCTGTTTTTTTAAATGTTCATTACCTCTGAACTCCGTCATTCGTGAACCGATTTGGAAAATATTTTTTTTTTAATTTAAAGGATATTCTATTAATTTCGCTACATTTAGTCGACGGCGCTGGTGATAAGAGAGCTGGTTTATAGAAGATTTGCAGAGAATTTCTTCGGCAATTCAAAAATTCGTGGGAATGCAGCTGGCATTTCTTGGTACTTTACCACATGGACAACATCTTGTTTTTAACAGATGTCCAAAAAAGGAGGGGGTACTCAATTCGACTGTTTTTTTTTCATGTTTGTTACCTCAGAACTTTCGACTGGGTGAACCGATTTTGACGTTTCTTTTTTATTTGAAAGCTGGTGCTCTCCGTTTGGTCCCATTTCAATTTGGTCCAGTCCTGATGAAGTCGGTTTTTTATATTGATAATCATTAGTCTTTTGCAATGGTTAAGTTTGTTGCGATGATAGTTTAAATCAGTATTTTTTCAGGTTTCATTCATACTTGTAAGAAGAGATGATTCAGATATCTGGCTTATCTGGTCTAAATTTACTATCCGGCTAGTTACAGGATAATAAGCAATCAAACTAAAGAAACAAAAATTTAGGTACTTTATTAGCAGTTCCTTTACAGAAGTGATAGATCTCGTCGAGATCTTCATTTCGGATGACAGCTGTCAAACTTTGTTGGTCGATATCTCGGAAACTGTCAATCCTGGACTAGCAATTCAATCTAGTTTGATGTGGATTTAATTCCACATCAAACTAATATTATAAATGCGAAAGTTTGTGTGTGACTGTGCATGTTTGTTACTCCTTTACGTAGAAACAAAGGATTTGGATGAAATTTCGAATAAGTTTAGATAGCTTATGTCCTAGATTACCACATAGGCTAATTTTTATGATCATCATCGCTGTTTTTCATCACCGTGCTGGTGAAACCGCAGAGCGCAGCTAGTAACAAATATAATAACCATATTTTTATTTTACTACAAAAATACTTTTATAATAATATCAAACTGCAATAGCACTTTTACAATAACCTCAAGTGGTTGTATTTGAAATCAATTTAACAAGTAAATGAAAAGAAAAAAATTGATAATGGAGCTAACCTTGCTCAGGAACAAAAAGATCAAAACGACTGCCTCAGTGGCTCAGTTGGTAGTGAACCTGCCTTCTGCGCTCGTGATTGTGTAACATCCATCCATCCAAACTTTCACATATATGATACTAGCTGGGTCCCCCGGTTTCACCCGCGTGGTGATGAAAATCAGTGATGATGATGATGATGAAAAGTAGCCTATGTGTTAATCCAGGACATAAGCAATGTATGTTCCAAATTTCATCCAAATCCATCCAGCCGTTTCTGCGTTATTGAGTAACAAACATCCATCCATACATCCATTATTAGTGTAATATGTAAATAACTTGCACGCGCGGATATAAATAGGGGAAAGAAAATTTGGCCACGGCCCGTGCTAGGCCGCAGCTCTTTCATTCAGAATGTAAGTAGGTATGTGCTTCCTAAAAAATTTGATTGTCATCGTGAAGTTGGCACACATCTTGCGACAAAAAACATTGAGGCGCAAATGTGAAAATAGTTATGTAAGGTCAAGTGTGTTGGCGAGAGAGATCAAGCAGCAAATCTCGCACAATCGTGATCATATCTGACACTGTCTCTCTCATTTTATCTACATGGTATTTTGGCTCGCTTGCGCTATATCTTGGTGTCTTACTCTTATTAGAAATGTCATGAGAAAGTGGTATAATTATAACAGTACCCATATACCAAACAGTATTCTATGGTACTGAGACGTGGTCCTTAACTGTTGGCCTTTTGGAAAAACTCAGTCACACAACGGGCAATGGAGAGAGCTATGCTCGGAGTTTCTTTGCGCGATAAAATCAGGAATGTAGATTGCCAAAGATCCCGAGTTACTGACATAGCTATTAAAATTTGCAATTTGAAGTGGCAATGGGCACTATGGGCAATTGGGCAGGCCACATCGCTAGATGGGGAAGAAAAGCTCTTGAGTAGAAACCACGACCCGGAAGACGCAGTGTAGGTAGGCCTCCTACTAGATGGACCGACGACATTGTGAGAGTCGCGGGCATAACTGTCAAAAACTTAAATTAATCTAGGCTTAAAATAATTGTTGCGGCAGTCAGTATCAGACCAGATATATTGTATATCATTCTGCGCCAACCCTTCCGGCCCTCACATTCAAGCGTGCGTCGATTCGGCCGCTTACTCCGCAATACAATCATCGTCATCATCATTAGCCAGAAGACGTCCACTGCTGAACATAGGCCTCCCCCTTTAACCTCCACACTGAACGACATCCTGCCATCTGCATCCACTGGATGCCCGTGACTCTCACAATGTCGTCGGTTCATCTAGCGGGAGGCCTATCTACGCTGCGTCTTCCGATTCGTGGTCTACACTCAAAAACCTTTCTTCATAAAATGGGCAAATTCGAATACTTGGATGATCATATGTCATCCAGGTACCTAATAACATTTTCTAGTTGTTTTGATTTAAAAACCATACTACTGAACCGATTTTGATGAAGTTTCTATGGGACTAATCTGAAAGTATATACTTTCAATTAAAAAAAAAAAAAAAACAAATCGTTTCATAAATGACGGAGTTCTGAGGAAACAAACTTTAAAAATAAACGGCCAAGTGCGTGTTGGACTCGCGCTCAAAGGGTTCCGTACCATTATCTATAAAAACGGCAAAAAACACGTTTGTTGTATGGGAGCCCCCTTAAATATTTATTTTATTCTGTTTTTTAGTATTTGTTGTTATAGCGGCAACAGAAATACATCATCTGTGAAAATTTCAACTGTCTAACTGTCACGGTTCATGAGATACAGCCTGGTGACAGATGGACGGAGTACGGAAAAACAACCGAATTAAGAATGGTTCTTTATTGAAGTCGGTTAAAAAAGGGTAGCAATGTTTTTGACTAAAGGCATCAAGCCTCATTTAGGCCAGATGCGATGACCCACAACGACACGCCACCTTATCGTATCTCCCTTGTTTCTCTGATCTGAGGTTGTGCCTTTTCACCTCAGTGACCTAAACATGTTCCGATGAAAATAGTCTTGCAAAAAATAATTAGCATACAAAGTAAACGACAATCTATTTCCGCAAAAGCCTAAGTTGCGTTCACTTCACCTTACCGCCCGTGACCCTTTTTTAGGGTTTCGTACCCGAAGGGTAAAAACGGGACCCTATTACTAAGACTCCGCTGTCCGTCCGTCTGTCTGTCTTTTCGTCACCAGGCTGTATATCATGAACCGCGATAGTTAGACAGTTGACATTTTCACAGATGATGTATTTCTGTTGCTGCTATAACAACAAATACTAAAAAACAGAATAAAATAAATATTTAAAGGGGCTCCCATACAACAAACGTGATTTTTTTGCCGTTTTTATAGATAATGGTACGGAACCCTTTTTTTCAATGTAACGACTAACAAGTCATTTCCTCACAAAAAATATTATAAGAGACATCTGTCGGAACACCTCAGTACTAAATCAGGCATGCGTTCTCCAAAACCAATAGTGCCTAATTAATGCATGCGCTATGGGATAGAGGGCGCATATTTGGTCCAGTTCTGTCATTTTAATGAAGTCTGTTTTTTATATTGATAATTATTTGCATTACTTTTTGGTAATTTAGTAATTAACAATTTATGTGGTGGTCCGAAACGCTCAGTGCGTGAGACCGACTCGCACTTTGCCGGTTCATTTTTAGCGTCGTTTTAATTTTGTCGAAAATATCGTTGTCTTCCCTTCGGTCGGTTGCTAGCGTACATTGACTCTATAACAACCATCGCATGACTTAAATTTATTTATTTATATTTTTGGCTCTATTACTAATCTATTTCGATCTTCATCGGTAATTATTTAATGATATGGCGTGACAGTCATTACGTATTCATTCAAACTCCGGCGCAGATGTATAATTGTTAATTACAATAATTGAAATTGGACGCTTGAGTGTTGTTAATGAGAAAATAATGAAAAGGAAGTGTGGAAATCCGTTTGGTAAGGGTATTGCAATATTTTTCATTAATTGGCGTAGTTTAGTTTTTAGGGTTCCGTACCCAAAGGGTAATACTAAAAAACAGAATAAAATAAATATTTAAGGGGACTCCTTTACCACAAACGTGATTTTTTGCCGTTTTTAGAGATAATGGTACAGAACCCTTCGTGCGCGAGTCCGACTCGCACTTGGCCGGTTTTTATTATTTTCCTTATTAAAGGATTTAGGCGTCACATGTGTAGAGCATTTGCCAGTGTCTAGTATATTTATTAATTTGTGAAACAAATCGCCAAACAAATCGTAGTTAAGCAAAGTGAGTCGTGGTCTAGCTTAAGTCATTAAGATAATTTAATTGCACAAAACACGAGTACTTAAGACACATTTCAAAACGCATGTTTAATATTATAGGTGTTATAACAATATTTCAATATGTGCAAGTAAGTATTACGTAAGCAGATTTATTACAATTATTTATCATCAGCCAGAAGACGTCCACTGCTGAACATAGGCCTCCCCCTTAAACCTGCACACTGAACGACATCCTGCCATCTGCATCCACTGGATGCCAGCGACTCACAATGTCGTCGGTCCGTCTAGTGGGAGGCCTACCAACGCTGCGTCTTCCGGTTCGCGGTCTCCACTCAAGAACCTTTCTTCCCCATCGGTCATCAGTTATTCGAGCGATGTGGCCTGCCCATTGCCACTTCAACTTACTGATTTTAATAGCTATGTCGGTGACTCTGGTTCTTTGGTGAATATCTACGTTCCGGATACATACCAAGCTAATAAAAGTGTGTTAAAATCAAAGGTTTATTTTGATATTAACAATGTCATTGCTGCTCTCTGTAATTCAACTTTGAAATTGATTTAGCTATTACTGCGCATGATACGCATCGTAGTCATAACCCTTACAAATGGTTATTTGACACATCATAATTTGTGTTGGAATTTCCGACTCAAGCGCAACATTTAAGTTAATTAAATGTTAATGCTAAAAGCATTTGGACTACCTACCTACTTAGTGAAAAGGTGACCCAAACGGCGCAATCGATATTTTATGGATATTGATATTATTACAGCCAAATTGTTGACTATCTTTCACCAATGAAGATAGTCTTCGTAAAATAAACAGTTCGACATTGTAATTATTATAACGGATATAAAGTTAACACGTCACGATGTGATAAGCGCTGACCGTGGGTGTGAACTGCCGCGCCTCCAGTGTGCAACTGAGTTTGCGCGAGTACGCGCGCGTACCGCGTTCCACTTTCAATTTTCCCGCTAAAATATTATTTTTTTACCATCTAGCCAGTGCTTTGTCATGTGATTTTTTTGACGAGTTTTTTCTTTGTTTCAATATGGATAAAGGTATGTCTTTGTTGTTGGCTTGCGAAACATTTTCTCTGAATTTATGATGATTTTTGTGTTTAATCTTTTATTCGTTGTTTTATTAGGTATTTTGCAAGCTTTTATTTAGTTTCACCTGTCTGTCTGTTGTAATCAAATCTTGCAAGTTAAATTTGACCCACTTCCCAGTGTTTGAGCTGAAATTTGGCATACTTGTCAAGTTCCGATGATTACAATATTATGGTGACAGCGAGCTGATTTTGATGATGGTGACGGTGGACAACGGCAATCCTCGATGGATAATAGTAGACTGGCAGTGTTTGGACTCATTTTGATCAGCACACCGTTCCGATCACTAATTTCATAGAAGCTTGGTTCCAAAAAGATATTTTTCAATGAACAAGTGGATCACATTAAAAACCGACTTTAAAAATATATGAAAATATTAAGGGTTGACCCTCAATTTCCCTGGGATGACATCTCAGGGATGACAATGGTACCAAATTGAAAGTATACTTTACCGAACAAAAGTTCTTTTTTAACCGTCAACAGCTGACGGAGAAATCGGTGAACATACATAAAAAATAAATATACAGTGGAACATAGAACCGTCCTCCTTTTTTGAAGTCGGTAAAAAACTTGTTTGTTTATTTAAATACGAATATTGTGATTTTGTTATACATTAATACTAACGATTATAGTTTGTAGAGACTAGCTCTACGAAGCCCTACTAATGTCCTAGATGTTTCTTCATTACAGGGGCCTCACGCCCAACTCTAAACGCGGGCCCGAATAGGTGCAGTTTGCAAAATCATGCGAACCGTAACACGCTGCGATACGGTTTGCGGTCGCGTGATTTTGCAAACTGCACCTAGTCGGGCCCGCGTTCAGAGTTGGGCGTACGGCCACAGGTGAATGTTTTGTGTATGTATCAAGGTGATCAACTACTTTTCATTTTCGTAGTAGTGGATTTATTTCCAGTTCGATGTGTTTACGGTGCCTAAGTACTTAATGCCTATTTCCATACAACCGACGCGCAAAAATTTAAAAACCAAATTAAACAAGAAAGTTATACTTAGACCTTCTAAGGTATTTTTTTATTCACACACTGTCACCTGACCCTAAACTAAGCAAAGCTTGTAATATGGCTGCCAGAGACTGATATACATACATATATATTTTTAAATACATACTTAAATAGATATTAACACCCAGACATAGAACAAACACAAATAAAGTTATATGATTATTTACGGGATATTTACCGTGGTAAGGTTGTGGAAGGAGCTCCCGATATTTCGGCGCAGTTACATGCACCATGTTCACGGGAAGACTCATATCGGGAGCTCCTTCCACAACCTTACCACGGTAAATATCCCGTAAATAATCATATAACTTTAGTGAACACAAATGTTCATCTCCTAAATGTTTGCCCTAGATGGGAATAAAACCCACGCCCCCAAGCGCAGAAAGTACGTTCACTACCGAGTCACAGGAGCAGTCGATTACAAGGTTACTTATTACAAGGATTATAAGTTCTGTCTGTCCGTTTTCGAAATCAGTATCCACCAAATCGGTCTTCGAAAAAAAAAATCGGTTCATAAAATGGTTGAATTATAAGACTTAGAGGTAAGCAACAATAAAAAAATGCGAGCTCCTTTTTTCGAAGTCGGTTAAAAAGAAACATTTTTTTTTTATATTGCGAATAAGTCCGCGTTTGACCACCAACTCGCCTGTAGGTAAGCGACGATGTGGTCGAAGATGAAGCACGCAGACTTGCCTTGACTCTTGCCTTGATACAAAAACACGAACTCAATTCATAAAATCGTTAGGGAAAATGTTTTAATCATTATATTATACTAATGCAAGTCAGTCTGTATGTTATCGCGTCGCCTGTTAGGTACTTATGCAGGGCCGGATTAACCCTATCGGGGCCCCTAGGCAATGCAATTCTCGGGGCCCCTTTTCTATAAGTTTCGATAGACATTCAACCAAATACCGTTAGATGGCGCTTTTTACAGTAAGTAAAATAATTTTTCTATGGCAACATTACCGGATGTAAATAAGGGGGAAAGTCACGAATGAAATGTTTTTTTATGTTAGTGCGTGGCCCGGATCGACTAGGCCCCCGTGGGTCCCTAGGCAGTTGCCTTATCCGCCTTATGGATAATTCGGCCCTGTACTTTTGGCATTCATTTCTTTTAAAGTTCATTATACGTAATTACGGATGTATACACCAACTCGTACAACGTATTTAAATGGTTATCGTAAACGAACTAAGCCCCTTAATTTACATATAGCTAGTGTTGCAAAAAAATCTTTTTCTATGTTGCTCGCGCACTGAGGGTTCTGTACCACCACAAAATACCTCTGTGATGCTTCTGGTGTTACAAGTATCCATAGGCGACGGTGACTGCTTACCATCAGGCGGCCCGTCTCCGTGTTTGCCACCTATGGCATAAAAAAACAATTATCTATTTAAAAATCGGAACTTCAAGAATAGTAAAATATGCAATTTCAATTTGGTCGTCCAAGTAACCCAATTACGTTGCTTACCTTGGTAATGAACAGAAATGTGTCACCGACTCGCAGTTGGCCATTAATTATTATTTGTTGTATTACTTTAGAGTGTGTACTAAAATCATGGCAAGTTTGACGCTTGTAAATATTACCGTTTTAACATAAGAGCAAATACAAAATTACGTTAATAAAATACGTTTGTTGTATGGGGACCTCTTTATTTTTAACCGACTTCCAAAAAGGAGGAGGGTCTCAATTCGACTTGTTTTAAAAAAAAACTGTTTTTTTTACCTCAGAACTTTTGACTGGGTGAACCGATTATGATGATTCTTTTTTTTATTTGAAAGCTCGTGTCTTCTACTGTGGTCAATTTGGTTCTGTTCTGACATTATTATTAAGTCGTATTTTTTTTATTATAGATAATTATTTATTGTTGGCTTTATTGTTATTTCTTATTTAATCCGCCGTAACATTACATATTCTATAAAAATTCAACCGGCAATTTATTACGGTTCGAAAGATACTGCTGTTAAAGGGTAGGACGGACAGACAGACAGACAGACAATTCAAGCTAAGTAATAGAATAAGAATACGAATAAGATTTATTTTATTGCCAAAAACAATGAATACATAAGGTAAAAACAATGTTTGGAAATAGGGGTATGCTCAGCGCCGTACTGCGAGGTCCCGAAAGGTCACGCAGGGCTGGTTTTCAGCATACCCCTTTGCTCAGAAAAAAAAGTTGGTAGGTGAGCATTAGGCGACGACGGGTTTTACAATACCAACTAATTTGACAACAAAAAATGAAAATATGAATGAAATTAATGCCAACTAATTCACCCCGTCTCATTTACACCCTTTGTGTACGGAACCCTAAAAACTAATCGCGTGGAAAATTCTAAAACATAAAATTAAGTATATATTAAATATACACAAGATTAGACATCCTTAATCTTGACTATTACCACACAATAAATTCTAGATAAATGCTTTAGATAAGAAATCACTCCGACATTGTTACTGACTGATAATATTACATTGTGAAAATTTAATAACTGGAAAATAGTAGACTGGAATGAACAAACAGGGTTACGCATAAACCGTGTACTAAGTGAAAGGAGGTCATTGTACTCATAATTATGAATAACTTTTACTATGAGACCAACCCGGAAATCGCGAAAACAGCTGTTCCATAGAAAACTGTCATTGACACTCGACATAATGTATGGAATGGCTGTTTTTTTTTTTACTTTCATATATTTTTTCTATAGAGCGAAATATCATTAATCGGGTTTTGGTCTTCACTGTTCCCTAGATAAAACATTCAATTTCGATATGACACCATTTTAACCGACTTCAAAAAAGGAGGACGGTTCTATGTTACACTGTTTTTTTTTTAATGTATGTTCACCGATTTCTCCGACAACTGTTGACCAATTTAAAAAAAGCGTTTGCTCGGTATGTTATATTTCTAATTTGATGGCATTGTCACCAAGTCAGGTTCGGATGATGGGATTCCAGAGAAATCGAGGGCAACCCTCAAATTTTACGTTTTTCATATAAAATATATGAAAAACGTAAAATTTGAGGGTTGAAAAATTCAAGTCGGTTTTTAATGTGATTCATTTGTTTTAATTTTAAGCTACCCGTGGAAGTAGGCAAAATAAAACTAGGATGATCAAAATTGCTTTAATTATCAATATAAAAAATCGACTTCATAAAAATGTCAGGACTGGACTAAATTGAAATGGGACCACACTGGAAGCGCCAGCTTTGAATATGATGATGACGATGACGTGATCTAGGTAGTTATTAATTAGAACGAACTGGGCCCTTATTCACTAACAAAAACACGCACGTAACGCGGCACGTTACGTTAACCTTTAAATGTTGGCCTTTATTGTCTAAGGATTAGAGGCCAAATTTTTTGAGGTTACTTAATGCACCGCGTTAGGGCGTATTCACGTAGGAAGGAGGTTACCAGCGCCGATCTACCAGCGCTTATAGGAACTGGTCCGCGCAGGTAGTCGACGCAGGCAGTCTCTATACTTTGTGCCGAACCAGCACAGATAAGTGCCGAACTGTGCTGACGAGTTTCGACCTGCTCCTATCAGTGCTGGTAGACCGCCATTTGTAGCGTAATGAGACCCTGCTTATACCCGCTTGCTTTATGTAGCGGTTATCAAAGCGGACCAGTACCGATAATCTCTGGAAGATCGGCGCTGGTAACCTGCTTCCTACGTGAATACGCCATAACGTGCGTGTTTTTGTTAGTGAATAAGAGCCTTGAACCAAACCTATAAATTGGTCTCTGCAAATATTATTTCGCAGACATCCAATCCATCGTCGGTCGTCACGAATATTTTCCGCGGTGTGTTGCCAAGTTTTTTTTCTTACGTTTGTGATTCTATTATAGTATTCATACGGCTACTTTTGTTGCAAAAGAATGTGTTAATTTGGCATTCAAGTAGTTTGGTGAATAATGATATTAAATTCGCGTTCACCGGCCAGAGCTAGGTATTTCTTTAAATTCGTATTCATTAGAAGCCGTGTGTCATTGGGTCGATTTTTAACCGACTTCCAATAAGGAGGAGGAGGTTCTCAATTTGACTGTGTTTTTTTTGTTACATCATTTTCTTAACTATTCTGACAGCACTAAATCTATCTGCGTCTCTTCATTTCAATGTGAGATAAGGATGGTTACAATTTTGGAAAACTATTAAGGGCTCATCTCCGTGCTTTTTCACAAAGTTATGTAAATAAAAGGGGTCTTTTATTTACATAACTTTGTGAAAAAGCAGAAGCATGAAACTTATGAAGCTTAGAAAGAGGGTTCTTTCACCTCCTTAATCCGGGGCATACATAAGCTTCATAACAAATTCCATCCAAATATCTTCAGCTGTACAAACAAGGGAGTACAATTATCGTTTGTGTTCCAATATCTACGTGTTTCATAATTTTCTTCTTCAATAATTAAAAATTGTAAGTGCAGCACACTTAAGTACAAATTTTTAACGCACTCTAAGAAACTTGAAGCGATAACAATGAACTAATAGTCAATATAAAAATCAGACTTCATAAAAATTTCAGAACTGGTCCAAATTGAAATGAGACCACACGGGAAGCACCAGCTTTCAAATAAAAAAAGAATCATCAAAATCGGTTCACCCAGTCGAAAGTTCTGAGGTGACAACATTAAAAAAAACAGGCGAACTGAGAACCTCCTCCTTTTTGGAAGTCGGTAAAAAAATGCGAAAAGGTCGTAGTGTGTTCGACTACAGGCATCAAGCCTTATTTATGCGTGATGCGTTCGCACCAGCCACGTCATCTTACCATATCTTCCTTGTTGTCCTGATCTGAGGCTGTACCGGGGTTAAGTGTCAACAAACACACTCGCTTACACATTTACACACAGCCCGAAGCATTTGTACTCGTAATATTGGTAAGATGGGATAAGTAGTAAATTACTCTACCGCATTCGCGATTTTCCTCAACCGTCAAGGTTTTCACCACAGATCTTTATTAGGGTAGGTCCCGCAAAAAAAAACAACGCAAATTGATAGTTGTATGGAAAATAAAATGAAGAAATAGTTTTGTTCAAATCAAATCATATATTCAATGGCGTAGCTAGGTAACCAAAGGCCCTGGTGCAAAAAATGGGACCCCCTACCTAAACTGGGTTAGGATTGATCAAGTAAAAATATAAATAATTTAAAGGTACAAAGCTACTTTATCATCACCTCTTTATTGTGCTCAAAGCTACTTACTACATGTATGTGGAAGAAGGGCAAACAATTTGCAAGTTCAGTTTGAGGTTTGCTGATCAGGGCCCAAGGGCTCCTCAGCTCGGGGGCCCTAGTGCATGACACCGCCTAGCCCTCCGATAGCTACGCCACTGCATATATTTCGAACCATTTTCTTGGCAGAACATGGTAGGTAGAGGTAGGTACATATACAATAAAAAGTACAGGGTCGTACAAATGGAAACGTATCTCATGTCCTTGATATGTGCGACGTACAAATGTGTTTTTTTAATTAGTCTTGTTCAAGTAAAAAAAAAAAAAATTGTTATAGTTATAATATTGTCAAAATCGCGTATTTTAAACATAAATTTAGTTATTAATTCGCTGCCTAAATTAATAAAAGAAAGAAAAGGAAATCGCTACAGAATAATATGTTGTTATTTTTATTTTGTTTTCTAGTTCTCGCTGTAATGTCAATTATTTAGTCTACATTATATGTCAAAACATTTTATCACTAAGAAATTCTTTGTGTTGTGTCGAGTTGTTGTTGTACGTTGTTGAATTCAATGTTATCTTCAAAATATTGCATTCAGTTTTGTATTGAATAAAAGAAATGACAGTGTGCTGCATTTTTAACCGACTTCCAAAAAGGAGGAGGTTGTCAATTAGACTGTTTTTTTTGTGTGTGTTACCTCGGACCTTTCGACTGGGTAAAACGATTTTAATGATTCTTTTTTATTTGAAAGTTGGTGCTTCCCGTGTGATCCAGTTCTGACATTTTTATGAAGTCGGTTTTTTATATTGATTATTATTGTACCTACTATGACGTCTCTAGAGCAATTTAGTGGTAGTTTAACTGCGTCCGCACGGCCAACTGCTCTCGAAGAATCTTTCAGTTTACTATATGGCGCAATTTGTTATAAAACAGTTTTGTATTGAAATTCTACAGCCACTGCCGAGATAACGGTGATCGAACTGAATCAGGTTGGAGCATTGATCCAACTTAAGACAAACCACAGGCACGGAAAGTAAGGAAACTAGCAGTGTCTTTCCTTATAAAAGTCTTTAGTTCACATAAATTTAGTGTTTTGACACGTGGATGTTACTTTGTCGCGATGACATTGTCATGCTTTGAGCCATTCTTGAAGCCGCGTTTTTTCGTACCTAGAATGTTCAATCAAGGTTCTGTCATAATGCCTGGCGACAGATTTTCCTTCTCTTTTCAGTTCTATTTACTTCTCTTTTCTGTGGTTTCGCTCCACTAAATGCAACTATTATAGTTAAATATATAAATATTATGGTCATAAGCGTTGCTTAGAAGTGGAAAAACCTCGCCTTAACGTAAACGCGATCGAGTAGGTAAGCGCAATTGGAAAAACTTGTACTAGGCACCCTCAGGTGGCTCGTTTATCACTGTCAGATAGTAGTTAACCCAGACCTTGCATTAACTAGCTTATCTTTAGTACTTCTATATTTGTAGCGATCTTCTTCTTATAAGACGATGTTTCGTGTATAATTTATTTCATTTTAAACTAGCAGTACCGGCCTTCGAAAAATCATACATAGAAGTCACAACGCGTAGGAAACTATAGTCAATAAACGTCCGCAGTTTCATATATAAACATAGCTTTTTACAATTTATATCGAAACAAAACTATTTTACCAAAACCAACCGTATATACATTTACGGCTCAGTTCTCTAATGTCTGTTCGATTTGCACAACATCGTCAAAACTCGTGAACCGTCGTTGAGTAAGCGAGACGGCGATTATGTCTGATTCGCAAGTGGGAACTTCTCTCCCGAGAGAAAGAGACAATTTTCTCTCTCTCCATTTGGTCAGACGGTGATTCGTCAGCCATGTTCACGTGTCTGTTACGGCTCTTACGATGTGTTAAGCTTGTGCAACTATCACGTGACTGTGGATCCAATCTGGCTGCGTATTGAGTCCAGCCAGATTGAGTATTGCCGTGATTAGCGCGTCATTGTGGCATATTTGTATTTTTTGATCGAAGGTCCCGGCAGACGCTGTCCTGGCCTAATTTCAATAAATTTATTTGAGTTGTGCATGGTTAATATAAAAGTCCCATGGAAAAACAACCGTTCAATTATCCCCAAACTTGAAAAATTACCAGGAAACTTTACAAATTTTTCTCTCCATAAAAAAGAAATTTGGACTATTACGAACATTTTAATACAAACGAGTATAAATTGGTTTCTTTTAAACCCTCTATAAAAAGCTGATAAGCTTTAAATGGCTGGATTGAGCATATCATAGCTAAGAATAACTCTGGATCAAATCAACTTTTAAACAAAAAATAAAAAACTAAGTCTAACTCGTTTCAGCGGTTTGGGAGCTAAAATAAAAACTGTTAATTTTAACGAATCTCTAGAGCAGGGTTTCTTTAAGTTGGCTCCATGGACCCCTATGGGGTCCATGACGCGAGTGCTAGGGGTCCACATTCCCGAGGTTTATTTACTAGTATTCGTTTGAAGTATGCAGTTCTGTTATTTAAATAAACAAAACCAAAAATCAAGTAATTGTCAAGAAACACTGTTTTTTTATTTTAAAATTCTCTTCGTAAGGGGTCCGTAGTGTTACTGAAACATTGAAAGTGGTCCGTGGCTACAAAAAGTTTAAGAACCATTGTTCTAGAGTATTTCCGCTTTTACGTCGCATTAAGTACAATATGGGATCAATAATTTTATCTAAATTATAATTTCAAATAAATAAATAAAACATCAGTCATAGGACTGAAAGTCTACCGCCCCAGGCTCCAGCCTACTCAGTCTGTTGGTAAATCCGTTACTGGTAACTGGTGGCCAAGTATAAATACGGTTACGGTATTTCCCGGAGTAGTCTGTACTGGACCGGCAAGAACTAGAATCCGCCGGTCGGTTCAATCAGCGCTAGATAATGAAGGGGACTGATAGAGCTTCGCTCACAGACCTTTATCAATATAGAACCAGCGTTCACTTTGCTTGTCTGTGCATGGCCTGTCTTAAGTCGGACCAGTGCTCCGACTAGCACGCCGCGATACGCTCCCAACTAAAACACGATAGATATGGATTTTCATATTTTCTCGTAAAAGGCCCTATATCTACATAGAGTTTTGTCAAGTAGACCTCGCGAAATCACCTGAGCTTAAATTTCGATGCTGTATTTTTATAATTGTAGTTCATATTTATTATTTATTTATTGTGATCTGTATTTCTCTGGGATCTGGGTGTGAGCGCCATCTCAAACCGACTATGGTTATTTGGTGCAAAATAAAATTATAAATTGTATTGGTATGTATTAAGAAAATAAAAAAACCTACTTAGCATGTCAGAGGCCTGTCTTGTTCAAGTTCAATGCTCTAACAAAATTCAGATCAATCTCCGTCGTCATGGCAGTAACACGTCAGACGCCAATATAAAAATGTCTAATTGCGCCAGTATACTGAAAAAATACATCGATAGAAGTGGGCCGTGCGAATTCTAGATTGCTCTCGTGACGTCATAGGAGGTACAAAATGCGGCACGCTGTGTTCTCATACAACTTAATGTGCTTGCGGTATCTATTCATATAAATGTTTGTGCCTTTGCTAGAGTTTTCCTTACGACTATTATTTTATTCGAGATGTTTTCTATTATTAAGTGCCGGGGGTTTTTCTCAGTTACAATTCTTGGCTACGTAACTCTTATTAGATATAATTATAGGGCAGTGTAGGACGTCCACCCACAAGACTGACAGACGACCTAAAAGAGACCGCAGGAAAACGCTGGATGCACGTCGCTTCCAACCGGTCCTTATGGAAATAGATGGGGGAGCCCTATGTCCAGCAGTGGACGTCCTATGGCTGAAATGATGATGACCCAAAGGGTAAAAACAGGACCCTATTACTGAGCCTACGCTGTCTGTCTGTCCGTCCGTCCTACCTTTAAACGGCTGTATCTTTGAAACCGTATAGATAGTCAGTTGAAATTTTCACAGAATATGCAATGTTACGGCGGATTAACTAAGAAGTAATTAAAAAGTAAAAACAAAATGGTCCCCTACAACAAACGTATTTTTATACGTATTTTTGTCGCTGGTAACTTTAACTATGCTAGTGAATACGCTGTTGAAAAGCATTTCGCAGTAACTGCTAAAGTCAGCTATAATGTTATTGTCATAACGGTGGCATTAGCAAAACGCTTGCTAATGCCACCATTAGCAAAATGAATACTTCCGAAACAAAACTGGCATCAATGGCTAAAATACCAAACCCACCAGCTAAGTCAATGTCTCTACTCCCTACTGATCCTATAGAAGTTAGATGTGTAGTTATGAACCTTAAAACACATAGTGCTCCCGGATGGGATAAGATAACTGCAAAATTGGTTAAACAATTTATTAACATACTAGCTGAACCTATTACATATTTGTGTAATCTTAGTTTTGAGACAGGTATGTTTCCAGCTATATTTAAAAAAGCATTAGTATGTCCGGTTTTCAAAGCAGGCGATAAAATAAATCCAACAAATTATAGACCTATTTCGCTACTTTCAACTCTATCAAAAATTTTGGAAAAACTAGTAAAAAAAAGGGTAACACGGTATTTAGAAAAAAATAATTTACTTAGTCCAAACCAGTATGGGTTTAGAGACGGACTTTCCACAGAAGATGCCGTGCTTACGTTAACTAGCAAAATTACGACATACCTCCTCTTCCCCCTCGGATCTGGTATTGAATAGACGTGTCCACGTTACTACTCTAATAATTAAAATACATTCATTTATTCTGAAGTTTAATAGTGACCAAAAATAGGAACACATAACAAGAAAGAGCTGTATAGCAATTGGATCAAAGAAAAATCCTGACAGCCTGGTACTACAGTTCCACCACCAAGATACTGTGAGTGACTCCTTGTCTATTAATTGACGAATAACAAGAAACTAATTAGTCTGCCATTGGCTGTATCAGCTGTAGCAGCGCATCTACAGCACTGGAGGGGCTGCTGTCACGCCCACTTCACCATCCGTCGGACGGCTACTGCGTCGCGCGCGTTTAGGCCTACATTACGCACAAAGTTTGAATTATGGCCAAAATCCAGCATTCCCCCCCTAACAAAATTAGCCCATCTATGTCAGGCAAAAACAACTCACCACCTACTGACAAAAGAACACAAAGGGCTGCAGCTAGGAAGCGGATCAAACCAGACGATGATCTTGATGAACTTCCTGGAATGGATTCTTTTAAAACTGAAATGAGGGAAATGTTATCTTCTATGTTTTCCACTTTTTCAAATAAGCAAAATGAACGCTTGTCAACTCTGGAGCGTCATATTGCAGAGGTGAAATCCCATACAACGCCAATAGCCGACATCGAGAAGTCGATTGGTTTTATCTCAGGACAGGTCACAGACATAAACAAAAAAATTGAACACCTAGAAAAGGACAGGAACGTGATTAAGAAAGAATTGAGCGAATTAGGGGATAGATTAGATAACATGGACAAATTTTCAAGAAAAACATCTATTGAAATAAGAAACGTAACAAAAAAACAAGGAGAAAAGAAAGAAGACCTGTTCAATATGATAAAAAACCTTATGAAAATCCTAAAAATTGAGTTCTCGTCTGCGGATATCAGGGATGTATATAGGGTACCAAATAAAGTAAATAATAACATCTCAACCCTGGTGGCCGAATTCTCTAACACACTAATAAAGGGTACAGTGATTGAGCAAGCGCGGCGTTACAATAAAGGCCAAGACACCAAACTACATACCAGACATCTAGGTCTAGAAGGGCCATCAACACAAATATATATCTCAGAATCACTCACAGCGAAATCGAGAAGATTATTCTACTTAGCTCGTGACTTTGCTAAATCGGAAAGCTATAATTTCTGCTGGACCTCAAATGGAAACATTTACCTACGGAAACGAGAAGGTATGCCACATACCCTCGTTAGGAATGAAGAGGACATTAAAGAGTTGCAAAAAGCATCAGTGGCGCCGTCAGCGGTGGTGAGACAGGCGTGACTCACAACGACCGACGACACAGAACGCTCCATAAACATGTTCATAATAGTGTTAAATCAAACTTTTCTGTCTTCGCTGCTCTTATATTATATGCTAAACGTGTTTGTTAAAGCATGTCTAAAACGTATCTGCTGTACAGTGGTTGCAGTATACTTGTATCGCTCTGTAGGAAATGTCTATGAGTCTAAGACCGCCTATTATTATTCTTGTTCTAACCGCACAATAATATTTCTATCGTGTAAAAAAACAACAACTGTAATGTACTTGTGTCATAATAAGAAAAATGCTTATGTTGTGTACATGACTGTCTACTACTTTTATTATACTAAGCATTCAATAATAGGTATAATATGCATGAAAATTATAATAATCTTAGCAATAATTATGTACCTAGTTCTCACGAAATTGCCCTGTAATTGTAATATAGAATTTCGCAAACAGTTCTCACTGCAAAAATATAAAGTAAGTGATAGCTATCGCCAACAAAATAACCTAGATAACTTTGCATTTAAACATTTTATGTATCTACTCACCCACGCTATATCATCCTCTGATAAACATACAATTCTGACGTATCTTCTTGTAAAACAAAACACACATACCTCACAAAATCACTATCTTACACAGCTAAAATACAGCACAAAACAAACGAATCAAAAACTACAACCTATAAAGGTTTCGCGTACCCTTATCTACCCGAACCTAAATAGACATAGAAAGTGTGATACGCCGCTGACGTCCTGCCGCGATCATGTCAAATCAGAACTAAAAATAATAAACCATAGCTTCTTTACCTGCCCAACGTACCTACAAGATAACATAACACGGCCATCTAAATCAGGTTGCATAAAATTGCAATCTATAAATAGTAACAACTCACGCACACTTGTGTTTTTACTAACCATTAATTATGAATAATAAGCAACTTATCAAAGAAATAGATAACTTACAAGTAATTAAATCGAACTATAGTTTCATTCCAGAGATGTGTAAAATTTATTTAGGCCTTAATAATGATAAACAAGAATTTACCATTCTTGCACAAAATATGCGCAGTATACGGGCTAACTTTAAGTACCTACAAGTGTTTTTGTCCAGACTTAATTACCTCCCCAGTGTTATCATTCTGACGGAATGCTGGACTGATAATTCATTTGGTGGCATATCTTTAGATAACTATTGCTGTAACTACTCCAAGAAATCATTTAATCAAAACGATGGGATCGTGGTTTACTCTAAAATAGGTCTAGAAATTAGCATAAAAGAGCCACCTTTCAGGGATGCGAACTGCGTGGTTGTTGAGGTCGCTAAAAGCTACACTTTAGTGGCTATTTACAGGTCACCATCAAAGTACAATATTAATGACTTCAAAGACTCGCTAGATTCAGTCATCTGCACCCTAGCTGGAAATACAACAGTTATCATAGGAGACATGAACATAGACATAACTCCAACAACAGTCGACTCGCGGGCTGAAGAGTACCTAGAACTAGTGACAAGCCATGGCTTTACACCCACGCACCAGTGCCCAACACGCGGAAATAGCTGCTTAGACCATGCATTCATTAGATCATCATTTCCGTCCTCAGCAGTGATATGTATGTCTGGCATCAGTGATCATGACTCAATTTTGTTAAGCGTTCAAGGAACACCGCGACAAAGGTGCCAAACCCAGAAAACAATAACAAAAATTAATTATAACCTAGTAGCTAGGGACTTAGAGTTAAAAAACTGGTCAGAATTTTATGCATGTAATGACGTCAGCACAGCTGTCAAAGAATTAGAAAATACCATAAATGTAACAATTGAGAATCATAAAACTGTATCTGTAGTCTCAAATTCAAAGTACATTAGAAAAGAGTGGATAACTCCAGGCCTCATAAAATGTATGAGAAGAAGAGACTTGTTACATAAATTAGCTAAAAAAAATCACGAAGACATAAAATCATTGAATAAATATAAAACTTATAGGAACATCTGTAACAACATTTTACAAAACTTAAAAAACATATACGAACGTAGAAAGATAGAAAACAGCAAAGGTGACAATAAAAAATTATGGGAGGCAATAAAAGATATATGTGATCTAAAATCTACCGAGACTACTAGTTCTTGTCTGTTAAATGCCGCTGCGACCACGGAAGAAGCTTTGAACAACGCTAACAAGTACTTCGCCACGATAGGAGAATCACTATCAAATGATATTCTCTCAAAACTAAATGTGTCAGAAGAAGACCTTACAAACTACGTCAAACTTCCAGACCCCCCCATAAACTCACTGTTCCTAGCCCCTACAAATGCAGCAGAGATTAACAAAATAATCAGCAATCTGAAATCAAAGTCTGCACCAGGTAGAGATGGCATCAGTAACCACTTACTTAAACTCTGCAAACACGTACTTGATGCTCCAATAGCCTACATTTGCAACCTCAGCCTAGAGACCGGCACAGTTCCAAAGGAGCTTAAACAAGCAAATGTGTGTCCTATATTTAAAGCGGGTGATGCTGAACAAGCCTCTAACTATAGACCGATCTCGTTGTTAAGTTCAATCTCTAAAATTATTGAGAAGGTTGTTAATAAAAGTCTTGTGTCATTTCTCGAGAAAAACAACATCCTGTCGAGAAACCAGTATGGATTCAGGTCTGGCAGATCCACGGAGGACGCAGTGATAGAGCTAGTAGATCACGTGTCAAAAAACCTAGATTCGGGGCGCAGATGCATTGGCGTCTTCCTAGATTTAGCCAAGGCGTTTGACACTGTGTCTAGGCCTATACTATTGAAAAAACTTGAAGGTACTGGCGTTCGTGGGATGGCTTTAAGATGGTTCCATTCATATCTCAGTGACCGTAAGCAAAGAATCAGAGTCGATGGCCACTACAGTGACCTAATGGACGTGTCATCTGGCGTCCCGCAGGGAAGTGTGCTTGGCCCTACTCTTTTCTTAGTCTACCTAAATGATCTGTGTAACATCACATTAAACCAAGCCAAATTATTCGCATTTGCCGACGACACAGCAATAATCTTTGATGGCAAGGATTGGGACGATGTATGTTCGAATGCTAACGGTGGTCTTCAGCGGGTCGTGCACTGGTTGCAACACAATCTGCTTACCCTCAATGCAAGTAAAACCAAAATTATCGCATTCAGAGTATCAATTCGCAGCAGACCTAACAAAACTCTGTGTATAAAACTCCACACATGCGATGATATAAATTCAACGCAATGTCCGTGCTCAAAATTAGAACAAGTAAAAGACGTCAAGTACCTAGGCATACATATTGACGAGCTCTTGTCATGGACTAAACAGATTCATGTCCTCAGCGGGCGAATCAGAAAGTTACTTTTTGTTTTTAAAAGACTCAGAGCTGTGGCGGACATTAAAACGATAACAATGGTCTATACCTCACTTTGTCTGTCACTGCTTAACTATTGTGTCATTTCCTGGGGTTCAGCAGGCTCAAGCCACCTTATGAAACTGGAACGAGCACAACGAGCTGTTCTAAAAGTAGCTTACAATAAACCTTATAGATACTCAACCAACTTACTTTACAAAGAAACAGAACACTTAAGAGTAAGACAAATATACATCATGGCTACAGCTCTAAGATTCCACCGGACAGCACTTACTACGCAGGTCGGTTTCGCCGAAAACTCCGGTTCCAGAAGAAAACCTCATTGGCCAGTGCCACAAACAAAAATACTGATAGGGCAAAGAAGTTATGGTTTTCGCGGACGCTACATTTATAATAAATTAAACAAAAAACTACATTTAATCAAGGATTCTAAACATGTAAGCAAAAACAAGATTAAAAAATATTTAATTACTCTACAGGAAATAGAGACAGAGGAGCTGATACGGATCGTAAGCTAAAAAGCTGAGATTCGTACCTACCAGCCTACATACACAAACATACTAGAACTTAATACCTACTAACAATAACATAATATTAATATTGCATGCATTTGTATAAAATCAATTTAAATAAATAATAATCTAACTAATAATATAAAATTATAATTCTAACTAAACGTAACTATTCTAAATTATTATCACATAATAAGTTGTCCCTAGAAGAGCACTAGTTATCGCGACACAGGGAATCCTACAGCGATAACTAGCGACTGCAAATTGTATTATTGGCATGTTCATTTTAACCTTATTGCAATAAGTTTGTAACCCTATTATTTTATTAATTTTAAACTAAATATTGTACGTAATATTATTAGTGGCAAAATAAATAAATTTATTATTAAATTTATTATTATTACCTTGATAGCGGTAATAAATGCATTGGTGTTTTCCTGGATTTACAAAAAGCGTTCGATACTGTATCCATACCTATTCTGTTGACTAAATTAGAAAATGTTGGAATCAGAGGATTGACATTGGATTGGTTCAAGGATTACCTGCTGGGAAGATCGCAAAGAGTACGGATCGAAGGTCATGAGAGTGATAGTGCAGAGTGTACATATGGTGTCCCACAAGGAAGCACACTTGGGCCTATGCTATTCCTCATCTATATTAATGATCTTTGCAATACTTCTCTGACTGGATTGGATCTGCTGATGTTTGCTGACGACACAGTGCTACTTCTTCACGACAAGACTTGGCCCAAAGTTATGAATCTAGCTGAAGATTGTCTTTCAGTAGTCACAAAATGGTTAGAAAACAATCTGTTGACATTGAACACCAGCAAAACCAAATTCATGTGCTACAGTATGAGATCCCTTGGAAGCCGTTTTTCTACGATGAATGTCAAGATACATACCTATCCGTGTAACCGTGGCACTCGGCCTACTCAGTGCACCTGCTCAACGCTGTTAAGGGTAGAATCTATAAAATATTTAGGGGTACATATAGATGATAAGCTCAACTGGAACACCCAAATAATTAATTTAAAAGTAAGGATCAGAAAACTTATCTACATTTTTAAAACGTTGAGAACAGTAGCGGAATCAAAATTAATTATAAAGACATACATGTCATTGTGTGAATGCATTATTAGATATTGCATCTGTGCATGGGGTACTGCTGCTAAAACCAACCTCATAACTGTGGAGCGTGCACAGCGTGCAATTCTAAAAGTGCTTTTATATTTACCTTTTAGACATCCTACATCAGAGGTATATGAAAAGGCTAATGTTCTTAGTGTTAGAAAAGTATTCATTTATGAATGCTTAAGGCGATATCACAGAAAAACTGTACCGCACTTACCAGTAGTAAATAATAAAAGAGTTGAACTCTTTCCGACACCTTTATCAAAAACGAGATTTGCACAGAAGAAATTTAACACTGTTGCTCCGCGGTTGTATAAAATTTTAAACGGAGAATTTAAAACTAAAAAGTATAGCAATAACGAAATAAAAAAGGTCATTTTAATTTGGTTGAAAAGGTTTGATTATAAAGGTATTGAAGATATGATGGATGGCTTACACATTTAATATATAATACAATAATTATATGATAATATTATATAACATATACAATATAATACGAGTACTATAACACCTTTTCTTATTAAACACACACTCGCATATTATTTATTTATTTTTGTTTACCTATATTATACGGGAATTACTAACGTAAGATTAAGTCGGTTACTCCGACTATTAACAATAGCACTGACACACATTCGCATGTTTTAAATTTCAAATTTTAATGTAGGTATATTTTTATTGTTTTGTAAGTTGGGTTCTTTATTTTTATTTTTTCTATCTTTGGCTATAAATATTGGTAAATAATAATTAATTACTTAAATTCTAAATTTTTATAATAAGTTTATATGTTATTTTAAATTATTTAATTGTTTGCTTTGGCATAAGTATTATGATATATAAGAGAAGCCACTGGCACCCGACACACAGTCCCAGACTAGTTCGGGAGCCTATGGAAAACAACACAATGTGAAACTAAATTTTGTCAAAATAAATTACTTTGTATTTGTATTTGTCATATTTGTCACTAGCCGTCCGCCCCGGCTTCGCACGAGTGTAAGCTCGGCCTTCGGCCTCGCTACAAAATATAATATAGCCTATGTCACCCGGGGATAGTGTAGCTTTCCAACAGTGAAAGAATTTTTCAAATCGGTTCAGTAGTTTCGGAGCCTATTCATTACAAACATACAAAAATAGGTACAAATCTTTCCTCTTTATAATATTAGTGTAGATAAACCTTTACTTTAACCACTGAAGTGAGATATCTTTCGTTTAAACTTTGACAACTATTAGTTATGGTGCAACCAAGCCGTTATTTTCGCATTTATTGTATTAGTGTGATTATTATTTAGATAGGTAATTACTTTATTGCCTTTCAGGCATCTACTAATAATCAATCAAATTTATCATTACCTATAAGCCTAAAATTGAAATATCTGTCTCGATTACGATAACAGACATATCGGTAATATATTATTGTTAATTTTAATTAATCAAAAGACAAAATTAATTTCACAAACAAACTAACAGCATTTTGCTGTAATCTATTGACAACGTTATTCGTATTCGGTTTAATGTAAAGACAAATTGTATTTGAGAAACAATGTAACTTACACATTATTTTGTAATCTATTGACAACGTTATTCGTATTCGGTTTAATCTAAAGACAAATTATATATCAGAAATAATGTAATCTAACTAATAGAATTTTGTAGTAATCTATTGACAACGTTATCCTTATTCGGTTTAATCTGAAGACAAATTATATTTCAGAAATAATCTAACTAACAGCATTTTGCAGTAATCTATTGACAACGTGATTCTTATTCGGTTTAATCTAAAGACATATTGTATTTGAGAAACAATGTAACTTACACATTATGCTGTAATCTATTAACAACGTTCATTCTGCGTCGGCCTTACTAAGCCCCGTATAACAAAGTAACGTTTTTTTTTTATACCTTAATTTTTTTTTCAGAGAGCGAAATGCCAGTGCGGGAAGGCCCTAAGCGGCCTTTGATCGGATCCATAGACGATGGCACCAAAACTGTTAGATTTGTCGTGAGTATCTTGTTATTTAACACGCTTTTATAAGCTTCACATCACATGTAACTATCTAACAATGTAATCAAATCTTGGAAGTCGATTTTAAATCAAATTATTTATTTGTCAGAACGAGTGCCATCGAAAGTAAGTCAATAAGACGAAAGTCTTCGACCAGTGTGTGTTGCCAGTGATGACATACGGCACTGAAACGTGGTCTCTCAATATGGGCCTCATAAACAAGCTCGCAGTCGCAAAATGAGCCATGGAGAGGGCTATGCTCAGGGTTTCTCTACGAGATCGAATCAGAAATGAGGAGATCCGTAGACGAACGAAAATTGCCCACATAGCCCACCGGATTAGCAAGTTAAAGTGGCATAGGGCAGGAAATAGCACGCTGAACAGATGGCCGATGGGGACGAAAGGTTCTCGAATGGAGACCACGGACTGGTAAGCGCAGAGTAGGACACCCACTCACAAGATGGATAGACGACCTGAAAGAGACCAAAGGAAAACGCTGGATGCAGGCCGCTTCCATAACCGGCTCTTTTGGAAATCTATGGGGAAGACCTATGGCTTAGTGGACTGATGATGACAAAATGATGATAATGATAAAATAGAAGATGAATCTCGTATATTCAACTTACTGTTTAGTCGGTAGTTGTTTTTTTTTTCTTCTAATGTATTAATTATTACATGCCTGACTGTCAGAGTTCATGATATTTACACAAAAGGTTAGCAAGTTGTTTCACAACGTTTTTAACACAACATCATTGCTGATAATGTAAATATAATAATATCTATAAGTATATAGATCGTTGGAAAGGACCATCGTACACTGGATGCAAAGAACTGCCGACCTAGTTAAGTGGCGTGCATTGGGAGAGGCCTATGTCTAGCAGTGGATAGCTACAGGCTGATGATGATGATATAGATGGTTTGAGTGACCTTGGGGTGGTCTAAAAACTCTGCCCCTAGACATGGCCCCTCCGTCTATAAGAATTATTTAATTTACTTACCTGCTACGTTTCTATCGGACTGCCAGAGGAGGCACGAAACACTGCTTAATGGTCGATATTCCGAAAACTCGTACGAAGCGCTTTGATTCCACCTTTATTGTGCGAACTGCTAGTCTGTGGAATGCGCTGGCTGATGGGTGTTTCCCGGTAGTTACAATCTGGGGTCTTCAAATCGTGTTTCGGTCTTTACGGTTTCTTAGATAAAACAAAATTTTGGTATATTATGACACCATTTTTATAATTTTAAACATGGAAGTAGTCAAACTAAAACTACCAAAATTGCTAAAAGTGGGAAAAGAGGGCCTTAATTAGGTAAATTGTTCTTATTTCCAGATATACGAAGCTGAGCGGTCGGAGGAGCTGGCGTCGTACCAGATCGACAAAACGGAAGTGCAGCCCCAAGAGGGGTGGTACGAACAAGACCCCTTGGAGATCATGCACCACATCCGGCTGTGTGCAGAGAACGCTATAGACCAGCTGACTGAATTAGGTAACATTTAGATTTCTATCTAAGATCTAAGAGAGCCAGGAATATGCAGAATTTTTTAAAAACAATCACCTGTGCCGAGGCTATTTAGAAAAACGAGACCTTGGAGCATGTGCTGTGCTGAACTGCGAAGCTACAGAAGACATACGATTGAGGTTGGGTCTCCTTGAAGAAACTCTACAACACCTGGTGAAATAGGCAGGGCCGTCTTTAATCTATTGGAGGCCCTGAGCACATTAGGATAATAAAGCCCCTATGACCTTGATAGAGCACTATTTTCGGTAGAGAAGAGTAGCTTAGGCTTGTAAAAGCTAATAAGCAAGTAGGTATTGTACTCAGTCCACTTTAACTGGCAAAACAGTCCCTTTGTTTTTTTTTTAGAAATAAATATGTTTTCGGTAATAAATATCGGTTATCGTTTGGTGATCTGACAGGAATTAGGGGGCATCTATCGATCGCGGGACCCTGGGCACCTGCCCAAGGTGCCCAGTGGGAAAGATGGACCTGAAAGTAGGGGTGGAACAGTTATGTCAGCGACCCAAAGCCGTGTTTCGTTATTTTATGGTGATCGGCTGATTCGGGTAGGCTGGCAGGGGGTAATGGACAATACACACCAAGCAGGACACCAGTGGTCTTATCACCCCCACTTTGAATTAGAAGTTTTCTTACTTGACAAAAACATGACTGCATACGTCACCCACACACATCTAAAATAGTCCAGCTGTAAAATTGATATAATAACACAGCACATACGTTACATACTTAGATCTTTTTGTGGACACAGCTTGCCGTGTGCAATGCCGATGCGAACTTCGATGGAGCGCACATTCCTAGAAAAACCAATTACCTTGAAGACACCCAGATTGTAACTATCTGGGAATCAGTCAGCGCTTTCCATAGACTAGCTGTTCGCACGTTAAAAGTGAGACATGGCCCTTATTTGCTGCCTCTGGGAATAACTCACGAGTCACAGAGCGGGCAATGGAGGGAAAGCTATACTCGTAGTTTCTTTGCGTGATAGAATCCGAAACGCGAATATTCGCCAAAGAACCAGAGACACCGACAGAGCTATTAAATTTTGCCAGTTAAAGTGGAAATGGGCAGGCTATAAAGCTCGAAGAACCGATAACCGATGGGGAAGAAACGTTGTTGAGTGAAAACCGCGAACCGGAAGACGCAGCGTAAGTTGGCCTCCTACTAGATAGACCGACGATATTGTGAGAGTCACGGGCATCCATTAGATGCAGATGGCAGGCTGTCGTTCAGTGTAGAGTTCTAAGGGGGAGCAGCCTATGTTCAGCAGTGGACGTCTTCTGGCTGATGATGATGACAATAAAAATGGAATCAAAGCGCAGAAAATAAAAATGAAATCGAATCATCCGCCCATCATCATCATGGGTGGTGGCTTTGGGGCCCTTGGAGTAGAGATGCAGCATGGCGCACCACCAGACGAGCGATATGCTCATCGCTTCACTTAATTGTATCAAGAAAATCTGTTCTAACGCAATTTATTTTTCAGGCTATTCAAAAGAAGACATAGTGACGTTGGGTATCACGAATCAGAGAGAGACAACGATAGCGTGGGACAAGTACACTGGGCAGCCCCTACATCCAGCAATAGGTATATATTCATTTGTATATTTATCGCAAGTGTACTCTATTTCTGAGCTGAATTTCGAGGTTAGATTGTAGTTAGGGAAACGTGGATATTCGCCAAAAAGACAGAGTCACCGACATAGCTATTAAATTTTGCAAGTTGAAGTGGCAATGGACAGGGCACATCGCTCGAAGAACCTTTAACCGATGGCGAAGAAAGCTTTTTGAGTGAAGACCATGGATCGGAAGACGCAGCATAGGTAGGCCTCCCTATAGATGGACCGATAACATCGTGAGAGTCGCGGTCATCCAGTGGATGCAGATGGCAGGTGTCGTTCAGTATGGAATTCTAACGGGGAGGTCTATGTAGCAGTGGACGTCTTCTGGCTATTGATGATGATGATCAGTTGCAAAAGCCAAATTTCGCACAGAAACTATCATCTTTTTGTGTGAATTCTGTACTAAACCCAACATCCAGTTCCTTTTTTATTATTTCGTATTTCATCCGCCGTAACATTACTTATTCTGTGAAAACTTCAACTGGCTATCTATTTCGGTCCCAAAGATTCAGCCGTTTAAAGGTAGGACGGACGGATGGACGGACGGACAGGCAGACAGACAGCGTAGGCTCAGTAATAGGTTCCCGTTTTTACCCTTTGGGTATGGAATATGCTACAAATGTTTCTAAATTTGTTTACAGCGTGGAATGACATTCGCACAGACAGCACGGTCGATGCTATTTTAGCAAAAGTTCCGGACAGGAACAAAAACTCTCTGAAGCATATCTGCGGGCTGCCGATATCACCTTATTTCAGTGCTTTAAAGGTACCAATCGTAATTAAGAGCATACTTCGGAATTAGCTTATCTCATGCATCATTAAACAAGCACGTAACACGCCATGTTACGTGCATGTTTTAGTTATGGAATCAAGGCCCAGGTCAGTGGAGAAACTTTCAGGCTTGATGGTCTTCTGCCAGCGTTTTCACCTCCCTGTACGACATGACATTTGCATTCTCTTTTATTTAGTCTACGAATACTCTTCTTGGTCTTCCCAGTCTCTACCTTTCCCTCTATGATGGTTTTCATTAATTTGTCATGTCGTACAAGATGGCCAAACATCTTCCCTCTTCTAGTCTCTATGCTTGCTAGTAGACTTCTTTTCTCCTCTACAGTATCTAATACTTCCTGCTGGCCTCGCACGGGCCGTGGACAAATTATCTTTCCACGGTTTTTATCCGCGCGAAGACGCGACAAAGCTACAATATGGATACGTTTGTCTCTTTCTCGCGGGATAAAAACGGTGGAAAGACAATATGTCCACGGCCCGTGCTAGGCCTGCTGGTTTGTTTTTTCTGTCTAGCTTATTGTTTCCATACGTCTTCAATGCCACATTTCAACTTCACTGTAACTTTTTGAACGATAGTTGTATATTTTTTCAGATGAGATGGCTAAAAGATAATGTAAAGGCTGTGCGACGAGCGAGCAGAGATAAAAGACTATTATTTGGTACCGTTGATTCTTGGATCGTATGGGTAAGTTTACATGATTTGCATACTACGATTATAAACTACCTGCGCCTTTGGTTTCACTTGCAATCCTAGAATCTGTTTATAATTTTGATATAAGCCTATGTTTTATTCCAGCGTATAATCTATCTCCGTACTTAGTTTGATTCAAATCCATTGAAATGTTACGGAGTTGAGCGTGGACAAATATACGCCCTTTTTACAAGCTTTAATTAAGCTTGCCCTATTAGTATGGTTAAAATGTTGCAACTTCTAAAAGCTGCTTGCTACAACAGTTATCCCCGATGGTTTGAGCTGAAATTTTGCATACACGTTCAGTTTGAATGACAATGCATGGTTGGCTAAATGACGTCATTCTAAATCCAACATGGCGGACTCCCAAAGATGGCGGACCAGTTATTTTTATGCAGTTTCATGATATGGGTATCAAATGAAAGGGTTTGCTGAGTAGAACACGGAAAATAAATTGACGTCACACTAAATTCAACATGGCGGATGCTCCAAGATGGCAGACTATTTTTTTTACCATCATCATATGGGTATGAAATGAAAGAGTTTTCTGGGAACAATACGAAAAAGCTAAAATTTATTTTTACAACAGATTAGGCATGCGTTTGACCCCAATCTCTCCTGGTGGGATAAGATGATGTTGTCGAAGATATAACACGCTTTTTTTATTATTATTATATTAGCCTGTATCGTCCCACTGCAGGGAAAAGGCCTCCCTTCCCTTCTTCCACTCTTCCACTCGTGACACACTTACCTAGGAAATACCTATTAACTTTTTTCTGAACAACCCCGGATTGTACCTTCTCGTAGAGACAGACGCAGGTAAAGAGTTCCACACCTCTGCAGCTGTTCTGTTCAAAAATGTGGATTGGAAATGCTTAGTGCGTCTGAATGGAATTTCCACCATAAAAAAGTATCCTTCATAGCTAGCATGTGCACCGCGACAAAATTTTGTCGTCACTTTGTCGAGCGAGAACGCTACGGTTTTAAATACGCCTGTTTCGCTTTGGCACGATAAAAAGAGTCGAATTTTTGTCGCGGTGCGCATGCTAGCCCGGCTAGTCACATACAAACTTACGCGTTTATAGTACGGTACGATATTTTCGCGACTAAACTGAACCAATGCTGATGAAATTATGCAAGGAAACAGTGTGCAGAGACATACTATCGAAAAACATGCTGGAGAAAGTTATTCGTAGCGATAATCCAATTTATAAATACCTTAGCTTATCTCTCGGGGTCCTTTTAACCTGACAAATTTGGTTTCTGTAGAATTAAATTAATTATATTTATTTTGTAGAACTTAACGGGCGGTGTACATGGGGGCCTTCACATCACTGACGTCACAAACGCCTCCAGAACACTGCTCATGAACTTAGACACTTTGAATTGGGACCCTATGTTGTGTCGGTAAAGTACAAATTTCTTCTTTGTGAAGTGGCGTTTTCAGGCTTAATTATAAGAATTATATGATAGGTATAAAAATTTAACTAACCATAAGCCGAAAGGAAGGAATTAGGTAAATAAGTTTGAATAGAAGACTTTGATGAGACGAGCAGACTTTAGCCTGCCTGGGGGCTTATTTAAGAGGCGATAACCCGTCAATCCTGATCCCGTCCTTTCTTGAAAGGTTCTTGAGTGGAGACCACGAACCGGAACACGAAGCGTAGGTAGGCCTCCCACTAGACCGATGACATTGTGAGAGTCGCGGGCATCCAGTGGATGCAGATGGCAGGATGTCGTTCAGTGTGGAGGATAAATGGGGAGGCCTATGTTCAGCAGAGGATGTCTACTGGTTGATGATGATAAAATATGGCGCACATGCTATCGCTTGACCACCATCGCTTTTATTATGAACCATTGTTTTTTTACTACTATCCTAAAATCGCAATAATCTACTTTTCCATAAATTTTAATGAGTATGAATGTAATTTTTAGGGTTCCGTACCTAAAGGGTAAAACGGGACTCCGCTGTCTGTTTGTCTGTCTGTCATTTCGCCTGTCACCAGGCTGTATCTCGTGAACCGTGATAGTTAGACAGTTGAAATTTTTACAGATGATGTATTTCTGTTGCCGCTATAACAACAAATACTAAAAAACAGAATAAAATAAATATTTAAGGGGGCTCCCATACAACAAACGTAATTTTTTGCCGTTTTTATAGAAAATGGTACGGAACCCTTCGTGCGCGAGTCCGACTCGCACTTGGCCGATTTTATTTGATAGAACTGCCCCCATTTTTAGAGTGATGTATGTTTTCAGATTATTTGGAATTCATCGAGACAGCCTACCGGAGATTAAAAGCAGTTCTGAAATATACGGCGAAGTGAAAGACAAATCCGTCTTAGACGGTATCAGGATATCCGGGGTAAGATAATTGATTAAGCGAAAGGTCTCAGATTCTAATGGGACAATAGGCTAGATACTGTTTTAAACTATCACGGATGTTCACTAAAGTTATATGATTGATGATGATGATGAAAGAACTTTGAACTTTTTCACCAACCACCCGCATTCTTCAGTCTTCCCGTGAACATGGTGCATGTAACTGCGCCGAAATATCGGGAGCTCCTTCCACAACCTTACCACGGTTAATATCCCGTAAATAATCATATAACTTTAATAGGCTAGATGGAATTTTTTTTATTGTCCTATTAAAATGTAGCCCATAAATATAGCTGATTAATGAAAACAAAATGTAAATCTGATCAACAATAAGAAACTTATAAGCATTTTAATATCATGCTAGACTATACTAGCATACTATGACGTCAGTTCTCTGTACGCCATATAAATTCAATTCTGACAAGTATAGCGAAAACCTATGTAATAAACATAACCTATGTTACTCAGGGATAATGTAGCATTCTAATGGTGAAAGAATTTTTAGAATCGGTAGCTTTTGAGTTAATTAAAAAAATACAAATCTTTCCTCATTATAATATTACTAGCCACCCGCCCCGGCTTCGCACGGGTCTAAGCTATGCCTTCGGCCTCGCTACAAAATATTATAGTATAGCCTATGTCACCCGGGGATAGTGTAGCTTCCCAACAGTGAAATAAATTTTAAAATTGGTTCAGTAGTTTTTGTTTTTTTTCGTTACAAACATTAAAAAATACAAATCTTTCCTCTTTATAATATTAGTATGATATGTGTAGATGTTATTGCAACTGTCAGAGCAAATAAATACTTGCACCGAGTTTAAGACATAATATGATGTGTACAGATACTAGGCAACCAGCAGTCAGCATTAGTGGGCCAGGGCTGCCTCTCAGCGGGGCAAGGCAAAAACACATACCGCAGTGGGTGCTTCCTGCTATACAACACGGGGACTCGCCGGGTGCACTCCACCCACGGCCTGCTTACTACCCTGGCTTACAAGATGGGCCCCGACCAACCAACATACTATGCACTTGAAGGTAACTTTATAGACATTCCATTCCATTATTATTAAGCTGTATCTTCCATAGCAAAAAGGTGTCATGGAACCCTGTTATTCATTCTACGCTGTGTCATCCATAGCAAAAAGGTGTCATGGAACTGTTATTCTGCCTACGCTGTCTGTCTTCCATATCAAAAAGGTGTCATGGAACTGTTATTCAGCCTACGCTGTCTTTCATGGCAAAAAGTTGTCTTGGAACCCTGTTATTCAGCCTACGCTGTCTGTCTTCCATATCAAAAAGTTGTTATGGAACCCTGTTATACTAGCCTACGCTGTTTGTCTTTCTGTACTGACTTTTAACGGCTGTATCTTTTAAACTATAGTAGATAGCCAGTTTAAAACATTGCGTGAAATCTTCTCGTCCAAGATACCATAGTGCCTAAAGACAAGAGTCTTTCAACAATGTGTGTTGTCAGTGATGACATATGGTACTGAGACGTGGTCCTTAACTGTTGGCCTTTTGGAGAAGCTCAAAGTCACACAACGGGCAATGGAGAAGGCTATGCTCGGAGTTTTTTTGCGCGATAGAATCCGAAACGTAGATATTCGCAGACTCTGGTTCTTTGGCGAATAATTACATACTGCTGAATACCTAATAATACATTTCCTTAATTTTTACCAGGTTCTATTGCCGTAGCGGGCGGCGCCATGAAGTTTCTCCGAGACAACTTAAAACTTATAAAGAACGTGAAAACAGACACGGAACACATCGCCGGGCAGGTCTTCTCTACAGGGGACGTGTATTTCGTTCCTGCGTTCAGTGGACTCTACGCGCCCTACTGGAGGAAAGACGCAAGAGGGTGAGTGTCGATAACGAGATAACATCGCTTTCACTGCGAACGAGATGACGTCGCTGAAAAAAAAAATTTACCTCAGAACAACCTGCCGGCTTCCTTGTTTCCTGAGAGATATAATCTGGGCCCTTTCAAAGCAAGAGTGAATAGGTACGAGTATCTTCTTAGTCTGCGTGCTTCATCTTAGACCACATCGTCGCTTACCGATAGGCGAGTTGGTGGTCGAGGACTTATTCGCGATAAAAAAAATGCATTTGACATTTACCAACTTACAACCAAAACTCGGCGCACGATTAGCATTGCGCAGACTTTTTGGTTAGTTGTAGGGCAACCGCGATCCGACTACAACGCTGTGCGATGCCATTGCTACGACACCCTATCGGACAAGTGACGTTGAACACTATGCAAGCGACGTAACGTCAAAATTGAAGTAAATGTGGCTTTGCGAATTATATGATTGATGTCTAGATATTTATGTTCAACGACGCTCGGACGTTTTTTGACTATTTTCACCTAGAGATTGTGACACTATAGGTATTGTATCTCGATGCATTTTTGTTATTGTTTTGATTTATCCACCTTTAATGTATAAATGTTTCTTTTTAGGATTATTTGCGGACTGACGGCGTTCACGACGAAAAATCACATCATCAGGGCAGCTTTGGAAGCGGTTTGCTTTCAAACTAGGTGAGGATACAAATTTTACAAGGAGCTACTTTAGAAGTACCAAAATAGTGTTACTTTTTAGGGTTCTGTACCCAAAGGGTACGGAACCCTAAAAACGGGACCCTATCACTGAGCCTCCGAAACGTGGATATTCGACAAAGAACCAGAGTCATCGATATAGCTATTAAAATTTGCAAGTTGAAGTGGCAATGGGCAGACCACAACGCTCGCAGAACCAATAACCGATGAGGAAGAAAGGTTCTTGAGTGGAGACCACGAACCGGAAGACGCAGCGTAGGTGCCTACCTACGCTTCGTCTTCCGGTTCTCCCGCTAGATGGACCGACGACATCGTGAGAGTCGCGGACATCCAGTAGATGCAGTTGGCAGGATGTCGTTCAGTGTGGAGGTTAAAGGGGGAAGCCTTTGTTCAGCAGTGGACGTCTTCTGGGTGATGATGATGATGATTACTGAGCCTACGCTGTCAGTCTGTCCGTCCTACCTTTAAACGGCTGTATCTATGGAACCGTAATAGATAGCCATTTCTTTTTCACAGAATATGTAATGTTACGGCTGGTTAACAAAGAAATAATAAAAAAAGTCAAAAAGTAATACTTTACAAAAGGGGGTCCCCATACAACAAACTAATTTTTTTAACGTATTTTTGTAATTGCTCTGATGTAAAAACGGTAATACGTACAAGCAACAAACTTGGCATAATTATAGTACACACTCTAAAGTATAACAACAAATATTAAATAATGGCCAAGTGTGGGTCGGTGACAAATTATGTTCATTACCAACTGGTAATTTCGTTACTTGGATGACCTTATCATTCACCGAACCCCAAATGATACATTTTACTAATTTTAAAGTCGGTTTTTATTAATAATTATTGTATTTTGTGGTGGTACGGAACCCTCAGTGCGCGGGCCCGACTCGCACTTGGCCGGTTTATACGGCTCTTAAACAAATTATATATTTCAGGGACATTCTAGAAGCTATGAACAAGGACTGTGGAATGCCACTGTCTAAACTCAACGTGGACGGCACAATGTCTTCTAACGACCTCCTGATGCAGCTTCAGGCGGATTTGATTGGAATACCAGTCCGTAAGTTACTTTCCAATGACGTCTTAGAAAAAAAAGTATATTGTTTATGCCATAGGTGTCCTGTACGATTGACTGAACCTTAAAAATTTAGATATTAGTTTGTCAATCAGTCGTTAAGATCCTTGTCGGCCTGTAATGTATTGCTTCTTATAGTATAATATATTTCTACTAGCTGCGCCCCGCGGTTTCACCCGCGTGGTGATGAAAATCGGTGATGATGATGAAAAGTAACCTATGTGTTAATCCAGGGCATAAGCAATATATATTCCAAATTTCATCCAAATCCACGAAATTGTTTCTGCGTGATTGAGTAACAAACATCCATTCATCCATCTATCCAAACTTTCACATATATGATACTAGCTGCGCCCCGCGGTTTCACTCGCGTGGTGATGAAAAGCGGTGATGATGATGAAAAGTAGCCTATGTGTTATTCCAGGATATAAGCAATGTATATTCCAAACTTCATCTAAATCCATCCAGCCGTTTCTGCGTTATGAGTAACAAACATCCATCCATCCATACATGCATCCATCCATCCAAGCTTTCACATATATTATATTAGTGGGATTAGTGTGATTATTACTTTTTATATAATAGAGTCCCGTTTTTACCCTTAGAGTACGGAATCCTAAAAATTACGCGTGAATGTTTGGAGCGATGCTGATATCTTGTTTTTTGTACAGTGCGCGCCCAGTCATGGGATATGTCTGCGCTGGGTGTGGCGGTGGCCGCGGGTGGGGCTTGCGGAGTCTGGAGCATGGACAGCTGGCGACGCCATGCCACAGCTGCGGACACCTTCCTGCCCACCACCACTGATGACGGTCAGTATCTGTTACACCATCGGCCATAAGACGTCCACTACTCAACTAGGCCCTTTAACCTCCACACTGAACGACATCCTGCCATCTGCATCCACTGGATGCCCGCGACTCTCACGTCGTCACGATGTCGTCGGTCCATCTAGTGGGACGCCAACCTACGCTGTCGGCCTAGAAATCGGCCACGGTTTTAATAGGTGCAATCTCAAATAGCCCGGTTACACCCCAATGCAGCTGGGTATGTTTTGAAGATTCATCATCATCATAATTTCAGCCATAGGACGTCAACTGCTGGACATAGGCCTATCATCGATCTCGAAACGGGCCGGTTGGAAGCGGCCTGCATCCAGCGTTTTCACGTTTTTTTTCTACTACTTTCTTCGTTTTTTTTTGCATAGAAGTCACAATGCGTAGAAAATTATAGTCAACTAGCCGTCCGTCCCGGCTTCGCTCGAGTGTAAGCTCGGCCTTCGGCCTCGCTACAAAATATAATATAGCCTATGTCACCCGGGGATAGTGTAGCTTCCCAACAGTGAAAGAATTTTTTAAATCGGTTCAGTAGTTTCGGAGCCTATTCATTACAAACATACAAACATACAAAAATAGGTACAAATCTTTCCTCTTTATAATATTAGTGTAGATAAACGTCGGCAGTTTCATATATAAACAGCTGTATACAATATCGACTAACCAAAACCAACCTTATATTTATACATTTACGGCTCAGTTCTCTAATGTCTGTTCGATGTGCACAACATCGTCAAAACTTATGAACCGTCGTTCAGCAAGCGAGACGGCGATAATGTCTGAATCGCAAGTGGGAACTTCTCTCCCGAGAGAGAGATACAATTTTTTCTTTCTCTCTCGTTGGTCAGACGGTGGTTCGTCAGCCAAGTTGACGTGTCTGTTACGGCTCTCACGGTGTGTTACGGCTTGTGCAACTATCACGTGACTGTGTATCCAATCTTGGCCCTTATTCCGCACGGGCAAACGTGCTCTATCGTGGCCACGTTAAGTTTACCTCATAAAGTTGGCCTCTGTTGCTTAGGAAATAAAGTTCAACTTTTGGAGGGTAACTTAACGCGCCACGATAGAGCGCGTTTGGCCCGTGCAGTATAAAGGCCCTGGCTGCGTATTGAGTCCAGCCAGATTGAGTATTGCCGCGATTAGCGCGTCATTGTGGCATCTTTGTATTTTTTTGATCGAAGACTACGTTACTCATTTCGAACTGTATCAATTTGTTGCAGATCGCGACGCGCGCTACACGAAATGGAAAATGGCGGTGCAACGGTCCCTCGGCTGGGCGACCACCAAAAAGTCGATCACCATGACAGGTCAGGCCAAGAGAAAGAATAGCATGTTCCAAACTGGCTTCGAATCTACCTCCCCGCCCGACAGCCGCAAAAACTCCTACGACATACCTAAACTAGACATAGATATACCCTTAGAAGACTCCGACGCCGGAGTCAACACTTACGTAGAAGAATTAGTCAAATATTCCGCTAGGAAGTTCTCCATTTTCGTTAAGGTTAACAAAAACGAACGCACCATCTTAGATGATGAGGAATATTTTATGAGTAAAAATGAGTGCGATTATGGCATGTGTGAGTGTTGCGATGTAGAGAAAAAATTGCCAATGAATTGGGAGACGATAGAGGAAATAATAGAAAATGATCCTGAGATTATATTTGATTGCGATGACAATCCTGTTATAGTTGAGCCAATAAAAGAACCGATAATTTTGAATTCGGGACCGATAGGTACCATCAGTAAGAGGTTACACTCAGAGAAGTTACCAGCGCTGTTTCAAAAGATCTGTAACCAGTTTTCCGATACTTCCATTTAGGGAAACGCTGAAGCTTTAGTTACGGCCCGTTCACAGCATCTTTACCATACGGTAGATGACTGATGTTTATATCATTGAAACCAATACTACCCTCATAAGCCCAAGAGCGGTAACTCAAAAAAATTTGATTTCGGTTTTTTCGCGCATCTGATAGCTTACAAAATTTCGCACCAGATGGAATAATCAAAATAACCGTATCTACATTGGAACATTGAAATAAAACACACAAAAAAATACTTTTTCTTTTAAAACTCATGTTTAAAAACTATTAATTCTAAACGAAATGACGGTATCTCATAAAAAATACAATAACTATATTATTGGGTTTTTAAACATATATTTAAGAAATATATTGGTCCTAACATAGGCACAAAAGTGAAAATAAATTAAATTATATGTCATTAAGGTAACGAAAAATCAACTTTCACAAAAACACGATTTTCTCGAAATACACCTAGGCTCAGATACCGCTCTTGGGCTTATGAGGGCAGAATAGCTTTGGTGAAGAATTTCAGTAAATATTATATGTTTATTGAAAAAATATTTTTTATCATTTTTTAATGTTCTGATGTATAAGATTATAAGCGTTTAAAGTTTTTGGTAGAGAAAACACTGTCCCTTTCCCACAAAACAAAAAATGACTGCACGCCTCTGTGCGCCATACTTGTCAGAATATAATTTATAATATGGCGTACATAGAAGTGACGTCATAATTTGCTAGCACTGTCTAGCAAGATATTAAAATGCTCATAAGCTGCTCATTTTTGATCAGATTTTCATTTTGTATTCATTAATCAGCTATATTTATGGCCTACATTTTAATAGGTCAATTAATAAACAGTCATCTAGTCATCAGTAAATATTTACTTAAACCGGAAAAACCGTCGAAACCAACAAGTCTCGAAAGAAATCTCTTTGCAGTGTTGATTTTCATTGGTTGGCATGGCGTAATTCGGAACACGCCCCTAGAAAGAAACAAAGACAGAAAATAAATTGTATTCGACATTACTTCAAAACTCTTATATCTAAAGGATAGAATTAAAGTCGAATGGGTTCATCTCGGCATTAATCCTGAAACTCAAAAACTATCAGCGCCGGTTTACAGATGAATCACAGACTAGGTATAGCTACTAAGTAGCCCAGACTTGTAGTTACGAGTATTTTCAATGGAAACAATTCAGTCAAATACCTGAGGTGAGGGGTTACTAAATGCTAATTGGCCCATTCAACGTCAGTACAAAATATAAACAAATCATAGTGATGGTCGGAAATGAGGTGAGGTTCAGTGGAATCAGTGGGTGTGTTTATATATCAGTAGTGGTCAACTGATGAAGTGTCTGAACATGTTCGCCCTGCATTAAATGTCTAATTATAGTAAGTCTTTGAGATGAACCTTTGCGTCTACAGTTATAACACACAACACAAATAAAATAAAATGCCCCCCCCCTCATTAATTACTAATAACAGGCTTAGCGAAGAATATAATTAATTACATTACACATACTGAAAAAATAATTTCAATTGGCTGATTAATTTCTGACATATAAGCGTTTAGTTTTTTTTGGTGGGGATAGAGTGAAAAGCATAAAATTAAAAATGTCTAAAAATGTTGTGTATCTCGTGTGTTCTATGTCTGTGTGTTAATATCTATTTAAGTATGTATTTAAAAATATATATGTATGTATAACAGTCTCTGGCAGCCATATTACAAGCTTTGCTTAGTTTGGGGTTATATGACCGTGTGTGCAAAAATGTCCCAAATATTTATTTATTTATTAACATGAAAGAGAAAAAGATATAATGTAAATGTGAACGGGCTGTTATTGTTATAAAATGCGGTATTATTGTGATGTTTTATATTTGATTAGTTTTTTAAACGTTGTGTGTAATATGATTGTTGAATATTTTACAGGGATGTTTCGATTAATTAACTAAAAATAACATAGGTATTCTAAATACAGGGTTACGCATATATACCGTACTAAACCGAAAGGAGGTCATTGTAGTCATCATTATGAACAATTTTTACTATGGGGCATACACTGAAATCGCGAAACAGTATTATCTCTAGAGCGATCTCATAAAAAAATTAAGAAAATTATCTTTATCATGTCGCTATTATGTCTTTTTCGATCAAGTTCAAAATTTGAAAGAGAGAGTAAGACGAAACACGGTGTAGCTATTCCAAGGTTACTCCAAGTTTATTAATACCCCTTAAATACCCCTTTGGATGACAATGCACGGTTAGCTAAGTGATGTCACTCTAAATCCAATATGGCGGACTCCCAAAGATGGTGGATCAGTTTTTTATGCACTCCCATAATATGGGTATCAAATGAAACGGTTTACTGAGAAGTTAGCAAAAAATTCAATGACGTTACCTAAATTCAATATGGCCGACGCTTTATTAATATTGATATTTCGTAAAAAAATATTTTTTTTGAATCACATTTTATTTATATTACACGGGAATTACGTAAGATTAAACCGGTTATTCCGACTATAATTTTAACCGCATTCGGCGGTCTTTTTCAAGGTGAATGCGCGCGCGCAGCTGCGTCTCGCTTTGCACTTCGTACCATTGTAACGTGATAAAATGTGAAGATGGTTAAAAAGTTCCCGTTGAGTAAAAAGTACGATAGGGGCCGGATGGGAATCTGGTCCCGAAAGCAAAAGGACGTTAAGCCGATCCTAGGTAAGGCTAGAAGTCACATGAAAAAAAAAAACACCTAAGAAAAATCCGGACACTTAAAGAAATTACCGGACATTTCCTTCACAGTTCATATTTCACGGCATAATGAATTTGTGTAGCGGTCTTTTTAATTTCATTTCTAGATCTGGACGTTTTGGAAATCCCCGCATTCCGGACAAAAGCCTAATTTCCCGGACATGTCAGGAAAATTCCGGACGTATGGCAACCCTAATCCAAGGTTACCTAGGATCAGTAACAAAGTAGTAGGAGTAGAAGTTTTCACTTGTAATATAAATAAAATGCTTGAAAACCACGTCAATTTCCATAGTTTTTTTTTTTATGTTACTGGGTGACGAGACGAACGAAGTAGCTCGCCAGATGGCTCTTCACGCTTGCCCATAACAGCACAACGCCACTCAGAATTTTGAACTTCAACAGTTCAAAACCCTGGATGGCAATGCATTGCGCTCGTCACCCCGAGATATAAGATGTCAAATCTCTCTGTGCCGTGTAATTTCGCTGGAACCATTTCCCTTCAATCCGGAACGCAGTAGTGTTTGCACACTTCTGCTTGGCGGTTGAATAACTGGTAAAGGTGTGGTACTTCCCCAGACGGACCCCTGCAAAAGAGTCCTACCACTACAAAAATTTGAATTCTAATCCCTGAAAAATATAAAGTAGTACCAATCAGATTAGAGATATGTACGAGTATTATTTTTTTAGATAGTTTTTATTTATTCAATGTCCACGTTCTTTACTAACAATAAAAATAAGATAATTAACCTTAATATTGTATTGAATAAAAGTATTATTTTGTTCTTTCATTGGGTCTTATTATTTTCTACTCCTTGCATGTGGTGTGGTATTTAGTTTTCATTCGTTTTGAAGCATGTTTAGTTTTTTTTAATAATGGGGAAGAAAGTGCTTAATTTCATTAAATAACATTTTCATTTCACACTTTATACTGGGCTAAGCCGAAAGGAATCCATAACCGGGCCGGGTTAACCCTATCGGGGCCCCTAGACAATGTAATTCTCGGGGCCCCTTTTCGATAAGTTTCTATAGAATACTCCCACATTCACCCAAATACCGTTAGATAGTGCTTTTTACAGTAAGTAAAATATTTTTTCTTTGGCAACATTACCGGATGTAAATAATGGGGAATGTCACAAATGAAATGTTTTTTTTCTTGGTGCGTGCCCCTTATCGTCTAGGCCCTCGTGGGTCCCTAGTCGATGCGGGGCCCTTAGGCAGTTGCCTAATCCGCCTTATGGATAATACGCCCCCGCATAATACTCATCATTAAAAATAACTTTTACTATTATTAACTCTCAAAACTGCAAGAAAACTTTTTGGATGAACAAAAATCATGGAACTCGCGTCATCGTCACGCTGTCACAGAATACATAATACACAGTGCCGTGTATTTTAAAACAGCGCCATCTATTGTAGAATTGCTGAATTACTACTTAAGTTTTCACTTCTGACGTGCAGTCCTATGATTGATGTGTTTCTTCAGTTTCATAGATCATGAAGTCGGTTTTTTAAAGGTTTAAAACACCGACTTCAAAATTATCTATATACTAGCTGATACCCGCTACTTCGTACGCGTAGAGCTTGGCCTTCGGCCTCGCTGCTATGACCCGCTCCAGAAGCACTAAATTTCATCCAAATCGGTCCAGCCGTTTACTAACCGTTTAAACTTTCCCTGAACTTACTAAATACAGGGTACTCTGTATTATGTATTCTGTGACAGCGTGACGATGACGCGAGTTCCATGATTTTTGGTCTCCCAAAATGTACTCAACGCGCCTAAAGAAGTTTTCACTTCAGCCAATAATGTAGCAACCTTGGCAAAGCTCTTACGTAAAGTAGCCTTAGAATTTTTACTCCGTGTTTTGTCTTTTTCGATGGAGTTCAAATAGTATAGGTACCCGCCATAGAACGACCTTCACCGAGCTGGTTAATGGATGAAAAGTATTTTATATTTAATTAAATATGTCAATAAATATATTGCAAATGGGTTGTCCAAAAAAATTCAGTCCAGAATATGATTGATTAAAAAATTTAAATATATATATATATATATATTTTTATGAAGGTTTTAAATACGACCAATAACGACCAGTGTTGTAAGTTACAAGTTTCTATGTCTTATAGTTTAGAAATGCAGGGGGACCAACTTTTTGCCACTCTGGCGGGCTATATTTTGCAAAGTATAGACTTTATAAAAAAGTGATGTATGAAACCTTACATTCATTTTAAAAGACCTTATCAACGATACCCCCATAATTGTCTATTAACCAAACCAGTGAAAAGTAAAAAAGTTTTTTTTTTTTTCCAAATTGTTAACTAATCATATTCTGGACAAAAGTTTTTTAGGCAACCCATTAGCAATATATTTTTTGACATATTTAATTGAATATAAAATACTTTTCATCCGTTAACCAGCTCGGTGAAGGTCGTTCTATGGCGGGATCTTAGACTAAAAGTTTCAAAGAGAGAAAAAGACAAAATACAGCGTTACTTTTCCAAGACAGTTCAACGTTTATTAATGAGGGGGTTAGCGTGAAACGTGCGCGGACGTATCATTACATATTATTCATTAGATATTATGAATAAATATGAATATCTACTACCTACTGGAGCAGTTGCAGATGAGTGGGGCACAACTGTACCCTTAGTACAAGATTTGATAGTTTTCGAAAACTTTTTCGTTTTCGTATTGTTCCATACATTTTAGCAAAGCGCCTCCAGTGGAAATGCGGAGGAACTAAAATCGGTAGTAATCGGCAGTATAGGTTGCTTCACTCAAATACGAAAAAAGGTTTCAAATAGCTTTCAGCCCAGCAATGTATGGAACGAAACCGACAAAAGTTTCCGAAAACTATCAAATCTTGTATTAAGGGTACTGGAACGCGAACGTAGTGGATAGGCACTTTTAAAAAGGGATTGCCGTACAGATATAGCCTATCCTATCTTTATATCTATATCTTTAGAAATGAAATGAAATATTTATTAGTAGCAAAGCTACAGGTCAGTAGATTACATGTTTGTAAATTAATTATTAATTAAATTAAATTATAAAACGAATTTTTAAATAAATTAAATTATGCGTAGTAAATTTTTTATCTTAAGATTAGAAAAATTAACACATCGTTAGTACCACACAGTGACATTGTTTAATTATATTTTTCATATTCGTCCAATGTATAGAACGGGTGTTCGCACAACCACATTTTCAGATTTATTTAGACTTAGAAGATACCTATATAGGTTGACTGAATCAGGCGTTACTTTGCGGAAGTCCATCTACAAAACTGTTTAACTGAAGAATTTCTAGTATAATTCCGATTCTACTATTTTATTGTTTCAGGTCAGGCAAAAATAAACTTAATTAAATTAACTTCATTAATATAATATTTACTTAAATTATATTTCTGAATTAATTAATTTTTGTTTCAGGTTAGGTTAATGTTCTCTTATATTATATTATTATATTCTCTCAATCTCGTCAATATTTTATTTGAGGTTAGGCAAAATTAAACTTAATTAAATTATATTCTATAACAAATATCTACCGAGTAAAATGTATTCCAAATTCCTTATTGTATCTATACTTGAAGCGACGTAGAAGCGGAATCACAGTAGAGATTTATCAGAAAAAACAGTTTTGATACCTTCATATGGTTTATACCCTGATTTTGAGCTGATATTTTTATCGCGATTTCAGGTATGGTCCCGTAGTAAAAGATGTGCATAATGATGTGTACAATGACCTTTCAGCTTAGTACAGGGTATATGTGTAACCCTATAAAGGTATATCTTCTAAGTCTGCTTGTTACATCTTCGACCGCATCGTCGCTTACTATCAAGCGAGTTGGTGGATAATGCTTATAAAAGTAAAATAAAAACATCGGCGAAGATATCGTTACACTAAAAAACAATTTTGGATAATGAACCACCTTTTTTGGAGTCGGTTCATAAAGAGCGCTAACTATTATCACTATAATAATGACCACAAAAAACAGTCTACATAAGAAAGTAGACTGTTGTTTTTTTTTGTATAAGCAATATCTTCGACGACTGTGGACCGATTTTAATAATTCTTTTTAGAGTTCCGTACCGAAAGGGTAAAAGGGGACCCTATTGCTAAGACTCCCCTGTCCGTCCGTCTGTCTGTCCGTCTATAACCTGGCTGTATCTCATGAACCTTGATAATGAGACAGTTGAAATTTTCACAGATGTATTTCTGTTGCCGCTAACAAATGCTAAAAAACAGAATAAAATAAATATTTAAGGGGGCTCTCATACAACAAACGTGATTTTTTGCCGTTTTTATAAATAATGGTACGGAACCCTTCGTGCGCGAGTTCGACTCGCACTTGGCCAGTTTTTTATATCATATTTATTTTATTGTATGCTATAGCTCGGACCACGGATCGGTAAGCGCAGCGTAGGACGTCCACCCACAAGATGGACTGACGACCTAAAAGAGACCGCAGGAAAACGCTGGATGAAGGACGCTTCCAACCGGCCCTTTTGGAAATCGATGGGGGAGGCCTTTGTCCAGCAGTGGACGTCCTATGGCTGAAATAATAATGATGATACATCGAGTGTCCCATTTAAATTTAAAGAAAACCTTCCATCTCTAAGGGTGGAAAATTAGGAGATGAATGTCATATTAAATTCCCGTCAAGTCAGTTGTTATTTATCTATTATTTACACACTATGTATGTACATAATATAATGTATATACAATATACAAATAATTGATATTAGGGATATAAAATAAGTATTCAGGATGATAGTAAAAAACTGTTATAACATTTTTGCAAAAAGGCCGGCTTGAAGAGGTGAAATTGGAGTTTAAATGTTGTGTTGAAAGTATGCATCTACGAAACTAAACGTAATTTGGCGAGTAGCTTTCCTTATGGGGTGTTTAGTTCTACTAAGATGGTTTTGCAAAACGGCCGAATTAACGAAATAAGCCTAACTTTATGTTTTCGTTCAATATACCTTATATAAGCCCATGTTTATGTAAATAAATATATTTTGATTTTGATTTGAAATTTTATATGGAAATCTACGCATACGAAGTCGCGGGCAACAACTAGTCATATTATAAAAATGCAGATACTAGTTTGGACTCCAGTCGTTAAAATCCTTATCGGACTAATATAGTCTAAGAGCCGGTGAAGATCGACCTTCACCGATCTGACAACCAGATGAGACGTATTTTTTATCAAATAATATTTATAAACAAATATGCCTTTGATAACTTGTCTATCAAAAAGTGTTCATAGCTATGTTTAATTTAATTAATTTTAGTAAATTTTCTTTCATCACCTTCATTTCTTTTGATAACCGAATGAGTTTTATCTGAACTGATAATTTTTAACACACATAATGTAGGCTTGCATTTCTGTGCATAGCTACCTGGCTAGCAAATGTGAACAGGTAAGTCAATATAGGTAACTACACCGATCTGCTAACCAATCGAAATTGATATCATAGGTTAGATATTTTAATTACAAAACCAATAATTTAGGCTTGCCTGCAAAAATCGTACATAAAATATTATTGCCAAGATAAAAACTTGCTACAATTTTTGATAAGCAAGTTATCATAGGCATATATGTTTATAAATTTGATAGAAAATACGTCTCATCTGGTTATCAGATCGGTGAAGGTTGATCTTCCACCTCCTCTACTAATATCTATTGCTTCTTATTTCAGCATAGTAAAACACATTTCTTTTTTCTTTCCAGAGGAACGATATAGACTGCTAGCGTCGATTCCCGCAACACTGTATCTGATGGGCAGCTTTACAATGCTTGTCGTTTCAAACTTGCTTAAGGAAAATAATAATAGTTGATAAGTTAATTAAAATCTAAAACGAAGAAAAATTATGGACGCAGCTTCGCACCAATATGGTGGCATACTTAGACCGGGCAAACAAATACAAACCAAAGCCAAACCAAAAGAAAAAAAACTGACATGACAAGCAACACTGAATTTGACAGATAACAATTAGGTTCTTGGACTTAATCACTGAATACATATAGTACAAGTACAGAAGGTTCACTCCGCAAAAGCTTTTTAAATAAATAGCGACTCTTACTACTACACAATAAAGTCCAATTCAGGACGTGCGAGCGCTAACTACCTACTGCTATATTAACCTAGAACTTGCCTCTCTTCCGCGTAACTCCTGTCGCGTCATCTCTGTCTATCGCGCGGCAGCGGGCACGGCAGTCCGACAAGACGACTACTTGTAGCTTCATACCTAAAGCGGAGTGCGCCAGGCGTGCTTTGTTTTGGGTGCCTCAGTTTGTGTGTTCTTAAAGCGGTGTCCATTGTTTTTTTTTCGTTTATGACATTTGATGTGAATTGAATCAATTTTTGATGTAGTGACGCATATTGAAATATATCGATGTTGTATTTAAATATATTCTTATAATAGATTATTTGACTGTATTATAAATATGATTCATTCTAGTATAATCCTAGAAGACAATTACATAAAAAAAACAGATTTTCAGAATAATACAAAATAAAGATATTGTTTTCATTGATCACGTGACTTGTCTGCAAACGCTCAGTATTGGTTGAATATCCTTATGACGTCACAGGCAAGTAATATTTAGAGGCAACAATTGTATGGAGAGTAGGTAAGAACTTGTTTGCTTGCTGTGACGTCACTGCAGTCACGTGGCCCCCATAAATATCAAAAGGAGCGTTTAAACCAAAGATAAAAAAAAAATTGGTCTGTGGTTTAATTTTTTATAATTATGAATAAAAATATCAAATATACGGTACTTTCATAATTTATATTATGATTGTCCATATATAATACAAATACTGAAGATTAAACTTCGAAAAATGCATTTTTTTCGAAGGGATTAAATCACAATATTTCTTTATTTATAATTGGCAACCCGCCCTGGCTTCGCACGGGTTTAAGTTTTATTTATAAAATCTTCCTTGAAAAATTATCTAACAGATGGTGAAAACCGCATTAAAATCAGTTTGCGGCTTAGGAAGAGTTAGCGGATAGACAGACAGACGGACGCGGAAAGCGACTTAATTTTATACTATCAGTAGAGATAATATATATATACTTAGCGAAATAAGACAATTTGAGAGGGTTTCGTGAAAACAGTCAAATACTATATTATGTATTATGTAGTAGTTCGTAAGCATAGTATCTAAACTCGGTCCAAGCGTTTATTTGCTCTGACAGATGTTTTTTTTTTTAAAGCAGAATAAAATCATATTCTTTTATTATTTCATTGAAGTACCTGCTACGACACGTTCAAAAACCTAACGAATGTGATCAGAATTCGTGGTTTGTCATTGTCATTGCAGCTGTCAGTGATAATAAATGCTTGGACCGAGTATAAATGTAGCAATAAGGGACAGAAGCATAGCCGTTGTACAAATTAGGGCCCGTACAAGTATTACGTAAGCACTATGCTTTAATAAGCTTTGCTTATTTTTGATGACATGGGGGGGCGAGGGGGTCTAGATGGTGATTACGTCAGCAGTAATTATTTACTTTTTTACACATTAATGGCACTGCTGCTCATGAATCAATAAAAAAATGCATATACCTACCAATGTTTACGTAAGCATGGGAGGGGGGAGTATGAGGTTTGCTTACTTTTGCTGACAAGGGGGAGAGGGGGGTAAATAATTGTAATAAATCTGCTTACGTAATACTTGAACGGCCCCTTATTCCGTTGTCAAAATCCTCTTTTGTTAGAAAAAATCACAATCAATTAATCAATGGTAGGTTTTCCGAAAAGCAATAAAAAATAGTTCATAAAAATGCAATAGATGGCGTTGATGAGAGATTGATCTGAAGATTTTGCATAACCACAGACGATGAAAGGTCAATAAAAAAAACTTGCTTATACTCCCATAGACAGACAATATCTACCTGTACTCTTAGTACAAGATTTGATAGTTTTCGAATACTTTTTTCGTTTCTTTATTGTTTCATACATTTTAGTAAAGCGCCTCCAGCCGAAACACGAAAGAACTAAAAAGCTTACACGTTTAGCTTTCAGCCCAGCAATATTGTATGAAAAATAACGAAAACGAAAAAAAGATTTTGAAAACTATCAAATCTTGTACTAATGGTACTGTTTGACTGACACTGTCTGTCAAGCTTGTTTTTGTGTTATTTTTAACCGACTGCCAAAAAGGAAGAAGTTCTCATATTTTTTTTATGTTTGTTACCTCTGAACTTCTGACTGGTTAAACCGATTTTGATGGTTCTTTTTTTATTTGAAACCTGGTACTTCCCGTGTGGTCCGATTTAAATTTGGTCCAGTTCTGACATTTTTATGAAGTCGGCTTTTTATATCGATAATTATTTCGTAGTATATATTGTGGTTATTGTTTGCTAAAAAGGTACTTGTTTTTCCACATTACAGCACAAATTAGTAGGTACATAATTGTGCCTCGTGTTATTAAATGTCTCCCCTTGTATTCTAGGTTTTTATAGAACAAATGCAAAAAAATGAGAATCATGTCCCATCAGCGCCATCTACAGATGATTGCAGAACTATGTTCATCCAGCTGTCAGAAAACCTTAGTAACTTAGCGATCATTTGTTTCTATTCGATGTACATGTCGCAACCAAAATTTTCCATGTAGGTAATAAATTGATTCTCTCTAAAGTCTGTTTACGGACGATAATTTTACGTGATAACGTATGCGTCACAAGCCGAACGCTTAGACCGATCGTGCCTCTCTATCGCTTGTTCCGCGCTCTCGCTCGGCTCAGGCGGAACGTGACAATGAGTCATGCTTTTTCGTGCGTGCAGCCGGCGTTCATCGATTTATAAGACGTTATCACTTCAAAAAGTAATTCTGTATTAATTTTAATACAATCCAGATATTTTGAATACTAGCATTTCTTACTGCCAAATTGTTAGAATTAAGAAATTTAAAGTTATATGATTATTTACGGGATATTTACCGTGGTAAGGTTGTGGAAGTAGCTCCCGATATTTCGGCGCAGTTACATGCACCATGTTCACGGGAAGACATTCAACAACATGTGCATGTGTGTGTGTGTGGTGCATGTAACTGCGCCGAAATATCGGGAGCTCCTTCCACAACCTTAGCACGGTAAATATCCCGTAAATAATCATATAACTTTAGTGAAAAACCGTGATAGTTTAAAACAGTGTTTAAGAAATTTAACATCAAAATATTACCCTTCTTGGGTAGTTGGATAAAAAGGCGCAACGCATTTGTATTTAATTAGGTTTTGTACGTTTTTATTTATTTATTTATAAATTAAGTATGCTCAGATATTTGTATTCCAATGGTGCTTTTTACCAGTGATTTTTTACCTTTTTTTTACCACGACGCGATGGAAAAGCGGGTGTAAAGGCAACACTCCCGAAAACTAAGACTGATGATATAGCTGGGGCCTTATGGCTACATGTTTTAAGCAATTCTGTTCAGGTGATTGCGGAAAGTAGCGCGACTGCTAATCGTATCTCGGCGCGTTAAGGTTCACATTTGCGTGATTTTCTGTACAGCGCTGTTTTAGCGCTAACTCGAGCTCGCGTTAAGAGTTAGCCGTAAGGCCCCCTGTATTACAAAATGCACCGTAAAATTTTAGGTATCATTATTTACGGGCATAAAACGAAAAAATTATCCTAAACGTTTCACGATATACTAAATTCACTACTTTTGATAATTGGAGGCATATAAGTTGATATACTGAGGTTTTTTCATAATTTGAAGCATTTATTTTGGATAAAATTTATAGATTTATTTGTATTTATTACAGAAATTGATTTTTTAATGTTATATATTTCTATTTGATAGATTTAGAACGCCAAAAATCCAGTTTAGATAAATCCATTTATACGTAAAGGTATTAGGTAGAGTTTTCCGTGGCTGGTACTTGACGTGACGTATTAAACCTTCTTTTTTTGGGAGTTTAGGCTTATAGGCCAAGCAAACGCGTGTAAAACATTGCATTTTGAAATTACTTAGGGCCTTACTTAAAAACGTGTTGATCTATGTTTTAAAATGCTCTCTCAACTTCTCGCTGACGGCAATCGTCACACGCGAAAACAAGACCAAGCATATTTAAGCGTATGTCAACTTGAGTAACGTTTTTAAGTAAGGCCATTAATTTATAAACAAAGGGGGTTTAACTAATTTCAAAATTCACTGTGCTCGTAATATGATACAGAAGTAAAAGGTTGACTTAGTGCCTACATGAAAGGGAGTGCAATATTTCCTAGCGCCTGTAGGCTAGGCAGTTAGGCACTTGCGTAAACTTGACTTCCGTGCATCGCGGGTGATGTGACTTGAAAATGTATGGTGACGTCAGTCGCCGATCGCATGAGTCTGACTCTGACCTCGGAAGCGCCGCCATATATTTTCATAGTGCGAAGACTTATCGCATCAGACACGCGTTAGACGCGCGTGGCTGCGACTGGCTGTGATGCACGGAAGTCCACCTCTACCCGGATTAATATACGTGGAATAGTTACAGCGTATTTTGTCTTTTTCTCTCTTTCAAATTTTAAACTCGATCGAAAAAGCCAAATTCGCAGTAGCTATGCCAAGGTTTAATCTACGTATATTAATAGGGGTATTAGGGTTAATCCCTTTCTGCGATTCGGATGCAAGGCGCGCGTCCAAGCGGGTAAGTTTAGGCGTCCTGAGCAACGCAACTGCACAGTAGTTTATGCGCATTTTGTTGTGTTAGTGGTTCATACAGTTTCTTGTATGCTTCTGACAGCGTTTGGTGTGTACCAGTCTTTGCGTTATGCCTGATTTACACTTTATTAAGTATCAAGTGCGAGTGGCAAGTGTAAGTGTTAAGTAATTCGTAAAATCTGCGTGTAAACGGACGTGCTAACTGATAAGCGCAAGTTACAATTGCAGGTGTGAAATCAAGGGCCTTACTTAAAAACGTTACTCAAGTTGACACGCTTAAATATGCTCCGTCTTGTTTTCGCGTGTGACAATAATGTAAACGTAGATCAACTTGAGTAACGTTTTTAAGTAAGACCCCAAGTAATTAGAACCCGTATCTATCTATACTGTCAAGTGGCCCCCCTGCACACCCGCGTTCTCTCCTCCACCTCTGATCATTCTTACTGGTTACTTTGAACCTGCAAAACCGATTAAACACTGCGTTCTGAATATACTCAACACTTGAGTAATAACATGAGTAATTACTTAGTAATAACATGACTGAATTGTTTTAACCTTAGAATAAGATATAACTAACTTCCTCTCCCTGTATTGTGTATAGCTAAAGTAAATTCGTTTAAGTTAACGAAATTGTAGTAAAAGCATAACAAAAGTCACGGACCCCGGTGTCTGTGTAGTGATATTTAAATTAATAAAAAAAAAAAAAAAAAACACTTGACATTAAAAAAACCTGTTAATTAATCACTTATTTCTTGCACTTGCACTTAACAAAGTGTAAATCAGGTATTAAGTTAAGTAAGAGAATTATAAATGTAATGTAGGTATGTAGAAATATTAAATATCATGGTTATTAAGGTAAATGTAAAATGTATATTGTTTAAATGTTAATGTGCATTAAATGATTGCATTTGTTGGGTGTTTTTAATTAGTTTGTTTTATTTTCTTAGAATAACAACATCTTTGTTACCCGACGACGAAAAGTTAAGTCTTCTTAAAGTCTAAACGAACTAACTGATTTTGATAAATGAGGTGTCAGCTATAAGTTTTGATCACCTCAAAAAGTTGGCCTTTATTTCCTAAGGAATAGAGGCCTAATTTTTAGGACTTTTTTCGGTACTAGCTCGAGTTTAAGGCAAATTTAAACAGCTTTCGGCACAGGCGCTTATTCTCACTACGCTAAAGAGGGGCAGCAGCCCCTTTGGCCCCCCTGGCTACGCCCGTGCCCCTCCAACCCTACACACTGCAGTGAGGGTTTTTTACGATACTGAGTGACGAGACGAGCGAAGTCGCTTGCCTGATGGCTCTTAACGCTTGCCCATAACAGCTCAACGCCACTCAGAATTTTGAACTTCAACAGTTCAAAACCCTGGATGGCAATGCACTGCGCTCGTCACACCGAGATATAAGATGTCAAATCTCTGTGTGCCCTGTAATTTCGCTGGAAACATTTCCCTTCAATCCGGAACACAGTAGGTAGTGTTTGCACACTACTACTTGGCATTGAATAACTGGCAAAGATGTGGTACTTCCCCAGGTGGACCCCTGCAAAAGAGTCCTACCATGGGTAGATAAAAAAACTAATAAAACGTACACCGTCCCTTTTTACCAGCGGTACTACGTGCAGTACATTAATGTCCTCGATCCCGAGCTGTTCCCGATTGATTCATGGCCTAATAAAACCCAATGAGGAAACAAAAAACGCCTTGTGAATGCGCCATTTCGCATTCCGAGAAAAAAAGGTTATGAGTTTCTTAAGTGATACTCGTATGTATTATGAAGGAAAAACATTTATGAGTAAGTATTCTATTATATTTGGGAAGTCAACGGAATAATACTTAGGTTATCTACCAGGACAAGTAGATGGGTAAATTCAGTTTTTTTAATGCCATAGGTAGCAAACAAGCAGACGGTCCGCCTGATGGTAAGCGATCACCGTCGCCTATGGATACCTGCAACACCAGGGGCATCACAGATACGTTGTCGACCCTTAAAGACTCTATTAACATTCCTTTTGAAATTCGTTAATTGAAATGAATTGATGCCCATTGTACCAAACTGCAAAAGCATTCTTATATCAATCTTACATTGAGTTTTGTCTTGCTTTCTCACTAACCGAGAGAGCGAAACGCTCTAGCGAAGATTATAAGAATGTTTTTAAGATTGTGGCAAAAAAAGTAGAAATTAATGGCATGGCAATTCAACATAGCAAATAGTTTAAATAGTAGGTATCTACAGTTGTTCTAGTAGCAACCATGAAGTACATCTGAGGAAAAAGATTGAATGAAATTCTTCCACTGGCGTGATTTCCACTGTATTGTCAGGAGAAAAACAGATTTAATGTCAAGACTTCCGCCAACCTAGGTACTTTTCAAATTTTGCCTGGTCAAAAGTTATGTGATAATTGGCTTTAAGTTAATCCGTTAACCTCGGTATTTCATATTTAATAGTCATTAAAATATTTAATGCAAGAGCGAGAAAGGGAAATCCCTCTTGATAATAAAAGGGCTTCTTTGAGCTATTCTCGGGGAAACAGATCCCCGAGAAATGCGGATATCTAAACTAAATTCACTGGTGCGGCCGTGCGGGGGAGCCACAACAGCATGCTGGCCGCGATAGCAGGGGCCTTACCCCTAGCTCGAAAAGTTGACCCGCATAGGTGTTATTTGTCTAAACGGTACCATCAACCACGATAAGCGGTAGTTATTTGATAGCCGCCAAGCTTTGTTATTTTCACGCACACACGCATAGTAAAACGAATTTTCGTTCATTCAAGTTAGACGCTTTTAAACGATGCAGCTATTTAAGCTGCATCGTTTAAAATCGAGTTGGTTAATTTTAGGTACCTATCAGGTACCTACTAAAAGTTGGCTCGCAAAAGTGAAGTTAGGGGTAAGGCCCCAGGTAGGCTAGATTGCCCTTACATAAATCATTGTTGCAGCCTACACATTGCACATTGCACACAGTAGAATCCAATTTATTAATGTAAGGGTACGTACTAATATGCATGACTATTACTTTGACATGATTTAATTTATTGTATATTGTTGAAATTTTTAGTTTGATTATTTTAAATTTCAATTGTAATTATTATTATTAATGTAATGTGACTAGGTACTATTATTCTTTTCTATTATTATTTGGTGTTTTGTATGAGTCTATGTTGCTTGAAATAAATGATTATTATTATTAAATAAAAACACATCAGTCATAGGACTGCGCGTCAGAAGTAAAAACTTAAGTAGTAATTCACATATTCTACAAGAGATGGCGCTGTTTTAAAATACACGGCACAGCGTGACGATGACGCGAGTTCCATAATTTTTGTTCACCCGAAAAGTGCTCAATGCGCCGCGCCTAAAGAAGTTTTCACTTCAAAAATCGTTGGTATGGCCCTGCGAGTCCATTATAAACGTACTCTCAAATAAATTTATACGAAAAATATTTGCTTAAGATCTATATACGTTATGATATGATCGGATGATGTCGACAATGACAAGGGTTAGACGAACATCGCATTAATACGACACGGATTGACAGGGTCAGCCCTGGCTGGCGATACGGACCATGTATAAACAGTATGGATAGGAATTCCTTTTCTTTCTATGGACCTTGTTGGATATTTTAAGTTATTTATTTATTGCACAATATTGCAAACACTACAAAGTACTTATTATGTTACCGAAAATGTATTTAGGAAATGTAACATATCAATACAATACCGAGCTAATTTAGGAAACGTGAATAATATTTTTCTAAACCTTCTTGAATACATACATTTCCTAGAATATGTTTGTATTTTCTAGGTATTTTTTGTAATTCCTAAATGGACTTAGGAACTGTATAAAAATTAGGAAGTGCTGTCGTTAAATTCGACATGGACGGAGCACCCAGACTTGGATGGTCAGGTTCGACATGAGTGACAGATTCGACGCGGAGCACCCCGATGCTACGTGTTGTAGTGGTAGGACTCATTGTAGTGGTAGGACTCTTTTGTAGAGGTATGACTCTTTTGTAGTGGTAGGACTCTTTTGCAGCGGTCTGCCAGGGGAAGTACCACACTTTTGCCAGTTATTCAACCGCCAAGCAGTAGTGTGAAAACACTACTGTGTTCCGGATTGAAGGGCAATGTTTCAAGCGAAATTACAGGGTACACAGAGATTTGACATCTTATATCTCGGGGTGACGAGCGCAGTGCATTGCCATCCAGTGTTTTGAACTGTTGAAGTTCAAAATTCTGAGTGGCGTTGTGGTGTTATGGGCAAGCGTGAAGAGCCATCAGGCGAGCGACTTCGCTCGTCTCGTCACCCAGTATCATAAAAGAAACTAGTCTTGCGGTCCCTACTATAGGGAATACAATCACGAGCCGAGATTAGCAATTCGAGATCTCGCGTATTAAATCTCTGGTATCGAGATTGGCAATTTCGAGATCTCGTGTAAAAACGATCCAGCGAGATTTTGATAAAGAAATAAATAAAATTAATATCTGGGACATTTTTGCACACATGGTCATCTGACCCCAAACTAAGCAAAGCTTGTAATATGGCTGCCAGTGACTGATATACATACATATATGTATATTCAATATTATTGAAATTTCAAAAAATGGGTTACTTTATTCAAAACCCTAAGGAAAAGCAACTCGACTACAAATACTCGTACTTATGATATTACTGTAACATTTTGTATATAAGAAAAATCTATTTGAATATGTGCACAGTGTGTGCTCTCTCTCTCTCTTTCTTTCTCTCTCTCTCTCTTTCTCTCTCTCTTTCTCTCTCTCTTTCTCTCTCTCTCTCTCTTTGTGTGTGGGATTTGAGGTCTCACGTGTACTTATTTACTGTTTTTAGTTTACCGGTGTGCCATAGATGCTTCTCTTTTTTAAAAAGACATTACCTATCCGTCTCCGCTGATTAAATTTGCCGCCCTGGGCAATGCCCCCCCTTCTTCCACCCTGTCCTACTGTAGGTACCGCAACGTTTGCTCTTACTGCATCATTTATACGTACGCTATCAATGTTAGATGGGTGACACAGAGATTGTGGCCACTCAAGCCAGGGTTCGATCTACGTATGAGGACGGGACGAGTGTGATACTTCGTTATGTGTAGTCCACACATCACAACTTATCACACTCTTCACACTTTCAGGGGGCCTACCATAATTTTAAAAACATTCTCCTACATTGAATTTTGTCTTGCTCTCTCATTAGCTGAGAGAGCGAGACAAGATTCAATGTAAGGTTATTATAAGAATGTTTTTTACATAATGGTAACCCACCCATGACCATTTGTGTGAAAATATTGATGACGAGAAAATAATAAAGAGCATAGAATCCGTCACGTGATTTATAATGCGTATAAGGCCGTCTGTCAAATAGTATGTAGCCTTTAGAGCCTTTTACAGGTCTCTAGTACACTAAAATAGTGTACAACCCTGTAGTGTGCCGTGCTGTCAAAAATATATCTGTTTCGTTCTGGTAACAACAATTTTGGCATATGATTAAAGAATGTAACAAGTTTAATTCACTTATAAATGCTAAATTATCACTATGTCCATGCTTTAGTTCTTTTTCTGAGGAATACAAGGTGAACTTGCAGGACTGAATACAGCAGGCGTTTAGAAGTTTTTTTATGATTGACAGGCCACACAGGCGTTATTTGACTGATCCGCGTCTAACTTCAGAAACCGTAAATTTTTCCTAGATAAAGTAGTAGGTACCTAGTACCTACCCTACCCTACATTACTCTCCGGCTTTCAAACTAACTATATGCAAAAAATCAGGTTTATCCGTAGTTCTGTTCCTGTCTGAAAGAGGATGAAACAAACCTTAAGGGGCCTCTTTTCGTCTCCAGTCTTCTCGCTCGCACATTTTTACATTATTGACGATATAAAATTACTGAGTGTGAATTTACAAAAAGCGACACACCCAAGTTTTGCTGACTATCATAACATTATAAACAAAAAAAATATCGTTTCGATATCTTTTAATTTGACGGAGTAACATGGTAACAAGAAAAAAAATCACTTGTTACCATTTCACCTAAAAGAGGCCTAAGCAGTTAGGCATTAGGCATGCATAATTTTTTTTTTTTTTTTTTTTAAATATGTTTCACCATTATAATGCTACATTATCCCTGAGTAATATCGGCTATATTTATTAATAGAATGTTAAAAAAATAAATTCACCACCCGTGGGAAGCCGGGACTGGCGGCTTGTAAATGATATGGTAAAAACAACATTCATTCTAACAACTTATCGTGAATAGGTAGGGGAAAACGTCTCCGACAAGCTCCAGCGTGTAAAGTACTTCCAAAGTCATCCCTCCATCATTTTCCACTTTTCACTCACTGCCAGTATTGTCTAGCAAACATACAAATATACATAACCACGAATGTATACTTTTTCAGACATGTGAAGTGCGGGACTGAAGTGCAGAGCTTCTGACTGAGATTACACAGATGGGGAACTTGACAGAAGGCAGAAGAGGCATATAATTAAATGCATTTTTATCAGCCTTCCAAACAAGCTGGTTTCCGTAAAGGCTGGAGCACCATAGACGACACAGACACGCTCCGCCAGATTTTACAGAAGACTGAGGAGTATAATCAGCCATTATGTCTAGCGTTTGTGGACTATGAAAAAGCCTTCGATTCAATCGAGACTTGGGCAGTGTTGCAGTCCCTCCAGCGTTGTCATATCGACTATAGGTATACACTAAAATCGCGAAAACCACACGGCGAATACACTTGTGTGTTGTTGATTGTTAATGACGTTTTTCTATGAAACAGTAGATTTTTTTCTGGATTGGTCCTTTAGTATAAGTTGTTTATAATGATGAGTACATTGATATTCTTCAATGTGTTTGTTTGTCATGTAGAGATACACCAGGTAATAAGCTTGTTCAGCGAGGTATAACAGTGCTGTATCTTCATTTATATAATCTGTGATGAGTCTAGTGTTAAGTACGCGCTGAAAAGTGGCTTTCCTGTCGTCTCGTTACGCGCACACACTGTGCTCACACGTCGAGAGTGTCTGAACTCGACTGTAGGTAAATAAAAATAATAATATATCTGTAGTAGGTAGGTACCTATAGATTGTCTACGAGTTCTATAGTGAAAAAAGTTTTCACAGCAATACTCACACATCATCATCAGCCATAAGACGTCCACTGCTGAACATAGGCCTCCCCCTTTAACCTCCACAATGAACGACAACCTGCCATCTGCATCCACTGCCCGCGACTCTCACGATGTCGTTGGTCCATCTAGTGGGAGGCCTACCTACGCTGCATCTTCCGGATCGTGGTCTTCACTCAAGAACCATTCTTCCCCATCGGTTCAGTTATAGGTTCCTCAAGCGATTTGACCTGTGCATTGCCACTTCAGCTTGCCAATATTAATAGCTATGTCGGTGACTCTGGTTCCTTGGCGAATATCCACGTTTCATTCTATCGCGCAAAGAAACTCTGAGCATAGCTCTCTCCATTGCCGTGCGACTCTGAGTTTTGACCAAAAGTTAGTAAGTATAGGTAGGTAAGTACTTAGTAAGTAGGTAATCGGACGATGGACAAAAGTCACGATATAAAGCCGTAAAAAATTAAGGTATTTTCGGCTTAAAGCTTTGTGAGCGACAAAATACCTTGGTACTTAGTTATTTTCAATGTCGCTGTTCTCACGAGTTACTCTGCCTGTGGCTTTCTAGCTCTCTTTGTGCGAACTTTGTCTGAGCACTCTGCGTTGCCAGACATTCCTTTGTACTAAGCCAGCAATAGGAGTACCTACTTAATACTTAGTACTACCTACAATCAAACTTTTACTTAAGTCTCTGTAAACTCGGTGCAACCATTAGGTAATTTGTTTTGACAGTTGCAATAACAAAAGCTCTTTTCTTTTTATCAGTTGCGCTTTTAATTAGCGCCCCATAATTTAATTACAATCTTGTAATGTTTGGCTAATAAGTAATGAGTTACGGTGTTTGGGGTCAAGATATTGGGTCCTTGGGGACCGGGAGCTCACCTTATTTTCAATAATTCTCAATACAAAAAAACCCACTTCATCAGAACTTGGCCAAATGGGACCAAATGGGAAGCACCAGCTTTCAAATAAAAAAAGAATCATCAATATCGGTTGACCCAGTCAAAAGTTCTGCGGTAACAAACATTAAAAATAAATACAGTCGAATTGAAAACCTCCTCCTTTTTGGAAGTTGGTTAAAATATTTCGGAGCGCCTGGTTAGCGCGACGTGTGAAAAAATATACTTCCATATTTCTGACTAGTGCTGTTGCCCGCAACTTTGTACCTACGCGTAGATTTACATATAAACTTTCAACAACCCTTTTTTCCCGGCTCTTTCGCAAAATAACATAGCCTATACTTCAATCTGGTCATAGCTAAGCATATTCGTGAAAACCGCATTTAAATCCGTCTAGTAAATAAATAAATATCTGGGACATTGTTGCACACATGGTCATCTGACCCCAAACTAAGCAAAGCTTGTAATATGGCTGCCAGAAACTGATATACATAAGTACATATATATTTTTAAATACATACTTAAATAGATATTAACACCCAGGCATAGAACAAACACAAATGTTCATCACACAAATGTTTGTCCAAAATGGAATCGAACCCACACCCCCAAGCGCAGGAAGTAGGTTCACTACCAACTGAGCCACCGGGGCAGTCATAATTAGTAATTTAGGAGACGTGCGTAGACAAAAAAACAAACAGACAAAAATCTAAAAACTGTCTTAACGTGTTCATTGTTCAGCTGCTTATGACGCTCTGTTTTTTTTTATATTTCGCAGTTACAGATTTTTTTATCTCTACGTTTTAAATAAAATGTATAGATTTTATTACGTGTATAGATAAAGTAGTGGCAGTGATTCTAAATTCCTATCTTTCTGCCAACAAAATGAACAAATCTCTTATCCACCACCTATTCGTATGCACAAGCTTTGAGCCCCGACAAAAGCAATACTCCAGCAGTAATTAAGCGGCAGACTGCGAGTTAGCGCCTAGGCATTGTGTTCATGCCTAGATGCCTAGACTAGTGGATGTATGAACTTGCCGGGAAAGATATATGGAAACTGGAACTTCCATCTGTACTTAGTCTGATATATACGGATAAAACTCGAGTGGAAATCATTAACATCGCCATTATTAACAGCATTTCTTTATTCCACTGCTGGATATAAGCCAGCCAACATATGAATACCTAAGTATCTATATGTCAAATCCATATTTTTTAGTTCCAAAGGGTCCCACAAGCGGCGCTAGTAGTCATAATTCGTTACCGCCTTTTTTGTATGAAGTTGGGTTTCTTCACGCCAGGAGTAATAGTGTTCCGTGATATACCTAGGTCACAGACGGCGATATACATATTTATATAAATGGCAGTGAGATATATGCATACCAAAAGGAATATTATTAATAAATAATTTAAAAAACTTTTACGACCGGCAAAAAAGATAAATATGATAATAATACATTAAACTGTACCATTTTTGTCTTTTTTGCCGGCCGTAAAAGTTTTTACTGCCTATGATATTACAGTAAATCCCCCCCCCTGACAAAAGCAAGTTTACAATTATCAAAAGAAACCTTGGAAAAAGAAACCTATTCTAGGAAGAGCTTCTATCTCCACAAACTCGGAGCATTGTGTTCACAGAAACATTTCTGTTTTCCCGCGCTTTTGTCGATTCTCGTCTGCTTAGTTTGCGCTGCGTTTCGCACACGGACTTTAAAAGGAAACGTGCTTTTATTTAGGTACCTTACAGCGTGTATTAACCACAGAATAATGATACTAGTCCTTATTATGTGGTATAAACTTTACTATCCATACAGAATATTTTAGGTCTACTTTTTCATCTCGAGAGAGTTTATGGCGTCGCATGTTTCGTGCATTTGCCAGTGTCAAGTATTGAAATCAAATTTCAAATGTCTTCAAACAATAATGTTTTTTTTTACCTATTGTTGAGCAGGCTTAAGCCAAAAAGGCCAAACCGCCTCATTTTCCGTATTTTACTATCTAGAGGCTCTTCTCTTATATGGAGTTTTGGAATCGACATGAAAATAAATAAATAAATATCTGTCATATTATTGCACACATGGTCATCTGACCCCAAACTAAGCAAAGCTTGTAATATGGCTGCCAGAGACTGATATACATACTTTTTTTTAAATACATACTTAAATAGATATTAACACCCAGACATAGAACAAACATAAATGTTCATCACACAAATGTTTGTCCTAGATGGGAATCGAACCCACGCCCCCAAGCACAGAAAGTAGGTTCACTACCAACTGAGCCACCGGGACAGTCAAATATAGTCAGTTTATAAAATAATCAAGATACCACAGTGTCTGAAGACAAAGGCATTTATAGACAATAGACAATATAGACAATATTTTATTTATAGCAAAAATCCACACACACTATATTTGATCAGTGTGTGTTGCCAGTGATGACATATGGTACTGAGACGTGGTCCTTACCTGTTGGCCTTTTGGAAAAACTCAGATTCACACAACGGGCAATGGAGAGAGCTATGCTGGGAGTTTCTTTGCGCGATAAAATCCGAAACGTAGATATTCGCCAAAGAACCAGAGTCACCGACATAGCTATTATAATCTGCAAGTTGAAGTGGCAAAGGCAGGCCACATTAGAACTGTTAACCGATGGGGAAGAAAGGTTCTTGAGTGGAGACCGCGAACCGGCAGACGCAGCGTAGGTAGGCCTCCCACTAGATGGACCGACGACATTGTGAGAGTCGCGGGCATCCAGTGGATGCAGATGGCAGGATGTCGTTCAGTGTGGAGGTTAAAGGGGGAGGCCTATGTTCAGCAGTGGACGTCTTCTGGCTGATGATGATGATAAAATAATCTCCGTGAAAAGTCTAATTATTTATGTTCCATACTTTATCATTGCATAATACCTAAAGTCGTGTCGTGTAAAATTAAGTCTGAAACACTCAAAGTACAAGGAGTAAGTGATTTACCTTATATAGAATGTTAGAGATAAAGTTTCAGTTCCCACAGCCCGCCTTGTTCTAGCTAGCTTGTACCTAAGTAGATATATACCTATGGTTCTCTTTATGGTTGTCAGGTCTTCATCATAAAGATTTGGGAATAAATTTCGATCGTAGCTTAACATTTCACGACCACATATCTGAGCTTTCAAAGGAGGCTTACCGTCGCTTGGGTTTCGTTCTGCGTAATGCCCGGGACTTTAAAAACCCGCAAGTTATCAGAACACTTTATAATTCTTTGGTAAGGAGCAAACTTGAGTCGGGTGCATGTGTCTGGAATCCTTATCACGTCACCTACACGCGAATGCTCGAGAAGGTCCAAAAGGCCTTCTTGAGATCGCTCTACAATAAGGTTTATGGGTACTATCCATACATGTACCCGACCAAGTTCTTGCTCGGCCAGCTCGGCTATAACTCGCTGGAGGTAAGGAGATTAATTGACCAGCTCACTACCTGTTGTAAGGTGTTTAGGGGGACAGTCGATTCTATGGACCTGCATAACCTCCTGTTGATGTTATTCGTGCCAGACGAGCCCAGAGTCCCAGCAAACAGGCGCGGCCAGCTGCATGATTTATTTTATGTTAACAGCAGTCGCACGGTGGCGCGCTCTATGTCGCCTTTAATTCGCGCCCGTCGCCACCTCAATGTACTCCTCGCTGCCAACACTGAACTTGACATTGTATTTGACGACTGGAAGACCCTTATTGTATCTTTCCAAACATATTGTGAGGGTTTAACTGACCAGTGGGATAGATGCAATAAGACCAACTCTGATTTTGACTTTGATGATTATATGGAATTTTAGTATTTATTTTTCTCTGACATTTGTATTTTACTTATTGACATTTTTTAATTTTTGTATTTCTTAATTTATATTAACATGTGTGATTTTTGACATTTATTTTTATCCTTAATTATTATTGCTGTTATGTGACAATGATTTCAATGTAGTAAATAATGTATTTTAATTTTATTATAATCTTCTTTTTTTTTATATAATGATAATTTGTGAGATATTTATGTAATTGGTTTGACCGTGTTTTATCTCAATAAATAAATAAATAAATAAAATCATCACTTCATCATCATCACTTCACTTATATAAAATTTCCATGTCGCAGTGTTAGTTACCGTACTCCTCCGAAACGGCTTTACCGATTTTTACCAAATTTTATATGCGTATTCAGTAGGTCTGAGAATCGGCTATCTATTTGCCATACCCCTTCACCGATTTTCATCACCACGCGGGTGAAACCGCGGGGCGCAGCTAGTTAATTTATATATTTCTAGGCTGTTATATTCGTGATGTTAGCATATTTTGATATTCATAAAAACCAGACGTAAATAAAAATCTACATAATCGAAAATTGGTTTGTACAAATATTTTAAAATCTATATATTGTTTATATAAAACAAAGTCAAGTTAGTTACAATGAACAGCTGGACCGATTTTCATGATCTTTGATTTGTTAGATTTCTCTCCGCCCCAAATTGCAGGTAAGTTAAAATATAGGCACCTATCGGAAAAATTCACGACAAAAAATTATAAAGATAATTCATTCAACAGCAATTTAATAACTCAAGTCTATAACATCGACATAGTAATTATACCTACGTATTACACTATAGAAAAATGTCATTTAATTTGAAAGAGGTTGTCGCCGCTACCAAGGAGGTTGCTTCAATGAGGTAGGTATATAACGTGGATGGGTGAAACCACGAGGCGCAGCTAGTTAAGAGGAGTCTGTAGCAAACACTGTTTTCGCGTTGTAGGTATTTCGCAAACGTATTGCTATCTCAACGTTCCCCCGCAGCCGCGTCACAGATTCTATAGCAGTGTGTCACCGTAAGCTTCGGTGTGTGCGTGCTTGCGCGCACACATCTAAACTCACTACCCGTAGTAAAGCCACCTATACGGGCCTCTGGCCTGGCTAACGGCCTAGCCACGGCAAATCGCGATCTAGGAAAATAAATGGTCCCTGAAATTGATGTGTTTTTTTAATTTTAAAATAGTACAAGTTTTGATAGTCATGTGATTAATTTTCAACCGACTTCCAAAAATGAGGAGGTTATCAATTCGACTGTATTTTTTTAACCAACTTCCAAAAATGAGGAGGTCATCAGTTCGACTGTATTTTTTTAACCGATTTCCAAAAAGGAGGAGTTTATCAATTCGACTGTTTTTATTAAATTTATTTTTCTTTATTTAAATATATTCTCGGGTCTAGCCCGGACATTTGGTGGGCATTGGTGGAGCCGAAGCCAACACCAAGAGGCCCTTTTGAATATAGAATACATGCAACTATGAAATATGTATAAAAAGGAATGTGAAACTATTGTACAGTATAGGATTAATAAAGTCTGGGCTATTGAGGTGAACAACTTGTGGATGGAATAATAGATCTATAGAATGAGAAACGGCACCTGCCTTATCCTGTCTCATCTCAAAATATATTTAGGCAGGTGATGACTTGCCACCCACTGAATGGGCCCCCCATAATGGCTGCCGTATCTTGGCACCGGAAGGGCAACATCGGCGTGGGTGGCTTAGGGTGTAGAGAGGTGTGCTGCACTTTCACTAAGAGCTACTCGCGGCGTTATGCCCTTTAACACTTCCACCCTGGAGCTTAGGTTCTTAGCTCTTGCGGTTTCCACCCCTGGACGGCCGGTTAAGGCAAGCCAGGGGTCAGGGGTCTCATTTAGCCCCATGGAATCGGGGTACGCGGTGTCGCCACTCACCAATTTATTTTTATTTTTATGTTTCTTACCTCAGAACTTTTTACTGGGTAAACCGATTTTGATCATTCTTTTTTTATTTGAATGCTGGTGCTTCCCGTGTGGTCCCATTTCAATTTGGTCCAGTTCTGTAATTTTTATGAAGTCGGTTTTTATATTGATAATTATTCTTTAAAAAGCTATCAGACTTCTCTGTAGGTACCTATTAGGGTTCAGAATCAGTAAATCACGGAACCCAAAATACCAGGATTTTCCGGTATTTTTAAACGTAATTTAAGACCAGGCATTAAAACTGATTCCCGGCTTTTTCGGTACGGTTCGTTTTTATAACAAATATTTTACTGTCGGACTGTCTGTTTCTATCTTTATTGTATGTAATTTAGAATTATCGAAATTTTCTACAAGAAAAATAAAACCCCTGTGGAAGAAGAAGCTGAAAATCTGCAGTTTTTGCGATTAGCGATGAAGACGATTTAGACTGTATACCTTTAGCTAGATTTATATTTGATTTAATTATAGGCTTGCATTTGATCGCCAACTCGCCTGATGTTTGGCGATGATGCGGTCTACGATGGAGCACGCTTGCCAAGAAGAAACAGATGCACTCGTGGTTTGGAGACACTCAGATTGTATTGTGACTATTGGGGAACACCCATTCAGGAAGCGTATTCCACAGACTAGCAGTTTGCACAATAAAAGTGGAATCAAAATAATTAGGAATATCAACGCTTTCGACTTTTGTGCCCACTCTGGCAGTCTGATAGAAACATGGGCAGGAGGGAAATAGACTAGCAACTTTGCGCCGATGTTCAAAACTAAGAAGCTTCGTTTAAACTAGGGATTCGTTGCTAATGAGCATTTTGGCACGTTTCTCAATAGACTCAAACACATCAAGCTTAGATGACTATCCAAAAAGGAAATTCAGTACTTACTTGACGTGCAGTAGGAAGAGCGTTGCAGAGACCAAACCACCGGCCCTTTGAGAACACCGGCATTCATTGCCAATCGATTGGACGAGCAGCCATCAATGATAACTCGAATTGATTTATCCGTAAATAAGTCTGATATCCACGCAACGAAACCGGTGGACAACACAAATGAGGAAAATTGCTTATAAGGTCGTCATGATAAACCCTGTCGAAAACCTTAGAGATGTCGAGGAAAACGGCGAACGCTTCTCCGTTTTTATCGATGGTCTAACTCCAGATGTGTGTGGCTTACGCTACAAGATCTCCAGTCGACCGGTTTCGGTGAAATCCGTATTGCCGGTCACTGAGATCATTTTGTACATTTGCAAGCTTTGGCACTGGTTGTAAATTTTCAAGCTTCCACCCTTACGAAGGAAAACATTTGATGAGACTATGACGATGAAAATAACGATGCAGATTATTACTCTCTGATCCAGCCCGCTACTCAGTAGCGGTTTCTTCACCTTTCGTAATTCTGACCATTCTGGTGAAATCTGTATCTATCTACATCCCAATCGATATCAACTCTAAAGGTACTAGGCAGGTGTGACAATACAAATCAGTGGGTTCGGATGAAATGCAATCTTCCTTAGTGTCTTATCATTGGCAGTCAGTATGCCTTTCTTCTGAAGATCCTTCGACCTGCACAGATGGGACGAATGCTTAGTGTCAGTCCATGGAGTACTATATTTTTTTATCCAATGTACTACTGAAGTAAAGCTCGCTGATAGTTAAGGCCTCAATGTAGCCATGTTAAAGCGCGCACGCATAAGATATATTACCTAGCTTAAGTAATGTCTCAGATCCGTCCGATGCTGTAGAAAAGCTATTCCTACACACTGCATACTGCATATTTGTAACTGCATATCAACTGTCCCCTCAAACTCGACACTTGGGTATGCAGACGACAGCACAGAGCTACATATCCAATGCATGAACTGGTTGACCACAAATTCAGTCTCTCTGAGAAGCCATGGTTGAACGCATGAACTTGTCCCGTCAGGCAGTTTCCGATTGGGGCGATACCAATCAGGTCAAGTTCAATGCAGCTAAGACCCACGCGTGTATGTTCTCCACAAATAGGACATCATTCCACCTGACTTCTTTTTTTCCGGGATGTAGATATTCCAATAACTAACCGGCTCGTGCTTTTGGAAGATTCCCTGACAACAACCCACAACTTTGGCTTCTATATTGAGAATAAGGCTCCTTGGCTGCCAAAAAGCTGGGTATTCTTCCAAAGATGCGACAGTACCTCACGTCCAAACATTTGGTATTTCTGTACCAAGCACAAGTTCAGACGTGCATGGAGTACCTACTGCTCGGACCTTTGGGATGAATTAGCCAAGTAAGTATCAGCTTAGAACTCTGGAGTCCATTGAGAATAGTGACAACAAGCTCATCAGCAACATCGGAATGAATTGTTATGCATGTATCATTTGACAGCAGCAGAAAGAACTTTGAAGTAAAATTCAGAATAATAATTTGGCAATTATTCATCTGAATTTTTTCGTCACCAAAATAGACACACTGCTTAAACGCACTATAAACCATACTACCGATATTGACATTCGATCACCAAAGCTCTTAGTGGGTGAATATTATTCCGTGGCAGAAAGCTCTTTGACTTATTTAAATCGTTCATATATTCATTACTACTTCTTGTTTCACTTATAATTGCACCATTAGTTAACAAAATTAAGGTAGTATCGAAAGTACCGAGAAATCCCGGGTCTGATGACGTCAAGTACCGAAAATCCCGGTTCTTAAATTCAGTACCAGTTCCAGAAACCCTAGTACCTACATTATATTTGGCTAATGTTCTAGATGACTGTAACTATAATTCCCTAAAAAGTTTACCACTAAGCTTAGATAAAAAAGTCAGCTACCAAACAACCAAAACACATCCAGATCAGATCAAAACACAGGCTTTATTGCAAAAATTACGCGTCCTAAATAAAAATAGGAGATCAACGTAATACCACAAATAGCATCTAGTAAGTTAGGTACCACTAATAGGTATATTCTTTACATTACCTACCACCTCCCTGCCCATTAAATGCCTTTATTATATAGTACTAGGTATAATAATTATATGTACGTAGTACACAATACTTACGTAGGTATGTTGAATGTATTTGATTGAACATTAATAATAATTCGAAATGCCCATTTTACTTCAATAACGTAAGTAAATAAGAAAAAGTAATTTTGATTACTTTCCCATCTCTAGTGTCGATATAACCGTTAGCATCCCTATTGCTTGTCTGTGTGAAGTAAAGTAAGTAAAGAAGTAAAGTCTTACCTTCCCCCCGACCCCCTATGTGCCCGATAGAGAGAATTGCTGCTCGTGAGATTTTTAGGTATATTTTTTGTTAGAATTTAGGTTCTGCGGCATACCTCTTTTTACCCCCTAAATTGTAACAAAATGTTTTGTTATTGGTGTCAATCGCTTGAATAGAATGTAATCTAGGCTTATACGTTTTATTATTTTCAAAAAAGTTTTTGGTTTCTAAAATATGATGACTTTTAATAGACATAGTTTCAGAGCAAAAATATGGCTGTTTTAAATGCTTATAACATTACAGTGATAAAACAAACTGGAAAAAATAAGACGAATAAGCCTAGTAAATAATGAGCTGAATACATGAAAAAAAAAAAACACCAAAATCGGATAATATTAGGAGGTAGAAAACAGCTTTTTCTTTTTGTATGGACAAGTACGCGCTCTAGACCCCTCTTAAGGTGAAACGTTTCACTTTGGCGGAAATTCAAATTTCAAACAGTTTTTTGTTCTTGTAGCTAGGCCGAGTAATTATTGTAAACAATAATGATGTTCGCGAAAACTGATTATTATTCTTTACAAACTCGCGTAAAGTTATTTATCTCCAATACACATTATTACATACATTTGTCAATAAACAAATTTATGCTGTTTCAAACGGTTTATTGCCAAATGTAAGTAATATGGTGAGTAACTGATTAATAGCTGTACATGATAATGTAAAGAACGACCAACAATTTTCGCGAACACTGTGCCATTTCACAATAATTCGATTTTCCGGCCAAAGTGATACGTTTCACCTTAAGAATAAAACAGCTATCAAAATAGTCCAAATGAAAACTATAATAAAACCGGTAAAACCATATTAATCTGTGATGGAAAAGAATAGTAAAACCATTTATTATTGGTACTTAATATGTGCGTTTCTTCTACATTTATTGCAAGCTAATAGCATTATAACCAATGCATTAAATTATTACAAGTAGCTTTCTTAATTTTATATCATCCTGGCAACCCTTGTTTCGAGCTACGTAACTAATTTTCGGGAATTCCATGTGAAATACATGCAACATTTACATTCTAGATCATGTATCTCAACGGATCTCTGCTAATGAGCTACCTTCCGCGGTGTTTCAGAGAAGCCACCACATGGGGTTCCTCAAAAGGCGAGATTATTAATTTAAAAGGAGAGATTTATTTAAGGGTCAGCAACGTAGTTGTGATGCCTCTGGTGTTACAAGTATCCATAGGCGACGGTGACTGCTTACCATCAGGTAATCCACCTATGGCATTAAAAAAAACTTTTCAATATGACGTCGCTACACATTGGCCCAGTTTCCACCAAAATTTTCCATTTCTCATTACTGGTTTCTGGAATTATTTTATTGTTATTGTCCTGTTTTTAAAAACAAACGATATTTATAAATATAGATTCAATATCAGTCATAAAAAAATGCAACCTATTGAGAGCCCTCCTCCTCTTTAAAAACGTAGACATTTGAACAGGAGCGATTTTTTTTTTTTAAATTATTATTTTATTATTTGTTCAAATGCATATCGCCCTTGATTGTCAGATCTGAGGACGTCTCTAATTTTAAAATCTCTTAGCTTCTACCAAACTGAATCTGAAAATATCCGAGAAAACCTATTTCTCAGCATTAAAATCCTATTAAATAAGCCCAGGAAAACAAACACAAAGGGCCTTAAGAATCCAAGGACAATTAATGAAATAAAGACAATCTCGCTATCTCGCTATTAGCATTTGGATCCCTCGAAATAGGTAACCATCATGTTAAAAATAATTAGGACTACACAATACTAGATAATATAAATTACCAACGTAATAAGGGTAGAAATTTCAACTGCAGTGGATAAAATCGCGAAAGACACTAGCGCCGCTAGCGACCGGTGGCAGTCGTAAACAAAAATTGCCGCGCTTTTTTGACAGCGACAATCAAAAACTCTTGGCTCGGGCTAATAGCCATGCTATAAGTCCGAGCCTTTATTTTCTCTGGCAATTGAATTTTTTTTACAATTGTAGTTGTAAAAAGCTGAATAAAAACATTTTCTTATAATTATATCGGGTACCAGCTACATTCTTACGGTAAGAAACCTAGAGTATCTAAGTAATCAGAATTTGTGGTTTTAATCCAGCATTTTACAATGTTATTGAAGGTGTCGGAGCAAGTATTTGCTTGGCTTATCTTTTTTTTTTAGGATTTGGCTTGCGTTTTATCGCCAACTCGCCTAATGGCGAGTTGGAAGTAATACCTGACTTGACGGTGTTATTCGTAGCCAATATAAAGAAAATGTATCCTTGCAATCACTTTTCTCCATTTCCTTTTTTCTAAGAATAACTCCCTCTCAAGATTTACTTATACATTCTTATGGCCTTACTTAAAAACGTTAGTCAAGTTAATCTATGTTTAAAAATGCGCTGTCTCGTTTTCGCGTGTTACCATTGCTGTCAGCGAGAAGTTGAGAGAACCTTTTTAAGCATAAGTTAACTTGAGTAACGCTTTTAAGTTAGGCCACTAATAAGTATCCCGTCTCCATATTATATCAAGAATGTGTCCGAAGAAAAATGTCAAGTAAGCCACTCTACTTTGGACTTAATAATAAATGCAAGAGAACCATTTCCTTGTTGCCCTTTTAACACTTGCGATAAGAAGGTACTATTAGTTAATTGATATTGCTATCAAATTAAGTTCTGCATTAACGCGTTGTTTTTCTATTAGTATGATCGCGGAACGAATCCGTTTGACAGTTGCCATAACATTGTAAATAGCTAAACGAAAATAGTAAATTACGATTATAAGGATACGAAAAACAAAATGACCTCACCTAAATTCAATATGGCCGTCGCCTAAAAACTTGTTTAATTGTTTATATTTTAATTTGTTGAGTTTGTATTATAATTACAATAAGTTTGACGTTGAAAATTATTTTTTTATTCACTTTTTTTTGTATGGGATATCGCCTGTCGCGTAAGCTAATATAACATAAAACATAATGTTATAGACTTTACAGCACTTAAACATTTGAAAGCCACAATATTTCATCAATATAAATGATGAAGTTCAGCAAATGAATCAGGCGTTAATCCGTCAGATAAACCTCAATATCTATTAGAATGGGATACCTATCTACCTAATCAGATAGAACGAAGCCACATCGACCACAGAACTAAAATTACGAAGGATTTAATTGAAAACGAAACAGCAATTCCGGCCCATAAATTGAGGGAACTGTTTATTTATAGACGAGGTTATGGAGCTTAGTGTTTATTTAATGGGTGTGGAGTATATTGTAGTCTGTTACTTCCGGTGGTTTAATTTTACCCACAACGAAACGGTGTATTTATAAAGCTATATGCGTTTTAGCTATGTCAAAACGGAAAAGTTATATTTGTTTTAGCCATCTCAAAACGGAAAAGTTATATTTGTTTTAGTCATGTCAAAACGGAAAAGCTATATGTGTTATAGCCATGTCAAAACGGAAAAGTTATATGTGTTATAGCCATGTCAAAACGGAAAAGTTATATTTGTTTTAGCCATGTCAAAACGGAAAAGTTATATGTGTTATAGCCATGTCAAAACAGAAAAGTTATTATGCGTTTTCACACACGACGAAACGGTGAAGTTATATGCGTTTTAGCCATGTCAAAATGGAAAAGGTTATATGCGTTTCTATCCACGATGAAACGGTGAAGTTATAATATGCGTTTTAGCCATGTCAAAACGGAAAAGTTATATATACATTTTATTCACAACAAAAGGGAAAACTTATATAAGTTTAATGGCTTAAAACGTATACACCTCTCTTCGTTTTAAGGTGTATTATGCGTTTCTATCCAAGCTGAAACGAAGAAGATACATGCATTTGGGGTAAGGTTATGAATAAGTGTGTATGTTTGTTACCATTTTACTTCAAAGCGGATGGACCAACGGGGGAAGGGGAGGCCTATGTTTAGCAGTGGACGTCTTCTGGCTGATGATGATGGGTAAAGGTTTTTTAAATATATTTTACAAATTTCAACGTCAATACTATCTATTGGAGAAATTGAAGTGTATCCACCAAAAAACTGGCCGTCATAAAACTATCATATGCGCAATAAAAGAGAGAACAAGCTATAAAAAAACTCATATCCTTTTATGTCCTGTATAAGGGGCGACACATAAGCCAAGGTCCTTACAGTTATTTTATCCCCAATTTTATCGGTGACCGCTATTTTTGGATAGCACCAAAAGCAATAGTTGTGAAAAATTGAAAATATTTTTATGTCGTTTTACCGCTTTTCCCCCCGTGATCTCCTAGTTTCAAATTTAGTGCAAACTCAGAATAATATAATAAGTAATTTTACTGAGAATTGAAACGTATATTGTCTGTGGCGTATAGCGAAAAAAACGCGTACCATATTTTGGCTATGTTTAAAGACAATTCCTCAAAATGGACAACCACTCTCAGACGGCCAGTTAAGGTAAGCCAAGGGTTGAGGCTCATTTAGCGTCATAGTACACAGTAAATTAATGATTATTGTTATTTGACTGCCCCGGTGGCTCAGTTGGTAGTGATCCTACTTTCTGTGCTTGGGGGCGTGGGTTCGATTCCCATCTAGGACAAACATTTGTGTGATGAACATTTGTGTTTGTTCTATGTCTGGGTGTTAATATCTATTTAAGTATGTATTTAAAAATATATATGTATGTATATCAGTCTCTGGCTGCCATGTTACAAGCTTTGCTTAGTTTGGATTCAGATGACCATGTGTGCAATAATGTCCCACATATTTATTTATTTATTTTATTTATTTATTTAGTTGAACATAACTATATACCAACTTTATTCATATTTACATTAGGTTTAAGTTTAAGTAGGTAAATTCTACGACAAACTCCGAACTGGTAACCGGAAGCAACCAAATACATTAGTAATTTGCCGAGTCAAGGAGAACGTAAATAGATAACGTTAAAATGAAGGTGGTAAACTCCTGCCAGGCCTTTTCCACTTTCTAAGCATTGGAAAAGCAGTTCTAAAAGAACCTGCGGTTGTGTCGCCATCTATCGAATCAGGAGGAACTAAATTTTTAAAAGGTCTCTGAAAAGTTCTTATTAAAACATTCATCATTATTATGACAAACATGAGAAGACTGAATACCGCATCTATAATCTCAAATCTTCCTCCACCTCAAACCCTTAACACTTAATGTTAATAGTAGGTATAAGATTTCACTAGAGCGAGATAAGCCCGGAATAGGCCGCTCCAACCGACGAAATAATGATAACAATACTTATTTATTGCCACGCATTGCGTAAATGCGTTTAAGGATGGACTGGGTTATACCGGTAATTCTGCTACGCGTGGATTTACCGGAATATATACGAATCACTTTATTACATACCGAAAATACAAAGTAAAACAATACTGCACTACTTTTAGTAAGTGTATATATTATGCGCAGTTTCGATGTCATCGTTGAAAAACTGTGAAGGAAAACATCGTGGAAACCGGTATGTCCATGAATCTCAAAAGTTCAAGACATATACCAACATGCACTAGGCCACCATGTTAGATTAATGCTCATCCTTTCTCTCAGAGAGAAAGCCTGTATCCAGCAGTGAGAACCTGAGAACGTTAATGAGTGAGGCTGATAATGATAAATCCAGAGTAAAACTATCTTCATACCTGTTATACATGTTATGGATTTGACTAGGAACAATATATAATATAATATAAGGTCGGGGAAAAAGTTTCTTCGTATTTTATAAACAAATTCAAGACATATTTTTTTCAAGTTTAATTACATTTAATTATAACATATATGTGCCATTTTGTTCGATAACTTGTTGCCATCTTGTAGGTAGTGACATGATCCCGTTGCTGTAGAAATTTTGGGACTTCTGATCAAAAAAATGCAACAAGTAGTTTTGACAGTCCTCTCTTGATGTTAATCTAACACTACCCAAAGAATTCTGAAGAGATCGAAACAGGTGGAAATCTGAGGGTGCAAGGTCAGGGCTATATGGTGGATGCATTAACACTTCCCAACCAAGCTCTCAAAATTTTTGCTGAGTGGCCAAAGATGTGTGCGGTCTGGCGTTATCATGATGAAAGACCACACTCTTTCTGTTGATCAATTCCGGCCGTTTTTTCTCAATTTCTTGTTTGAGTCTCATCTGCTGTTGGCAGTAGAGATCCAAATCGATGGTTTTGCCCGGCGGTAAAAGCTCATAATGAACGATGCCCTGCCAATCTCACCATACACACAGCATCACCTTATTACGTGTTAATCCGGGTTTCGCTACAGTATGTGGTGCTTCACGGCCCTTTGACCATGATCGTTTGCGCACATTCTTGTCGTAGGTGATCCGTTTTTCATCACCAGTGATCAATCTTTTCAAAAACGGTTCGGTTTCGTTACGTTTCAATAGAGAATCGCAAATGAGTACACGATTCATTTGGTTTCTTTCAGTGAGCTCGTGTGGCACCCAAATATCGAGTTTTTTTGTATACCCAGTTTTTTTCAAATGGGTCAAAACTGTTTTGTGGTCAATCCCCAGTTCTTCAGCTACGTCGTAACTACTAATATGCCGATCTTGATCCACTTTTTCAGAAATGGCATCGACTTTATCCCTAACAGGGCGACCAGAGCGAGCTGCATCTTTGACATCAAAATTCCTGGACTGAAAACGCTTGAACCAACATTGTGCTACTCTTGATGACACTGCATTAGGTTCATAAACGTCACAAATTTTATTCGCGGCTTGTGTCGCATTTTTCCCTTTTTTGTAATAAAATTTCACAATATATCGAATTTCTTCGTTAGATTCACTCATTTTATCGAACAAAAAAACAAATGAAAATGGCGGGAAATTGCTTTTTACTTTTTGTATTCCTTTTTTAAAATGTCATATTTTTAATGGTATCAGAACCAGCCTGATACAAACAGTACAACCGATGAGATTTTACTACAACTTTATACATACAAAATACGAAAAGACTTTTTCCCCGACCTATTATATATATACATATAAATCGATATGTGTATGTTCCCTATGGACTCCAGAACGGCTCGACTGATTTTGACGGGACTTTCTCTGGCATATAGCTGATGTTATAAGGATTAGTTTAGGCTACTTTTATCGAAGGCGGGTAAAAACGCCAGGCCCAGCTAGTTTAATATAAAAAGTATAAGTAGTGTGATTGGTGATGTGATAATACCGGTACTTATATCGGTAACCGGTAACCCTTGTGCTATTTTCGGTCCTTTATTTTAAGAAGGCTTTAGAAATTGTTTCTGATTATAATAAGATTTTATTGCCACCGTATGCGGGATTACTCGACGGAGTCTGAATGGAAAGCGGTGTAAGTAGAGCTTCAAAGGAGGTGTTAGTTTTAGGCTGAAATGCACAATATATACCTACTTCAGAAAACGAGAATATTTTTATGAAGATTCTGCGTAGTATCTAAAGAAACGAAGCTACACTGAACTTGTATAGTAAAGAATAGGTTAAAAATATTATAATAGCTGTATCTATATTTTTAAAGCACGACTATATATCTACTTACGACTCTCTACGACTATAATATATCTTTATTTTACAAATAAACTAGCGCCCGTCTCGGCTTCGCACGGGTGGAGATGTATTTTTTCAACATTCTACTAATTCATATAGCCTGTTACTCAGGGATACTGAAGCATTCTAATGGTGAAATAATTTTTAAAATCAGTCTTGTAGTTTTTGAGTTAATTTGTTACAAACATACAAATCTTTCCTCTTTATATCTTTCTTTTTTTTCTTGAAGAAAGCCATGAAAAGAATTGCCAACCAGAGCATAATGATGTCGCCAATCATAGCAAAATAAATCCAGATTGTAGCTATCGGGGAACGCCGTTTCAGGCAGCAAACTCCACAGACCAGCAGTTCGCATAATAATAGGAATCATAGCTATTCGTACGGGTTTTCGGAATTTCAACCATTTTTCTTGCTCGTTCTGGCAGTGCGATAGAAAAATAGGCATGAAAGAGGAATCATGCAGATCCGATGCACAATCTCATAAGTGCATCTCATTAAAAACCGACTTAAAAAATTAGTCAATACGCAATTTTGATTACTTGGATGACATGTTTTTTCATTTATATTGATTTTAAAACCAAACCACTAAACCGATTTTGATGAAATTTACATGTAACTACCTCTGAAGTATGACCTACCAAATAAAAAAAGCATCAAAATAAATTCATAATTAGCGGAGAAATCGTTGAACATGAATTAAAACATAAACAAAACGATGACATACAAAAACATGACATATAAAACATACAAAAAAAAATACATACAGACGAACATAGTACCTTCTCCTTTTTGGAAGTCGGTAAAAAACCGATAGACAAGCAACTTTGCACCGATGCTTGAGACTAAGAAGCTTATAGTCCAGTCATCTTAGACCAAATTAGGTGAATATCTCGGAAAAGCGACATACTCAGTATATTACCACGTAAAAACTTGTATTTTGGCATCCTAAAACTGTTCTCAAAATTCACATATAATTGCAAGCAAGTTTTAAATTCAGGAGTCAAAGGTCACAAAAATCGATTAACGTGTATTTTACGTGGTAATATACTGGGTATGTCGATTTTCCGAGGTTAACCCCCTATAATGACTGGACTATTATGGTTAATCGGTATAAGCTTTCTCTTTACAAAATTTCATATAAATCAGTTCAGCTAAAAACAGAAATCTGCTTCAAATCCAACTTTTATCCACCAAAGTGCCAAAAATAAACCACAACGAAACTAAAGTTTTTTTCCTGTTACAAAAAAGTTTCGAAGAAGGTAAGTGTAGGTAGTATTTGTATGAAACTTAGCTTCCAAGTTTCGCAGCTTAGGGCCACGCTGTTTTTGTAACTGTCAAAAGTTGCGAACGATGATGTATGGGAATATGTAAATAATATTTTTATGGAATTTTGGGGGATATACCGTGATATTATGATTTAGAACATATTAGGTACAGCATTTTGTGTGCTGCCAGTGATGACATATGGTACTGAGACGTGGTCCTTAACTGTTGGCCTTTTGGAGAAACTCACGAGTCACACAACGGGCAATGGAGAGAGCTATGCTCGGAGTTTCTTTACGCGATAAAATTCGGAACACAGATATTCGCCAAAGAACCAGAGTCACCGACATAGCTATTAAAATCTGTAAGTTGAAGTGGCAATGGGCAGGCCACATCGCTCGAAGAACTAATAACCGATGGGGAAGAAAGGTTCTTGAGTGAAGACCGCGAACCGGAAGACGCAGCGTAGGTAGGCCTCCCACTAGATGGACCGACAACATTGCGAGAGTCGCGGGCATGCAGTGGATGCAGATGGCAGGATGTCGTTCAGTGTGGAGGTTAAAGGGGGTGGCCTATGTTCAGCAGTGGACGTCTTCTGGCTGATGATGATGAGGTACAGCATTTTAGGGCTCCACACCTTAAGACGGTAGATATGTCGCAGATGGATTGCCGAATCTGTTTTACAAAACCACTAGCTATTTTACAAAACAGCTCCGTTATGTAAAACAGCTGAACAGCGTTCAGCTAGAAGCTAGATTGTCATTGCGCTACATTTAACAAAGCTGCTACCCAAGATTAGACGTAATGTTGAATAGCTTATCAGTAGTTACAATAAGCGTTTGGTGTAGGCCCTACACCAAAGTCAAACCTAAGCCATTAGCCTGTTTCGTCATTGATCACATATTATATTATACTTTGGAACTCGAGCTAGTACCGAAAAAAATGTATAAAAAAACTGAAGTAAACACGTATTGTTTTAAACTATCACGGTTGTTCACTAAAGTTATATGATTAATTACGGGATATTTACCGTGGTAAGATTGTGAACATGGTAACATGTAAGGTTGTCTTCCCGTGAACATGGTGCATGTAACTGTACCGAAATATCGGGAGCTCCTTCCACAACCTTACCACAGTAAATATCCGGTAAATAATCATATAACTGTAGACACGTATTGCACACACTGACATATTCTTACTAGTTCTACAAACGCACACTTCAATATTGAGCGGCACACAACTGCAAACGATGTGCTCTACATGTAGGTAAGTGTTAAAGGGGAAACTGGAAAATGGAAGCATTATAGCTTCCATTTATTATGATTTTCTGAGGCTTTAACTTACATAATTTATATAATTATCTAATCTGCTCAAGAGTACCTCCCTATTAACTATCATAATTTTAATAACTATTTTATGACATTACTAGCGATTCGCCCCGGCTTCGCACGGGTATATGTTTTATTATATATATATAAACCTTCCGTGAAAAATTATCTAACTGATAGTGAAAACCGCATCAAAATCCGTTGCGTAGTTTTAAAGATCTAAGCATATATAGGGACAGACAGAGGGAAGCGACTTTTTTATACTATGTAGTGATGTTAATTTAAAATTGGTTTATTGGGAAAATTAATTAATTATGCCTTTTAAGTACTGGGGCCTTACCCCTAGCTTCATTTTTGCGAGACAACTTTTAGTAGGTACCTGATAGGTACCTAAAATTAACCAACTCATTTAAGCTGCATCGTTTAAAAGCGTCTAACTTGAATGAACGAAAATCCGTTTTACTATGCGTGTGTGCGTGAAAATAGCAAAGCTTGGCGGCTATCAAATAACTACCGCTTATCGTAATTGATGGTACCGTTTAGACAAATAAAACCCATGCGGGTCAACTTTTCGAGCTAGGGGTAAGGCCCCAGTTAGTTATACTGGAACTGCATAATACAAATACTGAAAACTATGAGGATTAAATCGTAAGATTGATTTAATATAATATTATTGACTAACTGATTTAATTAATGTAAATAGTATAAACTTGTTAATGAAATTAAAAATAAATTATTAATGAAACAAATGAAGTGTTTGACAAGTTATTCAAGAAAATACTTTTAATTTTCATGTTAATGTATTGTCAAAAGCTACACAAGTATAATCGTGGAATAGCGAGTCTTTAGAATATTATAATAATTAAAATGTTTTTAAATACAATATAATACTTTATGAAAACTGAGCCAACACAGCTGTGTTCATAAAAATGTTACAGAAGTAGGTACATTTTGTTCATAGTTGGTTCATTCGTTAAAAATATATATGTATGTATATCAGTATCTGGCTGCCATATTACAAGCTTTGCTTAGTTTGGGGTCAGATGACCATTTGTGCAATAATGTCCCAGATATTTATATTTATTTATTTTATTTATTCATATTAATGACGCAATTTCTATATAATTATGTATAAGGTGAGCTACGGAGAGGGCTATGTTTGCGGTTTGTCTACGAGATCGAATCAGAAATGAGGAGATCCGTAGACGAACGAAAGTTACCGACAGCCCACCGGCAGGGCAAGGCACATAGCACGCAAAACAAATGGCCGATGGGGCTGAAAAGTTCTCGAATGAGGACTTTACTTTTTGAATTTACTTTTTTATAATTTTTATTTTAGTTAACCCGTCGTAAGCACATATTCTATGAAAATGTCAACTGGCTATCTATTATACGGTTCGAAACATACAGGCGTTAAAAGGTAGGACGGACGGACAGCATTGGCTTAGTAACATGGTCCCGTTTGGTCTTTGGGTAAAGAACCCTAAAAATGAAAAACGACATTTATATGATTTTTTATCACATGTTACCGTAGTACCTAATACCTATATCGGCTGCTATCTTATGTTCAATCAAAAACCTAGCAAAAGTGAACAGAATAGCCTAAATGCCTGTTTTTATAAAATTTTCCGATTAAAATGTAGCCTATAAATATAGTTTGATAGCCTCTTTAGCTCAGTTGGTAGTGTACCTACCTACCTTCCTTGCCTTCTGCGCTTGGGTGCGTGAGTTGGATTCCCACCTAGGGCAAACATTTGTGTGATGATTTGTGTTTGTTCTATGTCTGGGTGTTACTATGTATTTAAGTATGTATTTAAAAATATATATGTACGTATATCAGTCTCTGGCAGCCATATTATAAGCTTTGCTTAGTTTGTGTGCAATAATGTCCCAGATAATTAGCTGATTAGTGAAATAATGAAAATCTAATTGAAAATAAGCAACTTATAAGCATTTTAATATAATGCTAGACAGAGAACGCGTAACAGCAAATTATGACGTCACTTTTCAGTACGCCATATAAATTCTATTCTGACAAGTACCTACATCATTTTATGTTTTAATTTCAACTTTAAACGCTTATAATTATATCGAACATTAATAACCGATTTAAATTATTTTTTCAAGAAACATTATATTTACTGAAATTCTTCATCAAAGCTATCAGGTTTCAATGATATAATCACCAGTCATCTACCCTATTCACGGTATTTAGTCAGCTTTTTACAACCTGCTGCAGATCACAGAGCTATAAAACTCGGAGTATAGTGGCAAATTGTACACCTACAAAATTTACAATAAATGTTTTTGAAGTGAAAACTTCTTTAGGCGCGTTGAGCCCCTTTTGGGTGAAAAAAAAATCATGAAACTCGCGGCATCGTCACCGAACTCTGTACCGAGTATGTTAAAATAGCGCCATCTCTTGTAGAATAGGTGAATTACTACTTAAGTTTTCACTTCTGACGTGCAGTCCTATGAATGAATTTTTTTTCGGGTAGGCGCTAACTACGTCTGAATAGAGACTTTTGTATACTTCTGACATAAGTAAGGGATAAGGTTTCTAAGGGTAACTTTGGGGGTTTCTATTAAGAAGTAAAAATGCTACAAAATATCTTTTATTTATTTATTGTCAAATCAATAGGCGATTGCTGACAAACATTGACGTGATGAAATGTGACAATCATTATTACAATTTGATGAAACGTTTGATACAATATACAACAATAGTATAGAAGTCAAGCAACATAAGAAGTCGTCATATTATTCTGATACCATTTTCCCAACTCTACTCTGTACTTTTATTGCCAAAAAGCTTTTCTATTGAATCAAGAATCTTCATTAATGCCTCAAAAGCACGCGAGTATGGAGTCCCGTTAATATCCGTATTTAATGATGTGCCAAGCTTTGACAATGTTCCGTAATATGTTGGAGATTGCCCTTCATCCTGTACTGCTGTACTTGACGGTGAGCTGTCTACTTTTGTCTTTTTATCTTCGTTAACTTCCAAATCGTTTTTATTGTAAGTGATTTCAGTTTGTTCAGTTTTTTCTGTTTGTACCAATTTATCTGAACTCGAATATTCAGCACTATTATCATTCCCATCGTAGTAATCATTTACATCAGTCGTAGTAATAATAGTAGGTATTTGCGTTGTTTCTTCATTGTTCATTTCTTGTTTATCAAATGAGTAATCACCGACATCGTTGGTGTTGTTTATTAATAGTTGCTGGCTGTTACCATCACCATTATTTTGGTTGAATATTGGTTCATTATTTAGTAGTTTATCATTGTTATTATAATAAGGGTTATTGATTTGCTGGTTGTAATAGTAATCACCATAATTATTATTGGGGTCTAATATTGGCTTATTATTCAATGGGTGATAATTAGTATTAGTATAATAACTATTTTCAGAATTTATTACGTCAACATTTCTCTCAGTTTGAGAAAGTACATCTGCGTCTGATTGTCCTGCATCAGAATTATCAGAAGAACCTACGCTATGATCATTTTTATTTTCAGTAGAAGACTGCGTTTGAGTAATGTCATATTCACTAGACGAAGGAATATTATTGGTAGGTTGATAGTTAGTTTCACCATATGGTTCTGCGGATTCATGTTCGTTTCCAATATTTGTTGGAGGAATTAGGTATTTGTTAACGGGATAATTGGTGAACTGTGACTGAATGAAATTAGGTTGTCCATGTTTATGCCAATTGAGGCGATGATATCTTGGATGATTGCCTCCTTGTGAGTATCTGTGGTGATATAATCCACCGGAGGTATGATGTAATGGAACGGTATGATCATTTTTATTATCAAATTGTGAGTTTGTAAAAACTGGTGATGAATCAGTGACTTCTGTCGATTTTTCTACATCAGTATTCTCGAATGTAGAAAGTACTTTATTTTTATTTCCATTGTCTAATAAATCTTGAGTTCTATCGTTCATATAATTGATAGGAGACTGTGTTTGCGCACTATCATCGACAGAAGACAAAGGTAGATTATTGGTAAGGCTAGGTAAGTTATTTGGAACCGCGTATTCATCAATAGGGGGATCTGTGGTTTGAGGCTGTATATTATTGGATTGATCTCCATAATATTCCCCATAGACTGGAGAATTTAGATAATAATTTCCGTCATATGAAATTACATCGTTTGTATTCATAGACTGTGAATAAATACCACCATCATCAGTAATATCTAGTGGACTATTATTGGTAGGATTATTTGACTCATAACTATTTTGAGTATATGACAGCGCAGAATCTTGTTGGTTTCCCGTATCAATTGGATTATTGGTAGCTATCTCTATATTAGCGTCTGTGGACTGAATAATGTAGGAATTATGGCCATTATTTTGTTCATACAGAGGATAATGCATTTGATTTTCTGCTGTTTGATGAGAACTTAAAGTTGCAGTCAGAGAACTACCTGTTGATGTCTCTTCTGTAGCAGGGCTCTCAACTTTTGAAAGTTGAGTACCATCATTAGTGTTCCATAAATAATCATAATTGATAGGATTATTCCATCTATCATTCTGACTGAGCGGAAGTGTAGAATCTTGTCCGTTTTCAGGAGCAGTTGGGTTATCTGTCGGAAGTGCGTATTCCTCGATAGGAGAACTTGTAGTTGGAGACGGAATCATATTGGGTTCATTTCTATAATTGTACGTATACATAGGAAAATATTTATGATAAATTCCTCTATTTAAATGTAGCTGAGGATATAAATTATATCTGTGGGGCGGATGGTTGAAATTTGAAATGGGAGGACTTAAACTTTCACTGTTAGCATTTGCTGTATCAGTATTGGAATTAGAATGCTCGTTGTTCTTATTTTCATTGCGTTTCAAATCATCTGTTCCTTTGTTTGTGTTATCTGTAATATATTCTTGAGTTATAGCTATATTAGACGAAGGGGCATTATGTGTCGGATAGTCCGAGCCATAATTAGTTTGACTATACAAATGTGTAGAATCTGGAACGTTTCCGAGGCTAATTTGACTATTGGGACCCACATTTTTGGGAACGGATGAATCTGTGGATTGTAACGGAACAGAAGCAGGTTGATTTAAATATTTTTGCCAGTTTAAAGAAGTATAGTTAGGATTATTTCCGAGCTGAGGATAATTGTTGAAATTATTGTATGTATTGGGGACATAGCTAGAAGTTGTGGGAAGACCACTTGTACTTTCACTTTCTGAAACGGCAACTCCAGTGGACTGTGCTGTACTTGTGATAACATAATTTGAAGGATCGTTGTTATTTCTTTCAAATTTTTTCCATGTGTCCGTTTTTGAATGAATTCCATCTGTTGCAGATTGTGTTTGAGTACTGCTATCGAAATCAGAGAGAAGAGCATTATTTTGGGCAGTTGGAGAATATGTTGCATGAGCCTGGTGAATTCCAGGTAAGTATGCAGGTTTTGAAGAAGAATAATTAGGATTGTAATAACTGCCATACAAATTATGGCCGTTTTGTGTCATGCTGCCAGCTGTGGCCGTGGTTCCGGCTTGATAATTACCAGGAAACGACGGAAGGTGACTATTGACATAAGGTTGATTATAAGTTTGTAATGGCCTTGTTCCAGGATAGTAATGGCCAGTATTGTAAAGAGGTAAAGGGCCATACTGACTTCCACCTGCATTGAATGAAGAGTTGTTAGAGGCAAAAGTACTACTTTGTACATTTTGTTGATTGTCTATAATTTTGCCGCCTTCAGCGGAAGCCAATACTTTCTCTATTTCCAATTCTGCTCGTGTAAGAGAACTGATCATGTTACTTATATTATCGTTTTTATTGGAATTTATATCATAAATATTAATTTCATCTTGTGTTACGGTTCCAGAAGTAGAACTGGCTTGTGTTTCAGAATTACTAGTTCCATAAAGTTGATTATAATGACTTCCAGCTTTAGTTGAAGTACTTCCTTTTTGGTAGTCAGTTTCACTCAATACTTCTCCTAGTTCTGTTTTTGCTTCTGTTAGAGAACTGAGCACGTTATTTGGAAGGTATTTGCTAGACTCATAATTATTGTATACAAATGGTGTTTTATTTTCATTTTGATTTGCATAACCGTTACCACCATTTTGTGCTGTTACTTGATAGCTTCCAATTTCATGATGTTTGCTAAAATCCAGCGCCTCTTTAACCTCCGCTTCTGCCCGTCCTACAGTAGTAAGCACGTTATTAGGAATAATAGAATTTTCTGGATTTATATGTACGTATTTGTATTTTGCTTTACCCGTGATTGGTAGCGTAAATGATTGAGTTATATCTGAGCTTTTATTAACTGGTATATGAAATATTTTGAATTTATCGTCGCCGCCATTTGTAATAGCTCCATGATGACTTTGCGGGGAATAGCTATGAGCTACATGTGTATTTTTTGGTAGCAATGGTGAAGATAGTGAAGCCGTGCTGGGCGATGAGGGATATGTAGAAATAAACGACTGACCACTATTAATATCAGATCCATGAACACTTTTCGAACCACCGTTTAAAGTGGATTCAAAATGACTGTTTGAACCACCGAGAGCAATAGATCCGTATCCAGGGTTGGAATCACCGATGACAATCGATTCATATCCCTTCTTCAAACCACTGTTAGGAGTATATCCACTGTTTAATGCACGGTTGGGAGCGAATCCATACCTATTATTTGAACCAATATTAGTAGAAGATCCATATCCATTGTTTGAACGTAAATTGAGATGAGATCCATACCCACTGTTTGTACCACCAAATTGAGTAGATCCACTGTTTGAACCACCAAATTGAGTAGATCCACTGTTTAAACCACTGACTTGAGTAGATCCACTGTTTAAAGCACCGCTTTGAGTAGATCCAATGTTTGTTCCACCATATTGAATAGATCCACTGTCAAAACCATTTACTTGAGTAGATCCACTGTTTGAACCACTAAATTGAGTAAATCTACTGTTTGAACCACCAAATTGATTAGATCCACTGTTTGAACCACCAAATTGAGTAGATCCACTGGTTGAACCACCAAATTGAGTAGATCCACTCTTTGAGTCACCGATGGGAAAAGATCCATGGCCGCTTTGATACGAGTTGGTTTGTTGGTTATTTTGGCGGTATCCTAGAGAATCAGTATGGTGCGAAGCGATGGCAGGACCATTTTTTTCGTAATTTCCTTGATTCCGCAGGTTACCAGGATAGTTGTTTGGTATAGTTGGTTGATAAGTCGGGTGAGAGTCGAAAGCTGAAGCCTCCAGGAATAAAATCGTTGATAAAACAACGAAGATCTGAAAAGATGAATGAAGATAATAGTTGGCATGTTACTAATAAAACGAAAGTTTCTACTTATGTTACTGGACATCGTTCTGAGACAAATTTGACTGAACCACCACTACTAAGCTTATTAATAAGCTACTGCTTTCTATACTATTGGAAATGTATTAATTACATTATTATTGTTGGTAGTTGAGTTACAATCTGGATGTCTTCAAATAACGAGTACTTTACTTATAATTTTAGACATTATACTTTAACAAATGTATTAACAATATTTACTTTTTATTTTTCGAGTACGCTTTTGCAAACTTCAAGACACAGACAGTAAAAATCCCAATTTTTTGTTTCCATTTTCTTTTTGGAACCAAAATGACATTATTTCACCTAAAATCCGTCGAGTATTAAGTTCGTTGGATTTTCCTTCCTTTTGAACTTTGACCCTTGATGATAAATTCAATATGGCGGACAATTTATTTTTATCTAAAATCATGATATGGGTATCAAATGTTGCTGAGAATAATACGAAAAAGGTTGTTATTTATAAATTATTTTTTTAAATTAGCGTTTATATTTTTTTATCTAATAACAATCCGGAAACCCTCCTGGGACATGGTAAATTTTTTTTTAAAGCTTCCGAAGACAATATTATTATTCTATTGATTAATGTATCTATTGATTATCTATTCAATTTATGTACATTACGTTACGATATAGTCCATTGTGGAAACACTGTGAGTTCTTAGTCTATGTCGTAGAGTAGACTCTAATATAAGTTTTGAATGTTGGTTTGAATGACAGGACATGGTCTCAAGGCTCACTACCAATAAGCGCCTATTGATTCGGATGTTGCAAGCGCTAAATTAAGTTGCAAAGAAAATAGACCTGTTTGTATGTCCTATAGTAGAATTTAAAAAGACGTTATTGTTCTATTTATGTTATAAATAAATAAATAAATTATTGAATACTTTGCTGACAGAATATTTTTTTTAATTTTTTTTTGTATTGCATGTATTATAATTTAACTATTGACTAAGTAATTAAGTGTTTTATTGTAATAATTTTATAAAATGTTGACCTAAACTACACTATTGTATTAGGATTGACCTGTAAAAATAGTTGTAAAAAATGTATAAATAATGTATATAAAATAAGGTTAGCGGGCTTAGGGATCGGCAAAATTTTAGGTGAGGCGGCAACGGCATTATTTTTATTTGAAAGGATATACTTTCGAAATGGTCCCATAAAATTTCATCCAAATCGGTTCAGCACTTTGGTTATTATTATTGATATTTATTTGAAGTCGATTGACGAAAAAAATGTGCTATGATATGGGTATGATAATTTAGACTGTATTACATTACTGCTAACAACATACTACGAATTTTAAACTGAGTAAAAAAATCCATCTCTGATTTTTGTTACAAAGTTAGAGAACAGAATCATTATTATATTATACCAGAATAAATAAATAATTTAATTACAGGCATCTACTTACATTAAAACAAAATACAAAAAAACTTTTAAAAAGGAGCAACTTAATCGTACCAAGAAAAGAGAAATTAAAAAGAAAATTGTGGATAAAAAGTACAAAAAAAAAAAAAATGCTGAATATATAAATAAAAACAAAAAAATATATAAACAAAACAAATTAAATCGTAACTATTTAAAAAAAACTTGTCTATTAAACGGTTTCCAAAGAGGAAATTGTTCCCAAAATGCTGGTCGTCGACACACGCCTTAGCATTGCTGTTAGTGTAAGAATTTGCCTTTAAATAAATAATTATAAAGATTAATTATGTAATCATCTATTCATTGGAATCATATCAAAATTTATTTTATTTTATTATAAGGCACTCATAACAAGTCACAGGACACATACAGATATAGTAACACGTTAATAATTTTGCTCGATCCCATGACCCAAAACAATGAGCACACAACATGGCTTAAACAGGATACAGTTGTAATTTTTATTTATTAGCTAAAATAAAATAAATATATACCTCACTAATCTAATAAACCCTTGCCCGTAGGCATCGTTCCCAAAATGCTAGCCGCATTGCTGCATTGGATTGCAAAACTGACCCGTTGCGCAAGATACCAGCATTTTGGTCACGGGACGCTTCCACCAGGCGTTTAGATAATTCTTTAAAAATATTTTTGATGCCCTGTCTTAAAGTTTCAACCCCAAAAGGCTCAATCATGTACCCACTGTTACAAAATTTATTTAGTTTTATTAATCTGTTATTAAATTGATGATTACTTACCCTTTTTGAGGACTCCATGGTTGTTATATTCCGCAGAAGACCTGCAGATCTCGAGAGAGTTAAAAACCCTTTAAACTCTAAGTATAATCTTTACAACGATCAAATCAACACTTGCGGATATTTAGGCGAATCGCCATATAATACTATTGTGTACCTAAATAAGGCACAACTGTTCAAATAAATAATTTTACTTAGATGACGTTAATGTCTTTACTATCGAATGATAATTATGTTTCACTTGTCCACTCGTGTTTAAGACTTGATTCAGAATCAGAAATGTAAATTTTTAAGCAACTTCAAAGAAGAAGAGGGTTGTCAAATCAGCTGTTTTTAACACGCTTTTATTAGCTTGGTATGTATCTATGAATGTATGTAACGGAATCTTTGAACGTGATTTTCACCCATTTCAAAACGTCGGATTGATTTGTAACTTTGCACACTTATCGAGGACCGATAACAATGGAATAATTAAAATAGTTTGTCTCATTGTTCTTGCCAGGATCTTTAGGATTGGCGATTTTAAAGAGTGTTTTTTTTAAACTGCGAGAAATATTTTTATGTTTGTTACCTCAGAACTCTGTCATCTATGAACCGATTTGAAAAGAAATAACTTGATTTGAAGAATGACTATCAGAAAAATATTAAAATAAAAATCGGGCATAAAGAGAATTTATCGGCTTTTGTTCTGGAGCTCTTCAATTGATTGTTTACCCACTGAATTTCTATTGTCTTCGCGTCGTCGGATAAATACTGACTACTATATAAAACAAACGGACAAACCAGCACTTTCTTTATAACAGTTATTTAGTACACAAGACTATGTACATAATAAATAATAGACTTGACAATTAAAGTACCAACCTTTGCACATAATAAATTAACAAAGCTTATGTTTAAGTTCTAAATCAATTTTATTTAACCATCAAATAAAGAACAAAATATTATGAAAAATACTAAGATTTTTCCGCATAATGACGCCATGAAGATCGTAGAGGCACACGAAAAATAATGTTTGAACAAGTGTGACATGTAGTTCTTGTTTCAAAATAATTCCAGACGAAGTACTTCAATTATTTTTTCTATATTCTTGACATGATATTGGCGTCGCACGTCTGGCATTTGCATATATCACACTATTAATATTATAAATGCGAAAGTTTGTGAGCGTGTGTGTGAGTGTGTATGTTTGTTACTCCTTCACGTTAAAACGGCTGGACGGATTTGGATGAAATTTAGAATAGAGATAGCTTATGTCCTGGATTAAAACATAGGCTACTTTTCATCATCATCATCATCACCGATTTTCATCACCACGCGGGTGAAACCGCGGGGCGCAGCTAGTGTATAATAAAAATAATAATAATATCGTTTCTCATCCAATAGATCTGGTTCTCTTATCCACAAGTTGTTCATCTCAATAGCCCAGTTTTTTTAATCCTATACCTACTGTACAATAGTTTCATATTCCATTTTATATACATTCCATAATTGTGTCTTTTATATATAAAAAAATGCATACAGATGAACATAGTACCTCCTCCTTTTTGGAAGTCGGTAAAAAGGGCCTCTTGGTGTTGGCTTCGGCCCCACCAATGCCCACCAAATATCCGCGATAGACCCGAGAATGTATTTAAATAAAGAGAAATAACAACTAAGAATTAAATTGAATTCCCCGAATTTACAGCTTTCTGAGGCGATGACTCTCAGATCTCTCTCTGAAGCCGAGACCTACAAGTACCTCGGTATGTCAGAGTTGTTGGGTGTTTTTTTTTTTAATTGTAGAATAAGCTTGCGCTTGGCCGCCAACTCGATTGGTAGAGGACTTCAAGAAATTGGTTAAGGAGCGCTTCTTTTGTCGCCTGACCAAAGTACTTAATAGTCTTTTGTCTGGTGGCAACAAGGTACGTGCCTTCAACGGTTGGGTGATGCCTTTGCTGATATACTCCTTTGGCATATTGAGGTAACTGAGCTGGACGTCCTGGACAGAAGGGTCCGTCAACTGCTCACATCACATCACATGCTACACCCACGCTCGTCTGTTATGAGACTGTACATTCCACGGAAGTGTGGGGGTCGAGGCTTTTTAAATGCCAAGAACCTACACACCCGTGAGGTGTGCAGTCTCAGGGATTTTTTCCGTAACAGCGAGAGTGGGATGCATCGCGATGTTGTGGCTGTTGACAGGGGCCTCACGCCGCTCTCCTTGGCAAACGAGAACTGGCGCAAACCATCGGTGCTAAGCATCGAGGATCGCAAGGACGTATGGAATGGCAAGGAGCTGCATGGCCGGTTCTATCGGGTCTTAACAGGGCCCGATGTGGACCTGCTTGCGTCGGTGAATGTTTACGTTTCGGTGACCTCTTTGGGAAACCGAGGGATTGCGGACGAAGTTATCAAGACGAACAATTATCGGAAATATATAATGAAGGACGGTACGGTCGACATCTGTCAGGCATGCCACCGTCCTGGAGAGTCTCTCCGACATATCATTTCCGGTTGTTCGCATCTTGCTAACGGCGAGTACTTGCAAAGATGCCTAGATTGTAGTTCCTGTATAATGATTTCCTTAAAACAAAAGGCTCAAAGAGTTGTGAATTCGCACCCTGCTGACCACATCCGTTCACTGTCATGATCTCGTTCGTTTTTTTAAGTACCTATCAACAACGTATATCTATCGATATGTCTCATATTATTATCTTCGGGGGAAATCCTAAGCAAATATCGCATATCAAAGGCAAAGCGTTTAATATGGGAGGCACTGCTAACCAGGGCCTTAAAGAATGTATTTGCAGAGAGCGAATAAACATTAATAACAGTACATAACATTCATATATTTATCCAAATTACAACTATCATTACAGGAATGTCCTAATAGGGTATTTGACTGATTTTACAAAACCATTTTAAATTGTTTATTACATAAAAATAAAGCAATCTTGTAATTTAATCCTCATAATTTTCAGTATTTGTGTTTTAAATGACGGATCAAAATTCAAATTATTAAACTACCGCGTAAACGCTACCTTTGACATAAATGGGGCCACGTGACGTAAGTGACGTCACACATAAACAAACGAGTTAATCTCGCCATACAATTGTTGCCTCTATTTACTTTTCTGTGACGACATAAGGACATTCGGCTAACATAGAGCGTTTGCAGTCAAGTCAGTGAAAAACATATTTTTATTATGTATTTTTCTAGAAATAGGGACTTTATTTTTTAGTTTTTAGTCATTAAATACTTTTAATAATAATCTATTAATTATAATAAATATATAAATATTATAATTTTAAAATAATAATCTTCTAGGATTACACCAGTATTAATTATATTTTTAATATAGTCAAATACCCTATTCAATAGTGGTGCGTAACGTATAACGGCGCATCTTTCAGTGGTGTTGGCGCATCGGAGGCTTTTGCTGAATTCTTTTCAAGCGTGTTCCTGCCTGATGCCCCACAACTTGACGCCGAGCGTATAAATCAGCTAGACAGTAGCTCTAATGGTAACCACATTAGCATACCTCGCATAACGCCTGATGAAGTGGCATCTAGCATTAAAAATCTTAAACCAAAAACCTCAGTTGGCCCGGATTGCGTTCCTCCGTTGTTTCTGAAGCAAGGCTCAAAGTGGCTCGTGCAACCACTCTGTCATATATTCAACTTGGCATTGATTTCGGGTATCTATCCATCACAATGGAAATTATCTAGAGTGATGCCTATTCCCAAAAACTCTGACAAATCATCCGTCGAAGAATACAGGCCTATTGCCATTTTATCTTCACCAGCTAAAGCATTTGAAAGAATTATTCACAAGGAGGTTTATAGGCAGGTAGAACCGCTCCTATGCAATGAACAGCACGGCTTTAGGAAAAAAAGATCTGTAGACACCAACTTGTTGGAAACAGTTGATTTTATCTCAGCCAGCTTGGATCGGGGTAGCCAGGTAGACGTTCTTTACTTCGATTTTCGCAAGGCGTTTGACCGGGTTAACAACGACCACCTGCTCAAAAAGTTGAGCGCTCTGGGTTTTGCTCCAGGATTGCTTAGATTAATTGCTGACCTTCTCAGGGATCGACAGCAATTCGTTAGACTGGGCATGTATGATTCAAAGTGTTATCATACACGGTCTGGAGTTAGTCAGGGGTCTATTTTTGGACCTCTTCTTTTTATACTTATGATTAACGATCTCCCCACCGTTATCAAGCACTGTAAGTGCCTACTGTATGCAGATGACCTAAAATTAGTCATGGAGATAAACTCTGTAGAGGACTGCCTGAACCTCCAGCGAGATATTGACGCCATATACGAATGGAGTGTGGCAAACAGAATGGATTTCAACCCATCTAAATGTCAAGTTATGACTTTCACTCGGAGGAGGCAACCCATTCAGTTTTGTTACAAGTTGGACGATCATGAAATTGTCAGATCCACTTCTGTGAAGGACTTGGGTGTTACCTTCGATGCAAAATTGACATTTAATGACCACATTGCAAACGTAGCCAGGGAATCATACAGAAGGTTGGGATTTGTTATCAGGAATTCCAAGGATTTTAAAGAGACCGGTGTTATTAGGTTAATCTTTGAGACTCTTGTGCGCAGCAAACTCGAAGCCAGCGCATGTGTCTGGAATCCGCATGAAGGTGCCTACGTACTCCTCCTTGAAAAGGTCCAGAAGGCTTTCCTTCGCTTTCTGTATAAACGTTTGTTTGGCTACTATCCCTACTTGTACCCAACCAGTTTTCTTCTAGGTTGTCTGGGTTACAATTCCCTGGAGGTCCGGCGTGACAAAAACCAAATGATGGTTATGTGCAAGATACTCCGTGGCAACATTGACGCACCAAACCTCTTCAATGAGTTAGCGCGGCTGGTGGTACCGGACCCCAGTAACTGTCCCCGTCGCAAGAACCATCGTCTGTTTGCTGTTCCTCCCTGTCGTACCATCGCACGTGGTGCTTCTCCGATCCCGCACGTTCTCATTGCGCTCAACCGTCTCCTGTCCATGACACCTGATTGTGATCTGTTTGCGGATGAATGGAAGGATGTCTGGTCTGAATGTTTGAGGTTCTGTGAGAAGAAGGTGTACAAGGTGTATGATGATGATGATGAATTTAGCTAATGGACATAATTTTACATTTGTATAATTGATATATTATTATTTTTTGATTATTTTTTGATTATTTTAGTTTTATATCGACTAATTTTTATTGACTTATTTGAATTATGTAATAATTCTAATCAACTAATGTAATTGGCTTTTGTAGCCGTTTTAGTTAAGAACAATAAATAAAATAAATAAAATTCCTTACCAAATAATTATAGTGTAGTCAACCTAATAATATAGGTAAACCTAGTTAAACATTCAATATTTTTTTACACACAAAAACACACTTCAGATAACATCGTCATTTTGAATTCTGCAACCGTGCAGACAAATAAGTAAATAAATTTTCTCGGCAACTCGATTTAACTTATGCAACATGTGTATCAAAGGCGACTTAGCCAATAAATTTGAGAAATAAAACATAGTATTTATTGCATCGTATTTTTACTAACGATGGAACGGAGAAAGTTTTTTTTTATTATTATCTTATAGCGTTGCGTTTGACCACAACGCCTGATGTTAAGCGAATATGCAGTCTAAATTTTTTTTTATGTAGGTATATAAATATTCGGGACATTTTTGCACACACGATCATTTGACCCCAAACTAAGCAAAGCTTGTAATATGGCTGCCAGAGACTGATATACATATATTTTTTATACATACTTGAATAGTTATGAACACCCAGATATGGTACAAACACAAAATGTTCATTACATGAATGTTTGTCCTAGGTGCGAATCGAACCCACGCACCCAAGCGCAGAAGGCAGGTTCACTACCAACTGGACCAACGGGGCTATCATAATAAAGTACGCTTGCTTACAAGAAGCCGATTCTACCTTTCCCTGGACTTTTAATTAACGTATATTCCACATTATATTTTAACATTCCTGGCACAAGCTAGGTATCTGTCTCCCAAGTAAATAGATCGCGACTGGTTATATTGGAAGACGAGAATCAAGCTGATATAAGAATGCGATAAGAGGCTGAACGCGTCCGACTTGGGGGAAGCACACTGAAAATGGTTTTTGCAATTTTGCTGTTTTGTCATCATCATCAGCCAGACGACGTCCACTGCTGAACATAGGCCTCTCCCTGTAACCACCACACTGAACGACATCCACTGGTTGCCCGCGACTCTCGCGATGTCGTCGGTCTATCTAGTGGAAGGCCTACGCTGCGTCTTCCGGTTCGTGGTCTCCACTCAAGAACCTTTCTTCCCCATCGGTTATCGGTTCTTCGAGCGATGTGGCCTGCCCATTATGCTGTTTATAACACCACAATCAAAGTAAAAATTCTGTGAAATCACACCGATATGTATTAGACTAATATTATTCTAAATAAACCACTATACCTACGACTAATAACTGTAGAAATGCTGTTGCAATATTGTTCACCGGTTCTATAAAACACCGTATAATATACTCTCGATAAATAACTAGGCAAGATAATAATATTCTATTTATCATCATCTTGGCTAGTTATTTATCGAGTGTATCCTCCGTGACATAATTATGGTCCGCCAAAGTGGCAAAAATTGGCTCCTTTGCTTTTCTAAACTATTAGGGCCTTATTAAAAACGTTACTCAAGTTGATCTATGCTTAACATTGCTCTCTCAACTTCTCGCTGACAGCAAACGTCACACGCAAAAACGAGACAGATCAATTTTAAGTGTAGATCAGCTTGAGTAAGGTTTTTAAGTAAAGCCCATAGACATAGAAACTCTTTAATTGCCATGCTCGGCATATTAAGAACCTTTATACAAAATTATCTCGAATATTTTCTGATTACAACTTTTTTTACTAATTAAATTTATTCCGATTCGGTAGAAAAAGTCACCATAAAGATTGGGCCTAAAACTGACCCCAGACTTTACATCAGCTAAACTGACCTCAATTTCACCCTAGACTTCTATCAAGTACGTTTTTTCAGTGTGTCTAAAAGGGTCTAAGTTTAGGATAATTTGATGGTTGTTATGTGTTGTATTGTAGTTGTATCTGACTCTTGGATTTGTTACAGAAGGTTATCCTAAATAATATGAATGGGTAATTGAAACTCCGGTAGATGGATTGAGTACGTGCGCTTTATTTGAGCGCCAGCGAATGACTGTTGAATGTCGGTGCGCTTCATTAATTTGTTTATATTATAATAATAACAATCTGTGATGTAGTGGGACTCACAGGCCCTACATCTACATCCCCCTTAAAAATAAATTTTTGGTAAAATTTACATGATAAGATAGATTCTGTAATGTGTTATTTAGGTGGTAAGTACTTTGTTGCAGCTAAAAGTAGATTAAACATACATTAAAGTTGACAACATGACTTAAAATTTGATAACATTAAGGGTGTAAATTGTATAAAAGTGAACAATGAATAATAAGTTTGTAAAATGTAGTGAACTAAAAATTAATCAAATTAAAATGTTTGCATTTTTGATTTAACATAGTACATTGTTTGTTTACAGTTTGTCTTATAAAAGAAAAAATAACTTGCTACTTGTTATTTCACATAGAATATTTTTCCGTAAAAACAATAACTACAATAAAATTGTCTTTTGATATAATAATACTTGTTAGTTGTTAGTTACGCGCCCTTTAACTTATACGTTTGTTTTGTTTTTTATTTCACTTCACTGCACTACCCGAATTTATATTTGTTTAAACGTAAAACATGCTTTTCCGAGAGGTTGCCGGAAACGCGGAGGTGTGGTTTGCATCGACGACACACGTAGCGCGATGACTATGGTGACGCGCTCGTACACTGGTGTCTTGATCTGCTTTTTATATCTCCAAATGACGTACAGGATGCCAGTTGAGAATGCGGCGCTGACGATCATGACGGTGGCCAGTGACATATAGTGTGTGTCCTGGATGTGGTCGACCTGCGCTGATTGGTGCGCAGCACCTGCGGCGTTCTATGGTGTGGGCTTGCTCTCAGGGTGATCCATGTTGATGTGACGTAGAGTGCAGCGTCGAAGTAGATGAAATTGCAGTAAAGTTGAAAATATATAGATGATGCTTTGTGAGTAGTGAAGTGGTCTGCGGTCGAGTGGTGCAGATAAGTGCGGCGGCGGCTCGGTTTAAATATCAAAACGAACCGTTTTCTTCACCGCGCGACCCGATCTTGTTATGACTGGCGGCGTCTTTTGTGGTTTGTTCTCTGTGTTGCTGTGCTGTGTGGCCGTAATGACTGTATTATTGTTAGTTGAGTCGGGTGACTCTTTCGTCGCTAAGTTAGTTGCGGCGTCGGGTGACTCGTAAGGACCACTAGTTACAACATAAGCGGGTTTGAGTCTATCAAGTGAGATGACGACATCTCGAGAACCCATACGAATGGTGTAGTGTTTGGAATTTCGAGTGATTACTTTGAAAGGACCCGAATAAGGTGGTGTGAGCGATTTGCGTGCTTCTTGCCTCACGAACACGAAATCTGTTTCGTGGAGGTCTTTATGGATGAAAATTTTCTTATGATTGTCTAATGTTCTTGAGTTTGTCTGAAGTGTAGATAAGGTGTCCATCAACTTGCATGTGTATTCTGTGTCGTTGATGTTGCTTTGTACAGGTACAAAAAAATCTCCAGGTAGTCTGATAGATTTTCCGAACGTCATTTGAGCGGGACTGTAACCAATGTCCTTTTTCACGGCGGATCTCAAGCCCAGTAGGATCAGTGGTAGCTCCTGTGCCCATTGGTTGGTGTCTTTGCAGCGAGCCATGATCGCTGCTTTTAGTGTGCGGTGTACACGTTCAATTTGTCCATTCGCTTTGGGATTGTAGGCTGTTGTACGAATTTTCTCGATGCCAAGTTTTTTGGTGAGTTGAGTAAATAGTTGTGACTCAAATTGTCTTCCCTGGTCGGTAGTAATTCTGACGGGACAACCATATCTTGAAATCCAGCATTCGATGAATTTATTCGCTACGGTTTCCGCTGTTATATCTTTGGTTGGTATGACTTCTATCCATTTAGTGACACGATCTATGATTGTTAAGCAGTATCTGAAGTCTTCCGATGGACATAATGGTCCGATCAAATCGATGTGGATGTGATTAAATCTGTCTGATTTCTCAAACTCTCCTAGTGGAGATATTGTGTGTCTCTGTATTTTCGCTTTTTGGCAAGGTATGCAGCTTTTCACGTATCGCGATACGTCTGCGTTCATACTCGGCCAAAAGTATCGCTGTGTAATAAGGCGTCGTGTTGCGGCAACGCCGGGGTGGCTAAGTGTGTGCGTGCTTGCTATGGCGCGTTCTCGGAACTCAAGTGGCAGGTATAGGCGAGCTTTGTCTGTTGATGTTTCGAAGATAAGCTCGCGGTCCGAATATGGCACGTTGAATGATTTAAATTGATGATTTGAATTTTGTCGTAAGTTTTCTAAATCATTGTCCTTCATTTGGCTACTATGAAGCAGTTCATAGTCGAAGGTATGTGGTAGTTGGATTTCCTGTATCCTTGATAGAAAGTCCGCTGCATGATTCGATTCGCCTTCTATGTATTCGATTTTATTGCAAAATTGGGCAATAAAATCTAGTTGGCGTAAGCGACGTGGTGAGTCTCCTTTCGATTCTTTTTTTGTTAACGCAAATGATAGCGGTTTGTGGTCGGAAAGTACTGAAAGCTCTCTTGACTCGATAAGATATCTGAAGTGTCTTATCGCCATGTAAATTGCTAGTAGCTCCCTATCGTACGTGCTGTACTTCATCTGTGTGGTCGTTAGTTTTTTTGAAAAGAAAGCGAGAGGTTGTAAATTTTTTTCTACTAATTGGTGTAGAGCGGCCCCGACACAAGTGTTTGAAGCGTCGGTAATTAAAACCAGTTTGGCGGTCGGGTCCGGGTGCGTGAGCATAACTGCCTCTCGTATCATTTGTTTACATTTGTGGAATGCGTTTACGGCTTCTTCCGTCCATGTAATTTTGGTCTTGTCTTTTTTCTTTGTATTGTGTAAGTATTTGTCTAATATTGATTGTGTTTCCGCGGCTTTTGGTATATTGTTTCTGTAGAAATTTATGAGTCCGAGGAAACGTCGTAGTTCTTCGATGGTTTCAGGTTGTGAATACTCTGTGATGGCTTTGACCTTATCTTCGTCCGGCTTGATGCCGTCACAGGTGACGTGGTGTCCGAGAAACTTGAGCTCTGTTTTGCCGAATTCACACTTGCTTGTATTAATTGTAATACCAAACTGATTTAGGCGTTTGAAAACTTCTTCAAGATCTTGCAAATGTTGGCTTTTAGAATTCGAGGCTATTAAAATGTCATCGAGATAGGAAAATGTATTTTCAGTGTTTTTAAGTACCTCGTTGATAAATCGTTGAAAACTTTGTGCAGCATTTCGCATACCAAAATTTAGCTTTAGAAATTCGAAACTTCCGAACGGTGTGACGATCGCAGTCTTAGGAATGTCTTCAGGCGCGATGGCTATGTGATGGTAAGCGCGCCGGATATCAATTTTTGATAGAATTGTCTTGCCTTTTAGTATGTATGTGAAGTCCATCAGCCTAGGAATGGGGTAGCGATCGGGTTCTGTTACAGCATTAAGTCGTCTGTAATCACCGCACGGTCGCAACTCTCCATTTTTTTTCTTTACTACGTGAAGTGGGTTGGCCCAGGGACTTGTTGAGGGCCTGCATATACCTAGGTCCATCATACGTTCAAACTCTTGTTTTGCCGCTTTGTATTTCTGTGGATTGAGTGGGCGCGGTTTTTCGTATACGGGTGGTCCGCGCGTACAAATGTAGTGTACCACGTTGTGTTTCGGCGTGTCTTTGAACGATTCTGGTTTAGTGATGTCTGGATATCGAGCTAATATCCGATGATATGGGTCATCAGTGTTAATGGCTTTGATAGTGACGTTTGTCTCGGTAGACAACTGTGCTTTCTTGGTGATCTTTGTGATTTTGTCGACCAATTTTCTGCCGTGTAAATCAACCATTAGTTGGTTTTTGGTCAGGAAATCGGCTCCGATTATTGAACGTTGCACGTCTGCCATGATGAAAGTCCAGCGCAGTGGGCGTCTGAGACCTAAATCGAGTGTAATTGTTTTTTCGCCATACGTCCGTATAGGGGTACCGTTAGCCGCGTAGAGTGTGTAATCTGTGTGTTGTTTCATGTTTTTCTTGCAGGCTAGTACAGAAACGTCTGCGCCGGTGTCGATGAGAAAACGCATTCCAGTTGATCTGTCTGTGATGCACAGGCGATGTGACGACTCGGCACCAACGCTCGCCATCGTTGGTGTCGGCTTTAGTTTACCGACTTTTTGTGTGCAGCTATGGTCGCCGCACTTTATCGCTGCTTCTCCGAATATAAAGTGGTAGAAGCATTTGAAATTGACGTGGCCGGGCTTCGCTTTCTGCGATTGGTATTTTTCTTGATTGACCCGGGATCGTGACTTGAACCGTGAGCGATATTGGTTTTGGCGTGATTGATATTGTGGCCGGCGAGAAAGAAGTGGTTCGAACCTACGGTTCATTGCGGCAATTTCTTGAGTTAAAGTTGCAAGTTGCTCATTTACACTACTTGTGGCGTTATTAATGTTGTATACGTCTGTTAGTCTAGATGTTTCAATAATTTTGTCCGCAATAAAAGCAATGTCGTTCAGCTCGACCTTGCTGCACGCAGCAATGACAGCTCGAACTGTGCTGGGCAATCTTTTTAGCCATAGTAGTTTGATGGTGTCGTCTTGAATTTTGTTTCGGCCTAACTCCTTCATTTTGCGTAATAATTGTGAAGGTCTTTGGTCCCCAAGTTCTATTTCATTTAATAATTTTTGAAGTTGTATGGTTTCCGACTCTTCGTATGCAATTATTAACCTTTTTTTAAGCTCATCGTATTTGTTTATATTGGGTGGGTTCTCCAGTATGTCGCTAACCTGACTTAATTCATCGCGCCCTAACTTAGCTATAACTAGTTGGTACTTACATAAGTCCGTAGCTTTTTGAGGCGCGATGATCGCTTCAAACTGGTGGAACCAGAGTCGAGGTCGTGTAGTCCAGAAGTCACTGATGCGCGTCTGGATGGTGACGGCGCTTGCTGCGAGTTCTGCTGTGATGCGGCTGGTGCTGGGCTGCTGTGGTGGTGGTGCGCCTGGTGCGCTTTGGTCCGTGAGCAGTCCATACTGTTCCTCGACGTGGACGATTGGTGTGGTCATCGCGAATGTTTGAAACGCACTCAATAGTTTATAGGTTGTATTGTTCGTCGGAGTCACCAATTTAGGATTAGGTTTGTGTTGAATGTGAAAACTCCGACGTGATGTGATTGGAATTTCGGATGATGGATTGAGTACGTGCGCTTTATTTGAGCGCTAGCGAATGACTGTTGAATGTCGGTGCGCTTCATTAATTTGTTTATATTATAATAATAACAATCTGTGATGTAGTGGGACTCACAGGCCCTACATAAGTATCAAATACGGTTTTACAAAATATTTACGCAGACGTACCTCCACTTAACTAAAAACCCTATGAGGTTGAGAAACCCTTTTTCAGACAAAAGAAATTTCAGAAACATTTATTATCTCTTTGCCACAAAACCTCGAATAAAAGAAATCTTCAAAATAACTAACTATAAATATCTATTTTAAAGTTTTTGAGTGATGAATATTTAGTAAGTTTTTGGTACGTTATATTATATATGTATATATTATAACTATCTAAATATATGGACTATTAAAAATATCAAAATGCCACAAATACTACAGAGAAGAAATGGTTTTTTTTTGGACAAATACAGAGTTACACGGATCGATAGCACGTAGTAAGCCGAAAAGAGGTTGTGGCGTTCGGAAACCGAACGTAATTTTTAGTGATCTGGGAGTGGCAACACTAACAGACAGATATCGAAACAAAAAAGAGACAAGTTTTCTCCTCACATACTTTTACCGTGTTCTGATAGCTAATTAATCGTAATGAGAGTTTTATTTAACCTTCGCCATCAATAATATATGGAAAGGTCCAGGGGGACGCATCCCGATACTGGACCACAACTCCCATAATTGGTGACCCCGTCTCGTCACTTCTACAATGAAGTGACCATCTAATGCGACTCCTGCGCTTATAACATGAAGATCTGGCGAATCTACTTATCATCTGGCTAGTTTTCAACGCAGCCAGCTTTACTTGCCGAACAATCGACATAACCTATCTTTCACAACCTTTTGGCTAAATTATAACCTGCACTGCATGCCGGGAGCTACTAACAAGTTGAAGTTAAAGTGTCAAGTGCTACAGTTTGGTGTCATGGACCTATCGTACTAAACTAACTTGGTTATGGTGCTAATTACTCACTTAAAGGACAAATACTAACATAGTTACTAAATATCTAAAGGCCTTCATCGCTCAAGATTTCCTGTTGTAATTGTTAAGTGCCCACTACTACAGCATCAAAGACTAACTGTATGCAGTATTTAGATACATTACCAGTGTGGAAAGCATTGCTCAAACTAATCCATTTGCATGTACCTATATTTGTCATTTTGGAACAAATTTTGTTTTATAGTTGCCCGCTGAATCTTAACAAAACTTAGTTTTGCTCATATATTTGGTATTGTGTATGTCTTGCCTTTTAACTGTTTTTGTGTTTTATTCTAATGTATATTTGTGTGTTTTCACCAGTATTATTCTGCAGTTGCATAGCAACAATAACAAAATTTTGTACTGCGGTGAATTAACATTTAATTTTCCAATGGTGAATGCTTTCTTAAACGTTAACATATCTTGGTATAACATATTTCTGGTTTCAAATAACATTTTAATTTAAGTATTAACAATATTTTATAACATTTAAGGTGAAGGTTTTCCATTTAAGGCGAAACTTGTACATGGTATAATTTTATACTAACAGTGAACGGTTTTGTATAATATTTCATATTGTTTGTTTTATATTAAACATGGAATCTAACATGCAATCCGTATGTGAGGAAAACACATTGCTGCAAGAACAGAATGCAATCTTAGCCGCAGAATTGCAAAAATATAAGGCGCTATTGAACCCTAGCACTTCTGCCATTGTCACAGATACACCTCCTGCTGCTACTGCTGACTCACCCTCCTCTCCGCCACCCTCAATCTGTAGGGTAACCGTAAAGCTTCCTCCTTTCTGGCCTGACCGACCTGCTATTTGGTTTGCACAGGTGGAGGCACAGTTTACAATTTCAGGTATCTCCGTGGACCAGACAAAGTTTAATTATGTTGTTGCTCAGCTGGATACCCGGATTATAGGCGAAGTCGAGGACATTATTCTGCAACCGCCACCTCAAGACAAATATGGTAGGCTCAAAGCAGAGCTCATTCGTAGGTTATCTACATCCGAAGAGCAACGTGTCCGGCAGCTTGTTAGTGATGAGGAACTGGGTGACCGCCGCCCTTCTCAGTTTTTACGTCATCTTAGGTCTTTGGCTGGGAATAATTTGACGGACGAAAATTTACTTCGTCAGCTTTGGATGCGCCGCCTGCCCCAACATCTTCAGGCAATTCTGGCCGCGTAGTCTGAGCTATCATTAGGCAAAGTCGCAGAGTTGGCGGACAAGATTTTGGAAGTTTCTCCTGGAATGTCTGTGTCTAAACCATCGGCTGTTTTCTCAGCAAGCGCTCCTGCTCCCTCGTCTTCATCACTTGATGACATCACACGGCGTCTTGATGATCTCACGCGCCAGCTCGCTGCAATTACTGCAGACCGCGGCAGGGACAGGTCACGTGGTCGTTCAAACCAACGAGAACGCTCGCAAACCCCTGGCAAAGCCAAAATGTGTTTCTACCATAGGAAGTTCGGTACTAACGCCGTCAAATGTGTTAAGCCATGCACCTGGACTCCACCGCCGTCGGGAAACGCGAACAGCAGTTTTAGCGGCGATGACTGACTGCTTACCGGAGAGTCGCCGATTATTTGTCACCGAAAGCGTAACTAAGCGCCGTTTTTTGGTTGATACAGGCTCAGATCTCTCCTGTTATCCATACAAATGGTTAGCGAACCGGCCAACGCAATCTAACTATACACTGGCTGCTGCCAATGGTAGTGAGATTCGCACTTTTGGTAATTTACAACTGACTTTGAATTTAGGCCTGCGACGTGCGCTTCAATGGAACTTCATCATCGCGGATGTGAACACCGCCATCATAGGCTCAGACTTTTTGGCTCACTATCGGCTATTGCCAGACTGTGCCAACAAAAGACTGGTCGATAGTAGCACCGGTTTGTCTTGTGTGGCCGCCGTCGCAACTTTAGGTCAGACTAGCATTAAAGTGGTTTCAGCTCCACGATCCGAATATAGTGCACTTCTTACGGAATTTTCGTCAATCACTAAGCCACCGGGACTTATACGAGAGCCAAAGCATAGCACAGTCCACCACATACTGACTACTGAAGGCGCTCCTGTTTTCTGTCGTCCTAGGCGATTAGCACCTCAGAAGCTTCAAGAAGCTAAAAAGGTTTTTGACGACATGGTCCAGTGTGGAACAGCGAGGCCTTCTAACAGTCCGTGGGCCTCTCCCTTGCATATGGTGCCTAAACGTGATGGCACCTGGCGACCCTGCGGCGACTATCGCGCTTTGAACTCGCGCACTATCCCCGACCGATATCCGGTCCGCCATATTGGTGACGTCACTCACAACATTGCCGGCTGTACGATTTTTAGTAAAATCGATTTTGTGAAGGCTTACCAACAAATTCCTGTTGCGCCCGCCGACATTTGCAAGACGGCCATCGCCACACCCTTTGGCCTGTATGAATTCAACTATATGACTTTTGGTCTGCGTAATGCAGGCCAAACTTTTCAAAGATTTATTGACGAAGTCGTCCAAGGGTTAGATTTTTGTTTCCCTTACGTCGACGACATATTGGTATATTCACCTGACGCCTCTCAGCATGCTGAACACCTCCGCATTCTCTTCAAGCGACTTGAAGACTACGGAATTGTTATAAATCCAGCAAAATGCGTATTTGGTGTCCCTGAGGTGACTTTCCTTGGCTATTTCATTTCTGCTAACGGGATCCAACCACCAACTGAGCGCATTCAGGCTCTTAAAGATTTTCCTCTTCCCAAGACCGTGCAGGGACTCCGCCGATTTCTTGGTATGGTCAACTATTATCGTCGATTTTTGCGTAATGCTGCAGAATTGCAAGCACCGCTAGTCAACGCGATCGTGGCCTCCCAAGGCAAAGGTTCCGCGCCGGTCACCTGGACGCCTGAGCTCGAGGAATGTTTCAAAGCCTGCAAAGACAGCTTGTCGTCTGCTGCTCTTTTAGCCCATCCTTTGCCAAATGCTGAGCTTGGTCTGTTTACTGATGCTTCAAATTCTCACATCGGTGCCTGCCTCCAACAAAAAGTTGGTGACTCTTGGGAACCTCTGGGTTTCTTCAGCAAAAAGCTGAACACCCGGCAGTCCCAATGGCCGGCATATTACCGAGAGCTTCTCGCGATATATGAGAGTGTGCAGCATTATCGCCATATCCTGGCAGCTCAGCACGTAACAGTTCACACAGACCATAAACCGATAATCTACGCATTCTCACAACGTCGTGAGAAGCTTCCACCGGTCCAGCTGAACCAACTTTCTTTCATCTCCCAATTTACGACGGACATTGTTCACGTAAAGGGGATAGACAACACAGTGGCCGACACCATGTCTCGCATCGAAGCTATCAGTTTCGAAGCCGACCACTCGGCTCTTTCTTCTTGCCAAGAACGAGACGACGAAATGAAGACGTATCTTAATGATGCCAATTCCTCTCTTAAATTAGAGAACGTCGTCGTCCCTGGCACTAACACTACATTGGTCTGTGACACATCCACTGGACGGCCGCGACCATTTGTCCCGGAACCTATGCGGAAGAAAATTTTTGCTCAACTGCACAACTTAAGCCATCCCGGTTCCCGAGCTACCATCCGGCTAGTCTCCGACCGTTTCGTTTGGCCAGGTATAGCCAAAGATTGCCGCCATTGGTGTCAAACATGTGTGACTTGCCAACGAAGCAAGGTGACGCGCCACACGCATGCTCCTCTAGGACATTTCCCCAGCCCTACATCTCGGCTTGCCAATGTCCACATTGACATTATCGGACCAATGCCATCATGTGCTGGGTACCTGTACTGCCTGACTGCCATTGACCGCTACACTAGGTGGCCCGAAGCGTGGCCTATGAGTGGAATAAACGCGGAGGAAGTGGCTAGTACCTTTGTGGCTGGCTGGATTTCCCGTTTCGGAGTCCCTGCCGTAATCACTACAGATCAGGGACGTCAATTTGAATCCGACCTATTTAGACGCCTCACCGACATGTGTGGTACCAAACGTATCCGCACAACCAGTTACCACCCTTGCGCCAATGGCCTCGTAGAGCGCCTGCACAGGCAATTAAAGGCCTCCCTGATGTGCCATGATAACTCGTGGTTGAGCGCCTTGCCTCTGGTTTTGTTGGGAATGCGATCAACATTTAAGGAAGACTTACAGGCAACAGCAGCGGAGTTGCTCTATGGCGAAACATTAAGGCTTCCAGGAGAACTGCTCGTACCTCCTGCACCTGCCGGCTATGAGGATCCAACGGATTTCGTAGTCAAATTGCGACATTACATGTCCAAATTACGGCCGACACCTGCATCCCATCACACCACGCTGTCTCCTTTTGTTTTCAAGGAGCTTGACACCGCTTCGCACGTGATGCTCAGAGATAATACCGTGCGGCGTTCTCTGCAGCCACCATATACCGGCCCTCATAAGATTATTTCAAGATCCGATGACGGAAAGACATTGTCTATAGAGGTAAAAGGCAAGCAGACTAATGTCAGAATCGATAGGGTCAAGCCTGCGTTCGTGGAACATTCGACTTCTACACCACCAAGTCTTTCTGTGCCTCCGGTCGTGCAACATAAACCTGCTCAAGTCCTTCTTCCTCCACCTGAGCAACCTGCACCAACTCCTGCCTCTCCTAAACCACAGTATACCACCCGATCCGGTCGTAGAGTCCATTTTTCTAAACCATTCGACCTCTAACTTCCTCTTTTTCTACGGATTCTCCTTCTCCGTAGGGGGGTGGTGTGGCGTTCGGAAACCGAACGTCATTTTTAGTGATCTGGGAGTGGCAACACTAACAGACAGATATCGAAACAAAAAAGAGACAAGTTTTCTCCTCACATACTTTTACCGTGTTCTGATAGCTAATTAATCGTAATGAGAGTTTTATTTAACCTTCGCCATCAATAATATATGGAAAGGTCCAGGGGGACGCATCCCGATACTGGACCACAACTCCCATAAGGTCATTAAATTATCGTTTAGTTGTTGACAAAAATACCTGTTACAAACGTCAATAATGATCACCATGTAGCCTTCGTTTTGGGAATGTGTGAGCGAAAACAGTTAAAAATGCAACTTTTGCTTCACCTAGCGACATGTGATCGATTTTCGACATCTCGATTTTCACGTTGGTTTTCGCGGTGTTCTGGCGTCGTCTGTAACAATTCTAATTCACAGCAAATCTATGTTATTACTTGTTTCATTTTCATTTCCGTGGACAGTTTTTTGTCGCGCACGCACACGCTAAAACAAACATAAAAACTCCAAGCTCGAAGGATTTACTGGTAGAGAGTTCCACTATCCACCTAGATTCGAACAACAGTACCTCGTCGCTAAGTGTAATTAATGTATGGTTATAATAATCGCCTGACAAGAAAAGTGCATCCAAATATTATAGATCAGTGGAAATCACTCACTCTGCGATTCACACGATATTTCTTGCCTCATACCTACCTGCATCGCTCGAAGAACCGATAACCGATGGTGAAGAAAGGTTCTTGAGTGGAGACCACGAACCGGAAGACGCAGCGTAGGTAGGGCTCCCACTAGATGGACCGACGACATCGTGAGAGTCGCGGGTATCCAGTGGATGCAGATGCAGTGGCAGGTTGTCGTTCATTGTGGAGGTTAAAGGGGGAGGCCTATGTTCAGCAGTGGACGTCTTATGGCTGAAGACGATGATGATGACCTACCTGCAAAATGTGAAATGAGCACAAGTCACAAGTAGCTTTCTCAATATTGTATCATCCTGAAAACCCTTGTTTCGAGCTACGTATCTAATTTTCGGGAATTCCATGTGAAATACATGCAATATTTACATTCTAGATCCTGTACAGTGTCTCAACGGATCTCTACTAATGACGATAATACTACCTACTGCGGTGTTTCCGAGAAGCTACAACATGGGGTTCTTCAAAAGGCGATTTAATAGGGTCTTAAAGGGTCGGCAACGTATTTGTGATGCCTCTGGTGTTATAAGTATCCATAGGTGATGGAAACTGCTTACCATCAGGAGGACGGTCTGCTTGTTAACCACCTATATAGCCTTTTAAAAAAAAGAGTCTAAACTAGAGAGGTTTATCTCGTAGCCATTGGTGAGTTCTACTCTCCACGTCCTGGCTCCATCAGATCAGTTCGATGGTAAATAAAAAATAATGGTATTAAAAATGGTTCCCGAAGAAACTGTTATCTCTCTTATCTCGCGTATTTACATCTCCAATTAGAAAGGGAACCCTGTTTGGTTTGTAAAACCGTAAAGAGACCGGCCTCATTGCTGGGGTGTTTTGATTTCATTATTTGTGGGGAGGAATATTTGCAAAGCTATTTTAATTCGTTTCGGTAGAATTACATTTTCAGTTTCGAATATTGCGTTTGTTTTTGTATTTTGCGTTTGGTTTTGCTATTTGTTGCGTTTGGTTTTTATTTTTTAACTGACGTAAAGAGTTCTCAATTCAACTTTATGTTTTTTTGTGTTTGTTACGCGAGTACTCCGACAATTATGACTTGATTACTCTTTTTTTTGTCAGAGGTGGTCCCAATTAGAAATTGATTAAGCGCTTATTGGAAAATAAACAAAAACTAAAAAAATATACATAGATGACGTAGGGGTTTGTGGTTCCATTCAGCAAGTTATGACATAGTGAGGACTTTCAATCTCTGTTTTAAATATCATTTTCATTCTCCCATCTCGGAATGAGTATTTTTGCTCTTCGATATCCGAGTGCAAAAGCCGTTTCTATCCGCTAGAGGATAAAGTAAATTTAATTTAGAACATCGTGTGCACTAAGTTTGTGAATTCAAAACATCATTAAACCTATTTACTTCTACCTCCATGGTGCCGAATTTATCATACAACCTTTTTTAATTTGTTAAAAACTCAGACTCAGAACCTTCTTGGTGTACTTTTTTTTATTTGTTTTGCGCGCGTTATTTTCTTTTCATGTCATATTTATTGTTCAAACCTTAAGTCATTTCTTCGCTGAGGTGGGATTAATAGTTACGTGTTGCACTCGAGTATAACAAATAACTATTTTCTACTTTACGGGTAATAAGTGCCTATAAAATTTGAGGGTTGTCCTAGATTACCCTGGGATACCATCATCAGATCCTGATTTGGTGACAATGGGACCAAATCGGAAGTATACCCTACCGAACAAAAGATTTTTTTTATTGGTCTACAGTTAGCGGACAAATCGGTGAACATACATTAAAAAAAATCAGTGGAACATAGAACCGTCCTCCTTATTTGAAGTGGGTTTAAAATTGTTTACATCCTGGATTAGCACATGGGCTACTTTTTAACCGACTTCCAAAAAGGAGGAGGTTATCAATTCGACTGTTTTTAAAAAAAATGTATGTTATCTCAGAACTTTCGACTGGGTTAACCGATTTTTATGATTCTTTTTTTATTTGAAAGCTGGTGCTTCCCGTGTGGTCTCATTTCAATATGATCCAGTTCTGACCTTTTTATGAAGTCAATTTTTTTGTATTGATAATTATTATTAGGGAAATATGGTCGATGTCTGTACCATAGTTTTCAGAAATGACATGCGCAGAGAGACAATTTTGCTCTACCGTGATCGAAAGTTAGGGCCGGCTCTAGACCCAGTTTACTGTACCTAGGTAAAGTTTTGCATAGGTTCTGAATTGCGCCAGCCAATATTTTACTGAAACCAGGTGTCCTCAACATTCCTGAAACCAAGAGTTTAATCGTTATAAATTGTTGTTACAATTTATCTTATACAGTGGGCTTTATTCGAGTAACGATTCGCTCTGCAATTTAGCCAGGGTAAAGGTGAAATTAGTTTGTACTAGTGTTGTGTGGTGTTGTTATTATGGTCGGATAAATGTTCCGGATGACTGGCCGGTTATAACTTTTCAAGAGATATCATAATTGATATAAGTGACGTGTTGAGGTGAGGTGCTACAATTAAGCGATTTATTTATAATTTGACAGACTCATAATCAGCTAAGAGCGATATCAATTAATTGGTATTTAGTGCTAGTTAGCTTGTATTTTGTTTGATAATAAAAGTCACTAAAAACATTATTGTAAAACAGATAGTGCTAGAACAGCTTGTTCTGCAGTTTCACATGCTATCCTACAGGCGCCTGGGTTTTTTTCAATAGAAAATAGACATTTCTGGAATGCTTTTTCGGGATAAAAATTTGCCCACATGTTTATCCGTACCAAGTTTCATTAAAATCAGTTTAGTTGTTACCACTGAACCTTAGAATTACTCTGTATTTTAAACTAGTTAAATTGACTGTTTCAAAATGACCGGATGTAAAATAATGACCGAAAGATTACATATCTCTATTTTAGGGACTAGTACCACTGAACTTTAGAATTACTGTTTTTTTATATATATATATATACTGCCCTCATAACCCCAAGAGCGGTATCTCAGCCCAGGTGTATTTCGAGATAATCGAGTTTTTGTGAAAGTTGATTTTTCGTTACCCTAATGACATATAATTTAATTTATTTTCACTTATATACCTCCATGTTAGGACCAATATATTTCTTAAATATATGTTTAAAAACCTAATATTATTGTTTTTGTGTTTTTTTTTATGAGATACCGTCATTTCGTTTAGAATTAATAGTTTTTAAACAAGTGTTTTAAAAGAAAAAAATTTTTAGTGTTTTTTTTTCAATGTTCCAATGTACATACGGTTATTTTGCTTACTCCATCTGGTGCGAAATTTTGTAAGCTATCAGATGCGTGAAAAAACAGAAATCTCATTTTTTTTTACCGCTCTTGGGCTTATGAGGGCAGTATAGCTAAATTGACTGTTTCAAAACCATGGCCATGGTAACCAAACGTACAATGGCCGGATGAAAAATAATGACCGGATGATTTTACATCTCTATTTTACAGAGTTTATAATGTCGACCATTGAAATACACCTCTGAACTTTGGAATTACTCTGTTTTTAATGTCTTTTTCGGAATGGGGCTTGGGGAGTTTAAAGGTGTAGTAGATTATTTTGTTTGGTAGAGACTTGGACTGTATCACATTGCGCTGGTTGATTAATTAAACTATACAGGGTTATTCATCGTCATCAGCCAGAAGACGTCTGCTGAGCATAGGCCTCCCCCTTTAACCTCCACACTGAACGACATCCTGCCATCTGCATCCACTGGATGCTCGCAACTCTCACAATGTTAACGGTCCATCTAGCTAGTAGGAGGCCTACTTACGCTGCGTCTTCCGGTTCGTGGTCATAAGTCATAAAAAACCTTTTTTCCCCATCGGTCATGGGTTCTTCGAGTGATGTGGCCAGCTCATTACCACTTCAAATTTTAATAGATATGTTGGTGACTCTGGCACTTTTGTTTTGTTTGGTTCTTGAATCAAATGTAGGTATCTGTTGTGGGCCATCATTTACCTGGTTTAAATTGAGAAAGAATGCCTGCTGGCCTAATCAAAGCTTAGAAGCCTACTGTTGCACCTAAAAATAGACAACTAAAAATTTCATACATACTAAACATTTTTAAAGTGAAAACTTCTTTAGGCGCTTTGAGTTTTGGGTGAACAAAAATCATGGAAATCGCATCATCGTCACACTGTACCGTGTACTTTAAAACAGCGCCATCTCTTGTAGAATAGGTGAAGCACTTCTGACGTGCAGTCCTATGACTGATGTGTTTTTTTAATTAATTTAATATGTTAAAAAAACTGTTTTGTCTATCGACACAATAGCTTATGTGAGCTTGATGCCTATCTCTACGAGGATGGAAAATGCTAGAGAATATCTATTAACTACTTATATCGACTATATGTATATATATATATATCTTTGTCAATTAAATTACTGTACTTGCGGTGCTGATATTAAAGGTTTCTTACATTCATCAGACACAGGTATGTCTGTCATACTACATTTGTACACATTTCAGGGATCATTTTATAAAGGCCGTATTTGGACGTAGACGTAGTGTATTTGTCATTGTCATGTTGAACGGTGATAAGTTTAGACTGGAAGTTGACGGCTATATAATTACTTTTCCAAATCATTATAGTCCGGCCCTCAGATAGATAGAAAAGATAGATAGAAAACTCTTTATTGTTCACACCAAAAATTACAAACGTAAATAGTAAAAAACAACTTAAAAACTAGTGAAACAGTTGGCGGCCTTACCGCTATAAGCGATCTCTTCCAGGCAACCTAATAGATCAAATAAATGACTTCATAAAAATGACAGAACTGGATCAAATTGAGATGGGGCCAAACGGGAAGCACCAGCTTTCAAATTTAAAAAAAACATCTAAATCGGTTCACCCATTTGAAAGTTCTGAGGCAACAACCATTAAAAAAAGTGTCGAATTGAGAAACTCCTCCTTTTTGGTGGTTGGTGAAAATATCTAAGGTGCATAGATGTTTATTGTGTGATCGAGAGAACACGTAGGTATAGGTAATATTGTGTCAAACCAGCTTTATAAGGCAAGGATGCTGTATCTATTTTTTTTTCACTGTTCGTCATCCAAGTTTATGTACATGATATAAGAGATGTTGACAGTCGCGTTAGCTCAGGTGGCAGTGTACCTGACCTGCCTTCTGCGCTTGGGGGCGTGGTGGGCTCGATTCCCACCTAGGACAAACATTTGTGTGATGAACATTTATTTTTGTTCTATGTCTGGGTGTTAATATCTATTTAAGTATGTATTTAAAAATATATGTGTATGTATATCAGTCTCTGGCAGCCATATTACAAGCTTTGCTTAATTTGGGGTCAGATGACCTTGTGTGCAATAATGTCCCAAATAATGTCCAAGATATTTGTCCCAGTTGTTTAGTTCAGTAATTAAAACAAGCAGTATCTCCCGTCCTACAGTAACGTGACAAATGATTCCTGTTTATGACGAGTACGTCTTGTTATGATAATGACAGGCTCACGTAACGAAACGTAGACCTGCGTAGATTCACGAAGACACGTGTCAACGACTTGATACCTAATAGACATTACATCAAACATTACAAATGATTCTTTTATTAGAGCGATGGTGGCTGAGCAGTATTATATACGCTTCATTATCTGACAGCACCCGGTTGGATCCTGCACCAATGAAAAAAAAAAAATATAACACTCTATTGAATACCTATTGCACGCCCCGCCTTCTAACTCCTTTATGAATCCTCTCCATCCTAAGGTTATCTGGAAGAGATCGCTCTTAGCGATAAGGCCGCCGATTTATGCACTAGTTTTCAAGCTGTTTTATCGTGTCTTGTGTTTGTAATTTGTAGTGTGAACAATAAAGAGTTAATCTATATATCTATCTATCACTGAATTATTAAGTACTCAATTAATTTATGTGCAGTTTGGGTGGCGCGGCTATCGCGGCTGAATGCCTCAAGCGGCGCAAATATTCCAGCCTTGATAGAGGTTACTTATTTGTGCCGTTTGGAGTAGGAACACTTGGACCGTGGGAGCCAAGTGCTTTCGAAATTTTCAAAGATAGCGTGACCAATATGCTGGACAAATTAGGTCAGAAAGTTAGCTTCGCAATCGAGCGAGGCAACGCGGCCAGCATTTTAGGCACCCTGCTTGAAATTAGAGATCGTTTGAAATATCTATTAGCCTTTTTATGGAACTTGTGTCTGATAATAAAATTATTCTGTGCAGTTTTCGAGGCCATCGTTCAACAACGGTGAAAAAAAAGACGTTGAGGAATCCGGCTTTCCACGAACCACGTTCAAGGAGACTTAAAATGTTCTCTCTTATTGTAAAAAAAACATTCAGACTTACTTGTGTAGTGGGCATTTTCCGCAACTAGGCCATTCATTTGGCCCATTTTGCGTCACCCAGCTAGCCACCCGGTCTCCTTCTCTCCTCTCCTAGCATAGGCCATGGAAAAACCGTTTTTATCCACGCGTAGACATGACAGAGCTAGAATATGGATTCTAGCGGGATAAAAAAGGTAGAAAGACAATCCACAGCCCGTGCTAGGCCTTCAGGAAAGCCAGCAGCTCGCTGATGCCATTTGATTCAGACGCAAATCAAATCAACTTTTTTAAACAGAACAGCAAAGGTGTGGGTCTCCTTACCTGCGTCTTTCTGTTTTGATTGTACTTTCCTAATAAGTACAATCAGGAGAACTTCTTTTGTAAATCCAACAACTAGATGAGATGGCTAGATTCTTATCGTTAATTGGCCCGCTCACGGTCATGAGCGATGTTGGCATATCATTGGGCGGAGCGTTTTATATGCATAACTTGTGCTAATGTATTGTCTGAACTGGCTCATCCTGTGCCAGGTGTCTGATGAAGGGGTCGTAGGATACACGTAGTAAATGTGTGCGGTATTTTGACACCTTTATTATGCAAAATCATACGTGGATTCGTTTACGTGACATAATGTTACGACGACATTCAGTAAAATTCAGTAAGATGAGGTAAACTGGATGGGTCTTATACCGAATTACGCTATTTTTATTGTAATACCCTTTTTAATGTAATAGTAGACAAACAAGCGACGTTTAGCCTGATGGTAAGTGGTCATCGCCGCCTGGTGTCTAGCTACAATACCCGGAGCACAGCGCCGCGCGGCCCTAGCTCTTAATCGAGGTAGAGCAATGTTTTTCAGCGCCCCTTGGTCGACGCTTTCACACCATTACTTGTATTTACACCCTTACGGTTAAGTGGTGTATTCATACTTATGCCAAAACTTTATTACTTAAGCACTATAGTTCTTGGCTTATTTTTGATGTGGGAGTCTAGATGGTGATTACGTCAGCAGTAATTATTTACCTTTTTACACATGGCAACCCACACATCTCGAACCGTCACACACATTGGAACCGTCTCGAAAACAGGTTTGATGACTTCCAGCCTCCCGAACAAGCCGGTTTCCATAAAGGCTGGAGCACCATAGACCACATACACACGCTCCACCAGATTATACAGAAGACTGAGGAGTATAATCGGCCATTATGTCTAGCGGTTGTGGCCTATGAAAAAGCCTTCGATTCAATCGAGACCTGGGCAGTATTGCAGTCCCTCCAGCGTTGTCATATTGACTATAGGTATATTGAAGTGCTGAAGTGTTTGTATAGAAACGCCACCATGTCGATCCGATTACAGGACGAGAGCACGGAACCAATCCAATTGCAGGAAGGCGTTAGACAGGGAGATGTTATCTGTCCAAAACTGTTCACTAACGCATTGTTTTGGAATTTCTGAAAATTATGTGCTTATCTAATTTGTTACGCATAATAAAGGAAAGTAATTGTGTGTACCTTTTTAACCGACGACTTCTAAAAAGAATGCGACTGATTTTTAATTTTTTATTATGTTTGTTGCCTCGGAACTTTCGACTGGGTGAACCGATTTTGATGATTCTTTGTTTAATTGTAAGCTGGTGCTTCTCGTGTGGTTCTGTTTCAATTTGGTCCAGTTCTGACATTTTATGAAGTCGGTTTTTCATATTGATAATTATTTAACATTAAAATACTTTGTTTATTGAAATACTTAGTTGCTACTTTTAGTTAGTTTTTAAAGCAGTTTTGTTCACCTATAACGTCTCTATTATATTACATCTTACTGTTTAACATCATTTTTCGAAACATTTGTGTATAGAGCATAAGTTATTATCCGTTTTATACAGCAGAACGATTTTCTTATCTGAAACAAGTTCACAAAGTAAAATGTGAAAAATGAGCTCAGCGTCGCCTCACCGGATTGCCGATAAGAGATCATTTCTCATTGAATCCCTAAATACAGTTTTTATTAGGATCTAATTTCGGCAGACAGAGGCGACAAGTATTCTGTGTTATCGCGCAATAGTAGCGCAATTTATCGGTCTTGGTCTTGTAAAAAATCTTGAACAAAAAAGATAAGTTTTCGCCAAAGAACCAGAGTCACTGACATAGCCATTAAAATTTGCAAGTTGAAATGGCAATGGGCAGAACACATCGCTCGAAGAACCGATAACTGATGGGGAAAAGGTTCCTGAGTGGAGACCACGAACTGAAAGATGCAGCGTAGATAGGCCTCCCACTAAATGGACCGACGATATCGTGAGAGTCGCGAGCATCCAGTGGATGCAGATGGCAGGTTGTCGTTCAGTGTGGAGGTTAAAGGGGGAGGCCTATGTTCAACAATGGACGTCTTATGGCTGATGAAGATGGCTTTTTCAATTATTTTGGGAATCCCTATACTTGAAAGCGAGAGGTCACGTGTTTAAATCCCGGGCCCGTATTAATGATCTCTTTGGAGTATTTGTACGGATTTTCATACCACTGTCTTATCGGTGAAGGAAAACATCGTGACCAAAACTGCATGCTTTCGGAGAAGAAATTCAATGGCGTATGTGAATGCACCAACTCGCAACTGGGCCATCGTGGTGGTATGGCCCAATCGCTCTTTCGGGGGTAGGCCTAAGTCCAGCAGAGGAGTATTATAAAAAGGGCTGATTATCCTTATGCTTTTACATTATACTTCGTTACAAGGGTTTGATGATGGAACCGGGAGACGGATAGAGGAACTTTTTAAGAGCTAAGCGTGATATTAAACAATAAAAAAAACTTTACTGTGCCAAGACCAAGTCTTTTTCCTCTTCCCATCTCTATCTGAGTGAATCGACAGTCGATCCATCAATGTTTCTTATGCGGCGCTGAGCTCGAGCAATTTAAACTTTTTCCTCCACATTTTTAGGGGTCCGTGGGGGCCTATAAGTTGTCGCATTCATGAACTTTCGGCATCCGGGTCATTTTGCCCTTCTTAAATAGTATTCAGGGAGTGGATGTCAAGAGAATAGGGTCTCGATTCAGTTATAATATCAAGTTTAGGGTCATTTATATTTTGGTCACGATCATGACAAATTATTGTAATAATTGTTTCTTTGATTAGTCAAAGAAACTCTCGCGTTCGTTCTCTGGTGTATTTCCGTTTTAACGTTGCAAAGTACAATAAGGAACTTTTATTTAATTTTTATATTAGCCTGTATCGTCCCACAGCAGGGCAAAGGCCTTCCTTCTCTCCTTTCATTCGCGTTTGTTTTGGGCAATTTCCATAGAATTTTTGGGTAAAGTCCAGTCCTCCTAATAGGAGTCCAGTTCGTCCCTCCATCTCCGTCTGGGCCGTCAATCACGTTTGTTGTATACACCATTGAATTTCTTCTCCGAAAGTATGCAGGTTTAAGCCAGGGGTCGGGGTCTCTGGGGTTTTAGACCCATGGAATCGGGTAGTTAGTATAATATTTTAGTTCACTAAAACTCTTGAAAAAAACCACTTTCCACATTTCTGCTTTATCAAATGAAAGGGTTTGCTGAGAAGAATACAAAAAGGTTGTTTTTTATTTTATTTTAATCTATTTTAGCGAAATAAAATTAATATAATTTTACGATCTTGGACCACGCCGTTACTAAACGTCAGGCACTCAAACGCCTCGACTGTCGAAACGTAAAAGAGTCTACTCATTAATTTTCTAAATTTAATTCAGCGCCTGAAAAGCAACAACAAAACATAATATTTTACGCTCTACATAACTTTTTATACTTATATTTTAATATCTTCACATTCTTAAGGCTCTTCTATCTCTGTATCCTCTAATATATCCTGCGACAAGACGGCGAGACAATAATTTGTGGACAACTTTATACATTCTGGCAGAGGGTGCCTATCACACCGTGAGTTACTGTGTAGGAAAAGTAGGTAGAAGAAAGTTGTACGAGATGATCTGCTCTTAATTTTAAAGATATTCAATATATTTAAGATCTGGAAGCGTTAATTACTAGCATCATTGAGATACAATATGTATAGAGTCACAATCTCAGTCAATAAACGTCCAAGCGTCGTTGTACATAACTAGACAGCAATTATATAGTTCACAATGCCACATTTACTTCAGTTTAGACTTATGTCACTTGAATAGTGTTCAACGGCTTGTCCGCTACGGGCATCATAGCGCTGGCATCGCGCGGCGTGGTAGTCGAACGCGGTTGCCTTACAACAGTTACAACTAATCAAAAAGTCTGCTCAATGCGTAGCGTGCGCCTAGTTTTGGTTCGGTTATTTTTTTGGCACGATTGTGACTCTGTAGGTTTTCTATACCGATGACTAGCATATATATTTTTCTAGCGTTAGGCATACTCGTACTTGAAACGTTGAACTTATTAAGCTAACAATAGAGTGCTTTCCTTTATTTTACCTTGATCAAGGATCATCTACACTCTGGAGTTCAAGATGACACCTAGGGCATGATCCACAGGTCATCTTGCCTCTATTTCGGAAAGTTTATACATGTGGTATTGGAAATATTTTACTAATAAAAATTTCCTATGAGTTCACAACAAATTTATCATGGGTATGTCTACAACCAGTCTATAATTACATAAACTTGCGAGATAGAAAATTATTCATTACTTAAGTACCTAGGTACCAAGTTTGAACATAATTAAACAACCTTTAACAATGAAGACAACACTTTTTTTATAACTAACATCAAATATTTAAAAATAATTTTGCAGTTTCATCTCTACATAGTAAAAAATAAAGTCGCTTTCCGCGTCTGTCTGTCTGTATATCCGCTAACTCCTAAACCACGCAATGGAATTTGATACGGTTTTCACCATCAGTTAGATTATTTTTCACGGAAGGTTTATGTATATAGTGAAGCTTACACCCGTGTGAAACCGGGGCGGGTCGCTAGTTTGTATATAAAATAAGACTATTTGCATTATGGTACTAGGTGATCCCTAAGGTATGGACAAGATAACTAAAGGTCACCTTGTACACTTCAAAGGTTATCCATCTTACCCCAAATAATAATCTAACAACAAATATGTTTATTAAAGTTAAATGATTATTTACGGGATATTTACCGTGGTAAGGTTGTGGAAGGAGCTCCCGATATATCCCGTAAATAATCATTTAACTTTAGTGAACAACCGTGATAGTTTAAAACAGTGTTTAAATATGTTTATGTTATGAAAACATTAAACATTTTCTTATTCGTTACACTTCTGTGTAATACTGGCCTCGGTTCCGCTTAAGCAATTTTACATTCACTAAGTGGAAAATGCGCCCAACGTTCTCTCATATTTATTGTAGATAACTTTTTTCAGCTCAAAGTTGTTTCGAAATAAAGGTTTAAACCGGAAACTGCTTGCAGTTTCGATTTTACTGTTTCGAATGGAAAGAGTTAAGTTTTTTTAAATGTTTGTTACCTTTGAAGGTCGTCATTTACGACACACTTTGAAAAATATTTTTTTATTTGAGACCTACTTACATACCTACCTACATATATACCTGGATATACCTACTTTTAGATTGGGACCATAGAAATTTTATCAACATAGGTTTAGTTGTTTGGTTTTTAAGTTAAAATAACTGAAAAAGTTCAGAGGGTGTTATATCCCTGCATAAAAAAGAAAATGTCCGTTTTCATAACAACTAATATTTTTTGCGATTTCCGGGTGAAACTTTTTTTTTTGAAACGTTTTAGTTATTAAAACATTTATTGAGGCGCCTTGGCAGTAAAACTGACTCGTATGCCGTAACGGCAAACGGCATGACGCTCAGTCATGCCGTCATGTTTCACATCTATATACTTACATTAACAAAAAGTCCGGCTTCCATAAAAAACTTAGTTCCATAAAAAACGGTCATTGACACTCGACAAAATGTATCGATCAGCTGTTTTTTTTCGTGATTTCAGGGTTGGTCCCGTAGTAAAAGTTTTTCATAATGATGACGATGACGACCTTCTTTCGGCTTAGTGCAGCCCATATGCGTAACCCTGTTAAGTTTTCCACACAGACAGCCCCGTTAGCTTAGTTGGTAGTGTACCTGCTTCTGCGCTTGGGGGCGTGGGGTCGATTCCCACGTAGGACAAACATTTTTGTGTGATGAGAATTTGTGTTTGTTCTATGTCTGGGTGTTAATATCTATTTAAGTATGTATTTAAAAATATATATGTATGTATATCAGTCTCTGGCAGCCATATTACAAGCTTTGCTTAGTTTGGGGTCAGATGACCATGTGTGCAATAACGTCCCAGTTTTTTTTTCTTTAAAAAGTTTGCCTGTGAATAATTTAAAGGTTATTAATAAAGGTTGAACTCATCATTATAAACAACTGACCTCCTCTCAGCGTACAGTCTTTATGAGTAGCCCTGTATAACTAAGAAAGTAGTAAATACTTGAAGTACTTACTACTTTCTTAATAAGAACTTCTTCGCGGAGACGGCGACTTAAGAAAGAGTGTCATTTATGAGACATAAGAAAATACGTTCCCTCACGTAATATATTAAGCCTGGGTTGCCATAAACTCGGCAGTATTTTTTATCTGGGTTTTTATTTTAAGGTTACACTTGCAATCTTGTTCTTCTCGTTTTATGAAGTAGAAAAAGAAATAAGTATTATTCAAATAAGGAGAGTCATATAAAGTAAAGGAAAGTTAAGTTATATACTTGTGACAGCTGAAAAAATGTTTAGACAAGTATTTAGACTGACCCGGTGGCTCAGTTGGTAGTGAACCTAACGTCTGTGCTTGGGAGCGTGGGTTTGATTCCCATCTAGGACAAACATTTGTGTGATGAACATTTGTGTTTGTTCTATCACATCACATCGTCAGCCAATTAACATCCACTGTTGTACAAGGCCTCCCTTATAGAGAGAGGTGTTGCCATAATACCCACGCTTGGCAGGCGGCTTGGGGATCGCAGTACGTTCACCGTGTACTATTAGGACGCTGCTGCCCATCCTCCGGTGGTTCTGGTCGCAGTTTTAGAACATACCCGGGTCCCGGGTAGTGTTTGTTCTATGTCTGGGTGTTAATATCTATTTAAGTATGTATTTAAAAATATATATGTAAGTATATCAGTCTCTGGCAGCCATATTACAAGCTTTGCTTAGTTTGGGGTCAGATGACCATGTGAGCAATAATGGCCAAGAGGGTGACGAGAAATGCATATGATAGTGTTCCGTTACAATAGATAGTAAGTTTCCACAATGGACCGTTTGGACATTAGGATATAGAATTAGACTTTTCCCAATAGCGTTTTAATGAACACGTTAAGACAGTTTTTAGAATTTTTGTCTGTTTGTTTGTTTGTCCACGCACATCTCCTAAACCACTGGACGGATTTAAATGCGGTTTTCATGAATATGCTAAGCTATGACCAGATTGAAGGCTATGTTATTTTGCGAAGGGAGGAAAAAAGGGTTGAAAGTTTATATGAAAATCTATGCGTATGATGTCGCGGGCAACAGGCCAAGTCTATACTAAAACTGTAATTGTACTTTCCTTAATAATTTAGAATAATAGAAGTAAGAATCTTAAGAATTAGAGCGGATGGACAGACGGACACAGCAAACTTACTACTTTCTTTGTACTACGGAACCCTAAAACGTTTTACTAAAAACACTTGAAGTTTTTAATGATCAAAATCGTGTGAATATTAAACTCAGAGCAGTTAAAGTGAGTTAAAAATAGAATTTACTATGAGAACTATTTTCCTTTGCTCCTCGACTATCCGACACAAAGCGCACTAGTAAATTGAATTTTGACATTGGAGCATTTCAGCTAAAAGCTTTGGTTCATTCCAAATTGCAGTTTGGATCTATATAAGTATTACTTCATGAAGTCTAGTTAAACCAGCTGTATTAAGTAGCTCAAAGCACTTTGATTCGTAGCTGTTGTATGAAAGATAAATATTATTAATTTTAACATTATTATCGGTAAAAAAATCCGACTTAAAAATTAGTAAGTACTCAGTTTCGTATAACATATTTATTTTGATTCAAAAACCAAACTACTAAATTGATTTTGATGAAATTTATAAAAGACCACCTCTGAAATATGGCCTGCTTAATAAAAATGGAATTAATAAAATCAATTCATAATTGGCGGAGAAATCGGTAAACATACATAAAACAAATAATCAACAATATAAAAAACCGACTTCATTAAAATGTCAGAACTGGATCATATTGAAATTGAACCACACAGGAAGGACCACCTTTCAAATAAAAAAAGAATCATCAAAATCAGTTCACCCAGTCTAAAGTTCTGAGGTAACAAACATTTAAAAAAGCTGTCGAATTGAGAACCAGCTCCTTTTTGGAAGCCAGTTAAAAATACAGTGGATGGATAGAACCGCCTTTTGGGAAATTGGTTCAAAACGTGAGTAATTAAATCATGCATACATTTAAACAAATATAAAAAGAGCTAATAATCTTCTAACTCTAAACGTTTGAACGGATTTTGTTGATTCTTAACTAAGAATCCTCTGGATCTAGTCACCTTTCAAACAAACAAAAAACTAAATCAAAATCGGTTTAGCGGTTTGGCAATTTATTTACTTGTATATCCACGAAAAGTATTGTACAAGCTTAGGCGGCTATTGCGCATTTTTGGCGTCACGTATCCTGTCCCATTTTCCCGCAATTTGATAAATGTCTTCATTTTTTAAGCGAAAACTTCTTTAGGCGCGTATTTTTTGGGTGAACGATAATCATGGAACTCGCGGCATCGTCACGCTGTCACAGAATACATAAAACACAGTGCCGTGTATTTTAAAACAGTGCCCCTATACAGCTGCAACTTACCTGATTATTTATAAAAATATGTTTGTTATCAATCATTTCGTACTGTATCTACCTAGAAAGCCGTTGTATAGCTGCATAATTGTAAAATAATATTAGAATGTATTTAATTGACGTACCTATTTAAGAACATTGCGACAATGTCAAGAGGCAGAAATAAAGAATTGAATTGAATGCCGCCAGCATGCTGGATACGCTGCCAACTGATAGTGGGCATTTAGATTGTCCTTAGACCTTCGACGGACCTTCAACCTTAGTCCAACGGTTTTTGTTGTGTTAGCTTTTTTTATGATACTGGGTGACGAGACGAGCGAAGTCGCTCGCCTGATGGCTCTTCACGCTTGCCCAGAACAGCTCAACGCCACTCAGAATTTTGAACTTCAACAGTTCAAAACCATAGATGGCAATGCACTGCGCTCGTCACCCCGAGATATAAGATGTCAAATCTCTGTGTGCCCTGTAATTTCGCTGGAAACATTGCCCTTCGATGCGGAACACAGTAATGTTTGCACACTACTGTTTGGCGGTTGAATAACTAGCAAAGGTGTAGTACTTCCCCAGGTGGACCAAAAAGAGTCCTACCACTACGAGTATAGAGTCCTGCTTGTATATTGTTTAGTTAATAAAGGCACTTGCCTTGTCAACTAGCCTATTACGATTTAACACAAAATACTTCTCTAAATGTACAAAGAATACTGCCATCTGCCTCTTTATACAGCAGTCCGGTACAGTTTGCAGGGTAACAAGTATTAACTCAAATAGAACTAAATATAAGACAAACAGAGAATCCTTCTGTAGCGCCGGAGAGGAACTACAGCGAAAGTTAAACTTTTATTAAAAATATTATTATTTTATTGATATTTTAGTTTTTCGCAATTACATCTATACTCTATCTATACATAATAATAAATACGTTCAGATAAAAAAATCTGTAATTGCGAGAATAAAAAAAAACACACAGGGCGTCGTAAATAAACAGCTGAACACGTTAAGACAGTTTTTAGAATTTTTGTCTGTTTGTTTGTTTGTACACGCACATCTCCTAAACCATTGGACGGATTTAAATGCGGTTTTCACGAATATGCTTAGCTATGACCAGATTGAAGTATAGGCTATGTTATTTTGAGCAAGGGCTAGATTAAGAAAGGAAAAAAAGAGTCGAAAGTTTATATGAAAATCTACGCGTACGAAGTCGCGGGCAACGAAATAAAACACTTTTGACGAATTTTATCGCGTTTTTCACATTATTTTAACTCGTGAAGTCGTGACGTTTCGAACACTTGCAGGGCCGAAACGTCACTGGTCGTCCGTGGTCTATTTGTGACCACGAAAACTGCAATGCAATGTTTGAGCAATGATTCTGCAATGTTCAAAAGTCTGTCTCGTTAGAAGCTGTTCTATGTTATAGATGCTTAGAAAACGGTCCGACATTTTCACAGTAGCCCTCTCTTCTCCGTCCAACGTTTCAACATTTCTCGCCGCGTTAAGTTTTCATTTTTTTATTCCCAACTCGGTTCTCGTTTCACTGTTGGTCCCGTTTCACTGTATTTTTTATTTATGTTCCCACTTTAATAAGATCTGACAAATTGTCGGCAGTTTCTGCAGAACTTGAGTAATTTAACTTTTGATTAGAGTTTTAGACTTGGAAGATGGGATAGATTAACTTTTGTAAGTATTGGTGCGTTTCGGGTGACTTCAACTAAGTACTAGCTGCGCCCCGCGGTTTCACCCACGCTGATTACTCCTTACATTATCAGCTAACTGCCAGTGAAAGTCCTGTCAAAATCGGTCCAGCCGTTTTGGAGTCCATGGGGAACATAAGTGTATAGTTATGTACCTATCACACACACGTACACATCGATTTTTATATATTAGAAGAAGAAGAAAAAGATACTTTGGTCCGCTATTTTAGTCGCTCTTATACTTTAACCGACTGAAAAAGGAGCAGGTTATCTAAACGAAGCGTATATATTATATTTTAATTTAATTTGATATGAACGAAATCCGAAAATAAAACGATTGAAATATAAGTATTTTTTTCCGATATTTATGCGCATTCCATCACACAAAATTTCACCTAAATCCAGCCGTTATCGTTAAGCTGGAGATATACACACAATTTCGCATTTATCATCATACTATAAATTCAAATGTGTGTTTTTTAATGTTATGTGAGGCTGTCAGTCCACGGAACACTAAGGAAGAGTGAGTCGGTCGGTCGGTCGGTCGATCAGTCAGTCGGTCAGTCAGTGTGTGTTCAATTCTTGATTTAAATGTAGTAAGTTAAAGCAAGAATAGAACAGATACTGACGTTATGAAGTAGCAATCTTTTACAGCAAAGATTTGATTTGTTGTTTAATAGCCATTGAGTAATTTTGTACCTATCTAGTTACGTAAAGTTTGATATAAATAAGAAAGTATAGAAATTAAAACACAAATTATTAAAGAACAACGTGGTAATGTCGCTAGCTTTTTAGGTACCCCACCCGAAGACAGTGACCTTAATGCAGTTTTTTACCTGTAGTTTATAGTTTTGGATAGGTATTCAGTTTAATTTAGATTTAATTTAGGTATTTATTTAGCTACTTTATTATTTAAAGTTTTAGTTAATATTTAAGTTTATGTTAATTTTATGTTTTTTAAGTTATCTTTGTTTCAATAAAAATAAACTATATAGGATATTATGTAAGACACGTGAAAAAATAATAATATTAAGGTGATTTTTTTTTTTCATAACATATAGTCTAAAGCTACAATATAAAGTAAATAATGTTTCTTTCCTTGTTTAGTAGTTTGTAACGTAGTAACCAGTTTTTTTTTCTCTAGAACATGTAAGAGAAAATATTTAAAACAATTTTATTTTTTTGTAAATTTCAAAGGGGTGTTGGGGCAAGGGGGGACTAATTTTGCTATGCTACAAATCTGTCATAAATAACATTGACGTTGACATCTATGTAGCATTAGGAGTGAGTGAGACAGACAAGTGTTGTAATTAGAGTAAGAGCCTGAAATGAGACCCTGAAGAGGGGCCTGAAAGTTCATCCACATATCATAGATCGGTAGAAATCGCACACTACGTTTTACGCGTTCCTTTTTGCCTCACACCTGCAATTTGTGAAATGAGCAATGTGGCATTTCCGAGTAGCTTTAATATGGAATTCTTCAAAAAGACTATAGTCTTTAAGGGTCGGCAACGTATCTGTGCGATGCCCCTGGTGTTGCAAGTATCCATAGGCGACGGTGATCGCCAACCATCAGGCGGCCCGGCTGCTTGTTTGCCACCCACAGATAAAATAAAAAAAGAGATTCGGAATAAAGTCAATGGCGAACGTATCATGTCTTTCAATACCCTTACAACGTTCTTCAGTTCTTTGTCAACAAACTGCTTAACGCATTAACGCCTAATGAATGAACACATAACGGCAGCAATCTTGATTTTCCAGAAGCAATTCTTTACATAGCGCTCGCGAACAGTACAACAAAAAGACCACAGCTCGTGTCATCAATAACAGCCAGTTTAGATTTCAGGAACAATGGTACAACTGCAGCGGCCACAGTGACTGCTACATCTAATATGTTAGTTTTTTTTTTAAGTTTTAGCTCCTGTCATCCTGCCTATTTAGCCAGTGGCAAGTGTAATCTACACTAATATTATAAAGAGGAAAGATTTGTACCTATTTTTGTATGTTTGTAATGAATAGGCTCCGAAACTACTGAACCGATTTGAAAAATTCTTTCACTGTTGGGAAGCTACACTATCCCCGGGTGACATAGGCTATATTATATTTTGTAGCGAGGCCGAAGGCCGAGCTTACACTCGTGCGAAGCCGGGACGGACGGCTAGTAGATTTATAAAGTATGAAAGAAGTATGGTTTTCATGAAAGAAGTTTTTGTAGTGGTAGGACTCTTTTGCAACCAACGCGATTGCCAGACGGTGTCTAACGACCGCGCTGTATAAAAAAATACACTATTTATTTGGCAACTAGGTTTAAATTAAATGAGCAAAGATACAAAAAAATTATCGTGCGTGACAGACGCGCGGAGATTGCGTGGACAACGCGTGCAGCGCGGCTATCTCATGGCAGTTGAGCGGTTTTTTTTTATTATGTGACTTTTTGTTGTTGGCCTGGCGGCTTTTACAGCTTGACCGGACTAGTTGGTGAACGCAGAGGGCGTTGGGCCAACTTGATTATGATTTTTGGGCCTCAAGCGCAAAGGCACCTCGCAGGTACGAGCCTCGGCTTTGGCCGTCGCCGGAAGTGGGGATCAGACTTGTCCTGGCACCCAAGAAAGGGGTGTGCTCTGGGGCCCTAGCAGGTTATTGAACTGAATGATTATTTGGAGAGAATCTAACCGATCTTCTGTCATATCCTGGGGGTCTACGATCCCACCGGCGGGATCGTTGTGTATATGTGCCTTTGGTAACCGGCGCCTATACCAAACACTGAAAACTTCCTGTTGCCAGGAGCAGTCGGATTGGGCTGCGCGGTTGTGAGATCCTGTAGAATTTAAACGTTCTTGCCTAGGAAATAGAATTCAAATTTGCCATTAAGGTACGTGAGAGTCATCTAACTGCAGCCTTCGGTAAACGCAGTGTCAATCAGAGAGTGCCGAATCATCGTTTGTAGCATCTCCGACCCGAAAACCGTGTTCGGGCGTTAGCAGATCGTATAGCTCAAAGGCTCAAAGCTTACCTCACCCAGTTCTGGAAACCCGACACTGGGGTTTCTGAGTAGTGTAATTTACTTGCATTGCATTAATTATGCTGGGTTACGTGGAGCGGGTGTACTAAGCCAAAGGAGGCCGTAGTAGCTTTATCAACAACTTTTAATAAGGGAGCAACTCTGAAATCGCGAAAAAGATATCAGCTGTTCCATACATTTTGTCGAGTGTGAATAACCGTTTTCTACCTTTTATTACTTTTCCTCTTCTAACCCTTTCAGCGTAATCCTGCATCTCCGTAAGGAACAGTCAGGTTCTGCAACCGGCACGCGCCATACGTAGACACTCGTCACTCCTGTCACCATATCAACATTTGAAAAGTCTTGACCTAAAACCGGATATTTCAATAAAAATCCATACATTTAAGTATGTTGGGAAATTTTGGGTTAAGGGAAAAGTTCATCAAGATGAAAGATTGATTTTTATATAATTACTAGCTTCCGCCCGCGGCTTCGCCCGCGTTGTTTGAGAGAAATATAATCGAGTTCTCTACAAAGTAGGTACTTATATTTTAGGACGATATAAATATTTCAGCCTGGCTATTGACGACCGGTATGGCTAAGTACTAACCCATGTGCCTTATGAGCAGGAGGTTTCTGGTTAGATCCCGGCCTGGTAGATGTTTAAATGGTGAATTTTATTAAATATTTATATGCTTTGGGTCTCAGTGCTAGTTATCTCTGTTTTTTTTTTTAGTTGTTTTTACGTCACCTTTCCTTGACACTCGAACTCGCGAGCTGCTTGCAGCCCAGCGAACCGCGCGACATCGTTTTTTTTTTTAACTTTTCTTCTATGTTTTTCCACGGGAACCGGGAACCATAATTTGTTACGGGGTCAAAAGTATTGTGTATTTTAATATGGCCCATTGCTTATCTTTAGATCATCATTTCATTTATCATTCATCATCATTCAGATCATTTAGTAGTTCCCGTGGAAAAGTCTACTATAGTCCTTGAACAATCTCAATAAAAAGTAGTTAGTAGTATTAAATAGCCTATGTGTTAATCCAGAACATAAAAAGCCTCCGTACAAAATTTCATCGAAATCCGTTAAACAGTAACGGAGTTTTGATTGAAATTATCCTACAGGAATCTTTTATTTTTTCGGGATATAAAGTATGCTATGTGATAATGCTAGGATAAGCTACCTTCATATCAAATTTCATCGAAATCCGTCTAAAACTTACGAAGTTGATTTATTGAAGTTATCCTACAGGAACGAAATATTTTTTCGGGATAAAAAGTAGCCTATGTGTTATTCCAAGATATAAGCTACCTCCAAACCAAATTTCATTCAAATCCGTTCAGCCGTTTCAGCGTGAAGGAGCAACAAACATACATACACACACACACACACACACACACTCACGCACAAACTTTCGCTTTTATAATATTAGTAGGATTAGTAGGATTTATATGCTTTGGGTCTCAGTGCTAGTTATCTCTGTTTTTTTTTAGTTGTTTTTACGTCACCTTTCCTTGACACTCGAACTCCCGAGCTGCTTGCGGCCCAGCGAACCGCGCGACATCGTTTTTTTTTTTTACTTATTTGTACGTCACCTATTTTTGACACCCGAACTCGCGGGCCGCTTGCGGCCCAGCGAACCGCGCGACATTGAAAGTTTTTTTTTTTACTTGTTTGTATGTCACCTTTTCTTGATACTCGAACTCGCGGGTCGCTTGCGGCCCAGTGAACCGCGCGATATCGAAAGTTTTCTTTTTTACTTGTTTGTACGTCACCTTTTCTTGACACTCGAACTTGAACGCGGGCCGCTTGCGGCCCAGCGAACCGCGCGATATCGAAAGTTTTTTTTTACTTGTTTGTACGTCACCTTTTCTTGATACTCGAACCGTGCGGTATCGAAAGTTTTTTTTTAATTATTTGTAAGTCACGCTTTCTTTACACTCGAACTCGCAGGCCGCTTGCCGTCCAGAAAACTACTACTAACTACATCGAAAGTTTTTTTTTTAACTTTTCTTCTATGTTTTTCCACGGGAACCGGGAACCATAATTTGTTACGGGGTCAAAAGTATTGTGTATTTTAATATGGCCCATTGCTTATCTTTAGATCATCATTTCATTTATCATTCATCATCATTCAGATCATTTAGTAGTTCTCGTGGAAAAGTCTACTATAGTCCTTGAACAATCTCAATAAAAAGTAGTTAGTAGTATTAAATAGCCTATGTGTTAATCCAGAACATAAAAAGCCTCCGTACAAAATTTCATCGAAATCCGTTAAACAGTAACGGAGTTTTGATTGAAATTATCCTACAGGAATCTTTTATTTTTTCGGGATATTATTATTATTTACAATTTTATTTCGGAAAGATAACATCCATAATCACACGTTTACAATAAAAGAGTATCAAAATTATAACTATATCATTAAATCCTAATTAAAATTAAATTACATAACAAAATTCATATTATTAAAATTACAATTACAATACATTTATATCTTCTCGCCCATTACAATACCCATCCATTTAGTTTGGATGGGGCAGTCCAAACGGGCAACAATCATTTGCAGGATGCCGTTGCGGCTGCCTCGCACTCGCTGTCGTAGGGATGCTACTTTTTTGCGAATAATCGCATAAAAATCGTCCGTGCGCGCCTCAGCGAACATCTCTGATGCACTGCAGTAGCGAGGCAATCGCATCAGCATCCTAAAAATGTCATTATATTGGACACGTAGGACACTGGCAGCTCGGCGAGTGTGGTTAATCCAGAGGCTGCTCGAGTAGAATGACTGGCAGTATGCCTTAAAAAGAGTGATTTTCACTTCTCTCGAGCAGCGAGCAAACCTACGTGCAATCATATTTCCCCGGACTGCCAGTGCCCTACGCTCTCTTTCAATGTCTAAGTCATCTTTGAGATCGTCATTTACAATATGCCCCAAATACCTAAAGCTATTCACCATCTGTAGAGCCGCACCGTTTAGCATAATTGGCGGAACATGTACCGGTTTAACGTTGCCACTCTTGAAGATGAGTACTTCACTCTTTTTCGAGTTATATCTTAGTCCATGTTCCGCCGCGTACGCCTCACAAATTGCAACCAGCCTATGAATTGCCCCCACTGACGGTCCCAGCAGCACCATGTCATCTGCATAACTAATGTTGTTGACGCAAACTCCATCAATAATACACCCCACATGGGTACTGCTGAGCTCGCCGATCAGGTCGTTTACATAAAGGTTGAACAGCAGAGGAGAGGTTATGCCGCCTTGCCGCACGCCACACTCCATGCCATATGCATCGGAAAAGGACCCCGCCCAGCGCACTTGATTCCGCTGACAACCATACCAACGCCTCAGCATAGAAATTATTTCAACCGGAACGCCCGAAGCCTGTAACTTACCCCACAGCCTTCCATACAAAACCGTATCGAATGCCCTGGAGAGGTCAAGAAAGCAGGCGTAAACCGGTGTCTTCCTGTCTGTGTAGTACCTGACAGCCTGCTTAAGACATAAGATTGCACTCTCCGTTGACAGTCCAGCCCTAAAGCCAAACTGAGCATCATGCAACTCGACGTGTTGTACCAGTATGTCATTAAGCAAGCTATCAAGAACCTTCGCTAGTACCGTTGCCAGAGAGATCGGCCGGTAGTTATTCTTATCCGACGCATCTCCAGTTTTACACTTAATAATTGGCACTACTATTGTCTTAGTCAGTTCGTCAGGTAAGTAGCCATGACATAGACACAAGTTGTAAAACATGGAGAGGACGCGAGGCAGATGAACCCCAGCATACTTGAGATGTTCGATGCTGAGACTGTCATGTCCAGGAGATTTGCCTCTTTGCATTAAGTGAATAATTTTCCGCACTTGCTTCGCTTCAAATTTTACAGACCGCTCAGCTGAACTGACAGCCCCATCATCCAACAGCCCGAGTCCCTGGTGCAACCATGAAATGACTCTTGAAAAGATTCGCGATGGATTTATGATCACACTCATCATTTACACTTACAGGGAGGCCAGGCCTAACATTCATTTTATTGGTATCTTTCCAGAAATGTTTAAAGTCTTTGGCTGTGTGATGTGAGGCAAGAATATCCATCTTAATCTGATCTTGCCTATTTTGACACCATTTCATTTGTTTTTTAAAAGATTTCTTGCTCTCACACATCTCTAGATATATTTGGCCACAATTTGGTTTACCAGCTTCAACCCAAGTCAAAAACTTAAGCCTGGCCTCTCTGTGGAACGTTGCCACGTATCTATTCCAACCAGCGATATAACCTCCCCTCCTACGTGCCCTTACACGTTCACACGAATACGATGCAGCATCTGACAGAATAGTGACAATATTTGTATACATATTGTCCAATATATTTCTATGTTCAACATCAGAGCACAATCCGTCACAGCACTGAGAGAGTTCAATTGGAAAATCAATCTCTCTCAATTTATCATGGCAAAGCTGTTGATAATGCTCAATTTGACCATCAGTTCGCTCTCCCCATATTACTTTATTTATTTCTGAAGCTTGGTTTACAGAGCCCGGATGAACCTTACAGCTTATATTATTCAGTTCACACACAATGAAAAGTGGGAAATGATCAGACCACACCGGGTCCAGCTTCACCCAAACTCGTTTAATAGACGGCAAAGCAGCACTCGTGACCACGCAGTGATCTAACCACCTTGCACACCCGTGTATATCACTAACATAGGTGAAGGTCTCTGATTCAGCGCCAAGCATACTCATGTCAACACATGTCCACTCCAGGTCTTCACAGAATTCTAATAGCTTGTCTCCAAAACGTGCCCTAGGATGTGCATTAAAATCGCCTAACACATAAACAGCATCTGCGTCATTGTTCTCCTCTACTATTGAGCTAAGTTTTCCTAGGCACTGCGTAAACTCAATTAAATTGTCTTTCTCTTTATCTTTAGAGTCTGTTGGCATATACACACTGAATATTATGATGCTTTTGCTACCCAACCTAACTTTTATAGCGACCAAACGCACGTCATCACACTCTATGGCCGACACCGACTGAAAGTCAGATGTCCGATATAAAATGGCAACACCACCATGAGGGCGGCCTTTCAAAAGGGTCGTTGGGTCAATGGCAGATGTCCCGACGCACGCAAAATCATCATCTACCATATTCAGCATTGGCAAGTCATGTGGCAACAACCAGTGCTCCTGTAGTGCGACTATACTAGCCTGTTTGCACAGTCTTCTTACATCATCCAGCGAACTCTTGAATGATCTGCAATTGAATGACACAAATTTTGTATAGGGTGTACTATCCATACTGTAATTTTGTGTGCTGCCTCTCATTGTCATGCATATGCACTGCATTACGACTTTTATTCCCATAATTTACAAAACGCCTGAATGAAATCCCGGTGGGCCAAAATCGGTCGTCAAGAAAAGTTTGTAACTTGCTTTTGCCTACAAAAATTTTAAAGGCGTTATAACTTCGTTGTTGTTTCATTTTTATTTTCAGAGGTGATACTTTTTCTTGCGTTTTTGTCAAAATATACTCATCATAATCAGCCTATACTAGTCCACTGCTGGACATAGGCCTCTCCCAAGGCACGCCACTCAGCCCGATCTTCGGCTTTTATCTTCCAGCCACTGCCAGCCGTCTTACGTATATCGTCACTCCACCGAGTCTCAGGGCGTCCTACGCTACGTTTGCCGATTCGCGGTCTCCACTCTAGAACACGTCTACCCCAACGGTTATCGGTTCTGCGACAGATATGACCGGCCCACTGCCACTTCAGCTTGCTAATACGCTGAGCTATGTCGGTGACTTTGGTTCTCTGGCGAATTACTTCGTTACGGATACGATCCCTCAGAGAAACCCCAAGCATGGCTCTCTCCATAGCTCGCTGAGCGACCTTGAACTTGTGGACCGTTCCAACTGTAAGTGTCCACGTTTCGACACCGTAAGTCATGACAGGTAGAACGCACTGGTTATAAACTTTCGTCTTAAGACTTTGCGGGATAGGTGACGAGAAGACTCTACGTAATTTCCCGAACGCTGCCCAGCCCAACTGTACTCTTCTCTTGGCCTCACTCTCAAAATTGTTTTTACCTAGTTCGAGCGTCTGCCCTAGGTAAACATATTGTTGAACAATCTCCAGAGTGAAGCCATTTATGGCAACCGGTCCCGGAGCAACGTGTTCGTTGAACATGACCTTGGTTTTATCCAAGTTCATCCGGAGACCGATGCGTTGGGAAGAATCGGCTAGGCCGTCCAGCATCCTTTGTAGGTCCTCCAGCGATTCAGCCATTATGACGATGTCGTCTGCAAAACGCAAGTGAGAGATGTACTCGCCATTAATATTAATGCCTTTTCCTGTCCAGTCCAGAGTCTTAAACAAATCCTCCATTGCGTTTGAGAACAATTTCGGGGAGATAACATCCCCTTGTCTCACACCTCGACGCAGATGGATTTGATTTGTTTGCTGGTTCTGGACTTGGACGGTCATTGTTGCGGCGTCATACAGACATCTCATCACTTCTATGTATCGCCAGTCAACTTGGCATCGCTGTAAGGACTCCAGAACAGCCCATGTTTCGACCGAATCAAATGCCTTCTCATAGTCCACAAACGCCAAGCAAAGGGGCCGATTGTACTCTTTCGTCTTCTGTACAATCTGCCGCACTGTGTGAATGTGGTCTATGGTGCTGTACCCGCTTCGAAACCCGGCCTGCTCCGGGGGTTGAAACTCGTCGAGCCTTCGCGCAAGACGGTTCGTGATAACCCTTGAAAACAGCTTATAGACATGGCTCAGAAGCGAGATGGGTCGATAGTTTTTAAAAAGGGTTTTATCGCCCTTTTTGAAAAACAATACCACCACGCTTCTGTGCCATGCCTGCGGAGTTCTCCCGGTAAAGAGGACGGTATTAAACAATTCTTGGAGCTCATTAAGTATCGGAGTTCCACCGGCTTTTAAGAGCTCTGTTGTAATCCCGTCCTCACCCGCGGCTTTTCCATTTTTAAGCTGTTTTAGAGCTAGCACGATCTCATCCGGGCTGATATCTGGCAGTTCTTCCGTGTAGTGGCGGGTTAAAGTGGCTCTATCGTCTTCAGTGTCAGGTGGGAGATGCGGGGCATGCGATGCGTAGAGTTGGCCGTAGAAGTTCTCCACTTCCGAAAGGATCTCCGGCTTGGAAGTAACGAGTCTCCCCGTCGAGGTGGTTAACTTCGTCAGGTGGCTTCTACCCAGTGGCTGGACGAATACCTTCGACCCCCGATTTTGCTCAATTGATTTTTCAATCAAGAGCGTGTTATATGATCGGAGGTCGCGTCGTACAAGTTTGGTAATTTGTTTACATAGTGTCGCCTGTTCTAACGAAGTTAACGTGGGATTATCACGTCGTTCTTCCATTAGCTGCAGAGTTTCCCTCGAAAGCTTTGACTTTCTGCCTTTTCGCCTTGCCTCGCAAAATTTCGTGCCCTCATCTCGCATGACGTCTACCACTTGACCGAGTCTCTGATCCACGTCATTTGTGGTTTCCAAAACAGAAAATCGGTTCTCCAGCTTTAACTGGAACGTTTCAGATCCAACCACGGTTTGGAGCAGGTTTGGACGGAGTGTTGACTTCATCAATCTGACTCTTTCAAGCTTGATATCGATATTCAGAATGCCCCGTACAAGTCTGTGGTCACTTCCGGCATTAAACCTGGTGAGCACTGAGACATCTCTGAATATACGCTTTTTGTCAGTAATGATGAAGTCTATCTCGTTCTTTGTCCGTCCACCGGGGCTTTGCCACGTCCACTTCCTTTGGGGCTGTTTCTTGAAAAAGGAGTTCATCGCGAAAAGCCCCTCTTTCTCGAGGAAGTCAACGAGCATTTGTCCTCTATCGTTCCTCCTACCAAAACCGTGTGGTCCTACTACCGACTCACTGCTAGTCCGTACTCCCACTTTAGCGTTAAAATCCCCCATAACAACGTTGAAGTGAGCTCTGGAGGTGCTGTGCAAAGCTTTTGAGATGTCCTCGTACAGAGTTTCCACTTCAGAATCTGGGTATGCTTCCCAGGGTGCGTAAACCATTACTACTTTGAGGCTATACCTCTCGGATAGCTTTATGACGAGGTACGCGACCCTTGAAGACACACTTGCGATTTCTAGAACGTTGTTACAGAGAGTTTTATGGACCAGGAACCCGATACCACCTTGAGATAGCTGGTGGCCTTCTCTGTAGTACATAAGATGGCCCGATTCCAAGGTTATAGTGTCCTCTCCCTGTCTTCGGACTTCACACAACCCAAGAATGTGCCATCTTATGTGCTCCAGCTCCTCTTCCAGCTGCACAAGCCTATCATCATGCCGAATCGTTCTTCCGTTATAAGTAGCCAGAGTCAGTGGGGTTTGGCGGCCTACGGTAGCCCGGGGATTCTTAGCACCCCTTGCCCTGCCGTTACCATGACCGCCGCCTTGGCCAGGAATAGCAGGGCGGCCGGGAACTGGGGGCCGTGTTATGTTGTGACTGTTCATTGGGAGGTTGTGCCGATAGTCGCCACGCTGGGCATGCGGGTTGGCGACCGCAGAGGCGTAGCTTCTCGCACTGGTGACGCTGCTGCCCGTCACCAGTCTGAAAATTTTGCTACCCCATAATTTGTGATGGTTATCCCGCCATCAGTCGGTCCCCTTTTAGTAAGCTCGTACTACAGGCAGGGTATACCGACGCCGTATTCTAAAGCCCCGGCGCCAGGGCACGCTCCGGCGCCAGGGCACCCCCGGCGCCAGGGCAAAATATACTCGGCTATATCTATTTCTGCGACATCTTTATGAACATTAGTGATAAATAGTGGAATCTTGATTTCAGCAGCCTTAAATTTACTGTTTTGAATTGGGCTAGCCTTTCCTCTATTTGTAAACATTTTATTACTAAAGCGCCTTCTCTGCACAACTTTCCACTCTTCATCCATCTCTGGCACAGTCCATAAACCTTTCCTATTCCCCATATCCGCAAAGGTAGGTTTCGTCACTGCCTGTTTACTTTGCACATTAAGATCTATTTCGTTCCCGCTACTTTTGTTCTGATCATTTTCATTTCTACCGGTGCATGCCATCTCACACCGGTTTACCTCAATATCCCCTCGCACTGTCTCTTTCGTGCCTTCACTCAATAAACTCGCGCGCAACGATGCAACAGGTGAGCGCAACGATGAAACAGGTGATGTCGTTGTCTCATGCGCCGTGGCTTCACAAGCGGGGATAGCGCTGCAAGCAGAGGCCGTATCATTGACGCAAACCAGTTGAGCGCTGCTGTACGCGAACTTGGGTGTCTTTTCATTACAAACGGGCCGCTCTGCGCCCGCACCGGCGGTGGTTGCAGGAACGGGTCCATTGTCCGATGTTAACTGAGTGCACAGGCCGTCTGTAGATTCATTTACAAAAGACATATGTGAGGGCAAGTCGTTAGTCGAATCAAACATCGAATCCATCGCCATCGGCCCGCTGTTTAAGAGATTAGCACCGCGCACGCGCGTATTTACATAATCAAATCTTTGCATATGATTTTGATTTGGCGTATTTATTAACGAGTCATATTTATATGATTGGATCTTTGTCTCTAAGGCGTGTAGTTGGTCAGTTGTAACATAAGTGCTCTTAATACTGTCTACTTGTGATTTTAATAAGACTATGTCTTTCAATAACGCCGAAACATCGCAGTGGTCGAACGTCAAAGGGGGTAATTTGTGAAGTTCTCTTGCCACAAATATTGGAATAGTGTCGGGATCCAAGCTTTTAAGTACAGTTATTATATCCTCAAGATCTCTCTGGATTTTACCTTCACTTTTATTTCTCCTCCTTACGTTCCGTATGTCCGTAGTAACGGCTTCGAACAACAAATTTTTCGATCTTTCTACTTCTACCACATCGAAAGATGACACACATATACGCATCAAACTTTCCTGGTCCATCACATCTATTTTATTGGCAATGAATGCCAACATTTCGTCAATAACCACATTACAACTAGCACATTTAACTGTGCTCGACGTCATATTATTTACGAACTGAGGTAAGATCACCCTCTAACCGCGACTGCACACTATGGATGCCGCGAGTACACTCGCGGTATAAAGTATGCTATGTGATAATGCTAGGATAAGCTACCTTCATATCAAATTTCATCGAAATTCGTCTAAAACTTACGAAGTTGATTTATTGAAGTTATCCTACAGGAACGAAATATTTTTTCGGGATAAAAAGCCTATGTGTTATTCCAAGATATAAGCTACCTCCATACCAAATTTCATTCAAATCCGTTCAGCCGTTTCAGCGTGAAGGAGCAACAAACATACATACGCACACACACACACACGCACACTCACGCACAAACTTTTGCTTTTATAATATTAGTAGGATGCATGTTTATGACTCGTATTACATCGCCCAAGCTAAAAAGCCGGACATATCTTGTGACCCTACTCTTGTGGCTCCAACCGGTTAGGTCCAGAGGGTGGCGCAGATTCTAGGTATGCCTAAAACGCGTTCAGGGGAGCTATCACAACCTCAAAAACATTCTTTGAGCTTTGTCTCGCTTTCTTGGCTAATGAGAGAACAAAATGAATTTCAATGTAAGGTTATTAAAAGAATGTTTTTGAGGTTGTGGTAGCTCCCTAATCACGACACAGCCACTCACCATTTTACTTTAATTTAGTATAGGCTTGGCTTTCAAATTCAAATTCATTTAATTGAGGCAACAACCCATACATTAGGACATAAGTCAAAAATTAATATTACAAATAAAAATTCTTAAATAATTACATTAAACAAAATGACACCAAACAAATACAACGGACCCGGGTATGTCCTAAAACTGCGACCAGAACCTCCGGAGGATGGGCAGCAGCGTCCTAATAGTACACGGTGAACGTACTGCGATCCCCAAGCCGCCTGCCAAGCGTGGGGATTATGGCAACATTGGCAACACCCCTCTCTATGAGGGAAGCCTTGTCCAACAGTGGACGTTAACTGATGATGTGATGTGAAACAAATACAAAATTAAAATTACTAACACACAAATTAGTTTTCACAGTGACGCCAGGGCAGCACTTTTTTCTCTTCTCTTTTTTCTTTGACTGCCACCTCGTGGGTATCAAATGAAATGGTTTGGTGAGAGGAATATGTGAAACCTTGTTTGTAAACAGTTTTTTTTTAAATTAATTAATTTAAAAACAGGTCTACTTTTGACCATCAACTTGTCTGACGGAAAGCTACGTTGAGCCTGAAGATGGAGCACGAACACCTAGAAGATACTCATTCACTCTGGCCTTGAAGATACCTACCCAGATTGTAGTTTTCAGGAAACAATGATTGTGGAAAGGTATTCCAGTCCCTAATGGTTCGCAGAGCCAAACCGGCTATTTCGAGCCAATATGCCACCATATGAATGTTCTATGTTCTGCAATTGGTTCTGTTATAGTTGTGAAAATGGGAAGAAGGGATCAGGTCGTGTAACTCGAGCACACACACCGAAATGCAGCCTGTAAAAATTAACAAGCATGCTATACTTTACGTCAATGCTCAAGGGTCGTTGTGGTCGAAGATGAAGCACGCAGACTTAGGAAATACCTATTCACTCAGACTTTGAAAATACCTAGATTGTAATTTACAAGAGGCAGGCATGGCAGGTTATTTCTGACCGATATGGCACCGTATAGCGTAGCGGAATTCATTCCAAAACTGGAGTAAATAACTAATGCCTATTATGATTATTAGAATGACATTTTTATATTATTGATTATGTTTTTTTTTTTTTTAATATTAATATTTCTTATGTTGTTTATTTTTTTATTTTTGACATGTAATTATTATTATGAATAAAGTTATCATTATCATTTCTCCGGCTGAGTAACCCTGGTCTGGTGGTTACAGCCGTCTGCTTCAGTACAAGCTTGCCTTCTGTATCATGGTTTGACTGTGTCATTAATCGCATCTACCGCACTGGGAATTATAAATAACAGGCGGATTATCTTATCTGCAGCGGTGCTGGAATAACCCGAGTCTAGGGGACTATCCTGCTATAATTTTATTGCGGAATGCGGATTTA